>OX336389.2:110483401-111222568 GCA_946902985.2 Meconema thalassinum | reverse complement strand
TCAGACACTTGGTTGCGAAATAGTTGTTTACCAGTGAAGATAGCCACCGATAAGGTTGAACACAATGTCATGACATCGATCAGCGATCCACTCGAACGAGGAGAGTGAATCCCCGATTGCGAGGGGAGTCCCATTTATGAAAAGAGTTTCCGCCCTGTTTGTCAGTGTCATGTAAAATTAAGTTGCCCGTGAGAAATTAGTTGTGCAATAGAAGATGCAGAACATTTATAATGCATTAAGTGATCTTTTGTTTTATTAAATTCGGCCTACATTAAGAGAAACTGTTTGAGAAAATAGCTCATATCAATGCGCCAGAGGCCACGAGAATTTGGTGGGAGACACCACGTGAGAGGGGGGATTTCCCCGATATAAGATAAAGTCCAACCCTCGCGTTAGTAATAGCGATTAGTTGGCTGACCTAATTGTATTCGAATTATACGGTATATCGGTGATGGGTATGTCACGGTGAGTGATTGATATATGCCTGAGGTTTATGTGAGTTGTGTAAGGGGAGCTCTCGTGTGCGTAAATGTTCTGCAGTAACAAGGGAAGGCTTACTGTATCTGATATAAGGTCACCCCACCACCATAGTACCGTCGAGACCTTAGCAGGGTAGGTCCACGCTGGTCCATTGTCTGGAAGGACGCTCGAGAAATGTTATTAAAATAATTAGTAGAACTTGAGATGTCGATGTAATTCAAGCTTGGCGATTGCCAGCATGTTGTAGTGATGTAAATAATTGTAGTCACATGAAAATGAAAATCCACAGCCTGCTTCCAGTCTCCGACCGGGTCAGAATGGAATGGATGAAGCCCCCATCTAGTGGCGAGGATATGAACTGTGCCGGCTGCCGAGGCCTGACGCACTCCTCTGGGGCAATGATTAAATGAATGACAGATGAAATGAAATGATAGTGGAGGGTGTTGCTGGAATGAAATTTTGACAGGGAAAACCGGAGTACCCGGAAAAAACCTGTCTGCCTCCGTTAGTCCAGCACAGATCTCACATGGAGTGACCGGGATTTGAACCACGGACCCAGCGGTGAGAGGCCGGCGTGCTGCCGCCTAAGCCACAGAGGCTTCCCTGTAGTCAGACGAACATTTTAAAATCAAGGAAGTGAGTTAATTGCTCACATGTGATGTGAGATTAGATTGGACTGAAGTGTAAAATGAATAAGTGAAGTTCCATTGTGAACGAATGTAGTTTAGTGGTTAAGGCCTGTATGATCGCCGAGAAAATTTAGGATGCGCCAAGAAATTGAAACGTGCCACGGCATCAGAAACATGGAGTAGAACCCAGACTGGGGCCGTGTGTGGCACGTCACCTGATCGGAGTGATGCTGAAATGACAAGTATTCTTTAAAATGTTTTATAGTGCTTAAATGTTACCTATTGGGCTAGGATGGATGTAGACGACAGTAGGCTAGCTGATATGCTAGTTATGCTGGAAATGTTATTTGTTGTTAAATTATGAAATTTGGTAAACGAGAAGAGGTGCCTTTAAAATATTAGTTAAAAGACGGAAAGTATCACATTTGGGTTAGGAAATGTGAGAGGTGAATTAATAAGAATACTAGGATGTCCCTCATCATAGGAATCCCAATTTGTTTTGTGTTTATGCAGCTTTGTACGAGAGAACGTCGAGCGGCTTAAAAAATGAGCAGGACTAAGTAATGTCGTATCTAAAGAGTTAAGGTTTTTATTTCCATTTATTTGACCAGTACGTAACAATGTTGATTCAAGTTACTGGTATGTCGATTCCCCGAGTTAGTAAAGCAGTTTTTGAACTAGACACAGGTGAGTGCCACATGTAGTTTGGTGAGGTTTACATGGCAGGTGACTTAAGAGGCAAGATTTCTGCGTGTGATGTTAAGTGAACTAAATTAAGAAATGTGCTGTGGTTTGAAATATTTAAATAGTGTGAGATATTTTAGCACCAATGCTGGTAAGTTGCCGTGGCCGAGATACCACGAGGAGTAAGTTGAAGTTTGCCGTAGCGAGGATGTTATGAGGAGACAAGAGGTAATTACGTGCGGTAATTACACGAAGTGTGAGATATTTAACTTTGCCGTGGTGTGGATGCTGCGAGGAGGTAAGAGGTAATTACGTGTGGTAATTATAAGTAGTGTGAGATATTTAAGGAGTAAGGTCTGCAATGAAATATTTAAGTACCTTTCGTAAGGTTCAGTAAGGTACACACACGCGCGAATATAGTGGAAATGATACGTAGTTCAGTGAGGTAATTAAGTCACTCTGATCACGAATGAGGTAATTACGAGGTAATAATGATTTAAAGAATACGGTAGTTGTTTTATTGCCAAAATTGAGTATACCGTTTTTTAATTTTCAGTTGGTCAAATTTAAGATGTGAAAGGGTATGTTAACCGATTACCTTGAGGTAAATTGAGATTTGCGGGGTAACTCTATGGGATTTCCTTCATATTTAGACCCTTTGAGCAAGGGTACTGTACCCTTATTTCCATGTGATATGTCAACCAGAATCTGAAGTTGGAAGAGGATCGCAGCAACTTGTAGTACCCGGCTAGAAATAACCACAAATAGCTACTGGCAAATACACACTGGAGTAAGGAATATGCTAACTAAAGAAATGCTATAGTTCTACTATAGTCTACTAGGTTCGGTTAACTAACTACACTGGAGAGTGAGAAAGTTTCGAATCTCGGGCGTAACGGGAATAAGATATAGGTTGTGCCACTATTCTACTACAATAGCATTCTTACCTTAACCCCACTATTGCGAAATATAACGCAGAAGTTCTAGAAAAATATTACACGCATTCGTAAAATCGTGCCTGTCTCGTTCATTCATAATAAAAGCAACGATTAACAAAAGTAAAACAAAATCAAATTCAAAATCAAAAACTAATTCAAGTACCTCCTAATTGTTGCTGCTAACTATGTACTTTACACTGCACAAATAAGAAACCTGCTTCTGACACTTCGCAGTCGTGTCCAAATTTTCCGCCGTATCAATTAAATGAAATTATTAAATTGTTTAAAATCGTCGTAAAAATGCTATTTAGCGATGGCCCGTCGCTATTACATTAACTAAGTCTTACTCTATACATGACTCCTGATTCCTACGCTAAACCTAGTCTAAATACGATTATGTTTACTCTACCCAGTGACGGCTGGTGGATGCACTATTTTCATTAAGGGGTAGGGTAAAGCCTACTCGATATCAGAGAAAGTTGTATTCAATTACGTAGTACAACGGATGTACCTCATTCATTACGAATGCCACAGTTCAGAGAACATCACATTGTCATCGGATTAAATGGATTATAAGTTAGTCTACATGAAAACCTTCACGAGGACAAAACAACGTAAGTTATGAACGAGGGCAAGAAAGAACCGCGAGTGTCACAAGTACGCGCAAGGCTGTTGACGGAATATCTCGGATGTCTCCGTCCGTGCCTCGGCTCCCTTGTTGCAATCAGCGGGCAACGACCAGCCGAGTTCACTGTTAGGATAGGACTTACTCAGTCCAGCATCTCTGCCATACCCTTCACTATTGAGATCTGGTCGGAGCTTGGAGCTGGCAACCACCAAACCGACGAGCGCTCCTAGATATTTGACGCGCTTCGCCTTCTCAGACAGTTGTTCACAGTAACTTACTATACGATTTCCTGAATTTCTAAAGAACAAAATTTTGAATTCCTACGTACAGCTTTTATTACTAAAAATATATTATGCTGTTAATTGTTTTTCTTGAATTAATCTGGTCTTTGTGCAACACTGCAACTTTATTACTGACCGCCACTGACTCTACCATTTAAACTATTATGAATGTTTACATATATTACATGCTTTCTTTTCATTTCCAACTCCCTTCCGTCCATAAAACAACTTTCCACTAACTTGAGTTATAATTAGGTATAATAGACAAAATAGGGATCAATAATCCGTTGAATGAAGCCTAGATTTTCTAAAAATCGTACTTCCTCTAAGTTTTTCATAAAATAAAAATAATAATAATAATCTTACACGCACTTCCAATAAATACCAGTATTAGTTACTCTCTGTTGACACTGAACCATATGATCTGACCATAACCTTCATCTTATTCTCGATCACCTGTTTACTGACACCTTGTCTTGCTTCAAACATCTATCATGAAATATCGCTTAACACAAGCGAATTCTAACTCCATTTAGAACAAGTTCTTCATTAAAACATCTCGCGTTCCATTATAATATGCATTCCTTTCTACACAAACCGTATATCATCGCAGAATAATTCTATTAACAACAAATGTCCTTCCGACACTAACAATGCCATTATAACTCATTGTTATTACACTCAATTATGCATATATTTTCCTCCAATACTTGGGAATACTTTCTTTACCATCGCTTTCAATAAGCCTCTTCGTAGCTGCCTACCTTCTCAATAAGACATTCCAACATAATACTCCATAATACCAGCTGATTACCTGACAACAATACTTGTACTAGTCATTGGTTCATAAATCTATTTAAAATATCTGGCATTTTAATAATGCTTCATAATATCATTGCTTGCCTTCCTCTACTGTCATCAATAATACATATTTTGATGAATTAGTTTCATTCTATTTTCTCAAAACGTTCTCCTGGCATTTAAATATTTGTGAAAATTCTCCTAATTATTCAAAATATTCTTCCATCAAGAAAACAATTATCATGTTCATCTTTAACGTTTATACATTTTGAGCATTTTCACGAGAAATGTCCATCATCTGACTTGTCGTTATATATACATCCTACCATTGATCAAAAAATGATCATCATCCTAACTTCAATTTAATTTTAGATATAACTGAAAATATCGAATCAAACAAATCAAACGACAACAAACAAAATCTCCATTTCACAAATCTCTAATACTAACTCAAAATTTAAACATTCCGAAAATATCAAAACTCAGTCTAAGACCTACCAAAGAAAATTTCTCAACGCACAACTATCTAACAATCCTGGCTTATTAAATCAAAAAGAGCGAAAAGTGACTGCGAACATTCCAACAATGATACTAATATAACTTTTAAATAGAAATCAACGTCGAAAATGGTCATACAGATTTCGTCGTAGATCTCTATCAACAAAAATAGACTACCGAAGAGAATTCTTTTCTTACTTTGAGTCGCGTATAGATGTCTAGTTGAAGGGCATGAACTGGTTTCCATAACCAAGTTTGTCCGTCTCGTACTTCCCTGGATTCTAGTTCCATACTAGCATTCGCCTTACAACTCGAAGATATTACGCCTATCTCGACCAAGATGTTACACCAAACAGCTCCAAGATGTCTCGCTGACTGGACCAAGATGTTATGCCAATCCAAACCACATCTCCCCGTCATCGATCTTCCTCCTCGTTCGATTCCAGGTTCTGGTAATCCACTCTTGTTCTTCTTCTCGTTCCAACCTATTCTTCTCTTCTGTTCTTCATGTCTTCTGCGTAGAATTCTATCAATCTCTTCTAAGTATTGTCCATTTAATTTTCATAGATTAATGTTTATGGAAATATCGAGAAATATCGTCACCGATATTCTAAGTCACTTCTGATATTCTCGTCTTCATCTTGTAGGTTACGTTTCCCGCTGCATATTTAGCACTGCATCCTCACACCTTCATAATGCTTGAAAATGCCCCTCTCAATCTCGATTGTATCAACAATTTCATAATAATATCGAAGAAATGTTAATAGTAATAATAATGTCAGTTAACTTATTCACGTTTCCTACGATGCTCGAAACTTATGCTAAATAAATGCACAACTTTGGCGTAGTGACGATTATTTTAATTAATCTTCGTATAGTTTTCTTCTCCCGTCAGAAATATTGATATTCTGTTCGTTCTTGTATTTTACTCAATGGAATGTTTATATCGTCGCTTCTGAACTGTTCCTTCACAAAGTCTGACTAATTTTCCTCACGTTCGCTTCTCGAACAAAGATGCTTATTTCACGTACCGTATTTTCCTTATCAATTCTTTCTAAGTACTTTTCACTACATTTCGCCACTTTAACATGTGTAACATAATACTCACACGTTTGCATACAAGCAAATACACTTCTGCTATGAATCGCGACACTTTTACCGTTCAATTTTTGATATATCTCAAAAAGCGCGCATTCGGAGACCGAGGTTCGATACGTCCGTCCTCTCTCACGTCTCCCGAACAAGAAGCCACGATTTCCTCGCTCGTTCCCCCTTATCCACTCAAACTTTGACGTCATCATGAAAATCCACGCGTGTCTTAGGTGGGATTCTTTCCAATCCACTTTCTGCCTTATTGAAACATATTTCTCCAAAATGGTATCTGTGATAAATCTTCATTTATTAAAATGTAAATTCTCAATCCATTAAATATCATAAAATAACTTGCAATTATATCATGAGAAGTATTGTTAATTAAATCAATGGAATTTTCCTATTGGCTTCGGGGCTGCCAAGTGACATTCTCGGCGCACTCCTGGCGCACGTCATGGACACCAGTCGCGTGTCACCCACACTCACCTTTTCTTGCTCTGCGAATTGCCTACTTGCCCCTTCCTCTCGTCTATCTGTGGTGTCAGGTCGGCCAATATATCAAACAAGACCGGTTCCTGCCGTTTTGTATATTATTTTCCTATAGTAATTTTCTGATTGATTCGGCGTTGTACAGAGACAACGTCCCCTCACAGCTTTGTGTTAGACACTGTCGGCTGCCTAAATCGAGCTACAATGAATTTACAAAACTCATGCTTTCTTCATGGACATAATAACATTACTCAAACCACAAATTCAAGTACAGTACGTATGTCTACTACCCATCCCTTGCTTTTGATAGTCATGGGTTAGGTGAAAGTTGTCCCACCCATGAGCATTCATAATAATAAGGTAAGTGAAGTGTCCAATTATATTCTCCTACATATTTTGTGTCATGTCACTTATTCTAGGTGTCGGCGTATGGAGGCTTTGCTAACAAACACCGTTGATATGTAGATTAGGGGTGATACGTTCATTGTTTAGAGTGGAATTTGAAACCCCTTTGAATTGCATCTGATTCTGTCCTGTCAGATTTGTTTAAAATAAAGCATTGGCATTGTAATTTGAACTAATATTCATTATAGGAAGTAATTTCGTCCCCTTTGTTCAGGGTGACAATGTTCAATTTTATTCAAGGTAACCTCATAGAACTCATCATCCTAGTCCCATAAAAATTGGTAACACATTGACGAGATCCGATCACTTGCTTGTAGCATTGGGATGTAAGAATCCGAAGGGGAATATATTTTATAATTGCATTGTAGTGTCATTTTTGTCACGTAAATATTAGTGTAAGGCACATCTCAACGATTATAGATGAACATAAGATCTTCATATATTGGTTTGAGATCCAGCTAAGGCTTTGACCATACTGTAGATATCAGCTGTCTTTGGTATTAAGATTTGTATAGTCATTTTTTATGAATATTTAATTTGCTGTTGTTAATGTAAAAATTTTGTTTGTTTAAGTTCTTATTTTTTGTTGTTGAATTAGTTGACTGGATTCAAGAGATAAATTTTGTTTTTGATTGACAGTGAAGTCATTTTTGCTTCATGTCATATTAATTAACCAGAGTCATTTTATTGGGGTTAATTTATTCATGGACCGTTTCTATAAATTTTATATGGTTTGATGTCCAGAAGTCATGGAGTTGCGGTCAGCTTATTTCCAAATATTGCCATTTTGGTTGTTCCACATCAGTTGACCAATCATGTATAGTTGTACCTTGGGGGACTAGTAACAAAGTTGGAGAGAGGTACGTCAATGCTATGGGAGTACATTTCTGGAATGTCACAATTTCAATGGTATGTGAAGATAGAAATTTCATTGGGAATTTGTAGGACGTAGAAGTAATTGGAATTCAAGATCCACCTGAATTTAAATCAGCTGAAGAGTGAGATCGTAAAATAGAAACGAAACCCACTTCGAACACTGAAGAAAAATAAAGTAGGACGCCATATCCAGTTGTTGTAGGTTTGCATAGAAAACAATTACTCGAAGAATGGAATTAACTCTTTCTGATGCAAATCATCACCACACATGGATTCAAAGCCTTGAAATATAAAAATGTTAATCCAAGTGATCCTTTTTGACAAGTGGATCGAAAGAGTTTTGCAAGTGGACTACTCATATGGTAAATATCCCTTAGATTGAAGGTCACGATTTCCCCTCGAACAGACACACTCCAGATAGGAGACTAGGATCATCCACAGGGATGATGAAATTTGACTGCTGAAATATTTGAATGCTGGGAAGAATAAGGATTCGTTGAGAAAATAATGGGTGAGGGATGTCATTTCCTACTAGACCGTCCTGTGATGTAAAACCAACCAATTTGATGACCTCTGTGATACTAATGCAGTGGCGGATCCAGAGGTTCACTTCGGAGGGGGCACTCTAGGATTTCAGAGTAGCTAATAAAATTACTTCGCCCGGTATCTTTAATGGTTTACCCAGCGTAAGCCTGCAAGGCGCACGGACGGCAGGTCCCAGACAGAATTCAGAAAAACCGAGGTGAACAGCGAAACTCCAAATATATATACTCTTCTCTGAAGTCTTAACTCGACACGACTCGAAAGTTGATGCTGGCCGAAGCTGGGGTGATAGGCTCTCTCACTACCTCGTAAACTCGTTGCAAAGCTAGTAATTTATATTTCAACTGAATGGAGATTGTTGGAAGAAATGAAAACGTAAAATCATTTATAGTGGGCGATGTATTAAAGATAGAGATATGCTGTCGCGGGCCTTTTTGTAGTAATTTTCATGTTGGCCAATTCTTACACTCATAGTAGGCCTATAGTCTATAGATATTTTTAAAGGTTTATCCAGCGTAAGCTTAAATGGCGCACGGACGGCAGGTTTTTCTTCGACTCGATGTACTGAAATCGTTACTGCTCGGCTTCTTGTGGTCACAAATGAATGCTTTTCTACAGAAACCTTCCTCGAGAAATCCTTAACAGAATGGTGAAAATCGCATCAAAATCCATCCAGTGGTTCTCGAGATCACCCGTTACGTCCAAAAATCGGGGACTCTGTTTTATACTACAGTATGTCGAGATGCCCGCGACTATCATTGAAACAAATACATGAATTTATAACTAGTACGGGCTATTAAATCTACGTAAGACTCATTAAATACGTCATACAACTGTTCCTGGGGATACTTGTAGAGGACTGAACTAATAAAAACAGAGCATTCTTTTAATGTTCCTATGAATTAAAAGTGTACAGTATAATCAACATTGTGATTTAACATGACTTATGTTTACAAAGGAAATAATCGCTCAGGTGAGTTAAAATTCATAAAACTCCTACAAAAGTGAAATCATCAGTTCCGCGAATAACGCGCTCAAGGCAGTTGCCTGCTTGCTGGCCGCCGCGAGCGCTAGTGTCGCTTCATCTACCAAGGATGCAATTTCGTAACGCAGCGAACTTCGTGACTGTGTATACAACTGGTAGTACAACTCCGTCCTCCCTGGTTTGTCAATCTAACTCTTTCCCCGCGAAATATAGCTTATTTCAAACTGAGGCTAGCGCCAAATAATTTTGTATCTCACCTAGCTGGACAATATTAGCTTTTTTTCTTTTCTTAGCGGGAGAGAACTTATATGTACAGTAATCTACTTTTAATTCCAAATAACGCGTTTTAGCAAGGACTTCGAAAATTCTATGGGTACATTAACACTATTCGTGGGATCGCTATTAACTTCTTGAGCATTGGATCGCCGTCAGCCGAGTTGCTACAGTAAGTCCAACAATTCCCCGAATTACGATTATCTCCCAGTTACGAATGAGTGAAATTTGTCGCATGTGTAGTGTAAGCAAATAAACCTTTTCCCGGCTGCATGTAGAATTTGTAAGGTAAAAAGGACTTAGTAGGTGACAAAAAACTTCGAAAATGATATTTTAGGCAATATAAAGCACAGGATCTTGTTGAAAAAAATGTATAAACATAAAACTGAGTAGCCTATTGTATAACTCATAAATCAACATGATACATCGTGAGAGGACATGCACACATTTGCTGAGACTTCTGTAAATGTCTTCTTCTCTTGTTGAGAGATACGCAATCTTCATGTTGATAGCACATATAGATTCGAGTTTATTTTGTTCCTGTCAGGGGAACAGGAATGTTATAGATTTACCATTTCAGTAAAAAAATAACTTCATTTTTTACAGAACTATTTTTTTAAATTTATTTTTTGTCCTTCGTGCATATTGTACTATTCGAAATCGTCTGGACCAAAAACACGAAACTTTTCTTGTGTAATAATTGAGAAATGGAAATACTTGTAGAGTTGTTGCTAATAATTCATTTGAGGGGCTTGAGACATCTTGGTCATCAGCCCCGTATAGTTGGGTGTGTGTTTCAGTTGTCTGTCAACCTATATTGCTGTGATGACTGTAGTAATGTGTGTAAATATATCAGGGACAGGGATGGTGTAGACGCTCCGGGACTTGTAGTAAGACACTATCCCGGCAATTTCCTGCAGGGAGTATGGATAAACTTGGGGGAACACCACACTCAGGATAACCGCTGTCAGTATCGGGATTCAAACCTACGATATTCGTACTTACTGCAGGTGCCCTCGCAGCCATGGTGCACGTTTGACGAGCGCGGCTATGCCGCGGGACGAAATGCTTGTAGAATTTGAATTCGAGTAACTATAACCATCCCCACCCCCCTCACCCCATTGGGCGATTCTGGCTACGCTACTGCTTCTACCTGTCCTAAACATAAACAATTGTAAGTCGATGTAGCGATTATATTAACAGTGTTGCCATTACATACTATATGATAACAAACATTGACCACATTCATGAATGCAGGCAATACAGCAAAGATTTTACTTGCAGTGCAGTTTACAGAAACAATCATTTTTATCGGCAATATCAATGTACCAGACAACTGTTTTTTCGGGGGGGGGGGCACTTGCCCCTGGTGCCCCCCGCTGGATCCACCACTGTACTAATGTTTGATGCTTCATGCATCACAGCAATATTTGCGTCTCCTACTGATTGTCTGGAGAAATGACCTATGTAAAATCGATCCCAGAAATATTTCTAAAATTTAGAGAGAAGAAAATTGGCGTATGGTAAGATGTCTGTTAGGTAGTCAGCCCAAAGGCTGGTTGGATCCTCAAAAAGTACCGCCGTTACGTTATGTGAGTAGATACCCACAAAAACCCAAGGCAGCGCTATTTTGAGGTGTTCTAGGCAAGAAGAGGAGTGAGGTTGTTTGGTATGGTAAGATAGAAAATATTTCAGATGATTGATATAAATCCAGAAGATCTTAACTATCACATGAGCGGTGTTTGGAATGATTTGCAGCCCCTTCGTATTAAGCGCAGTGTTGTACTATCCCCTATCAAATGTCCGACCCCGTCGCGAGTTGGTTAGCACATTAGGGTTCGGCCCAAAGTGTCCTGAGTTCGATTCCCAGCCGGACAATCGAAGATCTCATTCTCCTGGGATTAATTCCTCTGGCCCGTGGACTGGATGTGTGAGACGAATTTCATCATCACTTCGTCCTCATTATGACGCGTAGATCGCTCAAGGGCGTCAACTAGAAAGACCTGCTCGTGGCCTCCCAGGAGGCCATACAGCATTACCAATCAAATGTTCGCGAAGAAGATGAAGGAACGAGTGGTAAGTCGAGCTGGGATATACCACATTCTGAATTGATCTCTGGCAAGTTTCGAAAGCGCTACGCGGAGTTGCGGTGTTTGATTGAGGTAAATGTTTCTCACTTAGTTACGGGTAGTATGGTGAATAAAGAAGATTGGTCTCTTCAGATATTTACAGATACCACTTGACGTGTTTATGCGGCAGTTATCTTCATTAGAACTGAAATTCTAGAAGGCATTTCTGTTGAGTTAGTGTTAGCAGAAGGCAGGATAGCTCCCTTTAAGACGATCGCCATTCCAATAATGAAATCGTTAGGATGTCTGACAGGAAGCAGGTTGACTTCGTCAGTAATATCTCCATTACACTTAGAAGATGTTGAAGAGTATTTATGGATGGATTCCTTAACAGCTTGGGTGTGGATAAATTGAGACTCCGGAAACCTTCGTTTGAAATCGAGTTCAGGAGATAATATAACTGACTCAGCCTAGGAACTGAAGATGAATATCAGGGATATAGCTTATAATCCCGCCTACTTGGTATTCCATGGATGTTACCTTTTACAATGAAAAGAATGTAGATGGTTGGAAAGGGCCAGAATGGTTAAGAAGTCCCATGGAACAATGGCCATATTCTAGTTGAAGATGAAGTTGACAGTCTTATTTCGTAACAGAAAAAAATATAGGCCTATAGACAGATCTGTTACAGTGACGTAGGACATTTTTGAGAGCTTGACTTGCACTTACTTCGCCACTTAGTATAACTTGCCTTTCTTTCACTGCGAATCGTAATTACTAACAAGACAAGTCATACTAAGTACCGTATAATAAGAACACAATTCTATATATGTATACTAGCAGAAGTACCCATTCTTCGAACGGTCTTCGGTATTAATAACCAGACGTAATCAATTGAGCTACTGTTGCAATGGTTAGGGGCTTGGAACCTGTTTGTCGACAAAGATATATGATTAGTTGAAACATGCTCTGAAAGTAATTTACCTAACGTGTACTTCCTGACGTGAAAATAAAATTGAAAACCTCGTAGACGAAACGCAATTATACACGTCACATAAAAACTGACCCTCACTGTTGTCTTAAGTCCGAATCCAGAGGAAGACCCCTTTAATAAATTATAAAGGCTTGTGGTGCATGAAAATTCAGGATTTTAGCCTCCAATCGTCCAAATTCCTAAAAGCAAAAAAAATAAAAAATAAAAAATAAATTATTTCAAACCAGGAATTTTTGAAAATAATGTTGCTGTTTGAAGATATAATAGACCTTCTATGCGACATATCGCACGTTTAAGTCTTGTGAAAAAATCTAGGGTACCCCTTGACCCTCTTAAGCGCATTGATGAATTTTACAGTTTCTGTTGGTTCCGTGATAACCTTATAGCCATTTGCAAACTTCCACAGAAATTTAATAAATGGAGTGGCATTACTTCTTGCAGAAATAGATGGAAAGTTGGATGTAACTTTTTGAGACACTGTTGTCATGGTTACTGGCTTGCATTCATACATTACCGGTAGTTTATTAAATGAAATTAGTTTGCTGGGAATATCTCGGGAAACTCTTGGGTTTAGAGCCTTAAAATGTAGTTTTCGAGGACCCTTTAGGGCTGTTTAAGGGCCCCGGGTTATTTTTTCTGACACCAAGGGGCTGAAAATAAGCTTTGTCTCGTCATTGTAGGCCGTAGTATATTAATAATAATAATTACAATAATAATATAACAATATAGGGATAGGGATATAATAGACCTTCCGTACCACACCAGCACGTGCAAATCGCGTGAAAAAAATCTAGAGTACCCCTTGACTCCCTTAAGCGCATTATATGTATTGATGAATTTTACAGCTTAATTTGGTTTGCCGTTTGCAAACTATCTCAGTAACGTAATAAATGACTGCGGTGGCGTCTAGTAGCTAAGTTCTGAACTTGGCCTAGTAGTCGTTGACGGTGGCGCTTGGCGGCAAAAGTAGGAACTATTTGAAAAATTCCAAGTTGCAGTACTTAATTTAAAAAACAGATAACACACAGTAATACAGTCATCACAATTAACACCGGTTATCAGACAGATTCTACACACACCCAAAGTACACGGGGCTACATGACCGCGTTGTAGCAGCCCCTAAACTTAAGAACCAACCAACCAACGTAATAAATGGAATTGTATTGCGTCTTACAGCAATAGATGGACCTGTGAGTTTCTGTTGCCATGGTTACCGACTTACTTTCTTTCATATTGTATTAAATGAAATTGATTTTCTGGGAATATCTCAAAAACTGTTGGTTTTAGGGCCTTAAAATGTGGTTTTCGGGGGCCTTTTGCTTCTCGCATTGAGGGGCTGAAAATGAGCTTTGTCTCGCCCTTCTACGCCTATTTCAGCAAGTATTTTAAGGGGCAAGGCCCCCTTTTATGAGAGTTACAGAGAAGAGTTACATCAATGATTAGTGTCGTGCCTCTGAAGGATATCTGTACCAAATTTTACGTTGATCCACCCAGCCGTTCTCGAGTTATAAGGGAACAACCACTTTGTCCACAGACAGACAAACAGACAGACATACAGACAGACAGACAAAATTTTTATTTTCACGCGCATCCGTCATAAAACAGTCTGAAACGCGTAAATAACGCAAATTTCCGTAGAAATTCAGAAAAAAACAGACAAACTTTCATTCTTATATATAGAGAGATAAATGTAAACTTAAGATCAGGTCTGAAGATGGCCACATTATGGCCAAAACGCGGTATCCTAACCCAATCCCCGCTTTATTGTCAAAAAATAAAATTAATACATGTAACCTTCCTTTTCAGGACTAGTATATATTGCACTCCCGCCCAATCCTGTATTGGGCAAAAAGCGTGTTGGCCGACTGAAAAGTATAAATTGACAGTTTGCACAGGCAACACTGAAAAAATGGCTTCAAAATTTCACGTAGTCTACCCCAGTTGTTGCCCGAGAGGCATGAGGTGGTTGAAGCCCCAAGAGATCAAAAACATCGACTGCATTGTCATGCTAGAGTGCAGTTCGTGGCCCATATTAGGAAAAGGTTTCGGGCATTCCAGAGTATAAGATCTATTAAATTGTTTGTTTCATGATTTATTCAATGTAAACGTTATTAAGTTACAATTGCTGAAACTGAACTAGCTCCCCTGGCAAACGGCAGAGTCAAGGATCCACGAGTGTTCGAAATAATTCGGATCGATTTGGCTGGACTCCCTCTTCTTAAAAGATCCGTCTGTTTTCACCTTGAATTAGTGCCATCTTATCAGCCTTTGAGTTGTGATTAAGAAGGTTCGTCACATGGCATCGTCTCTCAGTTTATTCGGACGATGGAATGAATTTCGTCAACTTATATTATTCACAAATAATTTGTTCACCTTTGGCAATATGATGTTAAAATATCTTTTTATTAAACATTACAAGTTTTGATACTGAATTGGGATCTTTTTTGCTGTTTGCCACCCACATGAAGACAATCACAATTAATAGAGTATTCTATTTGAAAACACGCATGTTATATTTAAAACACTATTAAAGAACATTTTTCGCTTTTTAAGCACGTCGGCTGTACAATTTTGTTCGAACTGCGAGAGAATTCAGAAACTAAGATCACCAGGAACTCCAGAATACATTTGGGTTTCTAGGTATTGAGTAGAAATTCAATCCTCCAACAGCGTGTTGGTGAGGTGGATGGAGAGAACGCCTGGTACATTGCTAGAAGAATGCTTAGAAGATCTGTTATGACTTATGAGGAACTGTTTATACCACTATTGTGTTGTAGAGTCTGTTATCAGTGGAAGATATTAAGGATCTTTTAAATAATCACTCTTCAGTTGGTCAGCATGTGCCTCATGAATGATCTACTAAACCGAAAGAAATTGCATATAATGGGACTGATTAGATTACAAAAATGGCTTCTAACTTTTCTATATAGGCCTATGTACATTTTGGAGGACCCTGAAGATTTGAGTCCTTTGACGTCAGCAATGTTTCTACAGAACACAGGAGAGTTGTTGATTCATTTAGGGGCTTTTCGACATCGTAGTCATGTATTCACGTATGCTTGGGTGTGTATGTGGAATATACCCTACATCATTGTGATAGCTGTAGTAATGGAACACAAACGAGAATAAATGTCAGATATCGACCACCTCGAAAATAGTAAGTTTCAGTCTCGCTTACGTCATCGACAAAAACACAAACGAAGTTTCAAGAAAAATACCTTTATCATCTTGTTTAGAGACCGAAGTGGAAAAAGAAACCACCCCTGGGATAGTGCTGCTCGGCTCAAAGTTTGTAAAACGAATGGAGCGGCAGTGAATAATTGATTCCGTGCATTGACGTTAACCACAACGAAACTAAGAACACACTGGTATAATATTGCGTCCTCTGGAGGCCGACAGTTCTGAAGTTCTGTGTGAGCACGAATTAAACTCAGAGAATTATACTTGAATGCCACTAGGAGTGGGAGAACAACAGTACCAAATGTAAAGTACTCAGACAGATTGAAAAGAGATCAAATTAATTCGATCATACATACATTTTTTGAAGTAATAAATATCGTTTCTTGTAGAAAATTGATCCCACAATTATAAGTAGAAGTGTGTTTTAAGTTATCAATGCATTTGAATAACGCCATTACTGTATATACAAATGCAATTTGACTAGTGTGGTGTTCAATAATTGATTCAAGGAGTAACGAATACAATTGGAATAATGTGAACTAAATGGAGAAGTTCTTTTCCCATAACACCTGTACACTTGATATCTCCTTAACCACCATATCAATTTAACTATCCATCCGTCTAAAGCAGGTTCAGCTGGACACTTTGCTCCCATTCCAAGTGCGCACTTCCTCTTCGACTCAGCGGAGACCAATCGCCCGAGATTGCGACGGCAAGTTGGATCGGACCTGCCCAGACAGCAGCAGATTCAGGTTCAAATTCCGACTACAATCTAATTCAACTTGTATCTCGCACACAAGCAACACACTATATTATAGGGGTTGTGCGGAATGATCGGGGTTTGTAGCTCTAAATTTAAACTACAAATACTTTAAATCGACTGTATCTGAAAGTCAATTTTAAAATACAGTATAACCCAGTCAACAACAGAAAAAAAAAAACCGCAAACGAATATTTATTAAAGATAAATCGCACAAATTGTGCATATTGATGAAAACAAAATGTCATTCACAAAATTTTACAATGGATGATCCCCGATTTGCACAAGAAATTACGTGGCATCTACTACATTGCACCCCGCATAATTTACATACGCAGGATTCATCAGCGTCATGAAAGTACTCGGTATTACACAGTTTATGGTGATACCCATGTACCGCCATCGAATTGACAAAGTGTCGCAAGTCTTGATTTGTGTTCATCCATGTCCTAGTCATCATGGCCTCCGTGGTGTAATACTCGAACCAGATTTCGTCCCTTTTCTGTATTCTTTCCAGTATTAGTTTTTTCCAGGCGTCTGTGGATGGTAGCCCTCTCTTCATCCGAAGGTCCTCAATGAAGAAGGTCTCCCTGGCGAGTTCATATGCTAATTTTGATTTTGTATATTTCGATATCCCCAGGGTAGCCTTCAGATTTGACTGCTTCAAGCGTCCTCAAGTCTGCCAGGGATAATTTCTCCCATATGATTTCAAGTCCATATGTGGCGATGGGCGTTATTTTCGCGTCGAATAATGTCATAGCAGTTCGCAAAGAGAGCTTCGTGATTGTTTTGATGTCATATATGGCTTTGGTAGCGGCTATTGCTCGAGATTTTATGTGGACTATGTAGGCTCTTGCTGTTGTTTGCCTTGTCAATCCTAGATATTGAAAAGTATTGACTGACTTAAGGGGAGTCGTTCCTAGGTATATCCTGTCTCCTGAAGCCTCTCTGCCTCCTTTCCGAAACGTCATTTTCACTGTTTTCTCTGTGTACCCGTAAATTGAACAGCCTGAGCTAGCGTGGTAGTCGCAGTATTCGCATTGCGAGCAGTTGGCAATTATCTTCATCTGTGTTACAACCACACTTGTTTTTGTCAGCTTTATTGACTTACGATACGATGAATCGCCTTGATTTCCCAGCGGTCTCATCTTTCCTCCACTTTGTGAGATATCAAGTGTGTTTGTTGTTCAGAACTTGTGCGTCATCAGTGTAACATGAGAACGTGAAAAATGGTCGTAATTTGTCCTAAGAAGGAAGAAATAATACAAAAATAAAGAACTTAATCGAATATAATGCAGAAACTAGACATTAAATAAGGTAAAGGCCAGGGAGCAAAATCTAGGCATTAAATAAGGTACAGGCCGGGGAGCAAAAACTAGGCATTAAATAAGGTAAAGGCAGGGGAGCAGAAACTAGGCATTAAGTAAGGTACAGGCCGGGGTGCAGAAACTAGGCATTGAATAAGGTAAAGGCCGGGGAGCAAAATCTAGGCATTAAATAAGGTAAATGCCAGGGTGCAGAAACTAGGCATTGAATAAGGTAAAGGCCGGGGAGCAAAATCCAGGCATTAAATAAGGTAAAGGCCGGGGAGTAAAATCTAGGCATTAAATAAGGTACTGGCCGGGGAGCAGAGTCTAGGCATTGAATAAGGTACTGGCCAGGGCGCATAAACAAGTCATTAAATAAGGTAAAGGCAGGGGAGCAGAAACTAGGCATTAAATAAGGTACAGGCCAGGGAGCATAAACTAGTCATTAAATAAGGTACTGGCCAGGGAGCATAAACTAGTCATTAAATAAGGTACTGGCCGGGGAGCAGAAACTAGGCATTAAATAAGGTACTGGCCAGGGATCATAAACTAGGCATTAAATAAGGTACTGGCCAGGGAGCATAAACTAGTCATTAAATAAGGTACTGGCCGGGGAGCAGAAACTAGTCATTAAATAAGGTACTGGCCAGGGAGCATAAACTAGTCATTAAATAAGGTACTGGCCAGGGAGCATAAACTAGTCATTAAATAAGGTAAAGGCAGGGGAGCAGAAACTAGTCATTAAATAAGGTAAAGGCAGGGGAGCAGAAACTAGTCATTAAATAAGGTACTGGCCAGGGAGCATAAACTAGTAATTAAATAAGGTAAAGTCAGGGGAGCAGAAACTAGTCATTAAATAAGGTAAAGGCAGGGGAGCAGAAACTAGTCATTAAATAAGGTAAAGGCAGGGGAGCAGAAACTAGTCATTAAATAAGGCAAAGGCAGGGGAGCAGAAACTAGTCATTAAATAAGGTACTGGCCAGGGAGCATAAACTAGTCATTAAATAAGGTAAAGGCAGGGGAGCAGAAACTAGTCATTAAATAAGGTACTGGCCAGGGAGCAGAAACTAGTCATTAAATAAGGTACTGGCCAGGGAGCATAAACTAGTCATTAAATAAGGTACTGGCCGGGGAGCAGAAACTAGTCATTAAATAAGGTACTGGCCAGGGAGCAGAAACTAGTCATTAAATAAGGTACTGGCCAGGGAGCATAAACTAGTCATTAAATAAGGTAAAGGCAGGGGAGCAGAAACTAGTCATTAAATAAGGTAAAGGCAGGGGAGCAGAAACTAGTCATTAAATAAGGTAAAGGCAGGGGAGCAGAAACTAGTCATTAAATAAGGCAAAGGCAGGGGAGCAGAAACTAGTCATTAAATAAGGTACTGGCCAGGGAGCATAAACTAGTCATTAAATAAGGTAAAGGCAGGGGAGCAGAAACTAGTCATTAAATAAGGTACTGGCCAGGGAGCAGAAACTAGTCATTAAATAAGGTACTGGCCAGGGAGCATAAACTAGTCATTAAATAAGGTAAAGGCAGGGGATCAGAAACTAGTCATTAAATAAGGTAAAGGCAGGGGAGCAGAAACTAGTCATTAAATAAGGTACTGGCCAGGGAGCATAAACTAGTCATTAAATAAGGTAAAGGCAGGGGAGCAGAAACTAATCATTAAATAAGGTACTGGCCAGGGAGCAGAAACTAGTCATTAAATAAGGTACTGGCCAGGGAGCATAAACTAGTCATTAAATAAGGTAAAGGCAGGGGAGCAGAAACTAGTCATTAAATAAGGTACAGGCCGGGGAGCAGAAACTAGTCATTAAATAAGGTAAAGGCAGGGGAGCAGAAACTAGTCATTAAATAAGTTATTGGCCGGAGAGCAGAAACTAGACATTAAATAAGGTAAAGGCAGGGGAGCATAAACTAGTCATTAAATAAGGTACTGGCCGGGGAGCAGAAACTAGGCATTAAATATGGTACTGGCCAGGGAGCATAAACTAGTCATTAAATAAGGTACAGGCCGGGGAGCAGAAACTAGTCATTAAATAAGGTACAGGCCGGGGAGCAGAAACTAGGCATTAAATAAGGTATTGGCCGGAGAGCAGAAACTAGGCATTAAATAAGGTACAGGCCGGGGAGCAGAAACTAGGCATTAAATAAGGTACAGGCCGGGGAGCAGAAACTAGGCATTAAATAAGGTACAGGCCGGGGAGCAGAAACTAGGCATTAAATAAGGTACAGGCCGGGGAGCAGAAACTAGGCATTAAATAATGTATTGGCCGGAGAGCAGAAACTAGGCATTAAATAAGGTACAGGCCGGGGAGCAGAAACTATAATATAAATAATAAATAATGGTTACCAACTTATATGAATTGAGTTATCGGAAAATTGAGTTTTTGCTACCTTATATGGAGCGGCAGGAATCACACACGCAGCGCCTGCTGGGATGTAACGGAGAGCGCAATTTGGCCGACAGGGATTTGGTGGACTCTGATACTGCAAATGTCAATAAAGGTGTTGGATTTGGCGGATATTAAAACTCAGCCTGATATTTGACTGTGTATCGCAATACGATGTGTCGGGTTTTGAATCAATATCAAGATTGTATTGAATACCCCGAGGTGAACACTATCAGAAACAATGACGAACTCAATTTTGTCAAAAATGGATTTAGCGTCTTTTGATGCTGAATACAATGCAAACCTCCACAACAGACACTGAGTTATATTATCTGACCGTGAGAGCCAATATTCTATTTTTGGTCACTCTCTAAGTAGCAGATTTTTTCTTTTTTGCCATGTGGCCTCCTGAGAGGCCGAGTGCAGGTCTTTCTAGTCAACGCCCGTGGGCGACCTGCACGTCGGGATGAGAGATGGAATGGATGAATATGAATGAAATTCGGCAAGGATGTGGAAGGAAGTGGTCGTGGCCTGTCAGAAGGTACCGTCCCAGCATTTGCCTGGAGTTGAAAATGGGGAAACCACGGAAAACCATTTCAAGGACGGCCGACGGTGGGGCTCGAAACCACGCGTCTACCGAGTCAGCAGAGAGCTTGGCCCCATGACCTAACGCTGCGCTTTAGCATGCGTAGCCACTGCTGTCGGTTTAAGTAGCAGATGATGTGGGAGCTCATCAAATGTGGGATGTTGTGCAATGTTCACAGAGCGTCTGCAGATGAACCCGACTTGGTGCTTCTGGGTATAACTCCACAACAAATACGGCAAACACCTACAGTAGATGTTAAATTACCTGATCGTGAGAGCCAATTTTCCACCCAAATAAAACTTAGAAACACGAACTTTTCGAAATATTTGAAGTTTAGCTTCACTGGAAACATTGGCGCGGTAAGGAAACTCGAAACTTATTTCCCCAACATACAACATTCTCGTTTCAAAATGAGCATTGTCCTTGTATCCACATTTAACACTTCCAGTAGTGACTAGCATTCTTGGCTGTCCACGTAGAGGCCCCGGTTCGATTGCCGGCTCTGCCAAAAAAACACATTCTGGTCTAAGGGCTGGAACGGGATACACTCAGCCTCGTGAGGCAAACCTGAGAAGAGGCGAGTTCGATTCCTATCTCAACCATCCTGGAAGTGTTTTTCCGTGGTTTCCCATTTCTAATGCTGCGATGGTTCCTAGCTTAAGGCCACGGCCGCCTCCTTCCCTATCCTCACCTGTATTACAAATACATACATTAATACAGCCATCACAATAACATAGTTTATCAGACAAATCTCTCTCTCTCTCTCTCTCTCACACACACACCCATATACAAGTCCCCCCCCCCCCCCCGACCCTTTTTTTTTTGCACGATGTGGAATCGATGACATTTCCTAAACAGTCTTATCGGGATACATGATTCAACCTCATGTGCCATTTGATTCCGTGAGTACTCAGACTCTACGTTTTTCTCTCATCTGTCCGTGTAGCTCAGGCGTTCTCAACCTTTCAGAGACTGTGAGCACCACCTTCATGTCATGCCAAGTACCCGAGCGCCATAACATCGAATATAATAGTAATAATAATAATGCGACACGCATGCGCCTCTCTTTCATTTTCCTGTCTTTCCGTCTGAAATGCTAAAAAAAAGCTGGGGATTCACCACTCACTAAGCATCCTACAACTGATTGCATGACTCATGCTCATGAGATAAGATGCATTTGTTTGTGGACAGTCGAGCCAAATCATCATATTTCGTGTTGCTGATAAAACAGGAACAAAATTTGAATTGAAGAATGGATCTGATGAGAGCTTGTGCTCGTGAGCAGCAGGTTGAGAGAGCGTGGTCTAGTAAAAACAAGCTCGCCGCTAATCAACACTATACTCAAGCTGCTGTAGCCTATCTCACGTAATTACTCACGAAATGCGATAAGTCTAACAGTAGTGGGACTCAGAGAGTATTACCACTCATTAACCAACCGAAAGCCTTTAGCTTACAGTCCGTAATATTTTCCCCTGAACGTATTCAAATTTGGATGGCAAGTTAATGCATCATCAGAAAACTTTTAAGAGGGAAATTCCTGTAGACGGATTTCAGATTCGAAGATATGGAGCTTCTGTCTTTCAAGGAACGATCACATGGCACATGTAAGTGTAGCGACCTTGGTTGTCGCCCTGGAGGTCCTGTTTCGATTCTCGGTTTTGCTCTGATGTGAGGTACACTTAGCCTCATGAGGCAAAACCGAGAACAGTAGGGTTCGATTCCCACCTCAGCCATCCTGGAAGTGGCTTACCGTGGTTTCCCCCACTTCTACTCCAGGCAAATGCTGGGATGGTTCTTAACTTAAGGCCACGGCCACCTCCTTCCCAATCCAATCCCCAGCTTACAAATACACACTAGTACAGCCAGCAAAATAACGCAGGTTACCACACAAATCCCCCACACACACACGAATACACGGGGCTATATAACCACGATATCACAGCTCCTATATGAAGCAAGAACAACAGCATATCTGTAAATTCCATGTGATAATTTACCTAAGAATCGAAGATACAAAAATGAGAAAGTCATTTTCAAGAATATCAAGATCGCTTAAGCGCTGCACGAATATGATTTTCTGAACACTAAAACACCTTTAGAACAGATCTTCTTTTACCACAGACATAGGATTTGGCAAATACACACGGCTGCTTTCAGTAGATTTTCATGCTCAAAGCGCTAAGAGAATCGTGAAGTTGCATCCACTCTATAGTCTCAGTTTCTTCATGCTGGGCGCGTTTATAATAATAATAATAATAATAATAATAACAATGTTATAGCATTGATATGATAGGGTTTCCAAATAAAGAGGCGCGTTCGTTCTGAACATGCGGATATTTCATGGTTTAGTTTTTTAATTGTTAAAGGGTGGTTCAAATGAAACATAGATTACTGTTTGGAAACGAACACAGCAACACACTATATCACAACAACATCACACAGTTTGACGGAGTCTACAGATATCCGGATCCACTGTTCAGGCACCTGACCCAACGCCTCCTCCACGAGGAAGGACGCTGGTTGCTGGTGAAACTTCTCCACCACAGAATCATGGACTGCTTGTTCAGAGGGTAAAAGCTTCCCCTTTAGGAACTTCTTCTATGGATCATACATATTTACAGTAGCAAAGTGAGAGATCCGACCTGCAAGGCGGTTGATCCATTTGACTCACGTGTTTGGTACAATGAAGAAGTGCCTGAAGGGAAAGCGAATCACCACTGGTCAAGTGGTTCTTGATGCTGTGGGAGGGAAGATTCATTTGCAACCAGCATCCTTCTTCTAGTTCAGCGTTGGGGCAGGTGCCTGAACAGTGCAAGTGAACACCTGCAGAGACCCACAAACTGCTGTGTGCTGTCGTTATGATATAGTATACAGTATGTTGTCCAATATCCTTACGACGGACCCTGAGGAACTCCACTTTCTACTGGTTTGCAGCCTAAGAGCACAACTCTTGACAAGCAGGGTTTGGACCAGGAAAGATCACTTTGGGAGAAGCTAAAAGACTTCAGCTTTGGATTGTGATTCACACAGTATCACTATACTTCTCGATTCACATAAATGACGTCAAATGATTCCAAATATAGCTTCATTCATATATACTGTGACGGGAATCACATGGTCGACAAGTCTAGAACGTCGAGAGCACCGATCGAGGAACGAACTCAGGCGAGAGGACATAGCGGAAGCACGCTGGTAATAGACGAATGGGGAGACGAAGTGAGAAAATGAATTATGCTTATTTATTATGAGGAATTTGTCTGTAGAAAATTGCCTAAAATTATACATGTATTTTTCGATGAATAATTAGCGACTCCTGATGGAATATTTAAATGCATAAAAGCGTTGTTATGACTCAACTGGAGCTCGTCATGTGAGGTAGTATGGCCGACTGACCAGCGACAGTATCTTTACGACAGCGGAGTGGAATAGTATTGTCAGCACTCTGTCGTAGGCGTATTTCCGAGATTTTAAACGAACATTACCTGGTGAATAAACGTGAAAGTCGAATCGGAAGTGTACCCGAGGCATTGTAAGACATCGTGAGCACAAATGACGCTATTTTGAACGGAAATCGTATGATAAAGTGTCACGAGTGAATATTTGAGTGAAAACGCCATTACGAGCATTTTTCGTAATTGAATCGGCCAGACCTGAAAAGTAGGCTATTAAGTCAGTTTTCGTTACTTTTCAGGAAACAGTTAAAACGTCATTGACAGAAGAGAACTTAACAATCACACTATATTAGTCATCTATGTTGTGCAACAACTATTCAGGTTATATTTGTGTTCATTCATTCATTCATTCGTTTATTTGCAATTGGGGGTGTGTCCCCCGGTGGCAAATTGGATATACATAACAAATAAATAATTGTACATAACAATTCACTAACAATTAAACTGGAGTATTTACACAAATAGTCAGTCTTTTCTTAAACACACCTATATGTTTGGGAAAAGGCTCTAAGACTGCGGCAGGTAGAGAGTTCCAATTATCAATGGCACGATTTACGAAAGAATATTTACCATAATTTGTTCGCTGTGGTCGGCCCGTAACTTTGAAAGGATGATCGCTCCTACCCATGTAAGTGGGCTTTTCCATACGTTTGCTAAGCTCACCCCATGCTGGTTGATTTGTATACGTGTTGTACATAGCGCAGAGTCTAGATTTCATCCTCCTAGCCTCAAGTGATTCCCACCCAAGTTTCTTTAACATACGGCTCACACTGCTCCTAAGATTAAAGTCACTGAGCACAAATCTAGCGGCCTTTCTTTGTACCATTTCCAACTCATTTATGAGCCCTACTTGATATGGATCCCAAACCGCCGAGGCGTATTCCAGAATAGATCTTACAAGTGACAAACATCCTAATTCTTTAGCAGAGGTACTACTTCATGTTAATACCCTCATTACAAAGTGCAGGGATTTGTAAGCTTTAGAAACTACACATCAAGCCTCCGTGGCTTAGGCGGCACTACGCCGGCCTCTCACCACTGGATCCGTGGTTCAAATCCCGGTCACTCCATGTGAGATCTGTGCTGGACAAAACGGAGGCAGACAGGTTTTTCTCCGGGTACTCCGGTTTTCCCTGTCACAATTTCATTCCAGCAACACTCTCCACTATCATTTCATTTCATCTGCCATTCATTTAATCATTGCCCCAGAGGAGTGCGACAGGCTTCGGCAGCCGGCACACTTCATATCCTCGCCGCTAGATGGGGGCTTCATTCATTCCATTCCTGACCCGGTCGGAGACTGGAAGCAGGCTGTGGATTTTCAGAAACTACACATCCTATATGACTGCTCCATTTCATATCATTTCTTACGTGAACGCCCAAATGTTTGCAAGAATCTTCTTCTACAAGTATTTCCGAGCCAATGTCATATTGAAAATCTTGCCTTCGCACTTTCCCTATTTTTATTAGACTACATTTTCTTGTGTTTATTTTCATTTTATTTTCAATCGCCCACTTATAGACCAGGTTGAGGTCATCTTGAAGTACTGCATTGTCTTGTGAGTCATGTATCTTTCGATATATTACACAATCATCCGCAAACAATCGACAGTCACTGCAAATCCCATTTGGTAAGTCATTTATAAACGCCAAAAATAACTAAGTTCCGATTACGCTGCCCTGAGGGATACCCGACGTTACGGTAATTTCATCCGAGAATCGGCCTTCAACTTTCACTTTCTGGGAACGACCCGTCAAAAATTCTTGGATCCATGAAATTACTCTTCTATCAATCTTCGTCGAAGCTAATTTATGGAGTAGCATGTCATGCGGTACGACATCAAATGCCTTCGCAAAATCTATAACTACGGCGTCGACTGAAACTCCATCGTCTAACGATTCGCTAATATCTTGAAAAAGTGATAGCATCTGACTCTCGCATGAGTAACCTTTCCGAAATCCATGTTGCCTATCATTAAACCATGATAATGTTTCCCACTGTTCCCTCAAGTAGCCGCAAATGAGATGCTCCATCTGTTTACAAACGATGGACGTAAGACTAACCGGCCTGTAGTTGCCCAATTCAAGTCTGCTCCCTCCCTTAAATATTGGGACTACCGTAGCTCTTTTCCAGTCATCCGGGATTTGCGCATTGTTTATGGACACATAAAATATCACCTCTAAGTATCGTGCCACGGCCCTACCTCCTAGTTTAAGTACTTCACTAACAATATTATCAGGACCCTTCGATATATTGTAACGTAATTTTTGTATCAGCTTTACAATTGCTGACTGGTTTATTTGGAGAAGTGGAGCCCCTGATTCACCGTTAAGGTCCAACACACAGCTATTGGATTTATTGAACACACTACCATAAAAGACATTTAATTCATTAGCAATGGCCTGCTTCTCAGTAATTAATTTACCGTCACCGGACATTATCATCGACAAATTATTTGAATTTCCCTTTCTTCTCCTAACATAACTGTAAAATCTTTTCCACCCATCGCCTCCCGAACCAAGTACACCTTGCATATAATTGTCATGAGCAGCCCTCTTTTTTAAGACGAGCTCTCTTGATAAGGACTTAAATTTCAACATATACTTGTCACTATCATGTCTTATATTGTATAATTTCCTAATTTTCCGTTTAAGACTCCTGATTTCCCGTGCGTAATACTCAGGATCTGGGTTCTGTTTCAGTAATTTAAATGGAACAAATTTATCAATAGCGCTATTTAAAATTTTCAAAAAGTTAGTCCACAGGATATTAATGTGATTTGCTTCCGATGCCCATCCTACAAATAGCTCATTCAAATACCCCTGAAATTTGCCCTGATCTGCCCTGCGATACTGGAATATGATCTTATTTGCTACATCAGAGTCTAATTTTGTAATGTCACCGTATCTAATATTTAATTCAACCCCAGAATGGTCACTAATTCCTGGTAATTTCAGACAGTTAATATACAGGCTCTACAGGCCTTACGAGATAAACATCTAAGGTATTATTGCCTCTAGTTGGGAAGTCAACTACTTGGGAAAATCCCCCCTCCCTTAAGAATTTGTTTGCAGCGCTCTGGGCTTGACCACAGCTAGTTGACTCACCAGACCAGTCTACTTTGGGGAAGTTTAATCTCCGGCAATTATTATGCTCTTTTTCATAGCATTACCCGTACAAGTCTTATCATATAGTGTGTCGAGAAGCGAAAACTTATCTTTCGGTGCTCTATATGCCCCTATCACCTGAAGAGGGAATTTATTCCCTTTATCCGAAATTTGTACACATAACATTTCATGATCCTAATTATCAGCCCACTTTAAGAAACTAGCTATATTTTTGCGCACACAAATAAATAACCCACCACCTCGCTTTCCCCGATCCCTTCTGTACATTTCGTAGGTCCCTTGAATTATTTCATTACTATTTATATCCTCATATAATCAAAATTCAGTAGCAATGACAATGTCCGGAGATTACGTCTCTACAAGATTCCAAAATTCAATTAATTTATTTCCTCAACTCTGACAATTAACCTGCAGTAATCTTAGAGTCTTACCTCCGCAGCAAATATCCCGAAGTAGCTCCTTCTGTTCCCGTCGGCTGGCAACCTCTGGACCTGCTCCTCCTCACAATGGCCGACACGAACCGATGACCCTGTCATGTAGGCTCCCTAGATTGAAAGCGCCCCGTCGATTTAGATGCAGCCCGTCTCGGGCGAAGTCACGGCCACCAATCCAGCAGTCAGCTTCTACGTACACTAATCCCAGTTGTGCACATACCCAGTCCATGCGGTCATTTACAGTCTTAACTCGCCCTAACGGAACATCTCCCCGCCGAACAATGCCACTCATTATAATTTGTGCATTTCTAAACTTGCTTTTAGCTTTTCTGCCTAGTTCGTAGAGCACCCCCATGATGTAATCAGCTGTAGCCCTCTTCTTCAAATCGTTCGTCCTAACATGGAGCAACAACACTTTAACATTTTCACAGTCCTCTACATTTGCTTCTTCCACTTGTTGGGCAAGCTGGTCAATTTTAATTTAATAAACATATTTTTCAAATCAATTTTGCAAACATGACTTAATGCCTTTCAGCTCCGTGGTCAGTTTAGTGTGGCATAAAGCCATCCAGAATGAATATTTCACTTTTTATTTAATTTTAAAATGATTTTGTAACATAAAACCCACCTAAACCCTGTACAAATGTAGTTTACAATAGCACTGTAACACGCGGGATTCTTGCAGTGCGGCCAACCTTAAGTACGGAATACGGCGCTGAAAGGCAGCAAGTCATTGACTTAATGCTTTTCTCCTATGATCGCTCTACAGTACATGTAACAGTGGTTTCTGGCTTAAGCAGAAGGTTGCCTTAATTCTTGCCTATGCCGTCCCAAGGCCCTTGGGTGAATGCTTCAGATTACTAATTGTTTCAAAAATGACCATTTTTGACTTAATGTTTTTCAGCTCCGACCGATACAATTAAGGCAGATCGAAGCTTGCTACAGCAAGGACACTAAACCTGTGAGTTATATAAGGGAGAAATTAAAACTGTGAAACGGTGCATAATTTTTTGAACTGTGAACTATTGTTATACAAATTACGGGCGTGAAAAGTACGCTGAGAGGAATATCTTATTTTTACGTGTGTTTTGTTCGGCATATGGTCTTAGTAAATCTTGTCAAATGCTTGATAGCATGTGTAAAGCATGTGGGCAGATTTCATATGGTCATTTTGTTAACTGCCAAGATTAGATGCAGTGAATTGCAAATATCGCATGAGTTTATAACTTCAGTGTGAATTAATTATTTTGTGAAACCCAGCAACATGGCATCGAACTTCCTGGATGACGAGATGGTAGACCACATGGTCATTGGGAATGGGGTGATGATTGCCTAAATACCCACTGCGAGGAGCAAAGGTGAGATTATCAGATCAGAGAGGATGCAATGCCATTGGTCTGGAGAGTTGTCTAGTACTGGGGACAACCATGAACCCCAGACACCTACAACACGAATATGTGAGTTAGCTCCTTAATGCATTTCCAGTAAAACTCATTTGTGCTTCTAGTCATACTCAGAATAGTTTAAGGAACCGTATTTATTTTAACCGTGACATCATAGGCAGTTTGCTTATACAGGGTGTTTCAGGAGGAATGGTACATATTTTAGGAGGTGGTAGTATTGATGGCCGGTCCCGTGGTGTTGGGGTAGCGTGCCTGCCTCTCACCCGGAGACCCCGGGTTCGATCCCCGGCTCCGTCAGGGATTTTAAAACTGACGTGAGGGCTGGAGCGTGGTGCACTCAGCCTCGTGAGGACAATTGAGTAGCTGTCTGACGGTGAGGCAGTGCCCCGGTCACGAAAACCAAGAATAACGGCCGAGGGGACCCGACGCGCTGACCACGCGTCACCCCAATATCTGCAGGCCTATTGGCTGGGCAGCGGTCGCTTGGTAGGCCTAGGCCCTTCAAGGGCTGTAGTGCCACGGGGTTAGTTAGGTAGTATTGATGAATTGCAATAAAACATTCCATATAACATGTGTCCCATTTGTATTGCATGTTGGTATGTAACCAGGGCAGTTGTCGTTTCGTGTGTTGGCACACCAGTAGCTATGAGCACATTTCTTGGCCACCAAGGTCCCCAGGCCTTACCCCTTTGAATTTTTGCCTGTGGGGATGGTTGAAAAGCGAAGGAGAATGTTAACACAAGAGCCGAGTTGGTCGTTCGGATTATGCTTAGTGCAGCCCTCGTCAAAGAACGCCAAGACGCCCTCCGAAGAGCTACTCGGGTAGTTATCATTGGTGGCGGAATTTTTGAAAATCAACTTTGAGCGTCCTCATTGGCCTTGGCTTTACATTTATTTGGGTTAAATATTACCAGCTGTATCTCTGTATGCGATATAAATGGGACACATGTTATATGGAGTTTTTATAGCAATTCATCAATACTACCACCTCCTAAAATATTTACTATTCGTCCTGAAACACCCTGTATATTTCTGGTTGTACCAGGGGCGTATATAAGCCCCCCCCCCCGAAATTTTTGTCACATATAATCAGGGGCGCACCCAGACTTTTGGTTTGGAGGGGGCTTTCCTCAATAACATGATTTCAGCTATGGAAAGAGAATGTGTCCATTATTATTCTTGTATGTAAATATTGTTACGGCTGTGAGTTTGTTTCATCGCTCGCCGCATGAGTCACAACTGCCCCAGGGCTGGGCTGCTCTGCCTCAGTGTATTGCGTGCGCCTTATGCAACAGGACTACTAGGACAAAGGGATGGTCCAGAATATTCGTGACTCAGCCAGTGAAGGAAACCTCGAGAAGCCGTGAACCCTGGATGGGTCTAGAAGCATTTATTGAGTCACCGGCCTGCTATATAAGAGCGACCTGTCAAGCAGTTGTGATTGTGTTTTTCGAGCTAGTGCGAGAGTTTATCCTGAGCGACAGAAGTGTGGTGACTTGCGAAACCCCTAGTGAAGCCGATTCTCTTGACAGCGAGGGAGTGAGAAGCATACAGGGGACTGCCTGTGTTTTGAGCGAGTGTGATTTCACTGAGCGACAGACGTATTGTGGCGAAGTGCCGTACGAGTTACGAAATCCTGTGACATTGTTTCCCAGCTTGTGAACAGCGAAGCAGCGTGTAGCAAGTAACTGTAGTTTGTGTACATGAGGAAGAGGTGCCGGTAGTTTCTGTCAAGGCCACCTGACTCATTAGGACGAATTAACTTCTGTGGTTTGTTGACAAGTGAAAGGGGGCAAGAGCTCTCCATAAGGAAGAGACTTGAGGAAACTGGAGTAAGGCTGAAATTGCTTGTATTTGCCGTTGAGTGGTGTATCTTTCTGGCCGCAATAAATTTAATTATTTCATTTAAAGGAACAATCTGTGTTGTGCTTCAACCCACCGTAGTCCAGTTAACAAAAGTGCCACTGGAGGGGGGGGGGCACGTAACAACTGGTGTCAGAAGCGGGATTACGAACTCAAACACAAGCACAACACCTGACGGTCCTGGTTTCAAAACCCGAGCAGGTCATTTTTTTATTTTAATTTTCCTGTGAGTGCATGCCCTTTACAAGACAAACATCTAAAATGGAAGCGCAATTTGCAGCATTGCTAGAAAAGTTAAGTGGCATGGAAGCCAAGATGGAAGACGGCCAGAAGAAGATGGAGGACGGCCAGAAGAAGATGGAGGACGGCCAGAAGAAATTTGCCAAGGACCTGAAGGATGACCTGAAGAAGCTGGAAGACGGCCAGAAGTAGATGGAGGACGGCCAGAAGAAGTTAGCCGAGGACCTAACTGCCAAACTAGAAAACGGCCAGAAGAAGATGGAAGACGGTCAAAATAAGCTAGCGGAGGATCTGAAGAGGATAGAGGACGGCCAGAAAAAGATGGAAGACGGTCAGAATAAGTTGACACAGGACCTGAAGAAATTAGAACTGGGTCTGCGTGAGGAAGTCACGGCAGTAGAAAAGAAGTTCGACGCCTTACAAGTGGAAGTTGCCGAGCTGCGCCAACGCCCGCTGATGGGGGTGGAGGAGAAATTCAACGCCTTACAAAAGGAAGTTGCCGAGCTGCGCCAACGCCCACTGACGGGGGTGGAAGAGAAATTCAACGCTCTACAAGAGGAAGTTGCCAAGCTGCGCCAACGCCCGCCCACCGTTACACCGGGAATATCAGGAACGGGATATAGCAGAGTGACGCCCCCTACCTTCGACGGAAAGGTCCCGTGGAGCACCTACTTACGTCAGTTCGAGGCGGCCTGTTCCATAAATAACTGGAACAACACAGAAAAGGCTACAGCTCTCATTGTAGCGCTGAGAGGTGACGCCCTTAACGTCCTTCAGGCCATCCCGACTGGATCCCAGGACTACGCTTCACTGATCGCCCATATGGAGTCCCGATATGGAGATAGCCATCTTCAGCAGGCCTACCAGATGCAGCTCCGGACCCGGGTACAGAAGAACGCGGAAACCCTGCAGGAGTTCGGGATGGACATCGCACGCCACGTAAGGCTCGCCTATCCAACAGCGCCGGCCGACTTTCTGGAACAGATTGCGACGCAGACCTTCACCGACGGACTACGGGACTCGGACACTCAACAGGCACTGCGACTCGCGCGCAATAAGTCTGTGGCAGATGCGCTGAGCCACGCACTTGAGTTCGAGACGGCAAAACAGGCATCTAGAATGCGCGCGCGGGTGCGTCAGGTGGACATCGACGAACCATCCAAAGCCGACAAGACCAAACCCCAGGTCGATGAACTGATGGAGGCGCTAGGCCGGTTCTTCAAGGGTCGCAGTACCACCAACAAAAACGTAGCCGAAGGACATCCGGAGGGGCGGCCCGGAAGAGGACTACCGACCTGCTGGACCTGCCGTAAGAGAGGCCACCTGAGCAAGGACTGCGGTGATCAGCGCCGCCAAGGGTCTCCGTCGGGACAGTCAGTCGTAGGGAAACCACGCGGCCCAGGAAAGCAAGTATCAGCCAGCCTTGGGGGGCAAAGGTTTGCTTGTGACAGTCGTCAAGCCCCGGCAGTCCAAGTTCGTGTGACTGAGTTAAGGAGGGATAATAGCAGTCTGATGGTCGACGGAGTCGTCAACGTAGAGAGCTGGCCCATGCTAATCGACACGGGAGCATCGAGGACCATCGTCAGTCCCACCGTGATCCCGAAGTGGAGAGTGCAACCCACACAAAGGAACCTCCAACTAATAACCGCGACTGGAGAGACCGCACCGGTACATGGCGAAGCATCACTGGAGTTCGTCATTGGTCGACGGGCGATAAAGCATCCAGTGCTTGTGGCTGACGTATCAAATGAAGTGATCATCGGACTGGACTTCATGGACCAGAACAACATCATCTTGGATCTGAGTACCAACACTCTGCACTTCGGAGGTGAGGAACTTGCTTTGCAACCAGCACACGAGGCCGTCACCCCACGACGAGTAAGGCTGAGAGAGGACGTCATCGTTCCCACCAGGACGGAGATCAGCGCTGCCGTAATTGTCGACGGAACTGCTGAGGGAGTGGCGGCTGTCATCGAGCCAAAATATGAGGACATCCAGACAAAAGGATTGTTAGTTGCCAAGACCCTCATCAACACGACGTCTCGGCCGTACGTCCGCCTGTCCAACCTGAACGACTACGACATTACGGTTCACCGGGACACCAACCTAGGAGTCTGCGAGCCTGTTACCTGGATTGCCCGCATCACAGATACGACGGACGGACACCTGCAGACGGACGGTTTGGAAGGTTTCTTTATGTTTATGTGATGCAATGTGTTTAAAGTGTTCCCAGGTTTTTAGGGGGGGGGGCTTAAGCCCCCAAAGCCCCCCCCCCCTGGGTGCGCCCCTGCATATAATATTTGTTTATGAATTCAAACATTAAAACCCAATATTATCATACACTATTGTTACTAAGTGACGTATGGCAACGTTGCAAAGCAAGGTGATGGTAGAGCGATGTAAACAGTGTGACAATCAGTTTGCTCTGATCTTATGAGTAACAACATAACCTCTTATTACTCTCCAGTGCCTTCGCTCTTATGAACGAACAGAAGTTTTTTTCCCTAAATTGTATACCTTTATCAAACTTTTGGCAAATTGGCCTCTCTCTGTAGCTACCGGTACTGCCGAACGGAGTTTGAGTTGGTTGAAAACATACTTAAGAAATTCTACTTCTAAAAACAGACTCAATGTAATATCATCTATTCACAGAGACATACATCTCACTGACGATGAAGTTATGAACCGATTTGGCAATGCTTCAAGAAACCTTGACTTTATATTATAGTGCGAGTTGTAAATCAAAACAGTAACATTAATTCTTTCGATGCAAACACTATCAAGTGAGCAAGATGATTGTATTAATAAAAAGTATCATAAAATGGTCTTAGTTGTGTTTGCCATTAACCAACCATAAAACTTCACAACAAATTGGTTGAAAAAGTGATGTCAGATGGAGTTAAAACTCATCAATTTGCACCGGACCCCCTATTCTTTGGGCCTATACCATGCCCCCTAACCCCCAGTTGGACACCCCCCGAAATAAAATTCTATATACGCCCCTGGGTTGTACAGAAGATCGCGAGATTATTTTAGTTGAAGTAACGCAGCGAGAAGGCGTGCAGTATTTACTGTAAATGAGCCACAGAGTCCAGCATAGGTAGGCTTCATGTTGACCGTGATTTGTTTCAACAAGTGTGTGAATGAATGGATGTGGTATATGAGCATTTAACTGTATAAAGCCAGTATGATGGTCGAGTTCCACTAATATTTAAAGCATCAGAGTAACATTGAAATGTTGAGATAAAATGATACACATTTTAGCATAGGAAATGAAATGAGCAAAGAGCTTAGACGGAAGACAAACTTGGTATATGGCGAGCGTAGCGCTCGTGTAATGAATAAAAATCATGGGAAAGTTATTAACGTCATTTCTGTAGCAAGAAAAAAAACGCATGTGGATGCGTGATGATATTTCAATGTTTTGGACGAACAGGAATTATAACCTGTGATATTGTGGTGGCTAGGAGAGTTCAAGGTAAAATGAATCTGTGCAGGAATTTGTATAAATGTAGCGATAACTTGTCAAGTTTTTTTTGGCGCGTCAGAGGTCGATGCAGTGTTTAAAGGCGGTCCAAGACAGGATGTTTGACCAGCTGAGGAGCTGTTTGATGATATTGAACCCGCTTATGAGAGTGCGTGTATGGTTGAGAGTGGGTTCGGAGCCACTTCTAATGATACGCTACGATTGTTCTAATAGAGAAATAAGTAATCCATAAGTTAATAATTAATGGGGAAACCCCACACAAGACACGGCAAAAATCCAGAAGAATTGCTGAGTTTTAAAATTAAAATTTAAATGTCAAAAATTAAAGGTGACATAGAATTGACCCTGAACTCAAAGCAAATAATAACTGAGCTTAGCAGCTTGTTTCTAATTTAATTTTGGTTTGATTATATTTGATCGCGAGTTGCTTTATGCAATATGTGAGACATTAGACTTTTGACTATACCCCATTGTGAGACGAATCTTATGTCATTTTTTTATTTATCGTATGGCTTTTAATGCCGGGAGTGTCCGAGGACATGTTCGGCTCGCCTGAGTCTGTAGCTGCTTCCAGCGGACACCCTAAAGGGTGAGCTACAAGTTCCGTTCAATTATGATACGAGGCGATGGACCTCATGGACATTCATGTTTCTTTCGCGTGAGTCGGTCTCAGCACCGCAGCTAACGGCGTAATTTCCTCCTGAAGTAGATGACGATATTCTGCTAACAACAGTGCATCCAGTGTAGGTAGCGCTCAAATGTAGCGACCTTAGGAGTGTATATTTTTGTGTCATATTTCTGTGTTACATTGTGAATGAATGTTTGACCGTGTGTCAGACTCTTTTTCAGATGCCACGGAGCATTTGCTTTGTTTCTTTTGATTTTTCCTTAATAGAATTTTAATCTTAATTTATAATTTTAACATCAATTTAGGGTTAGCTAGGAAATGTAACGTAACGTTAAATGTTGTATGTGACACCAATATAGTTAAGTTATTTATAAGGTGCGTCCAAAAAGTAGCGAGCCGGAGGCTGGAATGCGCAAACCGGTGACGACATCGGCTAATTGTAGCGTGTGTAACGAGGTGTGGTTCCGGCCAAAGCGTGGAAGGTCACAGCCCGTCGCTAGAGGGCACGCGTGCACGTCACGTGACGATACAAAGCGAGCAGCAGCATGCATCAATCGTCCAACGCTGCCAGTCGCATTGCAGACAGTGACATGGAGGCGTCAAACGAAGAGCAAAGAGGTGTTGTTCGGTTTCTGACAGCGGAAGGAGTAGGGTGAACGGACGTTCATCGCCGAATGTCACAAGTATACGGCGAGCACTACATGTCCCTTGCAAGGGTCAAGGCGTGGCACAAGCGCTTCAGGGAAGGACGGGTGTCGTTAGCCGATGATGCCCGGTCTGGGGCAGCCCCCTGCATTACCGATGACAACGTCCAGCTGATTGATGCACTCATTACCCAGGACCGACGAGTGACAGTGAACGCCATAGCCGCCGAGGTCGGATTGAGCGTCGGAAGTGTGCACACCATCATGAAGGAACGACTGCACTTGCGCAAAGTGTGTGCCCAATGGGTGCCCCACATTCTTCAACCACATCGGGAAGCCTGTCGAATGGCCCACTGTCTTGGTCATCTGCAGCGCTATGCGAGGGAAGGGAATGGGTTCCTGGCACGAGTGGTGGCTGGAGATGAGTCATGGTATCATCACTTCGAACCAGAATCCAAACGACAAAGCCTCCAGTTGAAGCATCCAGGGTCACCACCGCCCAAAAAACGCAAGGCCATCCACACGAGTGCAGGAAAGGTAATGCTGACGTTCTTCACGGGACAACAGTGAATGCCCAGCGTTACTCGCAAACCTTGACCACCCTTCGCCAAGCGATCAAAACAAACCGACCAGGCAATCTCACCCGTGGGGTCATTCTGCTCCACGACAATGCACGACCTCATACGGCCAACACAGTCGCGGCACTCCTGCAGAAATTCAAATGGGAGGTTCTCGGCCACCCTCCATACAGTCCAGACCTCTCTCCCTGTGATTACGCCATGTTTGGTCCCCTGAAAAGGGCTCTGCGGGGCCAACGATTCACCTTGGACGCCGACATCCAGCTGTACGTGCGGAACTGGTTCACATCGCAGCCCAGGGAATTTTATGAGACAGCCATTCACCGCCTCGTGTCCCAGTGGGACAAGTGCCTCAACAGCCAGGGCCAATACTTCTAACATACAGGTACTGGTTTCTGTAATTATTCCTCCGGCTCGTTACTTTTTGAACGCACCTTATATATTTGAGCTGACTACTAAATGTAACTTCAAACAATGTAGAAGATGCTGATTTTTGATTGCAAGTAGGATCAGGTGTGATTATTAATATTCTTAAAGGGAATTGTATTTGCTTAGGGATTTATTTACGTGTCGCGTACTAGTTTGATTGCTGATTTTAGCCTACTTTTCACATTTTGCAAAAATGAGGAAAAAGTAGACTTATGAGATCGATCCGGGAAAATGTGTGTCTGTCTGTCTGTCTGGCTGTGTGTGTGTCCCCCCCCAATCAACTCCTAAACGGCTGCAGCAATCAAAACCAAATTTAGTATGAGTAAAGATGTGCACCGGAATATCTCACGTCCATATTTGAAAATGATGTCAGTGCTACCAACTGCTGAAAAAACGCACTAGAAATTTGAGCTCCATGTTGGATATCTTGCAAGGTATGCATGGGAGCTATTCCAAAATTGGCACACATGTAGATAAGACTATTTCAGTTTAATTTCCAGGATTCCAACCATGACAGTGTTGCCAAAATAATTTTAAGCCTTCTGATAGGTCCAATGTTTAAATGCATATAACTTCTACACTATCAATTGGATTTCAGCCAAATTTTGTATGTAATATCTGTACATAAACAGATATGACTGCGCGTATTCTTAAGAGCCACCAGGGCTGCCAACTGTTAATAATTGCTCTCTCTATTTATTTATTTTATCCAAATACCAATATATCAGAAAGTATGCAAGCCAACAGCTTTAAACTATGCACACGTATATTCTGACATTTTAGATTAATTTGGAGAAACTTATATACGTCAGTTCTACCAACATGATTATAAGCCTGCAGATAGTACCAATTTTTAAATACATGTAACTTCTATACTATCAGTTGGATTTCAACCAAATTTCGTATGTGCTATGTGTACCATAACAGATATGACTATAAGTATTGTTAAGAGCAATCAGGGCTGCCAACTGTTAATAAATGCTGTCTATATTTTTTACCCTAATATCAATATATCAGAAAGTATGCAAGCCAACAGCTCTATACTTTGCACACGTATAGCACCTGCCATTCTAGATTAATTTGGAGTAATTAATACAAGGCAGTGCTGCCAACATGATTCTATGCCTGCTGATATGTCCAATTTTAAAATACATGTAACTTCTATAGTAACAAATGGATTTCATCCAAAATTGGCACAACAAGATATCATAATATTTCAGATTATTTCTGACCAGCACACGCATGACATTGTTGGCAACATGCTTTTACGCGTGCTGATAGATCCAGTGTCTAACTGCATGTAACGTCCATTGGACTTCAACCAAATTTTGTATTCTGTACCTTAAGAAATGGAACTAAGAATATATTCAGTCACCAGAGCTGCCAAATGTAGTGCTCTATTAGGCTACATTATACCAGGTATATTTTGAACTAATTAGATATTTCGATATTACCAACTTAATTTCGTCATTATTCTATATAGGTTCATATTCTGTGAAATAATCATTGGCATGAAAAGTAGGCTGTATAGTTCTTCACGGAACTTCTTGTTCTCTTGTAAGTAGGACTTCTACGGGGGATATTGTGAGATTAGTTTGGGGGAATATTTGTTCATAGATTAATTATTGGAATAGGCAGGGATCCACATAGAGTAGGCAAGGGATCTGAATTTTTAAATAAATTTGAGAAATGTTTTATATAAGCCTGGATTATTTAGTAGTTTTGTGTTTTCCTTGTGCTGGACCAGTCTGAATTAACATCTGAACCTCTTACTGTGTCGTTCTGTTTGGAAAGGAGTGTCACAGTATTGATACGGTTCTCAGTCACCTGGCATTTCGGACCAAACGGGCACAATACACTGATGTCATCCAGACCAATTTTCTCCTCACACTTTACCTGCATGCAATCAAATAAATCTGTTCAATGAAGAAATCGATAAGCATAATCTTCACTTAAAGCATATTTAAAACGCAGCTTATACAGTATTCATTGGCTATATGAAACTTTTAAATTCAATATAATGTAATTCACTACCACCCATCAAGGCACAGCAGCACTAGCAATAATCTCGGAGTGTCTTTTATGACAAAACTCTGTCGTGGGCAGAGTATACCTCAACAATGGTAAGATGATTGTATCAACTATGGACCTCCTGAAATGTCATATCTCTTACGGGTACATACCTCCCAGCAGACGAGAGCTCTTCATCCAAACTCTCATTTTTCAGATAATTGATAATTGGTCTGCTGCATGCAATGATTTACCAGAAATACACAATATCAATCTACAAAGGGTACAGAATGCATGTGCTCGGTGCATTCTGAATGTACTGCAGGACGAGATGAGCTTATCACACCTTGCTACGTACAGTTGAAGTGGTTGAAGCTTCACGACAGCAATAAGTTGCTATTCTGACACAGAAACAAAGAATTGCACCCAAGACTACAATGCACTCTGTTCATAATAGAGAAAACAAGTACAGCGCACAATATTGCCACTCCAGATTCCCATCAATCGAACCACAAAATTCAATAAATATTTTGTTTGCAGCACCTCATGCCTCTTCAACAACTTCGATGTATGTAAACTCGTTAATACTGCTGACACTACAGCTCTCTAAAGTTGTCTCTCAGCCTACCTCATAGCTCTCGTCTGATCTGATTACTGCATAATTGTTTCTTTGGCATTGGATTCAATTCAAACATTAGGCCTACAGCTGAAATTTAGTATGTAAATACTATCAAATGCTTGTATCTGTTGGTTGTGTTTTTCGGTCCGGTACTGTATCTGTAATCACTCTTTTATAAATGTTTTATCTGCTTATTTTTAATAGATTATAGTGTATTTTTCTCTTTCGTATGCCAATATTTGATTATTATGTATAGGCTATACGCACTGATCCTATTGTGTAGGAGCTCTGACACCCGAACTGTAGCCGTGGAAATAAAATCACTCTGTTTCTCACTATCTCTCTATCCTTCATTCTCTCTCGTTCTCTCTATCAACTGTTCTACCTCTCCTTCCCGCAATATTTGTTACTATGCATATAAGCCCTGATCCTATCATATATGGAGCGATACTGTGAAGGAGCTCTTAAGCTCTAAGTGCAGCCATGGAAATAAAATCCTTCTCCCTCTCTCTGAATCTGCTTCTCGATCTAAAATGTACATATTGTATTGTATATATCCGCACAACACAGCATGTTTCATAATATATTTTATGTTCGACCCTCACTATTATGTGTTTGAAAACTGTATCATAATGATGGTCATTATAACACCGTTTTTCATTACGATACAGTTTCTCCAGCCAATCAGAGCTCGTTCATTGACCAATTAGGTAACGATAATTTCGCGCATGCGCTCAAAATCCAACATGTCGGACATAAACACAACATCGAACTATAATAAATTACCGACATGGAATACCCACCGTCCATAAGTTCGCGTAAATAAACTGGCGAATATGAGACAAGAAATAGCACAGTACCTTAAAATCACTAACACTAATTTCTACACAGCGCATTGTCTTCAAATGACTGCGGTGACAATATTACTGAGGGACGGCTGATGTAAACATATGGCTGCATATGGCAGAGCGCATGCGTCGGCCGTTCAAAGCTCTTGAAAGACGAAGGTATAACACCCAACGCTCGCTCTGCGATCACAAAATTCCAGTAGCTGACTCTCAACAGATATTTATGAATATTTATGCTAAAACATATAATAAAGTTATAATTACCGTCGAACATAAACAGTCGTATGCAACTCGCCTATAATGGTAATTATGACACTCGTATGGAAATTATAAAACTCGCATACGCTCGTTTTATAAAAAATACTCGTGTCTTAATTATAGCCATTATAGGCTCGTTGCATAATGTACTATTTAGTTTCCGGAATATAACTTCCTTGGAATTAATAGTAGTTCCGGAACTCTAGTCATTATGTGTACGGTACATATTGTCTTGCTCTTTTTGTAATCAAGCTAGAGTATATCATAGTTTCATTTTAATACTGTGTAATTTGTTTTGTCAATAGATGTATTTATGTATTTATTTATATATTTATTTATTTATGTAGGTATGTATGTATTTATTTGATTATTTTTTATTTTTATTTTTTATGTATTTATTTATTTACTTATTTATTTATTCATTTAATCAAGTATTTATTTATTATTTTATTATTTTAATTTTTTATGCGGTTTACCCTCCAGGTTGGCTTTTCCCTCGGACTCAGCTAGGGATCCCACCATTACCGCCGCCAGGGCAGTGTCCTGGAGATTGAATCACCTGGGGATGTGGGACCAGCACCTCGCCCAGGCGACCTCACCTGCAATACGAACAGGAGCCTCATGAGGGATGGGATGGTAGGGAAAATTGGGAGGGATAGGCAAGGAAGAGGGAAGGAGGCGGCCATGGTCTTACGGTAGGTAATGCACCCGAAATTTGGATAATTTAGGATGAAAATGATGTAATTATCCGAGCCCATGATAAAATTTAACATTAGAATATGAATCTTGGAAGTTGGCTCAAGGCGAGTTTTGTTAGTGAACGCAGGCAATGGGAAAACCCCATCACGTGATCAGAGACGTCGAGAATATTCTCGGTCATTGAAAAGTGCCTAGCAACAAGGAAATTGCGCGTAATATTACCAATTTATTGTTATAAAATATATATTGGATATATGCTTACAGCCAATGAGAGGAGGCTTTATGAAGCAGACATGGATTTTTACCTAGTTAATGTGATTAACTACGCCATTTAAGCCCTATGTAACGATTTTGATCCATTGAAAACTTAAAGAAAATTAAAAGAAGATATTACTACTACTTTGAATGACGCAAATCGTAAGATTTTCACCGTAATAAGGATTATTACAAGTGAGCGCCATTAATTGCGCGGCATTAAAAATGGCGCAATTTTCAGACGAGTTGGAGGGGAGACGGCAGTCAAGAGCGTTCTTCTCTCGATAGACTTGGTAGCGATAAGACGTATCTTCCGGAGGAAATTCATTCCCGTAGACAAGCTACAGTGCGAGGTCCTTCGAGACCATAGGCAGCGGTGCTACCGGCCAACATATAGAGAGATCCCCGCTTCAAATTTAGGTGAAGTTGAGCGGTGGACAATGTATTTAATTACGGACAAGTGCTTTACTTAGTCCAGATAAAAGTGTTTCTAGTTTACTTATCCAGTGATAGAGTACAACTATAGAAAGTTTCAGTAAAATCGAGCGACAATTTCCCAAGTTATTTGAGACTTTGTGGTGTCTGACAAAGTTGCTCAACTCAGAGAAGGGAAATCATTTTAGTGTGGTGAGACTTCAACCCAGACGAGTCCACATAGCAGCTCAAAGTGAGTAAAGTGATATTACATAAACATTGCAACTGTATTGTATTTGAACATTATAATGGCTACTGACAATTGTAAAGAAGAAATAGTTCATGACTTTTTAAGAATGTCAGTGATATGTCGGGGATATATGAAGACAGAGTTGTGATTACAACAATGGAACAACGTTAGAGTAACAATGACAAGATCTATAACATGTAGATAAACAGAATGCCGAGACAACAGGATGCATTAAGTACACTTCCATCTAGTACATTTAATGTATTTCCGTGTACATTCATTCTCGACCATGAGCATATATAATCTTTCATTGACCAAACAAATGAACATTACCATCCACGATAGCGAACCGACGTTCAACTTTCGAGTTTGTTCTGTAACGAAGAGGCTATTCAGAATACATTGCTCTATAATAATGGAAGAACTTCTAGAGATGTCGGCTATTGAAGAAGTACCAGCGGAGTGCAGAAGATATCAGCCCGATGATAGTTCGAGATGTAATTCCAGTCCGAGGAACGCAGTTCGATACCAGGAGGAGACGAGTATGCCGAGAAGGAATCCTTTCCATTCTCGAGGAAGCAGATCGTGTCCGATGGAGGGGACTGGATTTGTTTTGAACAAATCATACCTGGATGATGACGATTCAGTTGGGTATTTTCTGATACCCGACAATGAACTTCAATTGTTACAAGATGAAGGTAGATGTTTTCCATAATTATTCTTGATTGAGTGTGTCAAGGGCATTTCGGAACAACAATTTTTCCATACTTGTCATATGTATTTTACTTCGATGTTTAGTAAAGATGTATAATATGAAAGTCAGTTCATCATCTATACCAGTTTCAATATTTCAAGATTCAGTTTGTGAACTGAAGTCAGCTGTTTGGAGAAACTTATTTTCCGTTGGGAAAATGTTTAAAGAAGTCATTATTTTACGATTTCGATTTTTTATTCATGACTTCAGACTTTTTAGTCTAGACCATTCATTAAATTCATTTTATTTAAATGAACTTGGGTGTTCTTTTTGTAAGAAGAAATATATATTTAGGAGAAGATATAACACGATTATTTGAAACAATCCGACGATCTAAGCGAGTTACATTCGTCGTGAGTACTATGTGAAAGTGAATAGACATGAACATTCTTTTTGTAGAGTGATGCTATATTCAGTCAACGAGAAACTTATATTAAATTGGAGGAAGACTTTGCTCTTCATTAAATATAAATGGAGACATATCTTTTGAATGACAAATTATTCGATCTTAGGAAAGTATAGTTAAGACTTTTTCCAGTCATGATCGATCCTTATTGAGCGACAAGATAACACAGGATGTTATCTAGGCACATGTGTAACGCTATGTTAAGTGTCAACGTAGTTTTACAACCGTGCATTATTAAGAATGACCAGTAAGAGAAACATGTATATTTTTATTAAATATTTGGAGACATGGTGTCTTATGTCGGAGTAATTTTGTTTAGTAACCCATGATAGATCTATTAATACCATTGTTTGAAAACAACTAAAGTAATCGTAGAACAGATATCGCTGTTCATTGATGTGTTGTATTGTTGAGGCAACAATAAGATCTAAAGCTAACAGAAAGTTATACCAGTACAGTAAAACCATTGTTAAAACAAGAGTGTTAATGACTTGTGAATTTTATAGTGGAGTTGTGGAGATTATTCCCATGAATAAGTTGTTTGTTATACGAAGTAGATTTCCGTATTTAGTGTCATAATGTACTGAGGATGTATAAAGTTAGCGTTGTTGTATTTTGAAGAAAGTCAGTGAAGACTTTGCATGCAATTAGATCTGCTGCCTAGATGTCGTTTAGTTGGCGGAACTCCATTAAGAAAAGATATAATGTCCCTGTTCTCCAATTTATTATTAATTTTTATTAAACTGATTTAGAAGCAACGATGTACTTATCTTAATTGATCGGACATTGAGTAACCGATATTGACTTTTAAACATGAAATGACAATTAGGGTCAAGCATTTCAAAGAAAGGATATAGTAATTATACTATAAGGAGAAGCGTTGCGAATGAAGCTAACGCGGTCATATCGCTCAAGCATTAATCTTGGGAGCGATAGACGTCTGTATATATTGTGTAAATACTTTATTTTCTTTATATAAAGGATTTTTGATATTTAATATTAGTAACAATAGTTAAATGTTTTTAGTTTAGGTTGTAGTTGAAAGGAGCGAATGTTCTTTGAACGTGTGTTTGATTTTTAATTGTTAATTTAGAGTGAATGATAACGTAGGTGGTCATGAACATCGATCGCGACTGTAAGAATGATTGTTTAAAGTATGAATGAGTTTAGAATGGAATTAGTCAGGTTATTACAGCTTTTGTAAGACGTTATTTTGTGAAACGCCAGAGTTGCATTTATCGTTCATTTGCGAGCATTGTGTGTGTGCCAGTGTCGTCTATGACAGCTGAGAGCAATCGAACCCGCTACTGCGCGTGTATGTAGATTTAGATTTAGGGTGTAATGTAGTTTTGGTAGTGTTATTTAGTCTTTATTAATAAATTTATATTTTTCTAGACGTGTGGTCGATGTTCATTTATTTCTATGATGAGACATGTTATGGAACGCCATAAATTTAGATAGGATGTTTCTTTTTCCATCCGACATAGCCCCGAGAGAAATGCAGGTAGGTTTGCACACTTGCGTATAAAAGATAGTTATATCCATAACATGTTTCCAGCTTGCTGTGTATAATCTTGGAGAACTCTCTGGCGGAACTGTGACACAATCTTAAGCCGGGATGTTCACTTTTCAAAAATCCAACTTTGTTTCGGATAGCCAGTGAGCACCTCCTTGATTTTTACGGGTACAGTACCATCCCGGCATTTGCCTGAGACGAAGTGGGAAACCACGGAAAACCACTTCGAGGATGGCTGAGGTGGGAATTGAACCTCTGAACCCTTCAGAAAAGCAGTGTTTATATGTAAGAAATCTTAATCAAGGGGTCGCGCTCAGTTCCTATGTGATGTTTACGTTCGCCAAACAACGTGCTCTACTGAGGTAAGGGTCATAGGATATAAACTATAAAACGAGAAAGAAAGGTGACAAGATGTAAAATAATAACAAGATTTAATGACTAATAGTGCATAAAAGAAATAAACAACAATAAAATATATAAACAATCCTCCCTGAATTTCCCATGATAGGAATATCTATAAATCTGAGGAGTCAGACGGATCTCCCCTTTTATTTAAAATGTGGATTCTGGTTCCACTACCTTGCAATTTGGGTTTTATGTGCGCGTAATGACTAACTACGAGGAATGAGTACTTTGGATGACTGTTCGTTTACAACGGGTTAACAGCCACGATGCTTACGAACAATCATCTCCGGGTGAGTTAGCCGTGGTGGTTACGGCATGACTGATGGCAGTCGCTCACATCCGGGAGGCGAGGAGGTTCGAATCCCCCTGCCGGCAACCTTGAAGATGGTCTTCTGTGGTTTCCCATCTTCCTTCCAGGCAAATGCCGGGGTTGGTCCCTAACTATAGGCCACAGCCGCTACCTTCCAACTCCTCGTCCTTACATTCCAACTTCCCTCCTTCCCTCCCCAACGGTACTTGTAGCTCACCCATTGGGTGTCCGTCTCGAAGCAGCTACAAAAACTGGCGAGCCGAACATGTCCTCGGACACTCCCGGCACTAAAAGCCATACGCTAAAAAAAAAAAAAAAAAACTCGTAAATCAACGTTTATGGATATGGAACATGACATTAATAAAAACCCTTAAAAAGTAATGCTGACACACGCACTAAATCTACTATTTACAGGAATCTCTCTCGGGACCCTCATTAGCGCGAAGACGCACTTGACTTTGAGCTGCCAACACGGGCCAAATTGCTCAACACAAACAAGGAAATACAGCAAGCATGTGACTCACGGGTCACTGAATGAAATATAAACCTGGAATAAACCAACAACAACAAAAGCCTGACTGGCTGACATTACTTTATATGAACAAAACTGCATGTTAAGCTAACGCTTCGGAGATTATCGTGATTCGTAGGCAACTCCCATTTATTTAAACAATTTTTACCATTGATCAGTTCTTAATTCTGTATTTAAAGTTATTACTGAGCCACACAGGCACTCTCCACTAATGACCTGGCTGGCAATCCTCAGTCCGTCTTGTGCAACATCTCCCCTCTTCCTCAATCACCTGCCATTGTCCCACTCCAGTGTGTATAAATATAACTGACCAGCTGTGCCATTATCTCAAGGAATCAACAGCAACAACTTAACCACTTAAAAATATGGTCAGACATTAATCAAAATATCCAGAATTGCCCTCGCGAGGTCACAATCTGGATTTGTCATCAAGCTGCCAGAAATCAGTCTAAGCTGAAAATCCCGCTTGTAATGACACAAAAACACACACTCACACACACACACATTTGGGAATGACAATACATTTTCACACAGATCGGCTGAATGGATGCTCGCCGACAATTTAAAAAATATTAAAACCTACGACAGAGCTGACTGCTCTTCGTCACAAATCACATTGCTCCAAAGGCAATAATCTCATTGAATCTGATCAATAATAAAACAAAAGAAATTAATTACCCTCCAATCTACTGTATAATTATTTTACTTCAGTCCTACTTCTGAAACACAACATATCTCCGAGAGACGTTTTTAACCGCATCGCGTAACATATGCAAACACGGCCGTTCACATAGCTACGTTAGTTAAAACAACAAACAAGAAAAGAACCTTCTACTAAATATATATGCGAGCTGTTTCAATGCAAAAGGTGTGTCAGACCAAAACTAAATAGACTACGTTAATCACACAAGCAAATTATTTACAAAACAAGACATGTCCCATACACCATAAGTAAATTTATCAGATAATAATAAATATTATTCTGTACTCATCCTCAGCCAGTCACCCGTCAAAGAACATCTGCAGCCATTTCCCAACTGGATTCTTCTTATCTCATCTCAACCATCTTGACGGAGTCTTTATATTTCCAGGCTTCCTCCATGGTCAATGATGTCATCTCTCGTGCTGATTCAAAAATTAAATTATTATACACTTGATGTCTGACTACTAAATTCGCCGTTCGGGTACTTCTTTCCCCAAAACAGTTTATTGGCGAATTATCGAAGATACTGCCCCTACAAATATAGTACTGTGACTATCTAACACTGAATTTAACACTTTCAATAATAATTTCTGTGTCCTTCATGACACGCAAAGTGTAACTGTCAACGTCCTTAGACGCGCAAAGTATAAAAGCCTGTGTCCACTGACACACAAACTAACAGCCTCCGTCCTCAGACGAACCAAAGTAATAAACCGTGTCCTCGACACACACAATAATAATAATAAGCTTACGTCCGCAGACGCACAGAATAATAATAAGCAAAGTCTTGGCTCTTCACACCACTTATAAATGAACTGGCCCTAGGTCTAGATGGAGGGGAAATTTAGATAAAAATTTCTCGAAATAATGATGGTACAGGAATGAAATAAATATCACTGAACTCGTAAAATAGCGCAGGTCAAGAATATGCCCATTAATCCTAGAATCGATCGTAGCGATTTTGTCTAGGCGATCTCCCGCGTGAATGCTAGCCGAGCGTGCCCACGCTAGACCCGCCGCGCTAAATAGGCATTCTTCTCTCATTGGTTCCCACATTTTCTGTAATTTGGCGGTTTTTAGCAGATCTCGGCGTCGTAGGAGTGTCTAGCATGCTCATCAGCCACTCACGCTACTGCATCATATTTCTTATAGGCGCGAATATTACAATGAACATACCAGCAGCATGTCTCACTGCGCGTCGCTTCTATTTTGAGGTGACCAACACCTGTCCTTCTGACACATCACTAGGCTATTTCCTTTCACAGCTAAAGTATTTAGCCTTTTGTCAATCAGCTTCAGGTATGTACCCGCTGTCTCCAACCAATGCTTGAAATTTCCTCATCTCCGTCTGGCTACTTTCATGATGCTGGTGGAAATATTTATTAATTGAAGAAATAAAACATAGAATCATTTATCCAACAGAGGATAAAGGGTTCACCTCCTCTACTCATTTGGACTACCCGAGGCTGAGTAGACCCCATTCCAGTCCTCAGACCACGTTTCAAATGTCGTGGCAGAGCCGGGAATCGAACCTCAAACCTCTCAGGTGGCAGCTAATCATGCTGACCACTACACCACGGAGGATACATTTATTTATTTATTTATTTATTTATTTATTTATTTATTTTTATTTATTTATTTATTAATTTATTCGTTTCTTAAATCAGGTATTTATGTATTTATTTATTCAAACACAAGCTGTACCCGGCATGCGTTGCAATGCCAATCAAAGAAAGTGCTGGCGTTGAAATTCTGTTTTTTGAAGTGCTTTTGGATACACAACATTGTTTTCAATTTCCGTTAACTGCCCCTATGCTATCGTAAAATGGATTTTCTAATTTAGAATCAATCGTGGGAGCGTGCACAACAACTTTCAAAAGTTTCATCGCAATCAGATGAATGGTATATGAACGTATACGGGATTTTGTTTGAACGATTCGTGCGCTGTCACTCATTTGTTGATTCTACTCGTACGCTACCTATTGAGAAATGAATTTGCTAAGTCGAAACCCTACCCTGGCGTGTACACAATAACTCATCAAGGTTTCATCACAATCGAAGAAGGTTATTTGAACGCATAGGGGATTTTGTTGAAACGCTTCGCGCGTCGTCACCCATTTGTTGCAAATACTCGTGCGCTACCAATTGTGAAATGGATTAATTAAGTCGAAACCCTTCCCTGGCGTGTACACAATAACTCATCAATGTTTCATCGCAATCGGATGAATGGTATATGCACGGGATTTTGTTTGAACGATTCGTGTGCTGTCACTCATCTGTTGAATCTACTCGTGCGCTACCTATTGAGAAATGTATTACTAAGTCGAAGCCCTTCCCTGGCGTGTACACAATAACTCATCAAGGCTTCATCGCAATCGAAGAAGGTTATATGAACCCAATAGGGGATTTTGTTGAAACGCTTCGCCCGTCGGCACCCATTTGTTGCATCTACTCTTGCGCTACTTATTGTGAAATGGATTTACTAAGTCGAAACCCTTCCCTGGCGTGTACACAATAACTGATCAATGTTTCATCGCAATCGGATGAATAGTATATGAACGCATACCGGATTTTGTTTAAACGATTCGTGCCCCGTCACTCATTTGTTGAATCTACTCGTGCGCTACCTACTGTGAAATGTATTTACTAAGCCAGAAACCTTCCTTGGAGTGTCCACCATATTTCACCCAAGTTTCACCGCTAACGTCAGAATGGTATATGACCTTATACGGGACTTTGTTGAAACGCTTCGCGCGTCGTCCCTCATTTGTTGAATCTACTTGTGCGCTGCCTGTTGTATAGTGTATTTACTAAGCCAGAAACCTTCCATGAAGTGTACACAACATCTCACCCAAGTTTCATAGCTATCGGACGAATTGTATATGAATGCATGCGGGACATGGTTGAAACGCTTCGCGTGTCGTCGCTCATTTGTTGATTCTACTCTTGCGCTACTTATTGTAATATGGATGTACTCAGCCAGAAACCTTCCCTGGAGTGTACACAACATCTCACCCAAGTTTCATCGCAATCGGATGAATGGTATGTGAACGTATACGGGACGTTGTCGAAACGCTTCGCGCGTAGTCACTCATTTGTTGAATCTAAACGTGCGCTTCGTATTGTAAAATGGATTAACTAAGTCAGAAACCTTTCCTGGAGTGTACACAACAATTCACCAAACATTTATCACTGTCAGACGAATAGTATATGACCTTATACGGGACTTTGTTGAAACGCTTCGCGTGTCATCGCTCATTTGTTGAATCTACTGCTGCGCTACCTATTGTAAAATGGATGTACTACGCCATAAACCTTCCCTGGAGTGTACACAACAGCTCACCCAAGTTTCATCGCTATCGGACGAATGGTATATGAACACATACGGGACTTTGTTGAAATGCTTCGCGCATCGTCGCTCATTTGTTGAATCTACGCGTGCGATACCTATTGTAAAATGGATTTACTAAGTCAGAAACCTTCCTTGGAGTGTACTAAACATCTCACCCAAGTTTCATCGCAATCGGACGAATGGTATATGAACGCATAGGAGACATACATACCCACAGACAAACTATCACGTTACATTGATTTTTATATATATAGATGTATTTATTTATTTATTCAATCAAGTATTTTTGAATTTGTTATTCCTTCATTTTTATTTTTTTATTTATTCGTTTATATATTTATGTATTTATTTATATATTTATTCATTCAATAAAGCATTTATTTATTTATTTATTTATTCATTCAATAAAGCCGTGCCAGGTGCAGCTTCCACGGGGGAGGAGCTCTGAACCAAGTAGGGGCTTTTCTGTACTCTGTGGAAGACGGATCTGGGCGGGGAAGTCCTCAACCCCGACACGGCGCGTCCCAATGGCTGATAGGGGCTCTTGATGAGAGTGGTGCTTGCACCCGCGGATCAACTGAGGACATGATATAGTGGCAGCAGCTATATCATTATTGTTGATACAAGACCGATCTGTCGACCTTGTATCAGCAAACAGCTGCATCATATCATGGCATCCTTGGATGTTGGGGTGTGATGTGGTTACTGCGCATTGAGGAAGGCAACGGGAAACCACCTCAATTATTTTTCCCTAGTACATAATCAACCATGATATTGTCAGAGCAAGAAGTACAGTCTACTGATCATGAGGCGCGGAACCCAAGATCCGGCAGGGGAAGAAAGGAGTCTTCTCAGGTCGTCATCCATCGAAATCCTCAAAAGAATGAATTGATGAACATTGGAACGTGGAATGTAAGAACCTTCCTAGAGGCAGGAAAACTGGAAGAAGCCAAAAATGTAATGAATGAAAAAAACATGGATGTTCTGGGACTGTGTGAAATCAGATGGCCAGGAAATGGTGATTTCTACAGTGATGATTTCAGAATGATCTACAGTGGCAGCACAAGAGGAGGAAGTAATGGAGTAGGACTTCTGCTTAGAAGCAAATGGGCAAGAAATGTGATGAACACCTATCACGTAAATGAAAGGATTATAGTAGTAAAAATCAAAACAAGACCCAGGAATATAGTTGTTATTCAAGTGTACTTTCCCACATCAAACAGCTCAGATGAAGAAATTGAAGAAATGTACGAACATATTGACCAAATATGGAGTCTGATAAAGGAATCAGATAATGTAATAATTATGGGAGATTTTAACGCTATTGTTGGAAGTCATCCAGATCGGGAAGGAATTGGGAAGTTTGGACTGGGTATCAAGAACAAACGAGGAGAGAGATTACTTGACTTCTGTGATCAGTACAATATGATCGTCACAAACACATTATTTGAAGTACCATTACGGCGAAGATATACCTGGACAGCCCCGGGTGACACTGCTCGTTATCAGAATGATTATATACTTGTCAAGAGAAGATATCGCACTCAAGTTAAATCAAGCCATAGCTACCCTGGAGCAGAGATTGACAGTGACCATGGCCTAGTCATGGCCAAATGCAATATCCAACTGAAAAAGAACCGACATAGAAAAACGAAACCTCTGGTTGTGACTAAACTAAAGGACAATAACAATAAAGTGATTTTCGCCCACAAAACGAATGAACTGGCTAGAAGACTTGAAGAATCGAAATGGGAAGATATAAAAGAAGGTTTGATAAATATAGCTCGTGAAACACTGGGAACAAGAATTTTAGAACCAAGGAAACCGTGGATTACAAGAGAAATATTGGATCTGATAGTAAAGAGAAACCAGCACAGGAGGGAAAATACCATAAGAAGTCAGGAACAATATAGACTTGTTAAAAATCAAATTACAACCCTTTGTAGAAGAGCCAAAGAGGAATGGATGGCTGAGATAGCTAAGAACATTGGAAATGATATTGCTGAGGGAAAAACTGACAGGGCTTATAGACACATCAGAGCCTTAAACCAGAAACCAAAAGTGAAAAGTTCTATAATAAAGGATAAAAATGGAAAAATCTTATTAGATGCGGATGAAGTCAGTATGCGGTGGAAAGAATATCTTGAAGAACTATATGATGGGAATGTATCTAATAAAACATGGTATATTGAACCGGAAGATGATATAGAAGAAAATGATAAGGGCCCTGCTATCACAAGAAGAGAATTTGAATCAGCGCTTGAAAGAATAAGTGACAATAAAGCTTGCGGTCCAGATAACATACCGGGAGAACTACTAAAGAACATGGGTGAGAAAATGAAAGACCTACTTTATGATGCAATCTGCAGATGCTATGATAGTGGCAAAATTCCTGAAGACTTCGCCAAAAGCAGAACAGTTATGATACCAAAGAAGGGAATTAGTACAGAATGCTCTGAGCACAGAACCATAACACTGCTCTCTCATGCATCTAAAATTTTATTGTCAATACTAAAAGCCAGAATAAATAACAAACTTGATTTCCAAATTGACCCAGATCAGTTTGGTTTCAGGAAAGGAATGGGAACAAGAGAAGCAATCTTGGCTCTACGAACAATATTAGAAAGAAGAATGGAGATGAATAGAAACACATATATAGCATTTGTAGATATTGAAAAGGCCTTTGATAATGTAAGTTGGGACCATCTCTTCAAATTTATTAAATCTTCAGGATTAGACTGGAAGGATAGGAGGCTGATACTAAGACTTTATGAAAATCATACCACAATAGTAGACATCAAAGGAAGCAGTCAGGAAATAAAAATCAGGAAGGGAGTAAGACAGGGTTGCCCCCTTTCACCGTACCTCTTCAATGTATTCATCGAAAAAACTATAAATAAGTTCAAAACGAACACAAAAGGAATTAGAATAAATGGACAACAAATCCATTGTATTCGCTTTGCAGATGATATAGCAGTGGTTGCAGACTCAGAAAAGGAATTATCTAAGATGCTGAATATACTGTCATCATATTTAGTTGATTTATACCTAAACATTAACGTGAAGAAGACAAAAATATTAGTTGTAAGTAAACATCCTGAGCGAAATCACACCAACATCAGGCTTGCTAACAAAGTAGTGGAACAAGTCACCAGTTTCTCATACCTCGGAAGTTTAATCACAAATGATAACCGCTGCAGCAAAGAGATAAGAAGAAGAATAGCGCTTGCCAAACAAGCATTCAGCAACAAAAGAACTCTTCTGACCAATATACATCTAGATATTGAGATTAGGAAAAATTTTGTGATGTCATTTGTGTGGAGCGTACTCTTATATGGATGCGAATCTTGTACAATTCGAGAACAGGATAGGAAACGCCTTGAAGCGTTTGAGATGTGGGTCTGGAGGCGAATGCTAAAGGTCAGTTGGACTGAGAAAAGAACAAACGAAAGTATACTGCGAGAAATCCAGGAAAGGAAACAGCTGATGGTAACAGTACATAGAAGAACAGCTCAATTCATTGGACACACCGTGCGTCATAATACCTTTCTAACCAATCTACTAGAAGGAAAGGTCTTAGGAAAGAAGGGACGAGGTCGACCTAGGAAGCAATTCCTTCAAGCATTGATACAAAACGTAAGATGTGGTTCCTATTGTGAGATGAAAAGACAAGCTGAAGACAGAAGACAATGGTTGAATCGACAAGGCATTGCCTTTAGACATTGATTGATTGATTCAATAAAGCATTTTTTTTAATATTCTCTTTTGCGTATGAGATGTTAAGGTGTAAGTTTCTTACTTTTTCAGTTTCTTAATTGTTGTGATTCGTTGCAAGTGTCATTGTTATTTTGTCTCATTAGTTGTTAAACTTTTCTTACTATGGTTTGAGCCACAACAATGTTTACGCTATATAAAGGGGCTCATTAGCCTTAGAGCTATTTCTTTGGCTAATAAATTCAATTCAATTCCTCCCTCTCTGTCTCTAAAAAGAAATAACAAGTACGTGACTGAATGTAACAAGAAGCATTAAATAGCACATATTTGCAGGTTGCATGCGATATTAGTAGTATTAGTAGTTTGTTGCTGTTACACTTGTGGCACCGTGGACATCAGCCCATATTCATTGAGTGAGTGTGTGTGTGTACATAATCTGCCTGATAACCATTGTTGATGGAGCATCTGTAGTAGTGTGTTTACTAGCATATTGCAAAGGAGGCAGTCGTGGCTTTAAGCTAAGCACAATTCTACGACTGAGTTTGCCTGGAATAGAAGTGATGGAACAGCAGTTATAAAACAATCTTTCTGGACCAGACCACTTTTACAACACCAAAACAAACTCGAAAATTAAACAAAAAATATCGAAAATGAAACAAAATAATATTGAAAATTAAACAAAAACCAAGAAAAATACAGAAAATTAAGCAAAATCTCAACCAATTTCCCCCCGCGCCATTTGCTTATTCCCCCCCTTAACGCTCTCCATTAGCTTATAATGTTTTTTCCTAACGCACACCATTTGCTTCTAATTTATTTTCTAGAGACACTTTTATTGCCATAAATTTGAAAAATCTAAAGATCCTATGTTTTTATATGGGGAAATTATAGGTAAAATTCTGACTCTGGTCTCTGGATCTTCTCCAGATTTTTAATCTCGCTATTTCATCCAAAAATAATAAAAAATGTTGAAAATTAAGCACAAAATCAATAAAATCAAAGGAAAATTAAGGAAATCAAGTAAAATAAAAAATCCACAATAAGTTAAATTAACTAGCTCACAAAGCTTGTATTTTTATGCACCATTTTTTTAATATCAAAAAGGCGTGTCAATCTTGATGCGGAAACAACTTGTTCGCTGATAAGAGATAATGTATAACCACAGAATTATAATGGCAGCTGGCTACCCGACAATTACTGACATCTGGTATCAATTTTTGGAAAAAATAGATTGCAGCGCAACCTTTTAACGATATAAGTTAAATCAGGTTTTGCTCAGAGAAGAGAGTTCATAACTAGATAAATCCGATGTTTAATATCATTTCTTGTCCTCTCCAATAGCTCAGTTGGTTGAGGCAGGAATTTGTTGGTTTCCGTTCATCAATATATGTGGCGTCCATATATTAAGGGTCGAATCCCAATAGTTCCAGAAAATGTGAGCACTGATAGGATTAGGTAGATACGAATGTTGGGATGCGAATATGAATGGCAGAACGCGAAAATTAAACAGTGGGCCCACTGAGCTAATAGCTCTTCCTAATAACATAAGTTAATTCTTGATAGATGCGAAACATTAGCAGAGCGAAAAAGAAGCAGGATTAATGAATGTAATTGCGTGCGTGGAGATTTCCGGAAATGTAATTTTTTCCTTATAGCTGCGTTATCTCTTAGCAGACTGTATATATCCACCCGAGTATCAGTTAACTATAAATGCGAAAGTTGGCGAGCCACAATCTCTTAGTTCAGCACACCAGTTCGATTCTAAACGCAAGTAAAAATTTAATGCCTATAACTCAATCATTTATGGACCGATTTTAATGAAACAATGTTCATTGAACTTTATATTAATATGCGCATTATATCAAAGAATTAAAAATCTTAAAGTGATATAAAAATAAATAAGGAAAAATTAATTATAGTAAATCCTTTTTTATATCTGAAAAGTTTATATAAAAAATAAAAACAAACGGTAACTAACTCAAGAAATTCTTATAACTTTTCATTCATTTAATACAAATAATCTGAGGATAGACGAACGCTATCCATATTGATCGCCAACGTCCGGGAGACTAGGCAGGGCATATAGAAGGAGGAGAAGAAGAGGAATACAAAAAAATAATGAAAAATGTTCAGTAAGAATACTATGTTGATAATCCATAAGTCAAATTTTGTTTCCCGTACATCACTATACAAGACAAGCCAATGTATTGGCAGGAATATTAGCATTAAATGTTGCACAAATTTTCATATTATTTTTTCGGCTTACCGCAACATTTTTACGTCTGCATACAAATATTGGATATGAATTAATATATTTATTTGGAATAATATTATTATCATTTTTAAATTCAATTACTCCCTTAAAATGTAAAACTGAATTCTATGCTTTTAAAAATACATTAGGAGGATTAAGATTTAAATTTTCTTCTGGAAAAATTTCATCTCTTCCATTTTTTAAATAAATATGTTGTAATTGGCAGTGATCAAATAAGGATGAATATTTTTCTGTATTTCCTTGCCTATTAGTTTGAATCACAGTAAAAATAAGATAGGGCATATCGAATTCCATGGAATTACAGTATAATAGTTAGTAATGAATATTTCAAAATTTTGTTTTCCCCTAAGTCCAGCAATTTCTTGTGTTTGTGGATCAAAAAATGAAATAGGGATTTTTGAACTTTTTACAATATTATCTCTCAATTCAAGGTTCTTATTTAACAATTGGAACTCGAATTTCCATATTTGTAACTGTTATTTTTCCTTCGCTCGGTAATGGTGCTTCATCTTCTCTAGAATGGCACCTAAATAAAGCACCTTTAGCATTTGTGTTCCAAGTAAAACAAATAGTTAAATCAGCTTCCCACATTATTAAATTATAATCTTAAAAAGAAGCCACCTAACATTTTAAGTGGATATAATACTTCATATGATTTTAGTTGCAATTTTCCATTATTGATAAAATTTCCAATATAAATATCATCACCAATAAGAGAAGACAATAAACAATATAAAACAGTGGAATAAATATTTGGATGTTCAATTCTAGAAACAATAAAACCTTTCCTTTTAATAGTTATAGTTGAAAATAATTGCACAACAAAATTATCAATTAATTTTATATTTGATTTACCATCGTAATCAGTGTAATCTGATCCATCTTCATGAGCAATATTAAAATTCATATATAATTGAGCATTAAACTATCCAGCCATTTCCTACTTTAATATCTATTTCTACAACTTTGTTAGGCAAATTTAGATTATTTCTGGTTTTATCATTCACAGGGAATTATTGAACTTGATAACTTTCCATTTTGTTCATTTATTACAAAAAAGAATAGAAGAATTTAATTATTTCATTACTAAAATAACAGTTGCACTATTAAATTTTATTAATTCATCATTTTCATTACTTATAGTTATTTTTAAGTTTTGAATTTTATCAAAAACAGGACAAAATGTAGTATATTTAGGCTCATAAATAATAGGTGCACCAAATATTAAATCTGGTTTAAAAGAAGCAATAATATTTGTTTCTCGATGAAAATATTCAGGATCTTTAATAAACATACTATCTGCATAATTAAATAAATTTCAATTGTTTCAAAAGGAATTATTTTAGGTACGTTTTGAGCAAGTGATTTAATTTTTGGTTCTATGGTCTGATTATTAAGACCCAAAACTGAACCAATACTATATTCTTTATCAATAATAATAATAATAATAATAATCACTAATTATTTCTAATTTATTTTGAATTTTATTTTCTTCGATATTTATGATAGGTTCTTGATTTTTAATAATTCTTTGTAAATGTTGTACATTATATCGACCTGGAGGAATAATTATGATATGTATTGTATTTTTTACATCTTTTTCATAACATAATTTATTATTTTTTGTTGTATTATTTGGAGTTAAGAAAGTTGAAAAAATCCTATTAATCCAACTTTTCTGAATTCATTTCGCAATGGAATATTTCATCTTTTTTCTAAGACAGATGATCTACCACATAAGTCAAATATTCAATTCATTTATTATGTAATAAAATAGTATTCTTTTCTTTATCTTTCATCTTAATACATTTGTTCTTAAAAAAATTGAGTTCTGTCAAATCTGTTGTATCGATTCTATTCTAGACAATAGGGGTTATACGTGCAAACCAATAAATAAGAATTCGTATTGTAGAACAAAATATAAGCTTAAGAGATTTAAAGAGTATTTTCAGTATTGTCAAATATTTGCAGCCCCATTAGAAGCAGAGCCGATGCTATTGCCGGAGTTATATAATGGAGCAAAAATAAAATCGAATCTAGAGAAAGGTAAAGAAGCAATCATCGTACCGAATGAAAAAGCAATGCAATCAGCGGAGAAATTTATTGAATCGACACAAGGAAGTCTGGTTTATAAAGTGATTGCTAACAGGATATTAGACCATATAGTGGTTAAAAATAATTTTAAAGTTAATAAGAATAATAGGATGCAGAGATTGTGGAAAAGTTTTGTGAATCGAGAATGTTGCAGATTCATATTGATAAAAAAATTATAATACAATCTTTTGATATTTGTTCGTAATTATAAATATTGAACCAATCAACCTTATTCTAGAATTCACGAATAAAATCTTGGCATATACACATATAATTCAAATCAACATTATCCTAGAATTCACGAATAAAATCTTCTGATAATGTTTGTCGATAACAAATATTTTTTCAATCAACTTTATCTTTAAATTCACGAATACAAATTTCTGATAAGTTTAGACTTTCTGAAATATTTTCCCATTTATCCTCAACTTGAAATTCTCGAACAAAATCTTCCGCGAGTTTTTGATTTTCTGAAATTCTTCCCCAATCAAGTTTTTATCTTGAAATTCTCTAATAAAATCTTCTGACAATGTTTTTTGATAAGAAATTATTTCCCTAACAAACTTTTCATGGAATTTACAAATAACATTTTCTGTGTGTTTTTGGTATTCAGATATCAATTCCCAATTAACTTTTTCTTTAAATTTACGAATATAATCTTCTGATAATTTTTGATTTTCTAAAATATATTACAAATTAACTTTTTCTTTAATTTCACGAATACAATCATGTGATATTTTTTTGCTTTTCTAAAATATAATCCCAATCAACTTTATCTTGGAAATCTCTTATGCAATCTTCTAATAATATTTGTCGATAACAAATGTTTTCCCAATGAACTTTATCTATAAATTCTCTGATAAAATCTTCTGATGAAGTTTGTCGATACCAAATAATTTCCAAATAAACGTTATATTTAAATTCACGAATACAATCTTCGGATAAATTTTGATATATACAAATAAATTTCAATTAACTTTCTTTTTAATTCACGAATAAACTCTTCTGGTAATTTGTGATTTTCTGAAATATAATCCCAATCAACTTTATCTTGAAATTGATAAAATCTTCTGATCATTTTTGTATTCAGATATCAATTTCCAATCAACCTTATCCTGGAATTGACGGATACAATTTTGTGATAGTTCTAGGTATTCAAATATCAACTTCAATTTTCTATAAATAACATAAACGATAACAGGTGTATTGAATACCATCATTTATATAGTAAAAAAAAATATGACATTATTTTCTAACTGAGCAACAACATTTCTCAAATTAATGAAAATACCGTGTCAAAAAATGTGAATGATTTTTTATACATTATATACCAAACATCGATAAATCAATTTTTCTGCTTTAATTACAGATTCTAAATACTCATTATATTCACTTACAACATTATTCTTAAAGAAATAAAGCAAACCATTAATATATCTCTAAGATGAATCCATTGTTGGTGGTAAACCAACTTTTGGATATTATTCCATGTCGTTTTTGTTTAAATAAACATTCATCTATTTCTGTTAAAAAGTGCATTATTATAAAAAATAAATGTGTGTATTGAATACTGTTTGTATTTTTGTATCAGATCTCATATTCCAAATTGACAAAGGTTTAGGATAACCATTTACAAGCATTAAACTAGGATATTCCATCAAATAAATATTATTATCGATAATCATAACAATTTCACCAGAAGGTCTTTGATAACTGGAAGTTATTTTCTTAAAAACTTGAGGTAAATATGTTAACCAATTAGTAATAAGTTGAGGTTGAATATTTTTATAGATGTTGAATTATCGAGATCTGCAATCCAAAACCATTTCTCATAAAAAATATACATTAACTGATTAACAATTAGCCATTTATTTGCGTTTGTTTGACAAAAGTTAGTATCTTTCGTTGGTGTTTCTGGTGTTGGAATATCAACAGGATTATTTGTATTTGAAGGTTTTCCATATAAACTCGGAATAGCAAGAATATCATCTTGGTGTAATTCTATTTGATATTTATTATAAGCAAACATTATTGCATCTCCATTATTTGAATAACCTCGTGTTGGCCTAATAATTATTTAATTATTAATTGGGTCAAAGGTATAACCTCGCAGAGATGCGAACCGGATGTAAGTAGTCGCTACACGACTCAGGAAGTATCGACGCCGGAACGCCAGATTCCGAGAAGAAGCATACCCTCTTGTGCGTTGGTAACGCATAGACGGTGTTTGTCTAATGGTCTGGTAGACCAAGGTATTGAAGGACCAAGGAGTCCATTATCTGTGAATATCCGAGTATATCAAGTATATTTTGGCACCTAGTGTGCTTGTGCATTAAGTTACATATAGTAGCAACGATTATATAATATTTCCAAGTGAAATTGTGAAAATCGACATTTTTGCGACCAAGCACATGGTGAGCCTAACTCATGTTCTCAACACTCAAAAAACGTTTTTTGACCAGCTCAATCACACTACTCAATCAAACATGGTCATTTTGCATGCCACATGGCAGACATGTATTTTTCAACGACGGTCCAAATCATGGAAAATATCAGTGTTATACTGAATTGTACCATTAAAACGCCAGTACTACTATATTCGAGCCGTGCAAAGGCCGAGATTCCCATTATCAAGATTACTACGATAATTGGCGATTACGATTTTTCATAAAAGTAATAGAATCTGTGTTGCAGGATACATAAAGTCTCATAACTTCAGTGAGCAGACACATGGTCATTTTTCTACAAGTCAGCAAAGTGTAGAAGCAGTGTTACTCAAAGAAAACTACGCTAAAATCAGTGATTAAACACCATTTTTCACTAACATACACGATGCAAATATTACGCCACGTGACGAGAACCTTTTCCCGTTTGACCATGATGTTCATCATGGCCTAAGCCAGGGACGGCTCCTGATAAAAAATTTAGGGTGGGCCAGATGATACTATTGTTGTTTCATGCTAAATATTGTTTTATATTAAGCATTTATTGTTGCCAATATTGTAATTATCATAATTCCACACAACACAACATTTCAAACAATTTTTAATAAATAGTTCATGCATTAAAAACTGTACTCGCATGGTTTCGTATTTGTAAATAGTAAAAAGGGACGTAAAACCAATAACATTATTTGGAAATAGATTCTTTCCTGTGCTTGGATGAAGCAAATCTAACAGCTTGGTTGATGAGGTCCTAATTTGTTAATATCTAAATTTGTGGTCAGAGCTATATCAGAAAATAGATTTGTTAATAAAAGTTCCATATCATTTTCCTATGTCACATACAATCGACATATTAAATAACTACGCACCGTGCAACAAAAGTTTAAAACACGTTTATACAGTAGAAATTAACTTCATCCACAGAACTCGCAAACACACTTGTACTGTACTTGTAACATCGGACAATTGCAAATGTATAAATATATGTTTGTCTAATGTCAGCAAGTTGCGAACAATAGCTGAATACCTGGGTGGGATGGGGTGGACTCTTCTCCCGCAGTAAGGTTCAACAGAAGCTGGAAGTGAAATGGAGAGAACTTCTAATTCGCTTCAAGGCAACCCTATGGGCCCAATCTACAGGCCCTTGAAGAGAGAGAAAATACCCTTCATAGCACTGAGGAATTCGCGTGCAAGACAGTGCTACGTCCACTGATTCCTCACCTGGCCCATCAAGCCATATACTTTACATGGGACTTCCTGTCAAGCGGCCCTCGCTATGACGATACACCGTACGAGACTGTCAGGATCTTAAGCTAGGAATGAGTTATGTATAACTAGCAACCCGACCCGGCTTCGCCCGGGAGAATGCATTACGTGATAAGCGCTTTTTTTCTCCAGTGTCAATGAACAACGACCAATATCCGTTTTACGTCTCGGCATGATGGGTTAAAATCACTGACTGGACTATTAGTTATATTATCATGGAGATGCATGTGCAACAAATTCTTGTCAGACGTAATTTAAGAATGGCGACGTGCATGAAACACAAATCCCCCTTCCGTCCAATCTTAACTTGACTGTGAATTTTGCGAAACGAAAAGTTCACAGGCGAAATGAAGAAATCCCGAGTTGTACTTCCAGGGAAACTCCAAACACAACCACCCTTCTAAGAAGTCTTAACTCAACACGACTCAACGGTTTGCTGCTGGCTGTATCGGGGGCAATAGGTTCGCCCGCTAGCTAGGCTGTAACAGGGATGATAGATTCGCCCTTAGATTGCTCGTAAACTGTTGCCTCAATATTTGAATGGACATGGTTGGAAGCAATTAAAACGTAAAAACACTCATAGTGGGCGATGTATTGAAGATATACGTATGCTCTCATGGACTTTTTTGTAGAACTTTTCATGCTGAACAATTCTTAAACTCATAGTATTTATATATTTTTAACAGTTTGCCCAGCGTAAGCTTAAAAAGCGCTCGGACGCCAGGTTTCTTTTTTACTTTTCCACCGAAATCGGTACTGCTCGGCATCCTTTGATCTTAAATAAATTATTTTCTACAGAAATCGTCCTCGAGATATCATTTACAGAATGGTGAAACCGCATGAAAATCCATCCAGTGGTTCTCGAGTTTACCCGTAACATCCAAGAATCGGGGACTTTGTTTTATACTAAGTAGAGATTATACGCCAATCAGTATAATTTAATATAATATAATCCTCGTTCCGTCCAATCTTAACTTGACTGTGTTTGACAGGCGAAATGAAGAAACCCCGAGTTACACTTCCAGGGAAACTCCAAACAAAACCACCCTTCTCAGGAGTATTAACTCAACACGACTGGACGGTTTGCTGCTGGCTTCTATCTGGGGCAATAGGTTCGCCCGCTAGTTAGGCTGTAACAGAGATGATAGACTCGCCCCTACCTAGCTCGTACTGTCGCCTCATTAGTTGAATGGACATGTTTGGAAGAAATTAAAACGTAAAAACACTTATAGTGGGCGATGTATTGAAGATCGACATATGCTCTCGCGGACGTTTTTGTAGAACTTTTCATGCTGAACAATTCTTACACTCATAGTATTGAGATATTTTTAACGGTTTGTCCAGCGTAAGCTTAAAAAGCGCTCGGACGCCAGTTTTTTTTCGACTTTTCCACTGAAATCGTTACTGCTCGGCTTCCTTTGATCATAAATAAATTGTTTTCTACAGAAATAATCCTCGAGATATCCTTTACAGAATGGTGAAAACCGCATCAGAATCCATCCAGTGGTTCTCGAGTTTACCCGTAACAAACACAAATCGGGGACTTTGTTTTATACTAAGTAGAGATGAATTCTTCTTAGAGATTCTCGAAAGGTAAAACACTTATTTTAAGTTGAGTATCTGCAATTTAAAGTAATTTTAAAAGACATTAAATAAACAAATTCTTTGCAATGCTGCCTAACGGCCCTGGGTGGACAGGGCCCATTCGGCCCTTAATGACGCACCACCCCTGGCTTAAGCCATCCTGATGAGGGTGACATCGGACATCTAGCTGCATTACGAGATGGAAGAAGAGAGAATGGCTATGCTCATGGCCAAGGAACGAAGGGCTTTGTCAAAGCCAATAGGACAGGATCTACCCCTCAGATTGTCCTTGATGGACGAGGTGAGCTACGTTGCGCCGTGAGTCATGCATGAATTCTCTTGTAAAGGTTATCGGTCAAGGTGGAGTAGTTCTAGCAACCGCACTTGATAACAGTCATGTAGGTAGGTTTTTCATCTTTGTAGACGCCACTTTGATGATTTTCCAACTTCATGAGCTTCCTCACCGTTTGGATTCTAAAGTTCATGGTTAGTCACCCATGGTGTGTTCGCACACTGGTGCAATATTGTAAAACATATAATTTCCAACTCATGGAAACCAGAAAGTGTCTTTAAATAAGGAGCAATAATCTTCAATGATCAGCTCATGCTGAATTGCATGCAATATTTTTGAGCTCCCTTTTTGTAAATTACTAGCACGCCACTGACGGGCGTATCGTTTGGATGAGAAGGTTGACTCATCCCACCTTTGTGATTATCGTTAATACTTCTTTAAGTGGTTTGAAAGCCACAAGATTCAAGCTGAATCTAATATCTGTGTAATGAGTGCAGCAAGTTGTAGCTCACTCTGATCCCGATTGCACGATAATATCGTATCATTTAGAATTAACCCCGGGAGGATAAGGTGTTGTAACACATTTATAGTCATCTCCGTGTCTTGTGTGCACAAGATTGTATAAATTTAATCCAGAGTGGTGTGGAACATCTTTCAAAGAGTTTCAGATGGGAGAAAAATCTTCGTTTTTATCTTCTTTGCTTTTGACAAAGCTGTTACATCTTTGTACATAATTTTGGGAAGTCTACAATATCGCATTATAATCAATTCTATTGTAACATTACTCAAGTGTGTACTAGGGTCACTAGTGAACAGTGATTTTGTGAACCCTACGTGTATTGAAACAGTTTAAAGACTTTGCCTGAGAGCAATTTACTCACATGCAGTGAGGGACGCTAAATCTGTGCCGAAGCACATGACAGGTGTTTCCAAGGCCAGGCATCCCGTTGCAATATTACCCATAGAACCAGCATGATTTCCAGTGAGACTTCGACTCTTATAATGACACACTTCCTACACATATTTTTGTAAGGGATTTTCTGATCGAGCCAAGCTTGTGAATGCTCGATGGCTAAGTAGGTCAAGTAACAGCAGTTACTAATTGCATTGATACAGAATTCACGAACAAATATTATTTTTTCGCACACGTTATAAGCGAATGAAGATTAATTATTCTCATGATGTTATACGATCAGAGTTTTCATTGGATGAACCAGACATTTATAATTAGGCTATTTTCTCACTTTATGTGAATTGTTATGTCCGTGTGTTGACACGAGGAGTACTATACTCTGTTTGTGATGGCCGGCTGATCTTAGTTTTATACTAGACTGACCGAGGTTTTTCTAGTGTGCTCAGGAAGCCACGTTGATTACTTTTGATTGGTAACGGAGCTTTTCTTATAGCCCGTAGTGTTATAGTGACGTTGCATGTCACGTGTTTACTTTGTTGTGAGTACTGTACTGTTCAGGTAGCTCACCTGTTAGAAGCCTTGTGTCATATGGTCATTTGTCAAAAATAATGAACTCTTAAACCGACGATTGTAATAATCATTTCCTAAATCATGAAAACTCATTCTTATAAATCTACGACGTTAAGATGATCGTTAAATAATAACCGTTTGTTAAATCTTGATCTGATTGCCGACAGCTGACCGATGCATTGCGCTTGTAAGATATTTTCCTGAAGGAATTGTTTAGGTGCTTACACTTGTTGACTGACAGAGATCACTGGCAACCAGTAGTTTATAACTCGGGGGCCGCAGTGACCTCATGGTGAGACACTGTTTTTACAGTGTATTTATTTGTTTCATTCTTACACTTTAGATGAATGGTAGCAAAGAGTTATCCATTCTGTTGTATGCAGGGGAATAAGATTGCTTTTGAGTGTTGTATGTATTATGTGTGTAAACCCATTTTACCCTACTGTTACATTCTTTAGCTTCAGTTTTACAGCTATTGTTCTAATGTACTTATTGTAATCAAATGACTTATCTTAGCTTTGTTTAATTTCTGCTTACACGGACGCTTCCTGCCGTAGTTTATTATCAGCCAGGATTAGCTAGAATAGGTAACTTTAACTGTAAATGCGGGAGTGGTACCAGTATAATTTAGCTTTGTTGCCATGTTTTGACATTCTTCTGATATGATGTTTTCTTTCTAGAACCATCATTATTTTTGCTTGTATCTTCAATCAGGGTTGTTTTTCGTACCACGTCCCAAGCTTTGCCTTGATTTTCCTTATGTAAATAGGACCTGTCGAGAGGGATAATATCATTCAGTTAGGGATTGGTTTTTTTTAATTAGCTTTGCGGACTAGCCAATTTCAAACCCTCTGATAGTAAGATAGGGGTTTGATTATTAAATAAATAATTCCACGAATTGTACTTAAGCCTGGATTTTTTCATTTATTAGTTTTGTGTTTTGGGGGTGCATTTCCTTGGGTGTCTTTGACATTGCTTATGATGGGGACCTGATCATTTGGGATATTGAGTCTTGTGCCGGCTAATCCCACAAGAAGTGCATCCGATCCTCTTAGGCAATGTGTTTGAAGGATGGGGTTACCGGGGAGGCCACGCACGGTTGGTGGTGACCAGATAACCTCCTCGAACGGGCACAATACCTTTATATAGGACGCGTCTTACACCCAAACTACAAGGTCATCAGCCGAGCCATTTCAGGGTGGCGGCCGTGTGAATTATGCAGTCATTATAATCAATAGATTAAGACCCACCAATTCCGATTATCGAACTAAGGGTGGTTTAAGCTATCCTAAAGGACATGAACCGTTATTTATTATAATTTTATATTATAATATTATACTGTATGAGTGGCTTAAAAGAGCTAAGCCGTCTCTGTCACATGACAAGATGGCAGTTGACCTCCTGTGCCTGTCCTATTTCAGTAGTTTTAGTATGTAGTATGTGATATAGCCTACTGATACAAATAATATAAACTTTGTATGAAATGATTTATAATGAAGATGTACTGCAGTGAAGAAATTGTTTATTTCAAGACATTATTTGCTAACACGTTGTATCTAAGTCAGTTAATAACACTCCGGTGTTAAGAACATGGTTGGCTCTGGGCTAGCACGTTAGTTTCTCACGTGGTTGACTGGGGATCGAATACTACTATAGTTAACTTTTCTTTTTACTTGAATTCTTTTACAAATGATGTGCACGAGCTCTTTACACAGCTACTAAATAAAATGCCGTTTAGCTCAAAAGAGAGGCTAATGTATACACTAGTTTATTAATAATCAGAGCCCCAGCCTCGCATATAAACAGCAGACATTAGAAAAAGGAGAATAGAAGAACAAGTTACACGTCATCAACTACAGCCTTCTCAATGCCTCTGTACGGTGCTGTCCTATTGCGGATTACGTGGGTAATTGTTCCAAACATTCTGCTTTGTGAATCCCTGGCCTCCTGAAGTATTGCAATTTTGTATTACTTCAACTTGTAGCTACGACCGCGCTCCGATTACCTTTAAGCACTGCCAACTGGATCGCCTCCCTCCTGGCTGCTTTAAACTGCCTGCTCATTCAACACTCATAGGCGTACAAGATATATATTAATTCACTGCTAGGTTGCAGCACCAACCTACTGTGATCGCCGCGGATTCTTAAAGGGGAAGATACCCAAAACGAAGGATTTTTAAGTTTTGAGGCTTAATATCGAGATTAACGGACGTGAATGCATTACAATAAGTTAGTAGTTGTGTTATTCAATCTTCATAAAGTATATAATATAAATTTTGACACTTACTGGCTAATTATCAATATAAAGGAAAACAAACAACACATGGTGGTAGAGGTGATTATTTTAGGGATGAGGACAAAGAGTTATAAGTATACCCATACATTTAGGAGAAAGTAGGCTATATGTTCTTTGCTAAACATCTTGTTATCATATCTTAACCCAAATTTAGAAGCACTAGTTCTAGGTAAATATTTCGAAAATATTTCTCCTAAATGTGTAGTAGAATACAGTCGAGTCCTGCCATTACGATCTCCGCTAATCCAAACAGGGCTAGGAAAAATATCTACCAAATTTGTTTTGAATTTTAAAACAAGGAAAAACAAAGATTAAGATTAAACTGGTTTTTCCAAGTAAAAACGTAAATTTACAATATTAACACAGAAAAAGATGAAATGAATGCTACAGGAGTAAACGGTGAATCTGTCGGCTATCTTATACACAAAAACTGAAAAAAGGGAGGTCCTAGACCTACTAACAATGTGCATAACAAAGTTTGAATGCAATTCTTTTAACGTTAACGACAAAACAAACGGAAAAGAAAATCAAAGAATTGAGGTCAGTGGTCTTCTTTTGACGCAACGCACTGAAACGACTTGAAGAGACAATGTTTTGCCAACGTCGACTGTCACCAGGCTGCTCGCGCTTGATAGACTCCAATAGTGCTTATAGAAACAATACAGTAGGTACAGTGTATTTGGTTTTCAGGCCTTAAAGTCAGTATGTTGTCGTATTTGACGAAAATCCACCTAATCCGAATTTTCGCTAATCCAAACAGGGTTCGGTCCCAATTAGTTCGGAATAGTGGGACTATACTGTAATTGGTTATATCTTGCCTATTATTATCTTCTTCATTATCATCACATACATTTTTTGTTGTTGTTCTTTTTGAATTTCCGATTCTAAATTTTTTCTAGCTTTTCTCGCTGATTTTAAAAACCTTCTTCTTTAGGACTGATATCATATTCAACAATAACATGAAAATCTTCAGTATCAGGAGGAAAATCGTCTTTATATGCACTTTTATATGGAATTAATTGTTTTTCTACTTCTCAATTTTCTTCTATAGCTCTAATGACATTTTTACCAATATCATCCAATTTATCAATAACAGGTTGATCTCCTCTTTTATATTTCTCATATTCAGTTACAGGTTGATTTTCCCATTTTCTAAACTCATCTTTTAAATTTTCAAATTTCTAATTATATTGTTTTGCTTTTTATATCCTCAACATTGCAATTAGCAAACATTATTTATTAACAAAGAAATTTATGTTTATGTTAACGTTTTATTGTTTTATGTTTTATGTTAAGGTTTTATGTTTATAGAAATGTATACATTTGTAGAAATGTATCAATTTGGTTACGATATTTTCCATCATAAGTTTCACGATTCGGATCAATAGTAATAAAACCAAATTCTTCGTTCCAGCAATTGCTACATTTTTTTTAAATCATTAAATTTCATTCTCCACCTACAAATTCTTTGTAACTATGTTTTAAATTAGTTTCATCTTGTCTGAATATATGTCAAAAAATTAGGTTATCGCAAACTAATTGTTTGGCTAGTTTTTAATAAGTTTGCGGGAAAATAAAACAATCGATTACTTTATGTCGACATTGAGTAAAATATTCTCTAACAATATCTTGGTTTTCTAGTAGATAATCATCAACAGTTGCAATTAACAGTAGGGTTAGATGAATTATGATTTGAGTTCAGTTAATTGTTTTAACGGTAAAAGTAGATGTGTTAAACGATTATAATGTGATTTTAATGATAGAAAAAGGAATTCAAGGAGGAATTTCTCAATGTACAACTGAATTCTCTTCACATTCATCTAAAGTAACTATGCTTTCATCATCACTAATAAATACAACAAGTGTTCTACCTATTTTTTCCTCAAATTTATTACGTTATTTTTTAAATTGCTGATAACTTTGGTTGATTTAAATTTTAAGATTTTTTTTTTCAATTTAACCATCCTGGAGCTAATATATAATTATCAATCATTAATGTTGTTTTGCCACAATTACTAGGTCCAATGATGGCACAACGAATCGAATTTGGTAAAAGTTCTCAATGCCTATGTTTTATTTTTTCTTCAGGAAGTCTTATATTTGGTTTCCAATCAACTTTCTTATTTCTAGTCATTTATTATATGTTTTTAAGAAATTGACATCAACTTAGATTCCTTCACAGATTCTATAAAATTATATCTCACTTGTATACAATTTCTCCGATTGGTTTCCAATTAATTTCAATTTCTCACAAATCAAATTTCAGATTTAATCTTACCTCTTCTACAATTTTTCATTTATCTAAGTTAAGCACCATTCACAGCCATGTTGGATCTAACTTCTACCACCTTCAAATACTCAAAATCGGGTTACCCGTTTCATATTACTTGAATAGGACGAAAATTCATATTACATTGTACATGTTACCCGTAGGCTATACGTTATTATTATTATTATTATTCATCGGGCCGGCATTTTTTTACTACCGCTCTTACAATTTTTTCCGCAGGATCTAAATCCCAGCTTGATTACAAATGATAGCCACGCATCTTACCTAAGTGTCTTAAGCCTTCCATTGTTTTAGAGAATTGTATTTTAATTGCCAATGGCTGCTTATGGGCCACAGGCCCCTGGTCATGTTTAGTCACCGAGGACTCACCCCTCCGTGACATGTATAGAAAAATGTATGACCGCTTAAGACTGCGCCCTGCAAATGGCTTCCCGTTTTTTCTTTTTGTGTGTGGGGTGAGGAGACCTGTCTGAGACCCCACTTAACGCCTCCTCCCCCTGGCCTGATTACCAGTCTTAGAATACAATACACCAATTTGAGGTGCTAATTAATATGGGCAATGATCCATTTTTATATAAACATAATCATCTTGTTTTATCGAGAGGTTTCAATTATTTATCCTTGACATAACGAGCTTCTACTTCTCCTTAATACTTCAATCTAGCAACTACATTTACTTAGCCCATTTCAGCTACAGTCTTTAATCATTAATGAAACTTTCGCCAGTTATATATTCTTTATATTTCTGGTCACACTTGTTATCCCACATGTTACTTCCCAATTCCCACTTCCCACCTTTTACTTCAGGTTTATTCACCTCAAGATAAAATCTTTAATCTTTCAATACTTTACTGTAGTCTCGTACTTCCTGATACATTTCACTATTTAATTTGACTACTCTTATTTAATTTGCCTTGTTAATTTCTAATACATTCATAGTTATTTCTAACTCTGGACCCCTTTTATGATTTAAATAATAAATCAATATTTTTAAATGTTGGTACATGGTGCGATTTTATACATTTTTATCCAAATTATGGTACTTACTCATTTGCAGGTGGTCGACCCCAGTTGCGAAGCACTTCACCCAAAATGTGAGGTATTTACGCCTCCATTTCCACAACTCCGTAATGATTCATAACAATTTTGATCACACACTTAGCTTCATGATAAAACATTTAAAAAAATCTTCACACTTTTCAAAAACTGACATATATTTTAACACTGAAGAATACAACACTCATTTACACTTGAAAATATCAAACCCTTAACACAATTTCTGTACATCCTTCTTCTGTTGATTCATTCTTCTAATCCCAAAAATCCAGGCGATTTGACCTCCACTTAACGGTCATCCTAGACACTTCCTCAGCACGACTGAAAGTCTCTTTCCTCTGGAATCCGTCGATCCCTTGTTCCTATTCCCCGGCAGTCATTTGTCTATACTTCTGCAGCTGGGCTAGCTGAGTGTATTTTAGTACTTCTATTTCACCGATAAAATACCACTGTCCTCCCTGTTCGCATGCCCTCAAATCCCAACTGGTGTGAGAATTTTATACGATATTCCCATCGTTTTTACTGACGCTTTGTTCGGCTAACGGCTATCATTACCGTGCGACACAGAGTAGATTACCCTACACTGGGACTAACCAATTTATTCTCTCGCGAATCGAATACTTATTTATTCGCTCGACATATTTATTTTATACTGTAATTAAACTCGGTACTTTCGCGTTGTACTGTTTGTATTTTCCTAACTTTGCTACAACTGACGCTTTGATTGGTGGCGTCACTTCGGACCACAAACTGCCGTGAACCACCCGCCTCGGGGGTTACATAACCTTTGAGTGATCACCCTGCCACGGGTTAATATACAGGATGTAACAAAAATGTACGGCACAAAATGCAGGAAACATTCCTCACACGTGGACGAATAAAGTATGTTGTATGGACAATGGTCTGTAAACGCTTTTTTCCGTGTTACAACTCATTTTCTCCAACACATTAATCATGGGAAACACACAAGAACAGAGCTTTAGAATCATGGGGAACATGCACTCTTGGTTAAATCTGGTTACGTTGTTATTATCGTAGGTGCACCGCCATTGTTTTGTTTTACATGACCCTGTTGCCATGCGACTTAGCAGATGTGCCTTTAGCTGTGTGACAAAACATGTACTTCACGCACGATGGAGCTCCTCCTCATTTTAGTGTTAATGTCCGTCGGCTTCTAAATAACAGATTCGGTGACAGATGGATAGGTAGAGGTGGACCAATTGCCTGGCCTCCACGCCCTCCGGACCAAAACCCACTGGGCCTTTATTTGTGGGGGCATTTGAAAGCTGTTGTATATCGATCCCCAGTACAAGATGCTTAGAGTCTCCGTTCCCTTATTATGGAATGCTGCGAAACCATACGCAATACTTCAGGGCTACATCAGCGCATCCGAGATTCACTACAACGGCGGTTTGATGCATGTATCAATGCGCACGGAGGGCATATTGAACATCTGTCAGAAAGAGTAGCATGTGGTATGCTGATACATTGTATTGTTGTGTGTTTCCAATGATTAATGAGTTGGAGACAATGAGGTGTAACATGGAAACAAAGCGTTTCCAGATCCATGTTCATATAACATAATTTCTTCGTCTACGTGTGAGGAACGTGTTCTGCATTTTTTTTCGTACATTTTGGTTACACCCTGTATAGTTTCAGACAAAAAAAAAGTCCATAGCTCTCCCCCGAGGAGCTCAATCTCTTGAATAACGTCAGTCCTGATTTTGTTTAAACCAATTTCCTCCGTAGAATTTAATGCTGATTTGAATTATGTACTTCGGAGATAAATTTGATCGGCCAATTCATTTATATCGGCTACGCGTCACCTGCCAAATACTGATGCTACCCAGCGGTGAATCCCAAAGCTCGCCTTCCAAATCTACGCACCGAAGGACATTTGTGGCGATCCGTAGCCGTCCTAGATTCACTTTAATTAAAACACTTTGCAACGTGTTAATTTCAGCTCTATACTCTTTTGAATGTTATATTCCAATTAAATTTATATTGGTTAGTTCTCTAAATATTGATGCGAGGGGGGCGTGTCTTTGTCTCAAGCTCTTTGCCACGTCACGTGTAAAAGTCCCCTCCTCCGAAGTAGATCCCTGTGATTGGCATTTACGACCTTTGGCGACTGTGTCGTCCGTCCACTGAAAAGTTCAACTGTCAAAGTTAAAGTTAGTTAAACTGTCAAGGCTCCTGGACTTTGTGTTTCGAGCCTTAAGCTGATCTAAACTGCACTCAATATGCAATATATTCGTTCATTTTATGCTTCTTTATTCATATAATTTCCTCTTTTCTGTCAAAAGTGTTCTTTTTCTGAGCTTCCTTGATCATATCTTGCCTTGCAAGCTAAGGTCCCAGCCTCCTTTAATCAAAGTCCTGGGTTCGTGCCTTATCACCTGAGCCATGAATGGGTACATAAATCCCCTGGATCAATTAAATAAATTTCATTTAATTCTTAAAAGGATTTCATTGCTTGGCTTTCAATTTCACTGGGACCTTTCTGTTTATTTTACTGGGTCATTCGCCTCGGCGTTTGGGTGGGTGTCGGCCTCCTGTTTAGCCTGTATTGTGGCCCTCAAGAATTCCCGTTCCCTTCGAAGGCCAATGTTTAGGTTCCTAGCCTCCTTGGCTATTTCCACCATCTGGTCCTAAATCTCTACTAACCAACAGTGGCATTTAAACGGGTCGCTTTTCTTCTGTGAGCTCTCTGCTCTCGAGTCTATCCCTTGCGTTTGGCTCTGGCCATAAACAGCTTCCTCCTTGTCATCTCCTTCACAACAAACCCCTGGTCGGTCATAATATCTCAAGTTCGTTTTAGAATAGCACAAGTTGGTTTATTTTTATAAATCGAACTCTGTTTCTCTCAGGTTCATCTTCTGGCCTTTCTTCCTACTTCTAATTCCTTCTTGCTTCTCCCTTTTCTTCTTCTTCTTCTACTTCCAATTTCTTCGTCCCATCATTATTCTCATTCTTTCTCGTCTCCTGGTGGTATTTTTCCTTCCTTTTCCTTTCCTCGTTTGATTTCCTTTCTTTTTCGTCTCTTCCCTATATTGTGGTACGCCTTGCTGGTACCCGTCGTTTTTCCATTGAAGTTATTCGTGTCGCTTAGAGTCTGGGTTATCTCTCTGAGTGTTTTCTCGCCTTACCTCCTGAACTCGTTAAATATCTCGCTGGCTATACTAATAGTGGATTCCATGTTCCCTCGATTCTGCGTGTCCATATCACGTTCCACCTTATCTGATTCAGTGTATGTCCTCTGTGCGTAGTCTGCTATCTTTGTTTCCTTATTGTGGTAGTGTCCCTCTGCTCTTTCTAAGCGTGTCCCAACGTCTTGTTCGACCCGCCCTAATTGGTCTCAGTTCTCTTTCATGGTCTGAACTATCATTTTCTGATCTTCCATTAAGCTATCTTTAATATACGTGATCTCGCCTCTAATTTCCTCTTTTACCTACAAATATTGCTTATTATTAGCTTCAGTTTTAATTCCTTCCCTTAACTGAAATTCTTCTCGCAAAGTATTAACTTCCTTCTGGACCTTCTCCTGAACGCTGGATATTTCCTTTCTCATTTCCTTCAGCTCACCCCGAGTCTCCTCCTGTCTCTCGTTAATGACCACGAGGTCACTTCGAGCCTGGTCTAGTTCGTTATGAGTCATGCGTACCAGTGCCTTCAAGTGTCCTACCTGTTCTTGCACGGCGTTTACACTAGACTTTATATCCCCTCTCGAGTTTGTTAAATTATCCGTTCATCTTGCCTTCTCGATCTAGCTTCTAAATTCTTTTCATGATTCCTCATTCTCCCATCCCATTTTGCTTCCCTTTTTCCAAGCCTTTTGTCTACGCTCCGGTAAAACGTTGTAAATTGGTTCGCCCTACGCTCTGCGTCAGCTTGGTTCTAATTCTTAATATCTTGAACTTAGCCTGTAAAAATATCAAACTTCTCACTTATCTCGCACTGTGATTCTCTACACATCTCTAAGTTTGATTGTACCGGTAATCTATTTTCCATGAGTTCAAAACGTTCCTCTCTTCTCAGCTGCAATTTTGAGATTAGACTTAAACAGTTTCTTCCATTCATTTTTATCCCTTTCGAGATCTTGCTCCGCAGTTTTCGCGTTTTCCTGCATTATTTGGAAATTCCCCTCCTATGCTTTAGCATTTTCTTCCTGAATTATTTCTTACTTTGATCTGATTATTTCTGAGTCCCTATCTGAGTTTTCCTGCGCAGTTTTGACAATTTCCTGCATTACTTAAAAATTTTCCTGTAAGGCTTTTGTATTTCCATGCATTATTTTGAAATTTTCCTGTACTCATTCTGGGATTAGCCTCCTCCTTAATTACTTCAAATTTGCTGTCCAAACACTCATTTATTTCAGCTACACATTTTAGGACATCTCCCATGGTTGCCATTTGCAGCAATCGATATATGAGAATAAATAGGCTACTCTGCTATGCACTGGCCCGCAGGCGTGTAGAGATGAGATTAATCTGATTCAACATTGTGAGATTTTTTTCTATCCTTCATTTTTTTGAATTAGTCAACATATTGGTACGACACATACGCGTACCCACATCAAAATTTATCTTGCCACAATTTTGATGCCTTACATTTATTTCTTAAAACGCGTTATTTCAAAATTTCAAAAAAAAAAAAAAATTGGTGTTTTCCTGAAAAAATATCCTTTTCTATATTAAGGTTTTCCTGAAATCCTATCTGCCTCACGTCTGCTGGGCTATGGTTATAATGTCCAGTCTCACGTGATATGTTCCTGGGAAACCTACCCTCGGGTTTTCTTAAAGAGAAAAAACATCGAGTTTTCCTAAAGGGTTTATCTGAATCCTATCCTGCTCCACTCTCTTGGGTGCCATGATTTTAACTATAGCCGCTGCCAGCGGGTGCTCAGGTTTTCTTATGTCCTAGGATTTCCTGGGAAAACCAGCCCCACGCTTGGACTTACCCATGAAATTATAATGTAGGGGATTGGAGGATCTATAATTAGGATTCAGTCTTATACCCATGCGGTCTACTATCTAACTTGTTCCTACTTACTTTATCTTAAACCTTCTTAGCTGTTCTTGACCGAATTCCTTGTCACCTTTTGCTCATATCCAGTACATTTTTATATATGCCCCTGTACCCTTCTAATGAAGGAGAATATATGGTCACATTTTACTAGCTCTGTCGGATCAGGGTATGTTAATATCCTTCCCCAAAGTGTATACACATATATTCAGGATCCGAGCAAAAGGTCAACAATCTAAAATGACAATACCGCACTTCTATTCACAAAACAAAAAACAAACTTAATAAGAACATGGCATAGTGATCCTAACATCTTACATTTCATTTACAACAATGTTACAAAATTCACAGGCAAAAGATTACCTGAGGAGCCTATGTCTAGGGTGAATCCGTTCATTCTAGTCCATTTTACGGATCACTTGAAATGTCCTAGGCCCTCCAATGACCAAATTCATACACAAAAGAACTTAACCCCATTACCGTAAAAACAATTAACTGAACTCAAATCATAATTCATCTAACCCTACTGTTGATCAATAGACATCAACTTAGATTCCTTCACAGATTCTATAAAATTATATCTCAATTCTATACAATTTCTCCAATTGGTTCCCAATTAATTTCAATTTCAAACAAATCAAATTTCAGATTTAATCTCACCTCTTCTACAATTTATCATTTAACTAAGTTGAGCACCATTCTCAGCCATGCACCACATTTTGTTGGATCTTACTTCCATCTCCAAATACTCAAAACCGGGTTACCCGTTTTATATTACTTGACTAAGACCGACATTCATATTACATTTCCTATGTCACCCATAGGCTATACGTTATTATTATAATTATTATTATTATTCACTGGCCGGCATTTTCTTTTACTTTTTTTTACAATTCTTTCCTCAGGATCTCAATCCCAGCTTTATTACAAATGATAGCCACCGTCTTAGCAAGGTATCTTAAGCCCTCCATTGTTTCAGAGAATTGTATTTTAATAGTCAATTGCTGCATAGGCCTATGGGCCTCAGGCCCCTGGTCATGTTTAGTCACCGAGGAAACACCCATCCGTGATAGTACAGAAACAATTATGACCGCTTAGGACTGCCCCATGCAAATGCTTTCCCTTTGTGTGTGTGTTGGGGGGGGGGGGGGGGGGTGGAGACCTGTCTGAGACCCCACTTAACGCCTCCTCCCCCTGTCCTCAAGGAGGTGACCGGTAGGATATTAGAATATTATAATAGAATATGTAACCGTAGAAGTGACTAACATGTGAGGCTTACCGTGCCATATCGTTGTGGAGCCGTGCCGTCCCTTTGTCAAAACGGCCGCTATATTTGCCAGTAAATCCATGTATGTCCATAACCTCGTAAGTTTATATCCTTTTATGTGTGTACTGAACAAGATAATACATAGCCTATTTAGTATCAAATGGTTTATAGAAACGGCAGAAAACGCTAATGAAATCGTTGATTTCAACACAAAATATGATACAGTTATATTAAACCAGTTGTTTACCAAGTATTATCGTACCGCATCCGTGGCGCAATGGTATCTACCTGGGCTCATAGTTTCGGGGTTCGTGGTTCAAATCCCTACAGGTTGATATGTTTTACTTCGTTTTTTTTGTATTTATTGATTTATAGGCTAACTACTCACACGTTATATTGTTAGGCATATATAGTGTGCATTTGCAATCAAAAATATTATATATATATAGTACTTAAAACACCACATATTTCAACACTCGAAAACAGCGATTAATATTTGTTGACTTTGATCCGCGGTAGAGTCTATTGTTGTTGTTTTTTGTTGTTGTTGATTCTTTAGGGGATTTGCGGCATCATGGTCTTGTAGTCCCGTTTACATGGGTGTGTGTAGACGTTGTCTGATAACCTGTGTCACTGTGATGTCTGTAGGCTTACTAGTGTGTGTACTTTTATACGATGAAGGATTTGGGTAGGAAGCTGTTGTTGTTTCATTTGAGATGCATGTCATGGCTATTAAGCCCCGTGTGCTTCGGTGAGTGTTGAATTTTGTCTGATAACCTGTGTTATTGTTATGGCTCTATTAGTGTGTGTGTGTGTGTGTGTGTGTGTGTGTAATTCAGGTGAGGATTCAATCAATCAACGTTTAATATCCGTATAGCACGTTGTATTTCAACAAGCTACTACAACCAGCATTCAATTATACTCCTTGAAAAGGACAAAGAGTTATAACCAGGCTTCGGATAATTATGCACTTAAAAATGCCAAAATATGCATGCAAATATGCACTAAAAAGTGTCTAAATAAGCACTAAAATATGTATGATATCAATTAGTGGTTTATATTACAAGAAATTAATGTTACATATTAAATATCGCCAAAATAAAGAAAATTACTTACAGCACTACAATAGATTGCTGCAGTTGGTCAATAAAATTTACAAGTCTTGATTACAGTTAATCACTGTATGATGTAATAGGTTTTCAAACACAAACTTGCGCCTATTTTCACATAAAATGACTTTGTACTCAGAAAACACTCTCTCCACATCACATGCATGCCACAATTGGAGCATACTCCAACTTAACGAAATCAGAGACCTCTAGTATCGATGCATTGTCAATTTTGGCTTTGCCTTGGATAACACCACAAATGCTTTTAAGTTTGAGGAGACCGGAATTTTTCAGCACAACATTCTGCAATTTTTTCGAGAAAACTTGATTAGATAGGTTCTTTAGGGATCGATCGACTTCTTCAACAATTCCAATGCTGATGTGAAGAGGCAGTCCTTTTTCTTGCAATTTCTTGATGGCTGAAGGTATGTAACGCAAATTGGAACGAATGAATATAAGTTGCTCACGAACACCATCTTTGATCAAGACTTCTTGAGCTTCTTTAATAGAAGCAGCTTCTTCAGAATCGAGGTCTTCAACTACCTTTTTTACTACCTTGAAATCTATATATAAAGCACAAAGTGTGTCTGTCTGTTTGTCTGTTTGTCTGTTATGTATACAAATCTACACCGTTCCACCGATCAGAACCAAAATTTGTATATATACCCTTTGGAACCCTGCGGGTAACCCTGTCAACTTTAAATTTCGGAGAGACCACCCCATTCCCTGCATTTAGGCCCTTTTGCACAAATCTACACCGTTTCACCGAACTCAACCAAAATTTGTATACTTACCCTTTGGAACCCTGCAAGTAACACTGTCCACTTAAAATTTCGGACAGACTACCCCATTCCCTGCATTTAGGCCCTTTGGTCCAAATCTACACCGTTTCACTGATCAGAACCAAAATTGGTATTCCTATCCTTTGGTACCCTGCGAGTAACACTGTCTGCTTGAAATCTATATATATAAAGCACAAAGTTTGTCTGTCTGTTTGTCTGTTTGTCTGTTATGTATACAAATCTACACCGTTCCACCGATCTGAACCAAAATATGTATATATACCCTTTGGAACCCTGCGGGTAACCCTGTCAACTTTAAATTTCGGAGAGACCACCCCATTCCATGCATTTAGGCCCTTTGGAACAAATCTACACCGTTTCACCGATCAGAACCAAAATTTGTATTCCTACCCTTTGGTACCCTGCGAGTAACACTGTCTGCTTGAAATTGCGGAGAGGCTACTCCATCCCCTGCATTTAGGCCCTTTGGCACAAATCTATACCGTTTCACCGATCTGAACCAAAATTTGTATACTTACCCTTTGGAACCCTGCGAGTAACACTGTCCACTTAAAATTTCGGAAAGACCACCCCTTTCCCTGCATTCAGGCCCTTTGGCACAAATCTACTCCGTTTCACCGATCAGAACCAACATTCGGATACTTACCCTTTGGTACCCTGCGAGTAACACTGCCTGCTTGAAATTGCGGACAGACCACTCCATTCCCTGCATTTAGGCCCTTTGTCCCAAATCCACACCGTTTCACCGTTCTCAACCAGATTTTACATAATTACCCTATGGAACACTGCGACTAACACTGTCTGCTTGAAATTGCGGAGAGGCCACTCAATCCCCTGCATTTAGGCCGTTTGGCACAAATCTACACCGTTTCACCGATCTGACCCAAATTTTATACACTTACCCTTTGGAACCCGACAAGTAACACTGTTCACTTTAAATTTCGGACAGACCACACTATTCCCTGCTTTTTAGCCCTTTGGAACAAACCTACACCGTTTCACCGTTCTCAACCAGATTTTACATAATTACCCTTTGGAACTCGACGAGTAACACTGTCCACTCGAAATTTCGGACAGACCACTCCATTCCCCGCATGTAGGCCCTTTGGCACAAATCTACATCGTTCACCGATCGAAAACAAAATGTGTAAACTTACCCTTTGGGACCCGATGAGCAACACTGTCCACTTGAAATTTCGGACAGACCACTCCATTCCCTGCATTTAGGCCCTTTGGCAAAAATCTAACGTGTTTCACCGATCTGAACCAAATTTTACATACTTACCCTTTGGAACCCGACGTGTAACACTGTCTAAATAAAATTTCGGATAGACCATTCCATTTACTGCATTTAGGCTCTTTGGCAAAAATCTACATCTTTTCACCCATCTCAACCAATCTTTATGTAAGTTACTTACCCTTTGGAACCCGACGAGTAACACTGTCTGCTTGAACTTTCGGACAGAGCACTCCATTCCCTGTATTTAGACCCTTTGTTACAAATCTACATAGTTTCACCAATCTGGACCAAAATTTGTACACTTACTCTTTGGAAACTAACTAGTATCACTGTCCACTTTAAATTTCGGACAGACCACCCCTTTCACTGCATTTAGGCCCTTTGGGAAAAATCTACACCGTTTCACTGATCTAAACCAAATTGTTTATACTTACCCTTTGGAACCCGATGAGTAGCACTGTCGACATGAAATTTCAGACAGACCAATCTATTCCCTACATTTAGGCCCTTTGGCACAAATCTATACTGTTTCACCTATCTGAACCAAATTTTACATACTTACCCTTTGGAACCCGATGAGTAACATTGTCCACTTGAAATTTCTGACATACCACTCCATTCCCTGCATTTAGCTCAGGAATTCCTCGGGGTTGCCAGCTTCCTAACTTACCAGCCATGAGCCCTCGAGAAGTGGAGGGGCTACACACACCCCGCCTCTTTGAGGGCCTTGAGCAGAAGACAGGAGATATTATGGAAAGGAAAGGAAGGCAGACCCCTCTAAGAATGAGGGTATCAGGAAAGATGAGACAACGGCCAATTAAGGCGAGAAATTGAAAGACTCCCTAGCCATCGGATACCCCAATACAGTCGGGGTCGGAATAGAACAAGTGTTGACCAAGGGAGGCCGATAGGAAAGAGAACTGAAAGGAGCCCGGCACCAGGAAGTAGAAGCGATGCCAGACTCAGCTGGGGTCCCGTGGTCGCCAACCCACGTCCCACATGTTGTGAGACCCTGGGGGGGTCATTTGTGAGAATAGCTTGCTGATTCATCGCGAGTTGACATGAGAGGACTTTCCAGAGCCCGCCGTGTTATCTGCTGTCTATGCTGATGCCAGCACAGGGCCGTTGCGAAACAGTGAGTGATTCCCGGCCAATCTAAATAGGACGGGGAACCCCGAACGTATGTCAGCATATTTCGTCATCATCTGTGATCATCTCAGGTTCGTGCAGCTTGGACCCATGTTCTTTGCCGAGCAGTATGCCATAAGCTCTTCCACTAGACGCATCGAGTACAAGCCTAAGCCAGAAAATAAGGTTGAGACTTCGGAAGACATCGAAGCTAGACACCTGAATTACCTATATCAGTTTTAAAATAACACCATGTTCGTTTAGTAGTCATTTTTCATTACCTTATTATTATTATCATCATAAGTGCAAATGACCTAGAAGTTACGCGCATCATACCACTAATCACCGCCGCATTAAATCTTTCTCGACTGTGATTTTTAAAATATTTATTTTTATTACAGTACATTGTGTACGTTAAAAGTTGAAGTGTCAATTCAATACCGGTAGTAGTTTCCCTTATCATCCTCATCATAAGAGCAAATGACCTACATGTAACGCCCATTACACCTTTAATCACCACACACAATAAGTCTTCCTCGCCTGTGTATTACGAAATATGTATTTCTATTACGGTAGTTTGTAAGCTTGACGTGTCAATTCAACAGTAGTTTTTATTATCATCCTTATCAAAAGGGCAAATGACCTAGATATTACGCCCTCATTGTCTTTGGGGGCAAATGACCTAGATTTTAAGTCCATTATATTTCTAAGGAGACTTTAAGACATTATCATCATTCCACCGGGCGAAGCCGGGTACTACTGCTAGTAATTGGCATTATAAACAGCAGCTTGGAGCCACGTTCCCTATCTTGTATGAACTGGTGAAGGCGGGAGTGGCAGATCATGAACTGCACCAAAAAAATGCGACTTGGAGCCTTCAGGAACACACATTTCTCTGTGGAGATCAACGTGTTTACTTCAGGAAAGGAAGTCCAGACTGCTTCAGCGACTCGAAGTCCATGTGCTACACATGTGACGTGTATCATCTTGGGGTATAATATCCCAAGACCTCCCATGGCTTTACCATGTAAGGTGTGGCATCCGTGCAGACCACGATAACATGATCGTAAAGAATGCCTGATGGCCACAAACAAGAAGAAAGTGCATCATTGAAAAATGCATCAACTGTTGAGTGATTCACCTTAGGCAACACAGCCATAGTTAGTAGATAATGATTTGTCTCTCCCTTCTTCTTCTCCTAAAATTCGAAACACGACGTTAGCTACATATCTTTGATCTACGTCCGTTGTTTCGTCTAGTGAGACCCAAATAGATTTTCCATGAGCTTTTTCCCTTAGTTTAGCTAACGTTACATTGTAAAGCTCAGGAACGTAATTCTCCCTAATTGTTGATCCATCTGGGACTGGTTGTTTCGTATACTCCTGCAGAAACTGAACTAAGTTCTTATTGTTTAGTTTAGCCTACGGTATATTTGCCGAAAGAAATGCTTTACACAGATCTTCATTGAATTTACTAAGTGTTGGTCCAGGTTTAACTAAAGCAGTGGTTACAAGAAGCTGGTGTTTTTGTTTCAGGTTTACTTCTTTCAATTAATTGTGTTTCGTTGTTTGAAGATGTTGTTGAATTTGATACTTTTTCGTTGCGATTACGACTGTGCTACAGTATTTTCAAAACAATACACTTCCGTCAGTTGAAAAGTCTTGAAACTCTCGTACATACCCTTTCATTACCTCATTAACAGTTCTCTTCTCCTTAGGCATCTTAAATACAGTAGATATTTAACGTGCTATGAACCACAGCCTGTTTCAACTCAACGAAAGTAAGACTGACAAGAACTAATTGTGCATGAAAGGTAACTATTTACGGAATGAGTAAAGATAACCTGCTTTACAGAAATACCAAGAATCAGTACCCACCTAATTGCATTGCAGGTAGACAAATCTATGGCTGGATGTAGGGCTAGTGTTGCTAAATTTAAACACGATCCAAACCCAGCACTGCTCACCATTCCTGTTACCTGAAATAGGCCTACATGTCAAATATTCCAAAAGTGTCCTGCAGAAGCTGATGTCTACACTCAAGATTAAGAATGTTTTTGAAATATGCACTAACAGGAGGAAAACCCTAAACATGCACTGTTATGTTAAAACTGGCCCAAATATGCAATTGCATATTCAATATGCAAAATGCATGATCATCCGAAGCCTGCTTTCAACTATACTCATGCATTTAGGAGAGTAGGAAATATAAGGCGATTCTGGCACAGGGGCTAATGGGCAAGATGGCCGCCGCGCGCAACCAGCCCTATGTTATTCTTATGGAGAGGTCATTCAGAGCTGGCGCAGTGGCTAATGGCCAAAATGGCCGCCACGCTGTCACAGGGGAAGGTCGGCCGTGCAGTTACTAAATGGAATATGTATTATTATTATTATTTCTACATTCATTTCACCACATAAGTGGGACATATCAACATATCGTCGGCTTGTTTGCAAGACGGTATGGCTAATTCTCTTAAGGTGGCACATTGAGAAACGAGCGAACAATGGAACAGGTCTCCAAGATGACGGCCTTCTGCATGGTGATATGTAGACCAGGATGTATTCCCAATATTTGTAGATTGCGAGCCAATAATTTGGGGATGATGCCGGTAGAAGAAATTACTATGGGCAGGACCACTACACTTTCCTGTCTCCACATTTGCCGTATTATTATTATTATTATTATTATTATTATTAATTTTATTAGGTAATTATTGATTGATAGCTTGCCACGATGAGTGAGTGGTTATCGTGTCAGACTACCAACCCCAAGCTTGCAGGTTCGCTCTTGGTCGTGGTAAGTGATTTTTGAAAGGCGGCAAATATTAAGACACGCATGTCATACAATTTTGGCTTGTAAAAGAACCCAGGGAGAGGTCGGCTATGTAGTTGCTAAATGGAATATTTATTATTATTATTATTATTGTTATTATTATAGTAGGTAATTATTGATTGATCATGTACAATCAAGACGAGCCTTATATTGCCGCACTTTATAGTGTAGTGGCTAGCATTATTAGCTGTTACTGTGGAGGCTCGGGTTCGAGTACTGGCTCTGTCAAGAAATTTAATTCTAGGCTGAGGGTTGGAATGGGGTACACTCAACCTTGTGAAGCAAAACTGACAGGAGCTGGCTTTTGATTCATACCGCAGCCATTTGCCTAACCCAACTTCACCTAACCTAACCTAACATAACCTACCTTACCTAACCTAACCTTACCTAACCTAACTAAATCCCACCTTACCTAACCTAACATAACCTAACCTAACTTCAAAGTCAGAATATACAATGCATTTTATTGTTTTTATACCCTCATAAATTAGATATAGAGAATGTCCACCACGATTTAGATCCTCGAGCACTTTCTGGCATATCATTAAAACGTGTAGAAACGTCTGAAAATTTTCACTAACACATAGTACACGTTCACTATACATTGTGTCCACTTTTTGAATGTTAATGATACGGAAAAGAGTATGCATTGGTAATTCAGTGAGCTTTTTTTTCTCTCTAATCTACAGTTCGGCCCACATAGCATTGAGAATATTTAATGTAGTAGCCTATAAAGCAACAAAAAATCATATCTATTACAGTTTATCTATAAGTCACCAGAACCACTATAACATTTTATTCTAATTAGGAGATTTCCATAATGATAAGAAGAAAAAAAGCTTACCATAATGATGGATTGTGTAAGTAAACGTCTTTTGCTACTTGATGCCACTACTAAACTGATACTCATACAACGGACAAGTGAGTTCATGTTTTCGCTGACGTAATCGTATGTTCACACGCACTTCCTGTGTGTTGTACGCGCTGTAGTGGCTAAATTTGAAACTAGATGAGATGATTTGCTGATGTATTCGTATGTTCTCCTGCACACACACGCCGGTCCCTGTGGACGGGTCCTAATAAGGAGATTTCCATAATGATAAGAAAAAAAAGCTTAGCATAATGATGGATTGTGTAAGTAAACGTCTTTTGCTGCATGATGCCACTACTAAACTGATACTCATACAACAGACAAGTGAGTTCATGTTTCGCTGACGTAATCGTATGTTCCCACGCACTTCCTGTGTGTTGCACGCGCCGTAGTGGCTAAATTTGAAACTAAATGAAATGATTTGCTGACGTAATTGTATGTTCCCCTGCACGCACACAAAGGCCCCTGTGGACGGGTCCTTGTGGACGGGTCCCTGTGGACAGGTCATTGTTGACGGGTCATTGTTGACGGGTCCTTGTGGACGAGCCCCTGTGAAAGGGTCCTTGTTGACGGGTCCTTTTTGACTAATCCCTTTAGACCGGTCCCTTTTGACTGGCTCATGACCCCTAATACTATAATGAAATTAAACGTTGTACCACATGAAACGCAAGCGAAGAGCCGATCGCTCCTATGAATTAACATGTTTTTTGTTTTTGTTTTTACACATGTGCACTTGGTTTTTTTGTAAGAGGGCGGGCTTTTTGAATACAGATTTATAGATGAGTTTTTTTTAATTACCAAAAGATCCAAAACTAATAGGTAATTTGCTTTTTAACATCTCATGAACCAATAAGGCTATGGGACTTGTATGAGAGGTCGTTGGACTTGAGGTGACATTCTGTTTTTGAATGTATTATTTATTTTTTTGTCAAAAGGGCCTAACTACACTTTTGTTAATATCTCGCTAACTAATAATCAGAGAGGGTCAAGTGAGGTGTCATGGGACTCAGGATGGTCAACCCTTTTCCATGACCAACGAATTTACCCAAAAGATTCAAAACAGCAAGGTCATTGACCTGAGATTTTATAAACTAATAATCGGATACGAACATGTGAGATGTTTACCATGAGTGATGAAACATAGCTAGGTAGAGAAAGAATTAGTGTAGGCTACATGTATGGTGACTGACAAGTCTTTTACCATTGAAACTTGTTTTCAGATCAAACTGCAGTATAGAGAGAGTATAGGTTGCAGGTATGGGTTAATAAATGAGAAACGGTGTACGCAAACTCTGATTTATCAAGAATTAAGAGTAGACTATCTTTAATTGATTGGTTAAAGAGGATAGCTAAAACACAAAAATGCTCAGTGGTTACCGAGACAAAATGGTCGCTACACACAACAAGCTTTAAATACTTGAGGCTAATAATCTATACAAACACACACACACTCACTTGTTCTAAACTAAACTGTGTTGCTGTCAGTGCTCAGACAGTAGGCTGATGACGAAATGCATTGCTAACAGAAATATAATCATTTCCGGTTGCCTAATGTTACCAGCTATCCATTTTTTGTGTGTGTTGCAGTGGTAAGCACTTTTAGCTCTTGTACTGGTAGTCTTAACTCGATTTCCAGGTCTGAGGCCTAGAACGAGTTGAACTAAGAAACAAGGGCATGGTGGTGCAGTGGTTAAGCTGTTAGCCTTTTCACCAGAGGGTTCGATTTCAGGTTAATATGCATGTCATAAACATATTAAACAAAACAAAACAGAGATAACGTTTAACACTGATTACATTTGTGTCTTTTCAAATTATTACTTGGATTACAAATACAAAGGTGAACTGGGTTTGATATACAGTTAATGCTGTCTATCACACACTAGGCTGTAAGAAAGCCAAAAGAACAAAAGGCGTAGGTAGAGCAGTGGTAATATTGCTATATGTAGAGAACTACCTGGCAAAGCTATATTGCATAAACAGTGCAGGATACAATCCAGCAATCAAATTTGTATCTTGTGGAACAGAGAAATGCACTTACGTGAGAAAATGCAAGTTCATATGTGATATGACCTAACACACAAGTGTTCACCTGTGCACGTGTACAATAAGAGCTAACAAGTCACATTCTGTTTAGTTCATACGTAACGTTAGGTTAGGGCTAATGCACACACCCTAGTACACGAGGCACATGCCATTTGAGAGCAGGTCAAGGGATCTAACTTGGTGTATGGATGTGTTCTAACGAGTCATTTGTAGTTGAAAGAGAATAATACTTGTTCTTAAGATGTTAAAACTGAGGAGATGGTACGTACAGTAAGACGTCTTGTTATTTCCTGTGTCATATTACAGACATGGCAGAGAGCACACAGTTCTGTTGCTATGACTAACGCTGCAGTAATTTGAAACTCCACGTGTTCATCAAGACAATGGGTGATGATTATACAAAGTTAGCAGTCATTGGATATTACACAGGTGTTCCTTCCGGTGTCATGTTGCTGACATGGCAGAGAGTGCACAGTTCTATTGCTATGACTAACGCTGCAGTAATTTGAAACCCTAGGTGTTGATCAAGACAATGGGTGATGATCATGCAAAGTCAGCAGTAATTGGATACCACACATCAACATGGACTAAATCATAAACGTGTTGTCATAACCCGCAGAAACCTCATTTAAAGATTTTAGATTTTACATTTTAACATTTCACATTTTAACATTTTAGATTTTAGATTTGTTTTAATTTTACATTTTTTTTTTTTAGATTTTACATTTTAAATTTAAGATTTTTTATTTTTAGATTTTACTTTTTTACATTTTATTAAAAGAGTAAACTACAAGGTCACATACCTAACCTCATTAAATCTAACTTTACCAAACCTAACTTAAGCTAATCCAAACGCTAATGCACATACACAAAGTATATAAGGTACATGCAACTATCCTTATGCTAGTCTTACAGGTTACTGTACAACATGATCACTACCCAAACGGATTTTTATTTTATTTTGTTGTTTACACATATGTCAATTCTCCAATTTCCCATTTTCAGTTTTTTTTAATGTTAGTTTTTAGTTTTCAATTTCATAATATGGAAACATGGATTTTGCATTTTCTTGTTTACACATTTATTAATTTCACAATTTCCCATTTACAGTTCTTAAAATGTCAGTTTAAAGTTTTTCAATTTCATGATATAGAAACATGGATTTTCCAATTTGTTGTTTTCACATTTGTCAATTTACCAAATTCACATTTACAGTTTTTTAAATTTCAGTTTAATGTTTTTTTCTATTTGTCAATATGGAAACATGGATTTTGTACAATTTGTGTTTTACATGCCATGTAACTATCCTTATGCTAGTCTTATAGGTTACTGTACAACATGATCACTACCCCAACCGGATATTTTTTCTCATTTTTTGTTGTTTACACATATGTCAATTTTCCAATTTCTCATTTTCAGTTTTTTTTAATGTCAGTTTTAAGTTTTTCAATTTCATAATATGGAAACATGGATTTTGCATTTTGTTGTTTACACATTTATTAATTTCACAAATTTCCCATTTACAGTTTAAAGTTTTTCAATTTCATGATTTAGAAACATGGATTTTCCAATTTGTTGTTTTCACAATTGTTAATTGACAAAATTTACCAAATTCCCATTTACAGTTTTTAAAATTTCAGTTTAATGTTTTTTTTTCTATTTGTCAATATGGAAACATGGATTTTTCCAATTTGTGTTTTACATGTTCATTTTGCATTAGGAGTGGAGAGAGGTGGGTAGTAATTAAAAATGTGCAAGCAGTGTCCATTGTTGACAGGCCATTGTTAAGCTATGACCACTATTTTGAAAATTTTTTGATCACACCTCGCAGGTTTAGGTTAAGTTAGGTTAGGTTAGGTTAAGTGAAGCTACGACCGCCATTTTGAAACTTTTTGAACACACCTTGTAGGTTAGGTTAGGTTAGGTTAGGCTAGGTTAGGTTGTCTCAGCCACATTTTTGGAACTTTTTGATCACACCTCGTAGGTTACGTTTGGCTACGGCCGCCATATTGTTAGGTTAGGCTAGGTTAAGTTAAGCTACGGCCGCCATCTTGTTAGGTTAGGCTAGGTTAAGTTAAGCTACGGCCGCCATTTTGGCGGCGGAGTGGTGGCGGTGGATATAGAACTGTCCAAAACACACTATTGCACAGTTTTTGTCCTAGGGACCTGAAATTTATTTTTTGGGTAGAGGGGTTAAAGGCCTTACATTTACGTTAAACAAACTTTTTTGTAAAATTCTTAGTTCCCAAAATATAGACAATTTTGAAAATTGGACTTTTTTGGAAAAACTGAAAAAATGTTTTGTTCTACAGGTTAAGGACATATAATCCATTGGTTTGAGTCTATATATGACTTTTTAGGATGATTGGTTTTCAAAATATCGCCTACTTTCCAAATTGAACGTTTTTTGGATTTTGCCCCAGAGACCTGGGACTTGGTTTCTGGGTAGTGGGGCTAAATACCTGTCATTTACGTTAAACAAACTTTTTTGTAAAATTCCTAGTTTCCAAAATATACCCCCCCCCCGTTTTAAAATGAACATTTTTGAAAAAAATGTCAAAAATTCCATATTTTGTTCTTACGATTAAGGATATTAAAGCCATTGGTTTGAGTCTATATATGACTTTTTAGGATGATAAGTTTTCAAAATATAGCCTACTTTCCAGATATTTTTTGGAACAATTTAAAGAATATAGTATTTTTTGACTGAGAGTGGGATTGACTTAGGTGTTGTAGTTAGCATATGATTTGATATGATTTTAGATTAAACATATAGCCTACTGTCTCAATTTACCTTTTTATTGAAAAAAAAAATTGAAATGTATAATGTTTTTGACTAGGCGTGGAATGGAGTTGAGAGGCAATCATTAACCTTAGAGTAAGTAGTTTGGATTCTTGTAATTTTAGTGTGTTTTTGTTGCTTACAAACATGGCGGTAAGCATTATGCTATCATAAAAAGGGTTGAGATACTTTTCAAGAACAAGAGAAATATCCTCTAAATACATTGACAAAGATAACTTGTCAAATAAGCCATTACAAATAGGGTACCACAAAATAACTTGTCAAATAAGCCATTACAAATAGGGTACCACAAAATAACTTGTCAAATACGCCATTACAAATAGGGTACCACATTTACATCCCCCAATTTTTGCACCCACTTTTGCACCCACTTTGCACCCACTTTGCACCCACTTTGCACCCACTTTGCACCCACATTACACCCACTTTTGCACCCACTTTGCACCCTCTTTGCACCCACTTTTCACTCACTTTTACACCTACTTTGCACACACTTTGCACCCGAACATTACATCATCTGACATAATAAAAATAGCCATGGTTGTTGTCGAGACCGAGATAAGAGCGGGTTAATGAATTTATAGTGATAGGATCGGAAAAACCCATTATCACTTCAGTAGTGACATGGAGAAAAATTAAAAAAAGAGAAATATCGTGTTTCTGACAGAGTGGGATGGACATAGTTATAAGAGTTGAGAGTCGATAATTAATCTAAAAGTACTCTGGAATTCATGGAATCTTAGTGTGTTGTTGTTGTTGCTTACAAACAGGTATGGTCACGTCTGGTGAGGTTAGCTAGGATTAGATTAAAACATTTCTGGATTTTGTCCCAGAGATCTGGGGACTTGGTTTGTGGGTTGAGGGGGGGTAAATACCTGTCATTTATGTCAAACACACTTTTTTTTGTAAAATTCCTAGTTTCCAATATATAACTTAACCCCTTTTTTAAAAATGAACATTTTTGGAAAAAATGTCAAAAATTCCATATTTTGTTCTAACGATTAAGGATATAAAAGCCATTGGTTTGAGTCTATATATGACATTATAGGATGACTTTATAGGATGAGTAGTTTTCAAAATATAGCCTACTTTCCGAATATTTTTTAGAAAAATTAAAAAAAATATAATATTTTTCGACTAAGAATGGGATAAACGTAGGTGTTAGACTTACCATATGACTTTATATGATTTTTTTCAGTTTAAACATATAGTCTACTTTCCCCATTCACCGTTTTTTTTAAATAATGTTCTTGACTAGGCATGGGATAGAGGTAAGAGTACGAGTTGAGAGTACTTTAGAGTACTTAGAGTTTAGTGTGTTGTTGTTGTTGCTTACAAACATGGCAGTAAGCATTATGTTGTGATAAAATGGACTGATATACTTTCCAAGACCAAGAGATAAATCCACTAAATGCGTTGACAAAATAACTTGTTAAATAAGCCAACACAAAATGTCCAACATAAGACCCCACACATACACTAATACATAAGCTAATTTGTAAAATGTTAAACACTTGCATGTTATTACATTTTAGGTAATGCATGCGAAACATGAACTCACTTGTCTGTTGTATGAAAAGGACTCGTCAACAATGACCTGTCAACAATGGACACTGCTTGCGCATTTTTAATTACTACCCACCTCTCTCCACTCCTAATGCAAAATGAACATGTAAAACACAAATTGGAAAATTCCATGTTTCCATATTGACAAATAGAAAAAAACATTAAACTGAAATTTTAAAAACTGTAAATGGGAATTTGGTAAATTGACAATTGTGAAAACAACAAATTGGAAAATCCATGTTTCTAAATCATGAAATTGAAAAACTTTAAACTGTAAATGGGAAATTGTGAAATTAATAAATGTGTAAACAACAAAATGCAAAATCCATGTTTCCATATTATGAAATTGAAAACTAAAAACTGACATTAAAAAAACTGAAAATGGGAAATTGGAGAATTGACATATGTGTAAACAACAAAATAAAATAAAAATCCGTTTGGGTAGTGATCATGTTGTACAGTAACCTGTAAGACTAGCATAAGGATAGTTGCATGTACCTTATATACTTTGTGTATGTGCATTAGCCTTTGGATTAGCTTAAGTTGTGTTTGGTAAAGTTAAGTTTAATGAGGTTAGGTATGTGACCTTGTAGTTTACTCTTTTAAGAAAATGTAAAAAAAGTAAAATCTAAAAATCAAAAAATCTTAAATTTAAAATGTAAAATCTAAAAAAAAATGTAAAATTAAAACAAATCTAAAATTTTAAAATGTGAAATGTAAAATGTAAAATCTAAAATCTTTAAATGAGGTTTCTGCGGGTTATGACAACACGTTTATGATTTAGTCCATGTTGATGTGTGGTATCCAATTACTGCTGACTTTGCATGATCATCACCCATTGTCTTGATCAACACCTAGGGTTTCAAATTACTGCAGCGTTAGTCATAGCAATAGAACTGTGCACTCTCTGCCATGTCAGCAACATGACACCGGAAGGAACACCTGTGTAATATCCAATGACTGCTAACTCTGTATAATCATCACCCATTGTCTTGATGAACACGTGGGGTTTCAAATTACTGCAGCGTTAGTCATAGCAACAGAACTGTGTGCTCTCTGCCATGTCTGTAATATGACACAGGAAATAACAAGACGTCTTACTGTACGTACCATCTCCTCAGTTTTAACATCTTAAGAACAAGTATTATTCTCTTTCAACTACAAATGACTCGTTAGAACACATCCATACACCAAGTTAGATCCCTTGACCTGCTCTCAAATGGCATGTGCCTCGTGTACTAGGGTGTGTGCATTAGCCCTAACCTAACGTTACGTATGAACTAAACAGAATGTGACTTGTTAGCTCTTATTGTACACGTGCACAGGTGAACACTTGTGTGTTAGGTCATATCACATATGAACTTGCATTTTCTCACGTAAGTGCATTTCTCTGTTCCACAAGATACAAATTTGATTGCTGGATTGTATCCTGCACTGTTTATGCGATATAGCTTTGCCAGGTAGTTCTCTACATATAGCAATTTTACCACTGCTCTACCTACGCCTTTTGTTCTTTTGGCTTTCTTACAGCCTAGTGTGTGATAGACAGCATTAACTGTATATCAAACCCAGTTCACCTTTGTATTTGTAATCCAAGTAATAATTTGAAAAGACACAAATGTAATCAGTGTTAAACGTTATCTCTGTTTTGTTTTGTTTAATATGTTTATGACATGCATATTAACCTGAAATCGAACCCTCTGGTGAAAAGGCTAACAGCTTAACCACTGCACCACCATGCCCTTGTTTCTTAGTTCAACTCGTTCTAGGCCTCAGACCTGGAAATCGAGTTAAGACTACCAGTACAAGAGCTAAAAGTGCTTACCACTGCAACACACACAAAAAATGGATAGCTGGTAACATTAGGCAACCGGAAATGATTATATTTCTGTTAGCAATGCATTTCGTCATCAGCCTACTGTCTGAGCACTGACAGCAACACAGTTTAGTTTAGAACAAGTGAGTGTGTGTGTGTTTGTATAGATTATTAGCCTCAAGTATTTAAAGCTTGTTGTGTGTAGCGACCATTTTGTCTCGGTAACCACTGAGCATTTTTGTGTTTTAGCTATCCTCTTTAACCAATCAATTAAAGATAGTCTACTCTTAATTCTTGATAAATCAGAGTTTGCGTACACCGTTTCTCATTTATTAACCCATACCTGCAACCTATACTCTCTCTATACTGCAGTTTGATCTGAAAACAAGTTTCAATGGTAAAAGACTTGTCAGTCACCATACATGTAGCCTACACTAATTCTTTCTCTACCTAGCTATGTTTCATCACTCATGGTAAACATCTCACATGTTCGTATCCGATTATTAGTTTATAAAATCTCAGGTCAATGACCTTGCTGTTTTGAATCTTTTGGGTAAATTCGTTGGTCATGGAAAAGGGTTGACCATCCTGAGTCCCATGACACCTCACTTGACCCTCTCTGATTATTAGTTAGCGAGATATTAACAAAAGTGTAGTTAGGCCCTTTTGACAAAAAAATAAATAATACATTCAAAAACAGAATGTCACCTCAAGTCCAACGACCTCTCATACAAGTCCCATAGCCTTATTGGTTCATGAGATGTTAAAAAGCTAATTACCTATTAGTTTTGGATCTTTTGGTAATTAAAAAAAACTCATCTATAAATCTGTATTCAAAAAGCCCGCCCTCTTACAAAAAAACAAGTGCACATGTGTAAAAACAAAAACAAAAAACATGTTAATTCATAGGAGCGATCGGCTCTTCGCTTGCGTTTCATGTGGTACAACGTTTAATTTCATTATAGTATTAGGGGTCATGAGCCAGTCAAAAGGGACCGGTCTAAAGGGATTAGTCAAAAAGGACCCGTCAACAAGGACCCTTCCACAGGGGCTCGTCCACAAGGACCCGTCAACAATGACCCGTCAACAATGACCTGTCCACAGGGACCCGTCCACAAGGACCCGTCCACAGGGGCCTTTGTGTGCGTGCAGGGGAACATACAATTACGTCAGCAAATCATTTCATTTAGTTTCAAATTTAGCCACTACGGTGCGTGCAACACACAGGAAGTGCGTGGGAACATACGATTACGTCAGCGAAACATGAACTCACTTGTCTGTTGTATGAGTATCAGTTTAGTAGTGGCATCATGCAGCAAAAGACGTTTACTTACACAATCCATCATTATGCTAAGCTTTTTTTTCTTATCATTATGGAAATCTCCTTATTAGGACCCGTCCACAGGGACCGGCGTGTGTGTGCAGGGGAACATACGAATACATCAGCAAATCATCTCATCTAGTTTCAAATTTAGCCACTACAGCGCGTACAACACACAGGAAGTGCGTGTGAACATACGATTACGTCAGCGAAAACATGAATTCACTTGTCCGTTGTATGAGTATCAGTTTAGTAGTGGCATCAAGTAGCAAAATACGTTTACTTACACGATCCATCATTATGGTAAGCTTTTTTTCTTCTTATCATTATGGAAATCTCCTTATTAGAATAAAATATTATAGTGGTTCTGGGGACTTATAGATAAACTGTAATAGATATGATTTTTTTATAGGCTACTACAATAAATATTCTCAATGCTATGTAGGCCGAACTGTAGATTAGAGAGAAAAAAAGCTCACTGAATTACCAATGCATACTCTTTACCGTATCATTAACATTCAAAAAGTGGACACAATGTATAGTGAACGTGTACTATGTGTTAGTGAAAATTTTCAGACGTTTCTACACGTTTTAATGATATGTCAGAAAGTGCTCGAGGATCTAAATCGTGGTGGACATTCTCTATATCTAATTTATGAGGGTATAAAAAAACCCAATAAAATGTATTGTGTATTCTGACTTTGAAGTTAGGTTAGGTTATGTTAGGTTAGGTAAGGTGGGATTTGGTTAGGTTAGGTTAGGTAAGGTAGGTTAGGTTAGGTTAGGTTAAGTGAAGTTGGGTTAGGCAGAATGGCTGCGGTATGAATCAAAAGCCAGCTCCTGTCAGTTTTGCTTCACAAGGTTGAGTGTACCCCATTCCAACCCTCAACCTAGAATTAAATTTCTTGACAGAGCCAGGACTCGAACCCGAGCCTCCACAGTAACAGCTAATAATGCTAGCCACTACACTATAAAGTGCGGCAATATAAGGCTCGTCTTGATTGTACATGATCAATCAATAATTACCTACTATAATAATAGTAATAATAATAATAATAATATTCCATTTAGCAACTACATAGCCGACCTCTCCCTGGGTTCTTTTACATGCCAGCATTGTATGACATGCGTGTCTTAATTTTTGCCGCCTTTCAAAAATCACTTACCACGACCAAGAGCGAACCTGCAAGCTTGGGGTTGGTAGTCCGACACGATAACCACTCACTCACCGTGGCAAGCTATCAATCAATAATTACCTAATAAAATTAATAATAATAATAATAATAATAATAATACGGCAAATGTGGAGACAGGAAAGTGTAGTGGTTCTGCCCATAGTAATTTCTTCTACCGGCATCATCCCCAAATTATTGGCTCGCAATCTACAAATATTGGGAATACATCCTGGTCTACATATCACCATGCAGAAGGCCGTCATCTTGGAGACCTGTTCCATTGTTCGCTCGTTTCTCAATGTGCCACCTTAAGAGAATTAGCCATACCGTCTTGCAAACAAGCCGACTATATGTTGATATGTCCCACTTATGTGGTGAAATGAATGTAGAAATAATAATAATAATAATAAATATTCCATTTAGTAACTGCACGGCCGACCTTCCCCTGTGACAGCGTGGCGGCCATTTTGGCCATTAGCCACTGCGCCAGCTCTGAATGACCTCTCCATAAGAATAACATAGGGCTGGTTGCGCGCGGCGGCCATCTTGCCCATTAGCCCGTGTGCCAGAATCGCCTTATATTTCCTACTTAGGAGAAAGTAGGGTAAATGTTCTTTGCTGAACATCTTGTTTAATATTGTGTACTTACACATTTGCAGGTGTTCGACCCCCAGTTGCGAAGCACTTCACCAATCTTGTGAGGTGTTTACGCCTCCATTTCCACAACTCCGTAATGATCCATAACATTTTTGATCACACACTTAGCTTCATGATAAAACATTTTATAAACTTCTCTTCACACTTTTCAAAAATTGATATATATTTTAACACTGAAGAATACAACACTCATTTACACTTGTAAATATAAAACATTTAACACAACTTCTGCATATCCTTCTTCTTTTGATTCATTCATTTAATCCCAAAAATCCAGGCGATTTGACCTCCACTTAACGGTCGTCCTAGACACTTCCTCAGCACGACTGAAAGTCTCCTTCCTCTGGAATCCGTCGATTCCTTGTTCCTATTCCCCGGCAGTAATTTGTCTATACTTTCATCCCTTAGTGCAACTATGCTAGCTGAGTATATTTTAGTACTTCTATTTCACCGATAAAATACCACTGTCCTCCCAGTTCGCAAGCCCTCAAATGCCAACTGGTGTGAGAATTTTATACGACATTCCTATTGTTTATACTGACGCTTTGTTCCACTAACGGCTATCAGTACCGTGAGACACAAAGTAGATTACCCTACACTGGGACTAACCATTTTATTCTCTCGTGAAGAGAATACTTATTTATTCGCTCGTCATATTTTTTATACTGTAATTAAACTCGGTACTTACTATTCACTTACGCGTTGTACTGTTTGTATTTTCTTAACTTTGCTACAACTGACGCATTGGTTGGTGGTGTTACTTCGGACCATAACCTGCCGTGATCCACCCGTCTCGGGGGTTAGATAACTTGTGTGTGGTCACCCTGCCACGGGTTAATACTGTATATAGATTGAGACAAAAATTAGTCCCTAGCTCTCTCCCGAGGAGCTAACTTTCTTGAATAACGTAAATCCTGATTTTTTAAACCAATTTCCTCTGTTGAATTTAATGCTGATCTTAATTGTGTACGATTAATTTATATCAGCTACGCGTCACCTGAAAAATACTGACGCTACCCAGCGGAAAATCCAAATGCTCATCTTACCATTCTACGCGCTGTAGGACATTTGTGGCGATTAGCGGCAGTCCTGGATTTGATTTAATTAAAACACTTTGGAACGTGTTCATTTCTGCTCTATTTTTCTGTTTTGAATGATATATTCCACAGGAGTTTAGTGCTTTTCAGTCGGTCAACACGAATGTACCCAAAAGAGATGGGTTATGCCCTAATCCTGAAATAAATTACATGAGATTAATAAATACACAAGGATGACCAGTTTCGATCGTCAAGCGATCATCATCAGATCCATTACACTTAGGCTATAAAATCTATGTTTGAAATACAGGTGAAAATATTTACAATATGTACAATTATTTAGTTGCAGTATTGGTACTGCAACTGTCGGTGTATGCTAAATGCAGTATATATGATATTAGGTGAAATGCTGAATGGTGTTAGATATCCGGAGTTTGTACTTTGGAGTGATTATATGGTTGTAAAAATCAACTATGGTTAAACTATAATATTATAGGCTAACTACTTATCTGATTGTCTTCCTTACTAGAGCTACGCGCAGTTATCGTGTTCACTGTAACTCACGGTGCGGTCGACTGCGGTGGTTGTTATCTTAACGACTGGTTTTTCCCTGCCTTCTCCCCCCTGTCCATATGTGCTGTGTGGAGTCATTGCGATGTGTTTATGTGAGGTGTTGCCAACCTAGATAAGATGTATGTTATTGAATGAGGTGGGTCTACAACTATTAAAGACTGTGGATTAGCCCTCGCCACGCGTGGACCATAAGCCATTCAACTAAGCGCTGCCCGGTCTTATGAGGACGTCCCGGCACCTTTAATACTGCCGCGAATATGGGCCTTGGTTTATTGCAGAAGAAAAGTACATCGTACACCTGATCCAGATAACATTTACCTATTAAAAACCCCTAATCCCCCCCCCCCCTTTTATCTAGCTTGGCTGTGTCGCTAAATTGTGTCTTGTTTCCGACAGGGTGTGTTTTTTTTAGTAGCGTGAAGAGGGGTGAGCTCTCCATGAACGTGTGTTCATTTAGATTGTTGGGATTGTTTCGTTTGGCTAGGTGTATCTCGATTGCTTCCTTTATGTCAAGAGCTCTGCCTTTCGATTCGTGATGGATTATTTTAAGGTCCGACTCTATGTTGGTAAAGCTGTGCCCCGCGTCACACATATGTTCGCATACGGCTGAATGTGTTCCGTATCTTATCGCATTCCTATGTTCATCATAACGTGTGTCTACTCGTCTACCACTCTGTCCGATGTAATTAGCTTGACAACCGGTGTCTTGGCACGTTATAGAATATACCCCAGACCTTGAATACGGGTCACGTTTATTTAGATTACTATTTAGGAGGTGCCTACCGGTTGTGTTTTTCGTTGTGAAAGCTATCTTTATGGCTTGCTTTTTGAATAGGTTAGTGATTTTATATGTATTCGCATTCACATAGTTGAAACGCGCAAATTTTTTCTCATTACTGTCCAGTTAGGGAATCGTTTTATCTTTATTTTTATGTTTTGCTATAATTTGGTTTATTTTGCTTGGCGGGAAATTGTTTTCCTTTGCTATTTGCTTAATGGTTCTTATTTCCTTATTATAGTTGTCTTTTGACATGGGTATCTTTAAAGCCCTGTGCACCATTGAATTGAAACCCGCTAGTTTGTGCGTACTGGGGTGATTAGACTGATTGTCGATTGCATGCGAGGTTTGTGTTGCTTTCCGGAATATGGAATATGAAAGCTCGTTGTCTTTACGTTCAATAGTTATATCGAGATAATTTATTTTTCGGTTTATTTCGGATTCCTTAGTGAATTTGATTGGGTGGTGTAGGCTATTAATGGATTGGAGAATTGTTTCTTCGCTTGTTAGTTCAGAATCGTAGATGCAAATTACATCATCATGACATAAAGGAAGCAATCGAGATACACCTAGCCAAACGAAACAATCCCAACAATCTAAATGAACACACGTTCATGGAGAGCTCACCCCTTTTGACGCTACTAAGAAACACACCCTGTCGGAAACAAGACACAATTTAGCGACACAGCCAAGCTAGATAAAAAGGGGGGAGGGGATTAGGGGGTTTTTAATAGGTAAATGATATCTGGATCAGGTGTACGATGTACTTTTCTTCTGCAATAAACCAAGGCCCATATTCGCGGCAGTATTAAAGGTGCCGGGACGTCCTCATAAGACCGGGCAGCGCTTAGTTGAATGGCTTATGGTCCACGCGTGGCGAGGGCTAATCCACGGTCTTTAATAGTTGTAGACCCACCTCATTCAATAACATGCATCTTATCTAGGTTGGCAACACCTCACATAAACACATCGCAATGACTCCACACAGCACTTATGGACAGGGGGGAGAAGGCAGGAAAAAACCAGTCGTTAAGATAACAACCACCGCAGTCGACCGCACCGTGAGTTACAGTGAACACGATAACTGGGCGTAGCTCTAGTAAGGAAGACAATCAGATAAGTAGTTAGCCTATAATATTATAGTTTAACCATAGTTGATTTTTACAACCATATAATCACTCCAAAGTACAAACTCCGGATATCTAACACCATTTAGCATTTCACCTAACATCATATATACTGCATTTAGCATACACCGACAGTTGCAGTACCAATACTGCAACTAAATAATTGTACATATTGTAAATATTTTCACCTGTATTTCAAAACATAGATTTTATAGCCTAAGTGTAATGGATCTGATGATGATCGCTTGCCGATCGAAACTGGTCATCCTTGTGTATTTAATAATCTCGTGTAATTTATTTCAGGATTAGGGCATAACCCATCTCTTTTGGGTGCATTCGTATTGACCGACTGAAAAGCACTAAACTCTTGTTTACTAAGGCAACACTGAAAATATGGCTTCAAACACCACAATGATATATTCCAATTAAATTTCTATCGGTTAGTTCTCTAAATATTGATGCGAGGGGGGTGTGTTTATATCCCGTACATACTACATTTTCTTTGTCTCAAGCTCATTCCCACGTCACGGGTAAAGGTCCTTTCCGTGGAAGTAGATCCCTGTGATAGACATTTATGACCTTTGCGACTGTCTCGCCCACCCACTGAAAATACTCATTAGTTAAACTGTCGAGTCTCCTGGACTTTGTGTTTCAAGCCTTAAGCTGGTCTAAACTGCACTGAATATGCAATATATTCGTTCATTTTATGCTTATTTATTCTTATAATTTGCTTTTAAATTTCAAAAGTGTTCATCTTCTGAGTTTCCTTGATCATGTCGTGCCTTGCACGCTAAGGTCCTAGCCTCCCTTTATCAAAGTCCTCGGTTCGTGTCTCATCACCTGAGCATTGAATGGGCACAACACCCACTTGGAACCATTAAAATAAACACTTTTAGAATGGCTGTGGTGGGAATCGAACCCACCTCCACTTATATCCATGGCGTTGAGTGTACCCCGTCCCAGCACTCAGACCAGGACTACATTTCTTGGCAGAACTGGGAATCGAATCTTCAACTTTAGGTCAGGAGTATTATCCTGGACCGCATAAACAGGTTGAAAAACAAACTGTCATTCTCTTCAGGGCATATGACCTCACTGTCCTTCTGGTTTATGGACTGGAACGGGGTACACTCTGCCTCGTGTGGCAAAACTAAGAAGAGGTGGTTTCGATTTCCACCTTAGCCATCTTGATGATGTTTGCATCCCCAGTCTGGTTGGATTCTGTTCGACTATTTTGCAGCTTAGTCGCGCTTTGTTTGATGATAGTATTTTTGTACTACAATTCTTTGAAGATGTTGGTCTTAAATTTTGATAGACCAGACGGGCGTGTGTGGGCGTGTTCACTATTGGATTTGTTTGTGATTGGCAGATTTTTGCTTCGTTTCGGTTCATGAGTGAAATCCACGAAGGTTGAATGACAGCGGTTTTGAGACGATTAATGATTATAAGAATTTTTGGGTGGAACTGTGAATGTGTGGTCGATGGTGCAGCGGACGTGTTGAGGGTCGCTGATGTATGGTGCCCTTGAGTGAATGAGGGAGATTCCCACAGTAATTGATGATGATGGGGATTGTGTTGGTGGAGGTTTTTGTGGGTTCTGTGGAAGATTTTGATGCCGTGTATTTTGGTATATGATGGGTTTTGGGCCTATTTTTGGTGCAGTTTGTGCATTGTTTTATAAGCGAAGTGTTTTCCGCTGGAATGTATTGTCATGGTTCGTTGAGGATTGGTCAGGTGAGTTTGCTGTTGTAATTGGCAAGAGTTTTGAAGGAGTTTGGGATGGGATTTTGAATGAGGATTGCCGTCACAAATGGTTATAGTTGTTGCAACCTTTATTAGACCGGATTGTGAAATTAACATGTGTAACTGGCCTTCATTGGTCGATTATATGAGCATGATTATGAGCAAAAATTGGGAGCAAAAAAGTGGGAGCAAAAAAGTGGGAACAAAAAGTGGGAGCAAAAATGTGAGAGCAAAAAGTGGGAGCAAAAAATGGGAGCCAAAAGTGGGAGCAAAAAAGTGAGAGCAAAAAGGTGGGGAGCAAAAAAGTAAGAGCAAATGGGAGAGCACAAATAGTAAACTTAGTTATAACCTAACCTAACCCACAGAAACCTCACTTAAAGATTTTAGATTTTACATTTTAACATTTTACAATTTAACATTTTAGATTTTTGATTTTTCATTTTACATTTCTCAGATTTTACATTTTACATTTTTGATTTTTTGTATTATAGATTTTAGAAAAAATAAAAAATAAAAATAGTCATGGTCGGGATGAAATTTCACTCTGTATATTGGCATTATCTTTGCTCTCTTCCTGTAAGTATTTTCTATCTAAATTGCATTTTGTAAATATTGTCAATTCAAATAACAGTACAGTAAGTATGTAGTTGTAAGTAGGTAGTTAGTTTGTCTATTAGATATATGTCATTGTTCTATTAGACTGTGGTGTGTGAGTGTGTCTGGTAACATTTGCATTGTTTATTAGTTATAGTTCATTGTTTCAGTAGACTGTGATGTGTGACTGCATGTGAGTGTGTCTGGTGACAGACTGTTTTAGTGGTAGTATTTGTTGTTGGTGGAACTTTAGTATTTTTTCGTTAGTAGAATTTTGGTATTTAATTGTTAGTACAGTAGAAGGTTAGTATTTTTGTTAGTAGAATTGCTCTTTACTTATTCTGAAAGGGAGTAGCAGCCTTTCAGAATAAATCAATTCTTTACTAGTCTTATAGACGGTTAAGATATTGATAATATAAGCCAAATAATGGCTACACTGCGTCCTGCTGCACGGCTGAAAGCAAGGGGAAACTACAGCCGTTTGCTATTCCCGAGGATATGCACCTCTCTATGCATAAATAAATGTGATGATGGCCTCCTCCCTTGTAAAATTTCAATCCGGAGGTAAACTAGTCCCCCGTTCGGATCTCCGGGTGGGGACTACTCGAGAGGGGGTTAACATCACAGAAGTGACAAAGAGGAACTCTGACATTCTACGGATCGGAGCGTGGAATGTTAGAAGTCTGCTAGGAAATGGAAGGTTAGAAAACTTAGAAAGGGAAATGGATAGGTTGAGGTTGGATTTGGTTGGGATTAGTGAAATGCGCTGGCAGGAAGAACAGGACTTTTGGTCAGGAGACTATAGGGTCATTAGCACTAAATCAAACAATGGCCAAGCAGGGGTTGGCCTCATATTGAGTAGGAAACTTGGACAGCGGGTGGAATATTATGAGCAATATAGTGAACGGATTATTGTAGCAAAAATCAATACTAAACCTACGTGCACCACAGTGGTACAAGTCTATATGCCTACCAGTCAAGCTGATGATGAGGATGTTGAAAAGGTCTACGAAGAAATAGACGAAATTCTGAGGTATATCAAGGGTGATGAAAATGTTATAGTAATGGGAGATTGGAATGCTGTGGTAGGAAAAGGGAGAGAAGGGAAGATAGTAGGAGATTTCGGATTAGGTGAAAGGAATGATCGAGGAAGCAGGCTGGTAGAATTCTGCACTGAGCATGAGTTGGTCATAGCTAACACCTTATTCAATAACCACAATAGAAGAATATACACATGGATGAGACCAGGAGATACAGGGCGTTACCAAATCGACTTCATTATGGTCAAGCAGAGGTTTCGAAACCAGATTTTGGATTGTAAAACATATCCTGGTGCTGACATAAACTCTGACCACAATCTGGTTGTAATGAAATGTAGATTAAAGTTGAAGAAACTGAAGAAAAGTCAAAAGCCAAAAAGGTGGGCAATAGACAGACTGAAAGTGAAGGATGTAAACGAAAGATTCAAGAAGAGTATAAAGGAAGGACTAATGAAAAAACCTAAACAAACTTCAATTGCAGACGAATGGGCACTTTTGAGGAATGAAATAACAAAATCCGCAGAAGAAAACATTGGTAGGAAAGAGAGAATAGGTAGAAAACCGTGGATCACTCAGGAAATACTCGAATTGATGGATGAAAGGCGGAAGCACAAGAATGTAAGAGATGAAAAGGGGAAAGCAGAATACAGACGTCTGAGAAATGAGGTTAACAAGAAGTGCAAGGAAGCGAAAGAAGAATGGTTGAAAGAGAAATGTGCTGGTATAGAAAATTGTCTGAAATTAGGAAAAGTAGACACAGCTTATCGAAGGATTAAGAATACTTTTGGGGAAAAGAAGACTAAGTGCTGTAATATTAAGGACACAAATGGAAAGCCTCTAACAGATAGGGAAGAAAAGGTTGAGAGATGGAAAGCTTACATAGAGAGTTTGTATAAGGGAAAGGAGATTGAGAATCATGTAATGGAAAGGGAGGAGGAAATTGATGAGGATGTGAAAGGAGATTTAATATTGAGATCAGAATTTGATAGAGCTTTGGAAGACTTAAGCAGGAACAAAGCACCAGGCATAGATGATATACCGATTGAGTTTCTACGCTGCATAGGAGAGGAAGGTCTGATCAGGTTATTTCACTTGGTGTGTAGGATTTATGAGACAGGTGAGGTACCCCCTGATTTCAAGAAGAATGTAATCATCCCTATACCAAAGAAAGTGGGAGCTGACAGATGTGAAGATTACCGTACAATCAGCTTGATTACTCATGCTTCCAAGATCCTGTCTAGAATAATTTACAAGAGGATTGAGAGCCAGATAGAAATGGAGTTGGGTGAAGACCAGTTTGGTTTCAGGAGAAATGTAGGAACAAGGGAAGCTGTACTAAGTCTTAGGCTGATTTTGGAAGGTAGAATAAGGAAAGATAAGAGAACGTTCATGGCTTTTGTAGACTTAGAAAAGGCTTTTGATAACGTTGATTGGACTAAATTGTTTGACATTTTGAAATCGATTGGAATAAAGTACAGGGAAAGGAGGGTGATATACAATCTATACAGAAACCAGACAGCAGTCATTCGAGTTGAAGGACATGAGAGAGAAGCTGGTATTCAGAAAGGTGTAAGGCAAGGCTGCAACTTATCACCCATACTTTTCAATCTTTACATTGAACAAGCAATGAAGGAAATTAGAGAAAAATTTAAAGTGGGAGTGAAGATTCAAGGAGAAATAATTTCAACTCTGAGATTTGCTGATGACATCGTCATCTTGGCCAACAAGCCTGAGGATTTGAATGAGTTTTTGAATGGTATGGACTCCGTCTTACGGAAAGAATTCATGATGAAAATTAATAAATGTAAAACAAAAATACTGGAATGCAGCCGAAATAAATCAGAAACCTCTATGGAGATCAAATTGGCAGGTGAAAAGCTGAAGGAAGTAGGAGATTTCTGTTACTTAGGAAGCAGAATAACCAGTGATGGACGAAGCAAAGAGGATATAAAAAGTAGGTTGGCTCAGGCAAGAAAAGCATTTCTACAAAAAAGGAATCTGCTGACATCGAATATAGATTTAGGTATTAGGAAGTCATTCTTGAAAGCCTTTGTCTGGAGCGTGGCGCTCTATGGAAGTGAAACTTGGACTATTGGTGCAGCAGAAAAGAGGAGAATTGAAGCATTTGAAATGTGGTGCTACAGGAGAATGATGAAGATCAGATGGGTAGATAGGGTTACAAACAAAGAGGTATTAAGACGAGTGGGAGAGGAGAGATGTTTCTGGCGACTGCTAATGAAGAGAAGGGATAGGTTGGTAGGACACATACTAAGACACCCAGGAATAGCAAGCTTAGTTATGGAAGGAAGGGTCGAGGACAAGAACTGTAGGGGTAGACCAAGGTTAGAATATGTTAAACAGATTGCCTCGGATGTAGGGTGTGGTAGCTATGTAGAGATGAAACGATTAGCTCAGGACAGGGAGGCATGGAGAGCTGCATCAAACCAGTCAAAAGACTGAAGACTCAAACAACAACAACATCTTGAAAGTGGTTTTCTGTGATTTCCCATTTCTTTCTCAGGCAAATGCCGAGATGCTTCCTAACTCAAGCCCACGGCCGTCTCCTTTCCAATCCTAGCCTCAATTACAGATGTATACTCTCATGTAGACACCAAAGAAGTCTCTGTGGCTCAGGCGGCAGCACGCCGGCCTCTCATCGCTGAGTCCGTGGTTCAAATCCCGGCCACTCCATGTGAGATTTGTGCTGGACAAAGCGGTGGCAGACAGGATTTTCTACGGGTAGCTACTCGGGTTTTCCCTGTCAAAATTTCACTCCAGCAACACTCTCCACTATCATTTCATTTCATCTGTCATTCATTTAATCATTGCCCCAGAGGAGTACGACAGGCTTCGGCAGCCGGCACAGTTCATATCCTCACCGCTAGATGGGGGCTTCATTCATTCCATTCCTGACCCGGTCGGTCGACTGGAAGCAGGCTGTGGATTTTCATTCCATACAGACACCACAACAACACAGGCTACCAGACGAATTCACACACACTCAAGTACACGGGGCTGAATGACTACGTTATCCAAGCCCGTAAAATGAAAAACAACCACTTAAAATACCAATCACCACCATCGCAGATGAACTGAATAAGCCAGCCTCTTGCCTCTATCCCAGGTTCGATTCTCAATTCTGCCGGAGTTGTGGTTGTGTTGTTGATTCATTTGGGGCTTTGCTACATCGCGGTTATGTAGCTCCGTGTACTTGAGGGTGTGCAGATTTTGCCTGGTAAACTGTCTCGATGTGATTGCTGTACTAGCGTGTGTATTTGTCATCCAGGGTAGGATTTTGATTGCAGGGAGCCGTGACCTTTAGTTAGGAGCCTTCCCGGTATTTGCGTGGAGAAGAAATGGGAAACCATGGATAACCACTTCCAGGGAATCCTACCCACCTCTCCTCAATGTTATCTCAAAAGTTTGAGCCCAGTGTGTGGAATTTTTGTCTGATAACCTGTGTTATTGTGATAACTGTATTGGTGCGTTTGTAATTCATGTGAGGATTGCGAAGGAGGTGGCCGTAGCCTTAATTTGGAACCATCTTCGTATGATGTGATGTTCTCCCGGCCCCGTGGTGTAGAGGTAGCACACCTGCCTCTTACCTATGAGATCCCGGGTTTTATTCCCGCCTTCGTCGGGGATTTCATAACTTACGCGAGGGCTGCAAAGGGGTGCACTCAGCCTCTTCTGAGGTTAATTACTGTAACTAGGCAGCGAACCTGGTTAGTGGTTATTTGCTGGCGGGAGAGGTCACGCTAGCCACGCTCAGCCCTCAACTTGCAAGCCATATGGCTAACAAGGGAACCGCGCCTACTCGTCATCACCGATTTCGTCGTAATTTATGGTATATGCTGGGCTTCTCCAGAAATTAAAATGACAGTGAATGGGAGCTCCAGATGGTCAAGCGCTTAGAAAAAGTAGCATTTTTGGCGTGGGACGGACGAGGCATGAGCCATGTACAGGGAGTCCGAGAATGTACTCCGCAGTGACTACGTGCAGCTGCGAGTGGTTGCGTCATCAGTTTAGTTGGCAACACAGTGTCCTTGAAAGCGTGAAGGCCACATGTGTGGGCTGTGGGCTGTCGAAATCGTCAGTGCGTATAGTTAGATTATTGGAAGAGTGCAACAGTATGTTATGAATGGCTGTGGTGAGTATAAAGTTTACTGTTTGTTTGTTATGATACAAGCGACAGGCGTGCTACCAACGTAACTGGTGACGTAATCTCTCGCTGCGGCTTGTAGGCACTGCGGAGAACATTCTCGGACTCCCTGTATGTTAGCGTCGTTTCCAGGTAGCGGTTGGCGCAGCAGAAAGAGTACAGAACTGCAATCCAAGGGTCGTGGGGTCGAGTCCCTACGCAGAAACTTTTTTGTCTTGTTTTTAAATTTTATTTGTAGGTTACTTGCACTGCAAATAAACCCAAATAATGCTCAATATATTGTATTTATTAATATTTGTATAACATTAATGGAACGGAAAGGCAAAGGAAAATTTGGGATGGCAAATAAATTTCCAGGAAGGGATTGCAATTAAGGCGTGCACAAGAGCGTTGTATATAACACTAGCAGTAGTACCCGACTGCGCCCGGTTGATTTATTTATTTGTTTTATGGATGATAATGAATGCTACTACTGAACTGACACATCCAACTTACAAACTAACAGAAAGAAATACGTTAAAAATATTTTTGTTGTTGTGATAATTAACATAATGAATGTAATATCCAGGACATTTTCCCCTAATGACAATGATAACAAGAAGTTCCGTGAAGAACTATACAGCCTACTTTTCATGCCAATGATTATTCTACAGTATATGAACCTATCTAGAATAATGACGAAATTAAGTTGGTAATATCGAAATATCTAATTAGTACAAAATATACCTGGTATAATGTAGCCTAATAGAGCACTACAGTTGGCAGCCCTGGTGACTGAATATATTCTTAGTTCCACCTCTTAAGGTACAGAATACAAAATTTGGTTGAAGTCCAATGGACGTTACATGCAGTTAGACACTGGATCTATCAGCACGCGTAAAAGCATGTTGCCAACAATACCATGCGTGTGCTGGTCAGAAATAATCTGAATTATTATGATATCTTGTTGTGCCAATTTTGGATGAAATCCATTTGCTAGTATAGAAGTTACATGTATTTTAAAATTGGACATATCAGCAGGCATAGAATCATGTTGGCAGCACTGCCTTGTATTAATTACTCCACATTAATCTAGAATGTCAGGTGCTATACGTGCGCAAAGTATAGAGCTGTTGGCTTGCATACTTTCTGATATATTGATATTAGGGTAAAAAGAATATAGACAGCATTTATTAACAGTTGGCAGCCCTGATTGCTCTTAACAATACTTATAGTCATATCTGTTATGGTACACATAGCACTTACGAAATTTGGTTGAAATCCAACTGATAGTATAGAAGTTACATGTATTTAAAAATTGGTACTATCAGCAGGCTTATAATCATGTTGGTAGAACTGACGTATATAAGTTACTCCAAATTAATCTAAAATGTCAGAATATACGTGTGCATAGTTTAAAGCTGTTGGCTTGCATACTTTCTGATATATTGGTATTTGGATTAAAAAAATAGAGAGAGCAATTATCAACAGTTGGCAGCCCTGGTGGCTCTTAAGAATACGCTCAGTCATATCTGTTTATGTACAGATATTACATACAAAATTTGGTTGAAATCCAATTGATAGTGTAGAAGTTATATGCATTTAAACATTGGACCTATCAGAAGGCTTAAAATTATTTTGGCAACACTGTCATGGTTGGCCTCCTGGAAATTAAACTGAAATAGTATTATCTACATGTGTACCAATTTTGGAATAGCTCCCATGCATACCTTGCAAGATATCCAACATGGAGCTCAAATTTCTAGTGCGTTTTTTCAGCAGTTGGTAGCACTGACAGCATTTTCAAATATGGACGTGAGCTATTCCGGTGCACATCTTTACTCATACTAAATTTGGTTTTGATTGCTGCAGCCGTTTAGGAGTTGATAGGGGGGGGGGACACAACCACAGCCAGCCAGACAGACAGACACACATTTTCCCGGATCGATCTCATAAGTCTACTTTTTCCTCATTTTTGCAAAATGTGAAAAGTAGGCTAAAAATGAACAGGGAAACAGCTATTTACTAACTACAGTACTGACACACGTAATTAACTATAAATTGAAAAATAATATTAAAAAGTGACAGTCAGTCTGAAAGACTAGACTTTGTATCATTTTAAATGCTACAAATGCTGAAAAATGCTAGAAAGGCTGGAGGCTTCTCGCTTCGCTCGAAGCCAACGACTCTTGACATGTTAGAAAATTATCTGCATAATACTTATCTTGCTTATCTTGTTTCAAATTACTCGCGAACGGCAAGTGCAAACCAAGGGCAAAGCAAGGTCAAGCGCGCGGGATGCCGTCACGCTCACCAGAGCACGCGGGTACGAGCCCCTTCCATCCAGTCTAAAAACACTTATAGTGGGCGATGTATTGAAGATAGAGATATGCTCTCGCGGACTTTTTTGTAGAACCTTTCATGCTGACCAATTCTTACGCTCATAGTATATTGATATTTTTAACGGTTTGCCCAGCGTAAGCTTAAGAAGCGCACGGACGCCAAGTTTGTTTTCGACTTTTTCACTGAAATCGTTACTGCTTGTCTTCCTTTGATCATACATAAATTATTTTCTACAGAATCTTTCCTCGAGATATCTATCCTTTACAGAATGGTGGAAACCTCATCAAAATCCATCCAGTGGTTCTCGAGATTACTCGTGACATCCAAGAATCGGGGATTTTTGTCTTATACTAACGAAGTAGAGATTGTCGGGGAACACATGCAACAAGCAGTACTATGACGTCACACACCTCAGTGCATCTGGCTACATTTCGACCCGTCACCGTAACGTAACGCCAGGCCCCAGCGTAACGACGAAGTCGACAAGATCATTTAAAATGATAAAAGAGGAGTGAGTGAAATAAAAGACGCTGCATATTACATCATGGGCTGTTAGAAGAGTAGAGATCAATAGTGTCGTCTTTTGCCGCGTAACGCCGTAGGAAAATATTCGGAGCACTTCAAAAACTTCGGCTGTCCCGAGCTCCTGACGAAGCAATAGTGCCATTTTTCACTACTTAGCGCTGTGGGATAATGATTGGAGTACATAAAAAATTGAAAAACCGAGCACTTATTGCATCTGATAACCTCAATGTACTGCACCAACACCATCGCACTTATACAGAGGTGTAATATTTTCGTGATAACTGTTTTAAGGAGCCTAAGAAATCTGTTTGCACTAATTACTCCCCATGACTGCAAATTGTAAGCAGAGTAAGATGTAACTATTTTCGCAATTCTGCACCAGAACACGGGTAGGAGCGACGTGATTCAGCCCGCATTGCCAGCCAACAACTGAATCATTTAAATATTCTTATAGTTACACCTCAATTCCAAGCATCTCTGGACTTCTACTGCAACACCGAAATACTTCCGACATGGTTAGTTCTAGGGTCATAAAACGTGGGTTTCGGGCCCATTTGTCCGTTATTTATGCACCTCTCCACCGTTACAACAAACTTGACAAATTTTACGTCTGATATTTTGTGTCTTGCATTGCGAGGCTTAATTTGAGCCGTATTTATACAAAGCTACACCATTTCACCGAACTGAGCCAAATTTGTGGTCGCGAGTTTGTTTCTTGCATTGCGAAGCTTAAAATGAGCCTAGATTGGTCTTTCGACAAATTTGATATTTCGTTCAAACGGCCTAAATCTAGCGAAAAAGAGGGCTGTCCAAATTTCTAGTAGACAGTGTAATCCGCAGTGTCCGAAAAGACAAGTACGCAAAATTTGGTTCTGTTCAGTTAAACGGTGTAGATTGGTGCACAAAGGGCTCAAATGTAGGGAATAGAGAGGGTTGTCGGAAATTGCAAGTGGACAGTGCTACTCGTCGGGTTACAAAGTGTAAGTAGGCTACGTAAATTTTGGTTCAGATCGGTGAAACACTGTAGATTTGTGCCAAAGGGCCTAAATGCAGGGAATGGAGAGGGCTGACCGAAATTTTGAGTGAGCAGTGTTACTCGCAGGAATCCACAAGGTAAGTACGTAACATTTGGTTCAGATCGGTGAAACGGTGTAGATTTGTGCCAAAGGGGCTAAATGTAGAGAATGCAGCGAGCTGTCCGAAATTTTAAGTGGACAGTGTTACTCGTCGGGTACCGAAGGGTAAGTATGCAAAATTTGGTTCAGATCGGTGAAACGGTGTAGATTTGTGCCAAAGGGCCTAAATGCTGGGAATGGAGTGGTCTGTCCGAAATTTCAAGTGAACAGTGTTACTCGTCAGGTTTCAAAGGGTAAGTATGTAAAATTTTGCTCAGATCGGTGAAGCGGTGTAGACGTGTGCCAAAGGGCCTAAATGCAGGGAATGGAGAGGTATCTTATGGATGAAAGGCAGTTTATGTGTTAATCCAGGGTATAAGCTATCTCCATTTCAAATTTCATCCAAATCCGTCCAGCCGTTTTAGTGTGAAAAGGTAACAAACACACACACACTCACAAACTTTCACAATAATATAAATAAATAGGGACTAGCAGGTACCCGCGGCTTCGCACGCGATGAAGACAATGGGGATGATGCATTATTGCGAATAATTGGCCTATTCTATTACAGCAATCTTGGCTGGGTGGGTTTATTTCAATTCGTAAAATTCTGATGTCTACAGTATATTAGTATGAGCCGCAAAATGGGAATTCCATGGAGTTGAGAAAGTTTACAGGGTACGATGTTACCTTATGTGAACACATTTTAAAATTACGGTTTTGTTTTGACGTGTTTTGCTGAGACATAATGATTTTGTTGTCTGGATACTAATGAGCACGCCACATACAGTTGCCCATGGGAGAAAATGGTTTTGTCTAAATGTACACCTGCTGCTGTTAAGTGTGTGCCATTGCGCTTTGTTAATAGTATTTGCGAATATTATTTGAGGAGGGAACTGCACTTTTGCACACTGGAATGGCAAATCTATCGGAATATGGGGAAACTTTACGTCCTGTATTTTGTTTCTTTCATTTCGAGGCTTAATTTGAGCCTTATTTATACAAAGCTACACCAAAGCAAAATTTTCACTCACGAGTTTTGTTTCATGCATTGCGAAGCTTAATATGAGCCTAGATTGGTGTTTTGACAAATTCGATATTTCGTCCAAACGGCTTAAATCTAGGGGAAAAGAGGACTGTCCAAATTTCTAGTAGACAGTGTAATCCGAAGTGTTTCAAAAGTACGTAAAATTTGGTTCTGTTCGGTTAAGCGGTGTAGATTTGTGCCGAAGGTCTGAAATGTAGGGAATGGAGAGGGCTGTCCGAAATTTCAAGTGGACAGTGCTACTCGTCGGGTTCCAAAGTGTAAGTAAGTTACGTAAATTCGGTTTAGAATGGTCAAATGGTGTGCATTTGTGACAAAGGACTAAAAGCAGGGAATGGCGAGGTTGAAAGGCAGCCTACCGTATATGTTAATGCAGGGTATAAGCTACTTACATTTCAAATTTCACCAAATCCGTCCAGCCGTTTTAGTTTGAAGAGGTGACAAACACACATACACTCTTAATCTGTTTCAATTATAATATAAATAGGGAAATAGGGATTAGATACATTTATGAATGAACAGTTGATGATTTACACAAGCTGGGTGTTATTCATTATAACAAGATGTACAGTAAAGAACATATAGCCTACTTTCTCCTCAATACATGGGTATAGTTATAATTTTTGTCCTTTACAAGGAGTATAAATTGAATGCTGGTTGTTGTAGCTTGTTGAAATAAAACGTGCTATAAGGATATTAAACGTTGATTGATTGAACCCTCACCTGAATTATATACACACACACTTATGAAGCCATCACAATAACACAGGTTATCAGACAAAATTCAACACTCACCCAAGTACACTGGGCTAAATCACCATATGTCCATGCGTCTCAAATGAAACAACAACATCAGCTTCCTACCCAAATCCATCCTCGTATAAAAGTACACACTAGTAAGCCTACAGACATCACAGTGACACAGGACATCAGACAACTTCTACATACACCCAAGTAAACACGGCTACAAGACCATGATGCCGTAGAACCCCTAAAAAATCAACAACAAAAACAACAACCACAATAGACTCGACCGCGGATCAAGGTCAACGAATATTAATCGCTGTATTCTAGTGTTGAAATGTGTGGTGTTAAGGGTACTGTATATATATAATATTTTCGATTGCAAATGCACACTATATATGCCTAACATTATAACGTGTGAGTAGTTATAAATCAATAAATACAAAAAAAACGAAGTAAAAAAGTTTGAACCTGTAGGGATTTGAACCACGAACCCCGAGACTATGTGCACATGTAGGTCCAATTGCGCCACGGATGCGGTACGATAATATTTGGTAAACAACTGGTTTAGTATAACTGTATCATATTTTGTGTTGAAATCAACGATTTCATTAGCGTTTTCTGCCGTTTCTATAAACCATTTGATACTAAATGTGTATATATTTGTTCAGTACATTCCTAAAAGGATGTAAACTTACGAAGTTATGGAAATATATGGATTTACTGGCTAATATAGCGGCTAATTTGACAACGGGTCGGCACGGCTCCACAACGATATGCCACGGAAAGCCTGACATGTTAGTCACTTCTACGGTTACATATTCTATTATAATATGCTAATATCCTACCGGTCACCTCTTTGAGGACAGTTTAATCCTCCCTGTGTACGATATGATGAATTGTTGAGGCCAGGCCTTGTTGAATCGTAAGGTACGGTTAGGCTCTAATACTTGCATGATTCATACATCTGCCATCTTGAAACTATTTGGCTGATGACCTTGTAGTTTGGACAAAGGACGCTTCCCACATTAAGATGTATTGTTGCAAAATTTGGTAGAGATCGGATGATTAAGTAAGTCGTAATTTGATTTAAGATCAGAACATTTGGGTGGGCGCCATTTCTTTTTTGTTATGATGGCGGCGATATACATCATGACACTGAGTTGTCCCTTGCTAGTGCTACCTCTGTACCAAAGGTGGTTCGATTTGGTTTCGTTGATAGGGGGGATCGATTTGCACACATACACGGCCGCCATCTTCAAACTATAGGGCTGATGACGCTTCCCACATGAAGGTATAATGTTGCAAAATTTGGTAGAGATCAGATGATTAGGTTAGTTGTAATTTGATTAAAGCTTTGAACATTTGGGTGGCCGCCATTACGTTTCTGTAAAGATGGCGGCTATATAAAAATGGCACTGAGGTACCCTTTGCTAGTGCTACCTCTGTACCAAATTTCGTTCAATTCAGTTTCACACTCACAGACACACAGACAGACACACAATTTTTGGCCCTGTGTTTATCTCATAAGTCTACTTTCATTTTTTTTTCAAAAGTCGAAAGAAGTCTAAAAACACGGGAAGAAGTAATTTTCTCGGCATACCGCACACGCTATAAACGACGCATTTTTAGAATCACATGGTTGTATTTCCGTAGTTCCGTGAAGAACTAAAGCCTATTTTCATATATCCTACTTACGTTAATTGCCTCTATCAACATACAAAATTTCAGTTTGATTTCTGTAATAGATTCGTAGATATTGAGAACCGTCTAATATTACGCATGGTCGCCATTTTGGATTTTATATATAAGTTGGTCTTAGAGTTATGTACTATTACCTGAAGATTATTGTATATGTGTAGCATTCTGACTTCAATCGCATGATTAGGACACAAGAAGAAAAACGACATTTTAAAAGTTCGCACAGCTGCCATCTTGTGGTTATGAAAACAATTGAAATAAATTACATGCCAGTGGATTAACATTTATATAAGCATTTAGCGTACCAAGTTTCACTGCACTCGGATGGTTAAATCGCAAGAAACGTCCATTTGAATATTTAAATTTCGCGTCGCCACCATGTTGAATTTGTGCTCACCAGGTGAGCCATTGCAGAATGTAGTTTCTTTCTTTTTTCTTTGTAACCATTGGCACCTACCAATACCCATAGCATGAGTCACTGCTTGTGGGATACGGGGTGGTCTGATGGTTCACAGACGTGCAATGAACTAACAGGCTGGGCCTTCAATGTATAAATGTATACATACAGTATAATAGAATACACCTGACCGGGTATAATACCAATGTATTAGCAATGCCGATACTGTACATTATGTAATGTCACAATCGTTGATCCCCATACGATGATTTCAGAATCTCTTTTCCCGCTCACATTACACGTTATTACAATTGACTGCAAAATAAACATTATTCATGACACCTACGTTTGTACGAATTGCCAATCTCTATATATATAAGAATGAAAGTTTGTCTGTTTTTTCTGAATTTCTACGGAAATTTACGTTATTTACGCGTTTCAGAATGTTTTATGACGGATGCGCGCGAAAATATTTTTTGTCTGTCTGTCTGTCTGTCTGTATGTCTGTCTGTCTGTCTGTTTGTCTGTGGACAAGTATGTTCCCTTATAACTCGAGAACGGCTGGGTGGATCAACGTAAAATTTGGTACAGATATCCTTCAGAGGCACGACACTAATCATTGATGTAACTCTTCTCCGTACCTCTCATAAAAGGGGGCCTACCCCTTAAAACACTTGCTGAAATAGGCGTAGACGGGCGAGACAAAGCTCATTTTCAGCCCCTCAATGTGAGAAACAAAACTCGGGGGCCCTAAGGGGACCCCGAAAACCACATTTTAAGGCCCTAAAACCAACAGTTTTTGAGATATTTCCAGAAAACTAATTTCATTTAAGACAATAACGAAAGAATGCAAGCCGGTTACCACGGCAACGGAACCTCACAGGTCCATCTATTGCTGTAAGACGCAATACAATTCCATTTATTACATTACTGAAATAGTTTGCAATCAGCTATAAGGTTATAACGGAACCAAATTAAGCTGTAAAATTCATCAATGTCGTATAATGCGCTTAAGGGGGTCAAGGTGTACTCTAGATTTTTTCACGCGATTTACACGTGCGGGTGTGGTACGGAAGGTCTATTATATCCCTATCCCTATATTTTCATATTATTATTATAATAATTATTATTATACTACGGCCTACAAGGACGAGACAAAGCTTATTTTCAGTCCCTTGGTGTCAGAAACAAAATTCGGTGCCCCTAAATAGCAGTAAAGGGTCCCCGAAAAGTATATTTTAAGGCTCTAAAACCAACAGTTTCTGAGATATTCCCAGAAAACCAATTTCATTTAATAAACTAATGAAGGAATGCAAGCCAGTAACCATGACAACAATATCTGAAAAGGTGACATCCAACTTTCCATCTATTTCTGCAAGAAGTAAAGCCCCTCCATTTATTAAATTTCTGTGAATGTTTGCAAATGGCTATAAGGTTATTACGGAATCAACTAAAACTGTAAAATTCATCACTGCGCTTAAGGGGGTCAAGGGGTACCCTATATTTTTTATACACGACTTAAATGTGCGTTATGTCGTACAGAAGGTCTATTATATCTCCAAACAGAAACATTATTTTCAAAAATTCCTGAATTGAAATACGGTACAGTAGTTTTTTCTTTTTTTCTTTTATGAATTTGGGCTATTGGAGTCTAAAAAACCTGAATTTATATGTACCACAAGCCTTTATAAATTATTAAAGGGGTCTTCCTCTGGATGGGGACTTGACACAACAGTGAAGGTCAGTTTTATTTGACGTGTATTGCGTTTTGTCTACGAGGTTTTCATTTTTATTTTTTTTTCTCGTCCGGAAGTACACGTTAGATAAATTTAGTTTCAGAGCATATTTTAACTAATCACTTTTCTATGTCCAGAAACAGGTTCCAAGTCTCTAACCATTGCAACAGTAGCTCAATTGATTACGTCTGGTTATTAATACCGAAGACCGTTCGAAGAATGGGTACTTCTGCTAGTGTTTATATAAAAAGGAAAGAACACAACGCACTGCAAAAGCTCACCGGTGGGACTCGATTCAGCGATCCCGCGTTTATGAAGCAGGGCTCTTACCGCTGCACCACGCGCTCGTTGGCTTGTTGTTAGCGTACAATGCACATAGACGCCGCCCTGTAAATTCAATTAATTAATTTCTCGGAAACGGCTGAGAAGAGCACCTTACTACTTGCACCTGATATACGCCCTACACGTGAACTAAAGATGGTTCAAATCGGTGACCCATGCATCGTATTCTCTCCTTGTAAGGCAATATGATTATTATTATTATTATTATTATTATTATTATTATTATTATTATTATTATTATCATTGTCTCTGAGCTATGCCGAATAGTTTATTGTTGTTGCTTATGCGATTTCTTTTGATAAGCAATAATGATAACAAATCACAGAATCCATCAGAAATAGGAGACTGATATTTTATGGTCACATACAGAATGGATGACAATAGTCCAACAAAGAATCTAACACTATCTCTGAAATACCAAAACAGGCTGGTAGAAATAATACAAGGCCGGCAAGAAATTGACATCAACGGAGAAATCATTCACTAGCCCAAAATTTAGAACCCTAATGAACAGTCAGTTGTAACTCTTCAGTAGGTCAACACGAATTTGCCCAATGACTGGGCGGGGTACAATGTACGAATAATAAGTAAATAACACTCCTGGAAAAATGTGTGTGTATTTGTTATAATCACTTTTAAAATGGGTCAATTTTAGGATTATGCGTTTCGAACTTGAAATGGTCATCATCAGATTATATTTGTAAGCTATATAAATTTAAACCTCAACACAGTGAACATATACAGTTTGTACAGGTAACACCGAAAGAATGGCTTCAAATCTTTACATCTCTACTTAGTATAAAACAAAGTCCCCGATTCTTGGATGTTACGGGTAAACTCGAGAACCACTGGATGGATTTTGATGCGGTTATCACCATTCTGTAAATAATATCTCGAGGATGATTTCTGTAGAAAATAATTTATTGATGATCAAAGGAAGCCGAGCAGTAACGATTTCAGTGGAAAAGCCGAAAAAAACCTGGCGTCCGAGCGCTTTGTAAGCTTACGCTGGGCAAACCGTTAAAAATATCTAAATACTATGAGTGTAAGAATTATTCAGCATGAAATGTTCTAGAAAAAAGTCCGCGAGAGCATATGTCTATCTTCAATACATCGCCCACTATAAGTGTTTTTACGTTTTAATTTCTTCCAACCATGTCCATTCAACTACTGAGGCGACAGTTTACGAGCTAGCTAAGGGCGAGTCTATAATCCCCGTTACAGCCTAGTTAGCGGGCGAACCTATTGCCCCAGATACAGCCAGCAGCAAACCGTCGAGTCGTGTTGAGTTAAGACTTCTGAGAAGGGTGGTTGTGTTTGGAGTTTCCCTGGAAGAGCAACTCGGGTTTTCTTCATTTCGCCTGTGAAACACAGTCAATTTAAGATTGGACTGAAGGGGGATTATATTATATTAAATTATACTGATTTGCGTATAATCTCTACTTAGTATAAAACAAAGTCCCCGATTCTTGGATGTCACGGGTAATCTCGAGAACCACAGCATGGATTTTGATGCGGTTTCCATCATTCTGCAAAGGATACCTCGAGGAAGGTTTCTGTAGAGAATAATTTATTTATGATCAAAGGAAGCCAAGCAGTAACGATTTCAAGGAAAGGGTCGAAAAAGAATCCTAGCGTCCGTGCGCTTTTTAAGCTTACGCTGGGCAAACCGTTAAAAATATCAATATACAATGACTGTAATAATTGTTCAGCATGAAAAGTTCTACAAAGGCGTACGGGAGAGCACATTTCTATATTCAATATATCGTCCACTATAAGTGTTTTTAGATTGGACTGAAGGGGGGATTTGTGTTTCATGCACCTCGCCATTCTTAAATTACGTCTGAAAAGAATTTGTTGCACATGCATCTCCATGATAATATAGTAAATAGTCCAGTCTGTGATTTTAACCCATCATGCCGAGACGTAAAACGGATATAGATCGTAGTTCTTTGACATCGTAAAGAAGCGCTTATCACGTAATGCATTCACAACTGTTCCCGGGCGAAGTCGGGCCGGGTTGATAATTTCCTAATAAACAGACATAAATATGCCGAGAAACCTACACGGAAGAGTGGTGGTTGTTATTGATTCTATTGGGAGCTTTGCGACATCGTGGTTATATAGTCCCGTGTACTTGGGTGTGTGTAGAATTTGTCTGATAAACTGTGTCACTGTGATGTCTGTTTTTATTGTGTATTTAAAAGGAAGCTTGTAATTTTACGTGTCCATTAATCTCGCGATCATGAGCCACGGGACCTCCTTTTTACGTGGAAACCAAACCACAGGACATGGCATTTCACTTCGAAAATCTGACATGCATTGACCGGGAATCGAATCCGGTCCTCCTGGATGAGAGGCCAACAGCTTGACCGCTACGCCACCACGCTGGTACGATTTGAGTAGGAAGCGACCGTGGCATTAATCTCGGTACCATTCCCGGCATTTGCCTGGAATAGAAGTGGGAAACCACGAAAAACAACTTCCAAGGTGGCTGAGGTAGGAATCGAACCTACCTCTTCTCAGTTAACTCACGAGACTGAGTGTACCCCGTTTCAACCCTCAGACCAGAGTTAAATTTCTTGTTAGAGCCGGGAATCGAACCCGTGCCTCGGCGGTGAGAGCCAAGAATGCTAGCCAACAAGGCAGACTAATACACGGAAGAATACAAGATGAACAGCTGAAAGCAAAAGATAGAACAAAAAACAGACGAAGAGATATTGGGAAGAATAGAGGAATTAGTGTGCTAAATAAATTTCAACGTGCTACGTTATTGGGCACGGGAGTCGGAATTTTGACCCTAGGGGGATATTCACCGTGCAGTAAATCTACTGTCACGTCTTCCTAGCATTTAAGCACGCTCAGATGCCAACTGCTTGTGATGGGGTTCGATCCCGCAATCTTGGGAACAGCAGGCCCAGTTGATAAATATGAAGTATTTAAAACAGACACAAAGACTTAGGCTATTTGTACTCCGTATTTTTTTTCTGTCACCACCTCCATATTATTTAATGTTTGTGAAATGCCGACAGTTAAAAATACTGTGACACTCTTCATCGGAATGAGATACAAGAGCTTTAAACTCTTATAATATGCATGGATATTGCTAGAATATGCGCTTAGATATGCACTGAAACACTGAAACTTCACCCGTGGTTTCATAAAAAATACTCGATCTATTGATGAGAATATTACGTAAAATATTGAGGTAGGCAACACAGTGACTTAGTGCAACTAAATGTTCTGAAACACTGTAGACTATATAAATTTTCAACATGTTTTCCGTCTGAATACCTCTTTAGCTCGTGTAGAGTTGAAACCAAGATTCATAGCAACATTTACAACGTTCAATCAAAATCACTTGCGGCACATTTCACTCAAGGAAAACTTCGAAATTATTCAAAACCTCATTTATCAAAAATTGATTTAAAATGAGATGTTCAGCAAAGAACATAATTACAGCCTAATTTCTCCTAAATGTATGGGTATAGGAGTTGTGATGAACGTTAAGAGTTGTATCTTACATAAGACTTCTCGTTTACCAAGTTTCGTTGTAACTCCACATTTTTTTTAAATCCAGAGGAATTGATTGCAACATTAGAAATGTGCGCCAATCCACTACCTTGAATGTATGGAATCGTTTATCTTGCACCTTCTTCAGAGAAAGTCTATTATGAAACACTACATATTTGCTGCGTTCCGTTATTGAAACTGTAATAAATAGTGGATTATCGATAGTAATGTTTTATATTCTCACCAAATAAGCTGTGTGATAGTCTTTGATTAATACAAGTGAGGTATATTATCTATTTCTCCCCCCTTACAACGTTTCGTTTTAATTGCGCAATTTAATCCTAAGTTATTGATTTTGAAGTTTCAATAGTATGCTCAGCCACCATCTTGAATGTATGGCTGGGGTGTTCTTTTGCTTTTGGCATACAAAGCTCATATATGGTGCTACAAGTACATTAAAGCTAACTTGAGATATTTTGTCTCGAATAGAATTATTTGTTTGCATATTTTCAATTTCAAGAAGGGCATTCTGCGCTAAATGCAGTGTCATAATACTATGAAAAATGGTAGCGAGTTATTTTGTATGGTACTCTTCCCTCACTACATTTCGCGTTAATTGTGCTATTATATCGTTAGTTAATGATATTCAAGCTTTAGGAATACATCCAGCCACTGCCATGAATGTATGACTTGGTCATAGGAAGACACTTACAAGGTTCTGCTAATTTTTGTTGTATCTTAAAAATACTTTGAATTATTAATTATTATATTCTATATGTTCAAGATGGTTTCCTCTCGCTGTATTCAGTGCGTTATTCTTAAGGCTCATTTCAGCAACGTCCCCTGTATGGTACTTCTTTCTTACCAAGTTTCATATTAATTGCGCAATTACATTCTGAATGATTCATTATTACGATTTAATATTACACCCAGCCGCCATACTAAAAATGTAAAGTCACTGTTATATTCCTTTGGTCATACAATACTCTATATAGGTTTGTACCTTATCACTAATTTTCGTCATTGTAGTTCTAAAACATATTTATTTTTAAATTTGAACTTTCTGGATGGCCGTTGCGTGCTACATTCAGTTTGATAAATTTATCACTAACGCTACTAACGCCTTTTATATAATGCTTCTCCTCTCTCGTGTTTCGCCTTAATTGTGGAATAACATCCTAAGATACTAATTTGTAGAGTAAATAGTACGGCTAGCCGCCATCTTGAATCTATAAGTCTCTGGTATTTTGCTTTGGGCATACAAAGCATCTTAGAAAGTAATATTATGTCATAACTAAATGTCGTTATTATAGCTCTAGGATACCGATTTTTTTTTAAATTTCCAGATGGTCGATGTGTGCATCATTCAGTATGATAATGTTCTGACCAACGCATGCAAGAGCTCGAATATGATAGTACCTCTTGGAAAGATTCGTCTTAATTACTCAATTTCATTCGGGGTTGTCGATTTTAATGTTCTAATAGTTCGCACAATCACCATCTGGATATATGGAGAGTCTGTTCTTATGTCTTGGCCATACAGGGCGACATATGGTCCTACCTTGTCAATAATTTTCATTACAATAGCTCTTAAGAGTTAAGAGTTATAAATTGTTTTATCTTATAATTTCAAGATGGCTGCTGCACGTAACATACAGTCTCATCTTGTTATCACGTTAACAACAGAGTGTCCTTATATAAAATGTCTGAATACCAAACACTGTTAATATTGATTCTACGGATTTGTATGTAGATTTACGGGCACGTTAAAGATCCCCGTCGGGGCAAAAGTCCGGCACCCCGGCGTCTCTAAAAGCCGCAGTAGTTAAAAAGGACGTAAACCAATAACATTATTATGGATTATAATTCTTGCATGATTCACACGGCCACCATCCTGAAATTTGCTGATGATCTCGTAGCTTGAGCACCAGACACTTCTCACATGAAGGTGGATTGTTTGAGAATTTGGTAGAGATCCGATGATTGAAGCTTTGAACATTTGGATGGCTGCCATTTTCTGTTGGTTAAAATGGCGGCGATATAAAATATGACACTGAGGTGTCATTGCTAGTGCTATCTCTGTACCAAATTTGGTTCAATGCGGTTTCATCGTGTTTGAATTTATATACACACACGAACATTTGGCTCCTGTAGATCTCATAAGTCTACTTTAATTCTTTGCAAAAATCTAAAGTAGGCTAATATGCAATATTCATATGTATGTACTAATGATGCATATACCCAGCAAACAATAAAAAGGATTAAATAAAAATCTGAATATTGTTTAAGTCTTTCATCGAAATTCGCACGCCTCGTGGTGTAGGAGTTGGCATTGTTGGCTGCCACCTTGGAGGCCAGGATTCGATTCTGGTTCGAACAAGGAGTTTACTTATGGTTTGTGCTACTGGAACGGTATCGTTGAAATGCAAGTCACCCGAAGTCTAGCACCAGACCAGCGGGATACACGAGCTAATGGTTAACGTACGGTTTACTTTACTATTGAATTTGACTGGCTGAGTGGTGCAGCGGTAACGTTCTCGCCTACTGTGCCCAAGGTTGCAGGATCGAGTCCTGGCGCAGTCAGTTGGCATTTGAGGGTGCACAAATGCGAGGGAGCCATGTCTGTAGATTTACGGGCACGTTAAAGATCCCCGTCAGGGCAAAAGTCCGGCACCCCGGCGTCTCTAAAAGCCGCAGTAGTTAAAAAGGACGTAAACCAATAACATTATTATTTACTATTGAAACTTCATGTGTCTGGTTTATGAGTAATCGTTGGTTCATACAGTAATCAATAAGCACATGGTTTGATCGTTAGCTCCTATTTCTTATGTTAGAAATATTTTAGCAGTTTTTGTATGTTTTGTCCGGCGGATTTGAATACTTTCAGTCCAGCTCGTGGCGTAGTGGCTAGCATTCTTGGATGTCACCGCGGATATCCGGATTCTATTCCCGGCTCTGCCAAGGAATTTGAATCTGTCTGACGGCTGGAATGGGGTACACGCAACTGCATAAGGCAGAACTGAGAAGAGATGGGTTCGATTCCCACCTTGACCACCCTGGAAGTGGCTATTCAGGGTTCCCCCACTTCTACTCCCGGCAAAAGCCGGGATGGTACCTCAATGAAGCCTACGGCCACCTCCGACACAAATCATAGATTCACAAATACACACATTAGTACATGCACCACAATGACACAGGTTATAATACAGACTCAAGACACCTAAGTACACTGGGCTACATGACCACGTCGTAGCAAAGCCCCTAAATGAATCAACTAGAAGTGGGGAAACCACGGAAAACCACTTCTTGGATGGCTGAAGTGGGAATCGAACCCGTTCCATCTCAGTTTTGCCTCACGAGGCCGAGTGTACCCCGTTCCAGCCCTCAGACCAGAAATATTATTTTTGGCAGAGCCGAGAATCGAACCCGGACCTCCGAGGCGACAACAAAAATAATTTAATTGTTTGATTTTTGTTCGGCTATTTTACATTGTCATAGGCATTATTTCAGTGCATATGTCGCAATTGTATGGGCTTTATACGCTCATTACTAGATTATTAGTGCATGTGGTTCTCATAACTAGTTAGAAAGGTCGAACATCAATTCCGCCCGATTTTCCTCAATTCCACCCGGTCCACCAAGGGACCCAAAAATAAGTTCCTCAACTCCGCTCAGGCTTTGACAAGGGGTCGGCAAAGGGGTTATCCCCAATGACGTAAACAAATGTCATAACCCTCCTGCTCGCATACAAAGGGCCGGGTCTAACACCTTATGCAGCGCATGAGTCAATTCTTGAATGCAGCTGATTTTTCCGTTCTAGGCTGGAAAACAGTATTTTCAGCATCCGCAGGTGATATCGAAAGTATTCTTTTAGGTTCAAATTATACACCTATTATTATCTATATCTATATACAGTATATAAGAATGAAAGTTTGTCTGTATTTTCTGAATTTCTACGGAAATTTGCGTTATTTACGCGTTTCAGACTGTATTATGACGGATGCGCGCGAAAAGAATTTTTTGTCTGTCTGTCTGTATGTCTGTCTGTCTGTCTGTCTGTGGACAAAGTGGTTGTTCCCTTATAACTCGAGAACGGCTGGGTGGATCAACGTAAAATTTGGTACAGATATCCTTCAGAGGCACGACACTAATCATTGATGTAACTCTTCTCTGCACCTCTCATAAAAGGGGGCCTACCCCCTTAAAATACTTGCTGAAATAGGCGTAGACGGGCGAGACAAAGCTCATTTTCAGCCCCTCAATGTGAGAAACGAAACTCGGGGGCCCTAAAGGAACCCCGAAAACCACATTTTAAGGCCCTAAAACCAACAGTTTTTGAGATATTTCCAGAAAACTAATTTCATTTAAGACAATAACGAAAGAATGCAAGCCGGTTACCATGGCAACGGAATCTCACAGTTCCATCTATTGCTGTAAGACGCAATACAATTCCATTTATTACATTACTGAGATAGTTTGCAAATGGCTTAAGGTTATAACGGAACCAAATTAAGCTGTAAAATTCATCAATGTCATATAATGCGCTTAAGGGAGTCAAGGTGTACTCTAGATTTTTTCACGCGATTTACACGTGCGGGTGTGGTACGGAAGGTCTATTATATCCCTATCCCTATATTGTATTATTATTATTATAGTTTTTATTATTATACTACGGCCTACTACGACGAGACAAAGCTTATTTTCAGCCCCTTGGTGTCAGAAACAAAACTCGGTGCCCCTAATTAGCAGTAAAGGGTCCCCGAAAACTACATTTTAAGGCTCTAAAACCAACAGTTTCTGAGATATTCCCAGAAAACTAATTTCATTTAATAAACTAATGAAGGAATGCAAGCCAGTAACCATGACAACAATATCTGAAAAGGTGACATCCAACTTTCCATCTATTTCTGCAAGAAGTAAAGCCACTCCATTTATTAAATTTCTGTGAATGTTTGCAAATGGCTATTAGGTTATTACGGAATCAACTAAAACTGTAAAATTCATCACTGCGCTTAAGGGGGTCAAGGGCTACCCTAGATTTTTTCACACGACTTAAATGTGCGTTATGTCGTACAGAAGGTCTATTATATCTCCAAACAGAAGCATTATTTTCAAAAATTCCTGAATTGAAATACGGTAGTTTTTTCTTTTTGGAATTTGGGCCATTGGAGTCTAAAAAATCTGAATTTTCATGCACCACAAGCCTTTATAAATTATTAAAGGGGTCTTCCTCTGACTGGGGACATGACACAACAGTGATGGTCAGTTTTATTTGACGTGTATTGCGTTTCGTCTACGAGGTTTTCATTTTTCATTTCACGTCCGGAAGTACACGTTAGATAAATTTAGTTTCAGAGCATATTTTAACTAATCATTTTTCTTTGTCGAGAAAGAGGTTCCAAGTCTCTAACCATTGCAACAGTAGCTCATTTGATTACGTCTGGTTATTAATACCGAAGACCGTTCGAAGAATGGGTACTTCTGCTAGTTATTATCTAAATTTAATTTAATAATGTCTGACGAGGTCAAAAAACATACAAACATTTAATTATGCACATGTTAAAAACAATGTATATAATTTGTAGAAAAAATAGAAAACTTGGCAGACTTATTTAAAAGAATATTATGATTAATTTTAAATCACTTGTATTTTCTGCCATATAAGTTATAATGTGCCAAACACTTTATACCTGATTTAACGAATTAGCGGACTTGACATCAGAGCGGTTGACCAATGGCACAACAATGTCTTGCGAACACCACCACGCCATCGGTCAAACGCTCTGAAGTCAAGTCCGCTCATTCGTTAAATCATATATAAACATAATACATAAAGAGCTAGATATTAATCACTGTTGTTAAATAAAAATATGGGCAGGAAATTTAATAAAATAAGAAAAATCAGTATCTTAAAATCACATAATTCTTTACTTCATTTCAAACTATAACCCCGGCCCTTGGTAGCCTGGGCGGAGTTGAGGAACTCATTTCTGGGTCCCTTAGAGGACCGGGTGGAATTGAGGTAACCCTGGCTACCTGGCTGGAATTCCCGGGTGGAATTGATGCCCGCCCGTTAGAAAATATAAGTATTATCCATGGCTAATTACCTTGATTTTAAGTCTTTTACATCAGCCATAATCAGTGCTGGATTACACATTAGGCCCGACTAGGCCCAGGCCTAGGGCCAGGCCTAGGGCCCCCAATTATCTGGGGCCCCCAATAAATTTCTAATTTAGTTCAATTTTATTCTGAAGATTTAGAAAAAAATTATCCAGAACTGAGACAGTTTCAGCATTATATTCAATTACAATGTCCTTTAAAAACTGAGTTCACTCATTCTGAACTTTACGAAATTCTTATTCGAGACAAGCTTGAGTCTGTTTTTCCGAACGTTGAAATAGCTTTTCGTATTTTCCTGACCCTCATGATAACGAATTGTTCTGCGCAGTGCTCGTTTTCAAAATTAAAACACATCAAAAGTTCGCAAAGAAGTATCATGTCACAAGAACGATTAGACATGCTAAGTTTAATGTATATCGAGTCAGATGTTCTGCGGGAAATTGATTTTGATGATATTGTAGAAGATTTCATTGACCGAAAAAAAAAACAGAAAAAAAAAATTTTTGATTACATTTCACAGAAGTAAAAAATAGTATGTTTTGTTAAATTGTTCAATAAATCATCTGAAATGTTTTCAAATAACGATGATCGTTTCAATTGAAATGTATGTATATATATGTAGGCCTATGTATGATTTAATAAAAAAGTGTATTATTCATCTTGAGAAAACGAACTCTTGTATATACTTTATTAAATGTACAGGTGCTAAAAAATAAAAATTATTTGAAAAAAATAAAAGGGCCCCAAAAATCTGAGGGACTTGGGCCTCATTTTAACTTAATCCGGCACTGGCCATAATAGCTAATGAAGTTAGTTGTTATCCACTAATGAATGTGACAATCGTGGTGCCATATGATAAGTCACTACTGCATTATAATTCTAATATAGCGTAGATTATGAGAGCTACTTACCTGTGACGTGAGCAAATAGGACGCCGTGCAACAGAAGTAGCAAGCGAAGATACGGCGGCATTAGTGCGGTGCTGTCAGCAGGGCTCCTCGTACGCTACTAACACTTTATATCATCGTGATGCGTCGCGTAGCGCCTCGGTCCAGCGTCCTGCGCCCAGCCTCTTCCTCTTCCTCTCCTCCATCCCCGCAACACACGCGCACAAACAGAACGCTAATCCGTGGAGAAGCGGAGTTCAGCTCAAACTTGCTTTTTAAAGGCTATGACGCCTCATAATGTACAATATGTTTAACTCGCACGCAAATAATAATCTGCATTCATTAACAAAATTCATTATACAATTAGCTAATGCACAAATTGTCCTTGTCTCTTAGAGGGGTAGATGTATGGGAAATGTGGCATAGGCCTTACAAATGTACATTAATCAATACTAATGAAAGAATAAGCATTATTCAGAAGAATATGCAAATACTTACTGGTCCAATATAATATTAAAATTTTGTTGATTGATTTAGGGGCTTTGCGACATCGTGGTCATATAGTCCCGTGTACTGAGGTGTGTGTGTGTGGGGAATTGGTCTGATAACCTGTGTTCGTGTGATGGCTGTATGAGTGTGTGCATTTGTAATGGAAATTGGGATTGGGGAAGAAGTCTGCCGTGGCCTTTATTTAGTTATCTGCCCAGCATTTGCCTGTGGTAGATGTGGTAAACCACAGAAAACAACTTCTAGGATGGCTGAGATGGGAATCGATCCCACCTCTTCTCAGTTGTGCCTCACGAGGCTGAGTGAACCCCGTTCAAGCCCTCAAACGAGAATGAAATTCCTTGGCAGAGCCAGGAATCGACCCCGGACCTACAAGATGACCCAATAATATTAAACCCTGTGTTTGAGTGTGTGTGTCGAATTATTCTCATAGCCTGTGTTATTGTGGTATCTGTAATAGTGTGAAGTTAGGAATGGAACCCACCACTTCCCAGTTTTGCCCGTTCTAACCCTCAAAACAGAATCAAACCCAGGTCTTAGGGGTCGCAGCCAAGAATGCTATGAATGATAGCCACTACACTAAGAGGTGATCTGTACGTGCTAACTGACGAGCTTTTTCTTGTAAAAGTACCCTCACACCATACTAGGAATTCTGTGACTGCGTCATTTATCCCGAGTTTACTTTCTTTTTCTGCACAATATAAGAAATTTGAAAGTACAGTTAATTGAAAACGGACCACCACTCATTAAAAATTACGGTGCATGGAACTGCTGTTTACTGTCGATACGGACAAGTTTCCCTGCTCCAAATTCTCTCTCAGATTTTTTTTTCTCTGTACATTTTAAATTTTTGGCTGGATGAGGTTAAAGTTTATAACGATCAAATGGAACCTCATCTAACTGTTGTCAGTTCGTTACGGATGCAAGGCACCCCCAGAAGAAAACTATGCTAATAGTCGTGTGTATATTAAAATTATTACCGATAGCGGTTGCTTCGCTCGCCAAAGTGCAGCTTTAGGCTATGAGGTCAGACTCCGTAGACGTGGGTACGAACCCCACCGTCGGCCACCCTTGAAATGGTTTTCCGTGGTTTCGCCATTCTCAACTCCTGGCAAATGCTGGGACGGTACCTTCTGGCAGGCCACGGCCGCTCCCTTCCACATCCTTGCCCAGTTTCATTCATTATCATTCGTTTCATCCCTCATTAACTCCTCTCATAAGGTTGGCGTCAGGAAGAGCAGCCGGCTGTAAAATCCATCCAGCACATAGACTTTCATCGCATCTCAATCCCGACCTCGTTGAAAGCGGGAATAATAAGGGGTAGACAGACATTATTACTACTATTACTATCGCACATTCTCTTTTAAGAGAGCATGTGAACTTGAATACGTTTCATGACAAACCAGTCTTGTGGCAACGTTCTTCCCAAATCCTCTTCATTCGTGCACTATGTTCTTTCTTCCGTTCGTCCGTCCACTTTTCTCCTGGCATCTTTATCAAATTTATGTTTCATTATGGTTTTTCTAAGTTCAACCCGATCATTCACAGTGATGTTTAGCTGCTTGAGGGCTTCTTCAGTTTCCTATATTCATTTGGACTCGTTATTACTGTTAAGGGTGATGTTGAAAATTTGTTTTGTAATTCTGTCCTGGTCCATTCTGTATAAGTGACCAAACATTTAGCTCGTCTCTTTCTGAAAGTGTCGGTGATAGTTTCTATGGTTTCATACATTTCTGATTATGGTCTCTTAATCCATACTCCCTCTTTATTCAATGGTTCAAAAATTCTTCGGAGGTTTTTACGTTCTTGTTTTTCTATTTCTTTAATTTTTGATGACCATGAATTAGTGGTTTTTCTGCGGCATAAAGTGCTTCATGAAGAAGTACTGATTTGCAGTGTCTTAGTTTTGCATTAACTGAGATCGATTTTTTGTTGTAATGATTCCAGGTAAGTCTGTACGCTCTCTGTAACTTTCTCACTCGTTCTTGATTTGCTATTATGTTTAGGCCTGAAGGTTGAATGATTTATCCTACGTAGGCCTATTTAAAATGGGAGACTCTTGATATAGAACCATATCGCGTCTTCATGGGTACATTGTCGGACGGGGATAGTTCTATGTAGGCCTACTGAGTTTTTTTTCATAAGATATCAGGAGACCAGCCTTTTGTGAAATTTCGTGTAATTTTTCAATTGTATGCTTTGATTCTTGTCTGGTATTCGTTAATATGGCAAGGTCATCAGCAAAAGCCAAACAGTTGATATTAGCTCTATACTCTCTTCTCGTGTATTCCCTTAACCTCTCTTTCCCAAGTTTTGATTATTTTTTCAGGACCATGTTAGAAATGATGGGTGAAAGTCCATCTCCTTGGTGAACACCAGTGTGTATTTCATAACGCTGAGAAATTTATCCACCAAACTTAACCTTTGATGTAGTATCAATGAGAATTTGTTGAATTATTGCCCTGGTTTTCTTATCAACTTTGAACTCTTCTAGAATGCTGAAGAGAGTTGGTATGTCGACGGAGTCGTACGCCCTTTTAAAAATCAACAAAGGTAACCACGGCGTTTCTACAAGACCGTATTTGCAAGATTGTCTTCAGATTCCAAATTTGTTATTATTAATATTATTTAATAAATAAATTAAAATTAAATTAAACATCCCAGTTGGGCAGAGCCTCGGTAGCAACAAGAAATACATTAACAATTAATTAACCCTAATTATAGTGAATGTAAATTACACTACGTAATTAATGTTTTCTATAGCCTAAACCTATTAAATTGTGTAACATTTTGAGCTATCGTTCATTCATTTCATGTATCCATTCATTCATTCATTCATTTAACCACTCAATAATTTATTCGCATTATCTTAAATATATTCATATTTTTTCGGAATAGAATGTATAACTACTTGTGGGAGACCATTCCAGTCAACAATTACTGTTCTACTAATGAATGAACTTACTACCCACCACGGCTTCGCACGAGAGCAGTAATAAATTTGTGGCAAAATGCTACTTTTAACCGTGCATTTTTAAAACTTCCTCGTAGACGACATTAGTAATTTTTCTACCTGAAGTCAACACGAAGAGATTTAATGTTGATGTTACACGTAAAGGTGTCCATGAGAAAAACAATCCTTACTGCGCTAAGTGGTTGACCCTCAGCTTTGATGTTGTCATTGGACTCGTTTGAAGTCGAAATACAAATTTGAAGGAATCGTAGGGAGTCTTGGTATTAAAACCGTTTATCCTGTACCACATCTGGGGAGCGTGATGGCGCAGTGGCTTAGCTACTCGTCTTTCACCCGAACAGCCGGGGTTCGAATCCCGGTGACAGCGGGGTGGAATTTTCACCTGAAAAACCACGTGGTGTCAGGAAGGGCATCCGGCCTTAAATCCCCGACGAAACAAAAATGAGCCTGGTTGGCTCCGGCAACCCCAATTAACTGGGAAAAGCCGAAGAAAGAAAGTTTTATCCTGTACCACAGCTAGTACCTTCAATGTAACAGTTTTTCAAAGTTTGCACTATCAATCGCGTCCCATTGCATAACTTAGGCGGGTGTTGATTACGTAACACCCTCACTTTCAAAATCAGCTTATGTGGTAGTATGCGTGAACAGCTTCTTCAGTATCGACTACTGAATCAACGGAGTAACAAACGAGATCCTGGGCACTGAATTCGGAGAACCCCAATTCACTTTACCTACTTGTTCGCTTGTTGACGATAATGTTGCTCTTTCCTTAAACCATGGATGTGACTAGTTAATGTTTTATTATTATATACTGTGCCCGTCAGACGGGAAGATCAGGGGACAGCTGACCACAACGGCCTTCTCGACACCCCCATCCGTCGAACCCATAACCCTGAGTGGATGGGATGTGCTCTCAGACCAGCCCGCACGGAACTAGTACCTCGGGTATTAGCGGTGTTAGTTGAGAGCTGGAAGATTAGGAACTAGCCCACGAAACACACCCCCAGAAACAACAAAGCTAAAAAGAGAAGTCCAGACTTAATATATCTTTCACAAAATTTATTGTAAAAACAACAAATCCCTAGCCTGCTTCGGAGGGTAAAATATCAGCTAATCTGCAAAGCTAAATAAGAAAAAATCCATCCCTAACCTGAATTAAAGTTACGCCCTCGCGAAGTCCTAATACAAAATTTTCAAAGAAGCAAGGTAAGAAAGTGACACGACAATGAATCTCTAAGCAATTACAAAATCCCCCAGGGGCTCACAACTAGTGGGACGTGGGTTAGCGACCACGGGGCCCCAGCTGAGTCCGGCATTGCTTCCACTTACTTGTGCCGGGCTCCTCTCCGTCTTCTTTCCTGTCGACCTCCCTGGGTCAACTCTTGCGTTTTGTAATGATTTACAATCTAAATTGCTTTTTAGTAAGTCTTTCAATGTAGGAGCAGGACATTTTAGTGAGTATTTTGAATTTCAATTGCATTTTGTAAGTATTTTCAACCTAAACCGCATTTCGCAAGCATTTTAAATCTAAATTGCATTTTCAATGGTGGGCAGTTTGCAAGTATTTTGATTCTCAATTGCAAGCCGTGGCCTGACCGAATTGTAACACCGTCTCGCTGGCTTCATACGTCCGACCGAGCGCCTAGGCTGTCTCTTAATATTCTAATTTGATATAGGATTATTGAAAATAAGTTCACTAATATGTATGGACGGGGGTAGTTACGTATAGGTGACAAATGGAGATTTTGATGTAAGTTATTTAACAATTAATCAAATACAAGTACATGGCAAGAAACAAATATATAAGTTACATCGTACAATTGTTAACAGATAACGTTTCTTAATTTGAAGTATTCAATGGCTCTGTCATCATTTTAGAGTAATTGCTGAGAAGAATGTTTGATCCAATTGTAATTATTGCCACAGATACACGTATCTTAAACTGCGTGACGAAATAAGTGTCAAGAAAACACTTCCTCATGCAATAAATCGCTATCTATTTTTACTGACTAATTAGCACGCCCATATCAATGATTTATGTGAATCTGTTTTACTTATACTGCTAAAATGTCAATGTAGATATGAGAAAAGTAGCTATCGTAGGTCAAGATCGACCGAAATTATTAAATATTGACGAGGATTGTCAGCAGTGCCGTAACTAGTGTTGGCTTCTGGAGGGGGATGAGCTGAGTGAAAATCACATTGAAGGGTAAGAACTCGGACATAATAAAATCAAGTATATGATCTTGAAGTTTCAAAACCTCCTACCTACACTTTTTTAATGTTTTATTTCATTAGCATTTGATACTTTGTATTTTAGCCTATTTTCACATATGAAAAAAATAGGCTTATGAGATCACCTTTTGTCCGTGTGTGTGTGCCCGTAATAAAATCTAAATGGCTGGAGCGATTTTAATGAAACTCGGTGAGATCATAGCAGCATTTTGGCCAACCCCGACCGTGCCCTACAAATTTTATTACGTCTCACCAATCCCACATGGTGGCTGTGCGAAATATTTCACCTGCATTCTATATCTCCAAAACTATTATTGATATCACCCTGAAATATTTTACGGTGATAAAGGGCATTACTAGAAGTTTATCTATGTAACTTTCAAAAACCTGTAAAGTACAAAACGAACATGGCGGCCAAGCGAAGTTGAAACATTCTAATAGACGTTTCTCGCGGTTTAACCATCCGAGCGCAGTGAAACTTGGTACGGTAAATGCTTATACAAATTTTAATCCACTGGCATCTAATTTATTTCAATTGATTTCATAACCACAAGATGGCAGCTGTGCGAAATTTTAAAATCTCGTTTTTATTTCTTGTGTCCTAATCATGCGATTGAAGTATGAATACTACACCTACACAATAATCTTCATGTAATAGTACATAACTATAAGACCTACATAACATAGCGACCTTCCGAAATATTTAGACGGTTCTCAGTATCTACGAATCTATTACAGCAACCAAACTGAAATTGTGTATGTTGATAGAGGCAATTGACATAAGCAGGATATATGAAAATAGGCTGTAGGCTATAGTTCTTCACGGAACTACTTGTTACTTATCAATGTACAGATGATCGAAAATTAACAGTTTTGTTGGTATTAAATTATAATAACCAGTTTTCTTCCCGTAATCATCTGGCCCTCCCCACATTGTATAAATATTGATAAACTAATGCTTCCTATAATCAACTGTTCTCGAAAGAGAATCAAATGAGTATTGTCCGTTGAGCCATTATAATTAACATTAATTATGTGGCGAGGGAGAAGCCTCCGTGGCTTAGGCGGCAGCACGCCGGCCTCTCACCGCTGGGTCCGTGGTTCAAATCCCGGTCACTCCATGTGAGATCTGTGCTGGACAAAACGGAGGCAGACAGGTTTTTCTCCGGGTACTCCGGTTTTTCCTGTCAAAATTTCATTCCAGCAACACTCTCCACTATCATTTCATTTCATCTGTCATTCATTTAATCATTGCCCCAGAGGAGTGCGTCAGGCCTCGGCAGCCGGCACAGTTCATATCCTCGCCGCTAGATGGGGGCTTCATTCATTCCATTCCTGACCCGGTCGGAGACTGGAAGCAGGCTGTGGATTTTCATTTTCATGTGGCGAGGGGTCTTGCATGGCCTTCTCAGTGTGTACCTGCTACGCGTCTTGGTAGGTGTGCCTTTACCAACTGAAGAGCCCAATTGGCACGCTGGGGCGAAACACTAGCAATGTGTTGAGGTATGCTGGACATTTTTATCACTTTTTGTGTTAATGTTTCCTACTAAAGTTTAACACAATAAAACCGGTATTTACTTTCCAAAATGACACTCGCACTCGGATACTAACATGAAGGCAACTGAAAAGTGGTGTATTTTTGGCAAGGGGTGAGGAAAAATACTGCTCACCCATCTCATTGCTTCCTCTCTGGCTAACTGAACAGCTGACTATTTTGCTCATTCAGTAAGTGTTAAGTTAGGGTAGCGCTGAATATGCCAAACGAGTGAAAAAAAATCTTTCAAATTTTTAAGCAGTAACTTGCATCTTCCAATCATTACTCATCAATCCGAAGATTTTTTTTTTTCAAAATTAAAAACTTCAACAAATTTAATAGTTTTAATATTTGGCTCTGGGGGAGAGATTGAACCCCCTGATCACCTTCCGTAGTTTCGCCACTGATTGTCGGACTCCACTAGGATAAACGTACGATTGTTGTTACAGGATTAAGTTACAATAAACAACACAGAAGAGCAACCAAGTGTAATAAGATTCGAGAGCTTACTACTACTACTATTTAATATTATAGAATAACGACTTTTAGTTAGGAGCTGTACGTACGTTTACCAGATGATTAGCCTTCATTTTTGGGTCTACTTTAAACACTATTGTAAAACGTGCGAGTGTTAAAATAATATATGCAATTTAGTACGGAGTCGCACGTTCAGCACCATTCATCACCATGCTTACCGCACACCTCATATAGACGAGTGCGCGGTGTTGCCGATCTGCTATGGGCATGGCCTTCCATATAGGTGGCTATGGTATTTTGAATCTAAATTACATTTTGTACGTTTTTTCAAACTAAATTGCATTTTGTAAGTATTGCCAATCCAAATGAGTATCGTAATTTGAATCTACCGCATATTTTGTAAGCATTTTGAATTCAATTGCATTTTGTAAGCATTTTGAATTTCAATAGCACTTTGTGAGTATTTTGGATCTGAAATGGGAGTTTTTCAATCGGAATTGCATTGTGTATTTTCAATTTCATTTGCATTTTGTAAGTATTTTGAACCCCAGTTGCATTTTGTACGTATTTTCAAACACATTTGCATTTTGTAAGTATTTTGAATTTCAATTGCATTTTGTAAGTATTTCGACTCTACATTGAATTTTGTACGTATTTTGAACCTAGCCTACATTTTGTGCGTATTTTTCAATCTATTGCTTTTGTGAGTATTTTCGTTCTAAATCCCCTTTTGTAAGTATTACCGCTCTCCATTTTGTTAGTAGTTTCAATCTGAGTTCCTTGTTGTAAGTATTTTCCGTCTCACTTAATTTTCGTTCTGGTTTCCGTTTCATTGTTATTTTCGCTATCACCCAAACCATTAAGGGCCGATAACCTAGATGTTAGGCCACTTAAAACAACAATTATCATCATCATCAATTATAAAAATTCATTGAATTATAACGATAATCACACCCTGAATCTACTGCAAAGCAAGTCAAGGTAAGCGTTAGCAATGTCAAAATGTGTTATTTATATTTAAAGCACCAATAAGAATAGCTAAGATATGGCGGTGTCACTTCTAACATTTATTTTATATTAACGATTTTAGCTAATTCCTAACTGAAGTTAATATTAGGTGAGAAGCACCTATCACAAGAAAAATCTAAATTTGTTCACAACTTTGTCTATCAAAAACAGCTATCTATTGCACATAGTACAGGAAAAACATAAATAAATCAAACAAATACACTCCTGCTTCTACGCAATTTGTGTCCTTCCTGCTCGAATTAACAGCTGTTTGCAATTAATCGTCACCTAAATGAATGTTTAAATTATATTGGTGACTGCGTAGTAAAAATTACGGCTTACGCCGTGCTTATCATCTGGATTTCCATGATTCTACAGAGATTGCAACCCGTCGTCTTACAAATCGTGTCAGCTTGTCCTAGGCTTTTATATAAATTGTTACTAATATCAAAGTTCGAAGAGTAGGTCATCTTATTAAAAATCAAAGTTTATTAGATGCCAGTGGATTAAGATGTGTATAAGCATATACCGTACCAAGTTTCACTGCGCTCAAATGGTTAAATCGTGAGAAACGTCCATTCAAATATTAAAATTACGCGTCACTGCCATGTTGGATTTGTGCTCACCAGATTATTGAAAGTTCCATAAGTGAACTTGTGTTTATAGCTAAAGCCCTGCGCGGATGCGGATATCCGAGAGTTTATCCGCGGATAACCGCAACATTTTTCGCCATGCGGATGTAGTTTGCATGGCTGTGTGGATAGCGGATAAGCTGCAGATAATGTTTGGAGCAAATTTGCGGATAATTTTTAGAATCCAATCCGAACTTGTAGAATAGGGCCCGGATGTTTATGACATAGCCTATCATATTTTTCCGTTTTTTTTTTCATGACAAATGTAAGATGATGATTTAAGCTAATCACATTCAATTTATGTCATCAAGCGTAATTAACACTCCGAACTGAAGAGGGTTGCAATTCTGGCTGTATAACATTCATTTTAAACAAGCACATGGCATACATAGCCTATGGGAGCGACTTTCTCCTCAAATGTCTGTGTTGCTTTATGTTTCATCTGGAAATATTATTGTAATGCCAGTAGATTTGGATAACAGTCGTTCGGATGCGGGGCAGGTGCGGATAACAGTCGTCCGGATGCGGGGCAGGTGCGGATAACAGTCGTTCGGATGCGGGGCGGATGCGGATAATGTTTTGTTTATCCGCACGGCTCTATCAACATAAAAAAATTCAGTTTGATTGCTGTCAGAGATTAAGAGATATTGAGAGCTGTCTAAATATTTCGGATGGTCGCCATGTTGGATTTTAACATAGCCTGTGTAGGCCATAGAGTTATGTACTATTAGATAAGGATTATTGCATAGGTTCAATATTCTGACGTTGACTTCGATCGCATGATTCGGACACAAAAAATTAAAACTTAATTTTAAAAATTTGCACAGTGGCCATCTTGAGGATATGTAAACAATTGAACTCAATTAGATATCAGTGCATTACAATCTGTATAAACATTTGCTATACCATGTTTCCCTGCGTTCGGATGGTTAAATCGCCAGAAAAGTCTATTTAAATGTTTCAACTTCGCTTCGCGGCCATGTTCGTATGGTAATCAACAGGTTTTTGAAAGTCGCATAGGTGAACTTCTAGTAGTGCCCTTTATCACCGTATAACATTTCAGGGTGATATCGGTAATAGTTTCTGAGATATAGAATGCCTTTGAAATATTTCGCACAGCCGCCATGTTGGATTGGTGAGACGTTATCAAATTTGAAGGGCACGGTCGGGGTTGGACAAAATAGTACTATGTCTTTACTGTGTTTTATTGAAATCACTCCCGCCGTTTAAATTTTTTGGGGGGACACACACGCACACACACACACACACACACGGACAAAAGGTGATGTCATAAGCCTATTTTTTCATAAATGAAAATAGACTAAAAATGGCATTAATGTTTTCTCTTCATTTCAAATTAGCGGATTTGACTGCTATAAACTTTACATTCCTTCTACTCGAACTAAGGAACGCCCCCATTCAAAGCCTTTCATCATTATTGTCATGCCACATCGTCTCAATGTAGTCGAGCAATAAAACAATAAAACACACAAAACTAAAGTGTCAACACTCACAGGTGTTAATAAAGCTCGCACAGTCGGCTACAAACAGAGTCTCATTCTCTCCACTCAAGCTTCACGGCCTTCTACACTATGCGTTAATAACAACCCTAGCACGCCATTCTGTAAGAAACAGTTTCATCCTGCAACACTTCATACTATCATAGTTTCACATTATGAATTTAAACCTCACGTCTGCTGCGTGTATTTCCAAATCTTCTAAGAAATCGAAGATAATTTTCTGGAAGTAGCAAATGAAAGATATGGCACTTGTCTACCCCGACAAGCCATTAAAATGATACGTTGTGCTCATATATTTACATTCACACTTGGGTGGCTTACTCCAAACTATCTCACACTTAATTCGCTGTCACCACAGCATCGTACTCCCAAATACTGTGGGTGTTTGATTAAATACATGTAGTGTGGTCTTGCCATTGACCAATAGACCAAATGTTGCCTGAAAGAATTTCCTAATAAGTACTAACTAAATCTACTAAGTGCCTGCCTATCGTTGTGTACAAAGTGTGGCCATTTCTAAACTTATCCACCAACAGATCTAGCCTACCGTAACAAAGGTATTCTTTGCAACTCACATATTGTCTTGGGAACTGGGTTCGAATCCTCACCCATTAGATCCATCCTTGTGCTTTATGGAATGAGATGTCATGCAAGCGGCTCCCCCATCATGGTTCGACTTTTATTCCATAGCACCTCCCATAGAAATTATGTATCAGCCATGTGCTCCATCATTGTGGTAGTAGAAATTCCCATTTCCAAACTTATCCACGAACAGATCTACCATAACAAACGTATTCTTAAGTTTATACTGCGAAATGATTAAACTGACTTTACACTAATGCGGATGTTGCAAATACAGGCCTAATTTTTCCGCCACAGAATTTACCAATGCTTGTGCACTGTAACTCACTGATTCACCGTGTAACGTGGTCACACAAAGTTCACCATTAATTGACACAATCAATTGTCGGAATTTTACAGTTCATTCAAAATATTGTTTAATAAATCTCGTAGATTAATTTTATGACAAAACAACGTTTCAACAGTCTCCAAAATATTTTATCGGGTTCTCCAACTTACCACAGCACCACGTGCGAGTCCTCGTTCCGACTCCACGATCGTGAAAAAATTACAAAAATGTCGAAAATGACATAAATCACTGTTGCACTCTTTTATTAATATTCTCAAACAATTCAATCACTGAGCGATACGTTTGGGGGTCGGAAAAACACTCCTATCCTCCCTGATACAATATTTATATCATTTTTCACGCGCTCAAAAACGTGGCGATCAGAATACCATCTCGAAACTGTGCGTGTGACGTCATCCCTTCCGGTAGACTAGCTGGCCTAATACGAAAGTCATTTAGCGACTGTAAAAATGTCATTTTGCCTATCTGCGATGTATAACTCCTTCTAAATGTTGCAAAAAAATCATAGAAAAATCATAGAGACTTCCAAATATCATCAAATGTTGTAGTATGTAATTAGGCCTATCGTGGAAAGCCAAGAATATAACCATGGCAGCCCCTGTCCTTATTGACGAAGTTTAAATATTCAGTAAATTGAAACCTTAAGTCAATAAATAGTTGTACTTTAATCACAGTACCGGTTTCGGCCTCATTGAGACCTGCTTCAGCGTTAAATAAAATACGAAAAGAAGCAAGACTTACATACAAAAATTTCCTTATCAAAAGTTTTTATCAAAATAATTACTTAAAATGCTAAGGGCTGAAAAACACTTTAAATTTTTTAAACTCACAATCAGATCTATTACAATGTGTTATAAAATAAAATATATAAATCTTGATAAAATAGCAGCCTGATGTTAAAACAGTGATGTGGTTATTGTATGTGCATGAAAAATGTGTAGGTTATACGACTGACTTGAACATGATTGTATGTGAGCGAATATTGTATAGGCCTATACAGTAAATATAATGTGACTGTGAAATTATTATAGAAAATTTGAGATATCCAATGTATATTTACGGCAATTTACAATCTATTCCTTGCCGTAAATATATAAGGTGTGTTCAAAAAGTAACGAGCCGGAGGCGTAATTACAGAAACCAGTACCTGTATATTCGAAGTATTGGCCCTGGCTGTTGGGGCACTTGTCCCACTGTGACACGAGGCGGTGAATGGCTGTCTCATAAAATTCCTTGGGCTGCGATGAGAACCAGTTCCGCACGTACAATTGGACGTCGGCGTCCGAGGTGAATCGTTGGTCCCGCAGAGCCCTTTTCAGGGGACCAAACATGGCGTAATCACAGGGGGAGAGGTCTGGACTGTATAGAGGGTGGCCGAGAACCTCCCATTAGAATTTCTGCAGGAGTGCCGCGACTGTGTTGGCCGTATGAGGTAGTGCATTGTCGTGGTACGACCATGGCGGCTATGGCGTTCATTGTCACACGGCGGTCCTGGGTAATGAGTCATCAACCAGCTGGACGTTGTCATCGGTAATGCAAGGGGGTGCCCCAGACCGGGCATCATCGGCTAACGACACCCGTCCTTCCCTGAAGCGCTTGTGCCACGCCTTGACCCTTGCAAGGGACGTGCAGTGTTCATCGTACACTTGTGACATTCGGCGATGAATGTCCGTTCCCCCTACTCCTTCCGCTGTCAGAAACCGAACAACATCTCTTTGCTCTTCGGCTGACGCCTCCATGTCACTGTTTGCAATGCGACTGGCAGCGTTGGACGATTGATGCATGCTTCTGCTCGCTTTGTATCGTCACGTGACGTGCACGCATGCCCTCTAGCGACGGGTTGTGACCTTCCACGCTCTGGTCGGAACCACACCTCGCCACGATTAGCCGATGTCGTCACCGGTTTGCGCATTCCAGCCTCCGGCTCGTTACTTTTTGAACGGACCTTATACATTGGATATCTCAATCTTTTCTATAATAATTTCACAGTCACATTATACTAACTGTATATATATTCACTCACATACATATTCACGTCAGTCGTATAACCTACAAATTGCTCATGAAATATAATGACCACATCACTGTTTTAACGTCAAGCTGCTTTTTACCAATATGTATATCATTCATTTTATAAGACATTGTAACAGATCTGATTGTTAAAATATTTAAGTGTTTTTCAGCCCTTAGTCTATTAGCAATTTAAGTAATTATTTTGATAACAACTTTTGATAAGGAAATTTTTGTATGTAAGTCTTGCTTCTTTTCGTATTTTATGTAACGCTGATGCAGGTCTCAATGAGGCCGAGACCGGTACTGTGATTAAAGTACAACTATTCATTTACTTAAGGTTTCAACTTACTGAATATGTAATCATATCAATTAACATATTTCGAAAAATTGTGACGAAACTTCCTGTAGTCATCCTCTTGATGTTTCAAAGCATATACAGTATATGCAAGTTGGAGTTGAACTAAATGGGTTGGCGTGAGTTCAATCCTTCTCCAGATCGTCCCGTCAGTGGGGTAATTCACGACGGTGACAAGTGACCTTACGGCAGGGACCCGGAACAGAACGTAACACGGAACGGAACTCTTGTCGATGTGGAACGGAGAAATTCCGTTATCTCCATGGTCATTTCCAAATTGTAACGTTACCGCTGTCTGTTCCAATGTGTAACGTACCTGTCCTGGAACGGAACGGAGTCTGAAACCATACCCGGTATCTGGAACAGTGGAACGGTGGCCGAGCCTGTACCGGTACACCATATTGGAGCCGGGTGGACCGTTACGCGGTCTCGGACCGAAATGAACAGAGGGATATCCGATACGTTACAGTTCGGATCGTTCCGCTTAAAGACTGAACGGAACGGAACATATTTAACGGGATTTTTATTGTTTCAAAGTTGCATTATGACGTCTCAAGATCAAGTAGGAGAATTCGGAGCGGTGCAATGCAGCTCTTATTCTTATTGGGACGACAGCGTCAGAGGTCAAACCGCATCCAAACTCAGCGTTTACATATAATATTCTGCCAAGCACACAATCCCCTCTTCTCTCTCACCTCACCAGACACCGGCCATGTGTTTCAGCTACAATAGAGATCCTGTACCCTAAATATAGATACGCCAATTCCGTCCTCTCGCTATTATCAGTCTATCAACATTTCTTTGCCGATGATTAATTTCAGCCAGATTAGAGTTGTTGTTGATTATTTTGGGGCTTTGTGACATCGTGGTCATGTAGCCTCGTGTACTTGGGTGCGTGTAGAAGTTGTATGATAACCTGTGTCACTGTGATGTCTGTACTTGAGTGTGTACTAGTAATCGTGGTAGGATTTGGGTAAGAAATGGCCGTGGCCATCCCAGCATTTAACTCAAGTAGAGAGGAGAAACCACGGAAACCACTTCCAGGATGATCTCGTCATCCGCCTTATAAGTGAGAAAGCAATCTGAATTTTCCAGTGTACAGTGACTGAAAGATTTGTTCCTTTTTGAATTCTGAATTTTTGATTAATTGTAATTTTTAGCCTATTTTCATTTTATGAAGAAAAAAATAGGCTTATGAGATCACCTTTTGTCCGTGTGTGTGTGTATGTGTGTGAGGTGGGTGTGCCCCTAATAAATTATAAACGACTGGAGCGATTTCAATGAAACTCGGTAAGGTCAAAGCAAAATTTCGGACGACTCCGACCGTGCCCTTCAAATTTTATTACGTCTCACCAATCCAACATGGCGGCTGTGCGAAATATTTCACCAGCCTTCAATATCTCCGAAACTATCACCGATATCAACCTGAAATTTTGTACGGCAATAAAGGGCACTATTAGAAGTTCACCTATGAGACTTTCATAAACCTGGTAACTACAAAACATGGCGGCCAAGCGAAGTTGACATTTTGAAATAGACTTTTCTCGCGATTTAACCATCCAAACGTAATATGAACTTGGTAAAGCAAATGTTTATACACAGTGTAATGCACTGGCGTCTAATTTAGTTCACTTGTTTACATAAGTTCAAAATGGTGGCTGTGCGAAATATTTCACTGGCATTCTATATCTCCGAAACTATCACTGATATCAACCTGAAACCTTGTACGGTGATAAAGGAAAAGGAAGATTGAAGTTTTACGTGACCGTTAATCTCGAGATCATAAGCCACGGGACGGTGATAAAGGACACTGCTACAAATTTATCTATGTAACTTTCGAAAACCTGTAAAGTACAAAACGATCATGGCGGCCAAGCGAAGTTGAAACATTTTAATAGACTTTTCTCGCGATTTAACCATCTCAGCGCAGTGAAATGTGGTACAGTAAATGATTATACTTATTGTAATGCACTGGCATCTAATTTAGTTCAATTGTTTACATAACCTCAAGATGACGGCTGTGCGAAATATTAAAATTAAGTTTTTATTTCCTGTGTCGTAATCATGCGATCGAAGTGAAAGTCTGAATAATGAAGCTACGCAATAATTTTCCCCTAATGATACATAACTCCATGGCCTATACATAAAACAGTTCAAAATGGCGACCATCTGAAATAGTTAGACGGTTCTGAGGTATATCAAGGGTGATGAAAATGTTATAGTAATGGGAGATTGGAATGCTGTGGTAGGAAAAGGAAGAGAAGGGAAGATAGTACGAGATTTCGGATTAGGTGAAAGGAATGATCGAGGAAGCAGGCTGATGGAATTCTGCACCGAGCATGAGTTAGTCATAGCTAACACCTTATTCAATAACCACAATAGAAGAATATACACATGGATGAGACCAGGAGATACAGGGCGTTACCAAATCGACTTCATTATGGTCAAGCAGAGGTTTCGAAACCAGATTTTGGATTGTAAAACATATCCCGGGGCTGACATAAACTCTGACCGCAATCTGGTTGTTAGGAAATGCAGATTAAAGTTGAAGAAACTGAAGAAAAGTCAAAAGCCAAAAAGATGGGCAATAGAGAGACTGAAAGAGAAGGATGTAAACGAAAGATTCAAGAAGAGTATAAAGGAAGGACTAATGAAAATCCCTAAACAAACTTCAATTGCAGAAGAATTGGCATTTTTGAAGAATGAAATAACAAAATCCGCAGAAGAAAACATTGGTAGGAAAGAGAGAATAGGTAAAATACCGTGGATCACTCAGGATATACTAGAATTGATGGATGAAAGGCGGAAACACAAGAATGTAAGAGATGAAAAGGGGAAAGCAGAATACAGACGTCTGAGAAATGAGGTTAACAAGAAATGCAAGGAAGCGAAAGAAGAATGGTTGAAAGAGAAATGTGCAGGTATAGAAAATTGTCTGAAATTAGCAAAAGTAGACACAGCTTATCGAAGGATTAAGGATACTTTTGGGGAAAATCAGACTAAGTGCTGTAATATTAAGGACACAGATGGAAAGCCTCTAACAGATATGGAAGAAAAGGATTAGAGATGGAAAGCTTACATAGAGTGTTTGTATAAGGGAAAGGAGTTTGAGAATCATGTAATGGAAAGGGAAGAGGAAATTGATGAGGATGCAAAAGGAGATTTAATATTGAGATCAGAATTTGACAGAGCATTGGAAGACTTAAGTAGGAACAAAGCACCAGGCATAGATGATGTACCGATTTAGTTGCTACGCTGCATAGACGAAGGTCTGATCAGGTTATTTCACTTGGTGTGTAGGATTTATGAGGCAGGTGGGGTCCCTCTGATTTCAAGAAGAATGTTATCATCCCTATACAGAAGAAAGTGGGAGCTGACAGATGTGAAGATTACCGTACAATCAGCTTGATTACTCATGCTTAAAAGATCCTGTCTAGAATAATTTACAAGAGGATGGAAAGCCAGATAGAAACGGAGTTGGGTGAAGACCAGTTTGGTTTCGGGAGAAATGTAGGAACAAGGGAAGCTGTACTAAGTCTTGGGCTGATTTTGGAAGGTAGAATAAGGAAAGATAAGAGAACGTTCATGGCATTTGTAGACTTAGAAAAGGCTTTTGCTAACGTTGATTGGGCTAAATTGTTTGACAGTTTGAAAATTATTGGAATAAAGTACAAGGATAGGAGGGTTATCTACAATCTATACAGAAACCAGACAGCAGTCATTCGAGCTGAAGGACATGAGAGAGAAGCTCGTATTCAGAAAGGTGTAAGGCAAGGCTGCAACTTATCACCCATACTTTTTAATCTTTTCATTGAACAAGCAAGGAAGGAAATTCGAGAAAAATTTAAAGTGGGAGTGAGGATTCAAGGAGAAATAGTTTCAACTCTGAGATTTGCTGATGACATCGTCATCTTGGCCGACACGCCTGAGGATTTGAATAAGTTTTTGAATGGTATGGACTCTGTCTTGAGGAAAGAATTCATGATGAAAATTAATAAATGTAAAACAAAAATATTGGAAAGCAGCCGAAATAAATCAGAATCCTCTATGGACATCAAATTGGCAGGTGAAAAGCTGAAGGAAGTAGGAGACGTCTGTTACTTAGGAAGCAAATTAACCAGTGATGGGCGAAGCAAAGAGGACATAAAATGTAGGTTGGCTCAGGCAAGGAAAGCATTTCTACAAAAAAGGAATCTGTTGACTACGAAGTCTTCGAATATAGATTTAGGTATTAGGAAGTCATTTTTGAAAACCTTTGTCTGAAGCGTGGTGCTCTATGGAAGTGAAACGTGGACTATCGGTGCAGCAGAAAAGAGGAGAATTGAAGCGTTTGAAATGTGGTGTTACAGGAGACCGATGAAGATCAGATGGGTAGATAGGGTTACAAACGAAGAGGTACTAAGACGAGTGGGATTGGAGAGATGTTTCTGGCGACTGCTAATGAAGAGAAGAGATAGGTTGGTAGGACACATACTAAGACACCCAGGAATAGCAAGCTTAGTTATGGAAGGAAGGGTCGAGGACAAGAACTGTAGGGGTAGATCAAGGTTAGAATATGTTAAACAGATTGCCTCGGATGTAGGGTGTGGTAGCTATGTAGAGATGAAACGATTAGTTCAGGACAGGGAGGCATGGAAAGCTGCATCAAACCAGTCAAACGACTGAAGACTCCAACACACACAATATCTACGAATCTTTAAGAGCAACCAAACTATTTTTTTTAAATGTCCATAGAGGCTATGAACATAAGTTCACCTATAGGACTTTCAGTAACCTGGTGAGCACAAATCCAACATGGGGGCAACGCGAAGTACAAATATTTAAATGGAAGTCTCTCGCAATTTAACTATCCAAGTCCAGTGAAACTCTGTATGTTAAATGCTTATACAAATGTTAATCCACTGGCATCTAATTTATTTCAATTGTTTCCATATCCAAAAGATGGCAGCTGTGCGAAATTATAAAATCTCGTTTTTACTTCTTGTGTCCTAATCATGCGATTGAAGTTTGAATACCACACGTACACAATAATCTTCATGTAATAGTACATAAATAAATATCCAACATGGCGACCATCTGAAATATTTAGACGGTTCTCAATATCTACCAATCTATTACAACAATCAAACTGAAATTTTGTATGTTGATAGAGGCAAATAACATGAGTAGGATATATGAAAATAATCTATATAGTACTTCACGGAACTACTTGTTAACTATTATTTTTCCTGTACCTTGTATAATTAATTACATATTTTTGCCTTTTAAACACTTCTCGTGTGTGTTAAACTGTATATAGCCCCTGTGTTCTCCACAATCCAGCATAGTACGTGAATTTAACATCAAGTGGAATGAGCGCAACCCCGAGGATAGAGTCCTATCCTCGTGTATTTAACTTCCTGGTACACATCATAAGTCTCGATGACGGGAGTAGTTGACTCGGTTTCTTTGATGTTTGTTTCAGTGAACTGTCCAACCAAGTCATTACAGCTTCACATGTTTGACAAGCTTGTAGCCGCCGGTGTCTATGTAATGAAATGGCCGTACAAACATACGTGATTCTAGAAACAGCTCTCATCGACCGCAATTCTCCGTTCGTTATTCCTCTCTGAAGATCGACAGATACCAGTGGCTCAGCAACTAGCTCCGAGGCTTTCTTATGTTCCGTTAAACTCCTTAACTATGAAGGCGCATAATGCAATTAAAAGTTCGTGGTTAACGACAGCAATACGATGTTAACACGAAACTATACCTGCTTGATGTTCGTTTATAAATTCATTTTAGGGGCTTGGATCACCTTGGACATCATCCCCGTTAATTTGGGTATGTGTTGAGCTTGCGGATAACCTATATTTATGTCATGACTGCTGTAGTGTGTGTAGTTGTACTATCAATGGGGTAAGTGCTCCGGGACTTGAAATAAGGTACTATCCCAGCATTTGGAAGGAGGGAGTGTGGAAAAATCCGAGGAAACACCACACTCAGGATTCCAACCTACAATCTCCGGACTTTCTGCAGCTGCCCGCGCGGTCGTGGTGCACGTTTTTAACGATCACGAATACGCCATGGTGTATTATTAGACTATTACACTAATGAGAACCGGTCAGAGGTCACCTGGGTACTTATCTCTAGCGCAGAATCACAAGTTCGCCCCCGAGAAACTGCCAGTTAAATGGGTAGGATGAGTTATTTTTTCTGATTTTGAGGAAAAGGAATTTTTAGAAGTACTTAATTAATTGTTGTCGCCTCCGATGCGTAGTGGTCAGTGAGATTATCTGCCACTACGGAGGTCCTGGGTTCGATTCCCGGCTCTGCCACGAAATTTGAAAAGTGGTATGAGGACTGGAACGGGGTCTACTCAGCCTCGGTTGGTCAAAATGAGTACCTACCGTCAGGCCACGGCCGCCTACTTCCCTCTTCCTTGTCCATTCTTCCCATTTCCTCCTGTCCCATCCCTCATGAGGCCCCCTGTTCGCTTTGCAGGTGAGGCGCTAGTCCAGCCTCCCCAGTTGTATCCCCCGGTTCCGATGTCAAGCTCCAGGACACTGCCCGTAGAGGCGGTAGAGGTGGGATCCCTCGCTGAGTCCGTGGGAAAAGCCTACCTGGTGGGTAAACTGACTACGACGACGAAAATAAACACAGTATCATTATGGTGGTTCATTATGCTTGAATAAGACACTAGAAATAAAAAAATATTTTAACATTTCGAACTGAAAAAATCTTAAAATTTTCAAAACAAATGAACAAAATAAAGGTTCAAGTTCACTAGGTTTCAATGATCAGTTCGCCAGGGAGGTAATTTTAAATATTTGAAATTCTCGTGGCCACCATGCTTTTCTTTTTCATATCAGGTTTTGAACGGAACATATACAAAATTAATCTCGGGATTTTCCGCCAACACAATAGTTCCTCCTTTCTCTGCTAGAAAGCGCTATAGTGTCAAGGAGCTTAGATATCTAACCTCCTTTAATTTCATAGCGCTCTTAGGAACAACAAAAATTCGACATGCAAGCTGCCCTCTGGGTATCAATTAACAAAGCTTGCACCCGGCACCGAGGCCATACGATGTCATTATTATTATCACCAAAGACGTTAAGCCCGAATAGCGTCCAGACCATTGTAGACATCGATGTTTTGTTTACGGATTCTCAAATGATATTAAGGTGCTCCAAAAAAAACGAGCTAGCTTTTACCTGGGATTTTTAATAATATATTTAGAGCAGACAAATGGTCATCTCAATTATATTCATGAATTTACACTTTCTGTTTTGCGTATGCACTTATTGATTTTGTCCTTTTGTTCTAGCCTATGTGGTAGCGTTCACTTGTTTTGTTTCACAATTAACACTCACACGATTCATTTGGTTCGTGGTATGCTGTGTTTTTTCGGATAAGATGGTGAAACCCATGAATTGCCAGTCTGGTTATCACATGTCGTAGTTCAAAATTCTCCTTTGTCCATTCTCGATCTACAGTATCATGGCTCCTGTGCTGTAAATCTGTGGGGTTTAGTAACAGAGATATCGATACCAACGTTGTTTTTGATGTGTACCATCTTACCGCTCGGTTGCTGGATAGTTTTGTGGGAGTGATTTTGAAAATTGGGGACGGAAGTGGATCGGAACGATCGAGCTGGCAGTGGTGGATAGAACGGAAGTATGCACTGCCCGCTCAATCGATCGAACGGAAGTGTACTAGCTGGCAGTGGTGGAAAACGGAGGTATGCACTGCCAGCTCGATCAATCGAACGGAAGTGTACTAGCTGGCAGTGGTGGAAAACGGAAGTATGCCCTGCCCGTTCGATCGATCGAACGGAAGTGTGCTGGCTGGCAGTGGTGGAACGAACGGAAGTATAAGATGCACTGCCAACTCGATCGATCGATCCAGCAGGCAGTGGTAAGACCCAGCTGGCAGTGTTACGAGAAACAATGAGCGCGCGGTGTCGGAAATTGATACCATGACGTACTCTCGGCCATGTGGAATGTATATGACATACTGAACGGAAAACGCTCATGCGAACTCTGGTGTCAAGTGATTGAAACAAATGACATGTTACATGTTCGAAGTCTTCGTATCGGTATTTAAATGGTAAAATGCCTTAATAACAAACATTGTAAGTAGTCGGCATTGCCGGTATTATGTTTCTGCGCAATGGCTATTCAAATATTAACCCACACAACGGTAATGCAGTCACCAACATAATATAATCGTTGTGGTTATACGTTCCATATCGTATTCTTTATTTAGGCTAGTGCTGGTGGAAGCTACATATCATCTAATAAAATGAGTTCCGTATTATAAACTACAATATCTGTAAAACTCTCCCTTTTACAATAGATTAATATTTGTGCCAATAATAGTATAAAATACCGGCGTATCAACAATTTCACGTGAGGTTTCTTCTATGTCAGATGTTACACATCATATGCGACTACTGTAAGGGTCATAAGTTTTTTTAAATAGTACTCTACTAGTTTCTGCATTAGCAGAATGGTTCAAATGATTACAATTCAAGACAAATAATTTATTCAAACATAGGATAATTACTTCTTGAAATATCAATAATAATCAGCTAAGTGATTTTAGTCTGAGCGCATAGCCCACACACAGCACAAGACAACGTGCTGGTTTCGATCGCTGTCACACATGCACATACCGTACGTTAAAAATACAGGGTGAAGAAAAAATGCCACACTTGGAGGTCGCCATGTGGTTCCTCGTCGAAATTCACGACGAAAGTTTATGTAGCAAAACCTAGCCCCGCCAATAGGCTCAATAGAAATGCGAGAAACGAGGCACTGCTGTAACTGCGTGCAGTGCAGTCAAGAACAGGTCGCATGAACTCGGCGCTGAGCCGGAGGTGTCTCATTCGCTCAGTGGTACGAAGTAGTGCCATGAATGCCAGTTATGTGGACTTACCGATGGTAGAGTCGCGTTCGCGAAAAAAAAATCAGTTAATGTATCAAATTGTAACCAATGTACACCTCCACAATGCAATACATTATGTCCTGTGCTTACATTAACTTCTTACAAACGTAAACGACCACTTTCTTTCGTCCATGGCTCAAATAAAGCCAATAGAACCTAATAGTGGATACAGTAACACCCTCTTTACCCAATTAGATACAAAAAACACAATAGGTAAACTACACTAGATTGCTCATTATGCTACGCACAATAATTCCATTTTGCCGTCCAGTCTTCTCTTCACAGAGCCAGTAGGTACATTTACGAGCAACTTGCATTTCACAGATGTTCGAAGCGACCACTGTCATGTAACACAATGATGTTCTGCTTATAAACGCAGATAAACGACGGTAACTGACGTCACAAGAAAAACGACCTGAAGTAGATTCGAAACATACCTCCAAAGCGGATGAGGTTTTAATAACCCACCAGTCTACTCAGTGAGCTACGACAGCTGGTTAGGTATAGCGGGGTGATACACATTCCTCCGTACATCCTGATGCGCTGCAGGATGTGACAGAGTTGCCATCTTCTCGTTTTCATACTTGTGTTTTCAAATTGCACCCGCTCCGATTTTGATTTAGAAACTTTGTCTTGCATTTGGATGAGTAGTCGCATGCCGACCTCCAAGTGTGGTACATTTTCTTCACCCTGCATGTCTCGTAAATACAATATGATGGATACCAATAATTAGAAATGTTGGTTATTGCTTCATATAGGGCCTTGGAACATAGCCTATTGGTCATCAGTCCCATACAGTTGAGTGTGTATTGAATTTGAATCATACCTGTGTTTCTGAGGCGACGGTATTATTGTGTAACTATAATATTAGTATAGTGAAGGACTGAGTAGGAGGCTCGGACCTTGAATTAATTCTAGTATTTTTAAGAAGTGGTTTCCCACTTGACTTCGGGCAAATGCCGGAATGGAATCTACTGTCAGGCCACTGTCACCTCCTTCCCTCTTCCTTGTCTATCCCTCCAATTCTTCCCATCCCTCATGAGGCCCCCTGTTCCCTTTGCAGGTGAGGCCGCCTGGGCGAGGCGCTAGTCCCGCATCCCCAGTTGTATACCCAGACCCGATGTCAAGCTCCAAGACACTGCCCGTAGAGACGGTAGAGTTGGGATCCCTCAATGAGTCCGTGGGAAAAGCCTTCCTGGAGGGTAAACTGACTACGAACGAACGAATTCTTAACGAGTATAAAAAAATCCCGAGGAAAGTGCTCAGGATGGCTCCTGTCAGTGCCGGGATTCAAATCTCTGATCTTTTACCTTACAGCAACCAATTTTAATTACGGAGTGATTATTAAGGCGCTGCTGGAAATCGATACGATTGTCAAACAAATAAACAAAAAGCAGGAACGCAAGGTTTCATTTAGGAAAGAAATAATATTATTGGTTAGAAACGAGCGAAAGACTACTGCCGACCAAAGTATTATGTGCACTCGAGTTTGAAGGTTGTTTGTGAAGTAACCAATAGACCTACATAAAATCCAATAACATCATTTTCGTCGTTCTATTGTACGTTAGCTCATGTAGGTTTGGAATTTTTAATTTATATTTTAATATTTATTGTCGCAGTTGGAGCACAAAAAGTGCACGTTTTTAAGCGTGTTTCAACCATGCGTCACATTTAAGAATTATTATCTCAAAAACCCATCATCAGATCGAATCCAAATTTTAACACAATATACATTGGAATGTTGTATAACTGTTTTATTAATTTCAAAATTTTGCGTGTCCAAGAAAAAAAGTTATTATCATTTTTGTAAGGTAACTTTTTCTCGGCTCGGGGTGGTTGGAAAATGTAGTTCTTGGTCGCGATGTAATCCTTATACATCAAAAAGGTATGCTGTATGATTGTGAAATACGTAAATTAATTCACTTATTTTATATAGGTTTGTATTTGTACGGGGAATTAATACATAGTTCACCAGTTAGCCGCTCCGGTGAAAGCTGTGCAACGTTGCCAAGATGGGCTCCATCACGCGTCATGGCGTGTCTCGCTCGGAAGTGATGGGCTCCATCACAGCAACGCTGAACAGCTTTTCCCGGAGCGGGTAGCTGGTGAATGATGTGTTATTTCCGCCTACAAATACAAACCGATATAAAATAAGTGAGTTAATTTACGTATTTCACAGGCATACAGCATAACTTTTTGATGTATAAGGAATACATCGCGACCAAGAACTACATTTTCTAACCACCCCGAGCCGAGAAAAAGTTACCTTACAAAAATGATAACAACTTTTTGTCTTGGACACGCAAAATTTTGAAATTAATAAACCAGTTATACAATATTCCAATGTATATTGTGTTAAAATTTGGATTAGATCTGATGACGGGTTTTTGAGATAATAATTCTTAAATGTGACGCATGGTTGGAACACGCTTAAAAACGTGCACTTTTTGTGTTCCAACTGCGACAAAAAATATTAAAATATAAATTAAAAAGTCCAAACCTACATGAGCTAACGTAAAATAGAACGACGAAAATGATGATGTTATTGGATTTTATGTAGGTCTATTGGTTACTTCACAAACAACCTTCAAACTCGAGTACACATAATACTTTGGTCGACAGTAGTCTGTGGACTACTACGGGTTACACTCTGCTTTATATGGCAACACTGCGAGAAAGTGAGTTCGATTACCATCTTAGCCATCCTACAGTGGTTTTCCGTGGTTTCCCACTTCTACTCCAGGAAAAATGCATAGATAGTTCCTAAGTCAAGGCCACGGCCAACTTCTTCCCAAGCCTTGCCTCAATTACAAATACACACGCTACTACAGACATCACAATAACAAAGATTATCAGACAAATTCAATACACACCCCAAATGCATGGGACTGATGAGCAATAGGCTATGTTCCAAACCCCTATATGAAGCAACAATAGCAAAAACAAATATTTCGAATCAATGGAATTCATCGTATTGTATTTACGAGACATACTTCTAACGTACAATATGAACATGTGTGACCGCGATCGGAACAAGCACGTTGCCTTGCGCTGTCTGATGGGGCAAGCTGGGCCTGGATGTTGATGACATGTCATCCTTTTACTGAGCTGTCTAAAACAATGCTGAAACACATAGAAACTCCGGACGGGCCATCCCGTCTTCAAATATGTCATTTTTAATTTGCATCTTTTTGCATTTTTTGCTATTTTTCCATTTTAAGAGCATTTTTTATGTTTGGTAGATTCTTTTGGTCTTATTTTAGAGAAATCGGCCTTATAAGGTCATTTTCCTTTCCAATTTAGTCATGTCACAGCTTTATATGAGGGAGTTACTGCTCTCAGAGTTCAGAAGAAGCTAGTAGCTGATACAAGGTAATTTGAAATATTCAAATAAAATATTTCAGTATTGCTATTAGTAGAAAAATATATATCTTGGATGCAGAAGAACGGTACCGTAGGTATACAGATGCAAACATTATGAAAAATCTCAGACATTCTTTCTAGTGATAACTACTGCATGGATGGGATTGAGGATGATTTAGCAGCAAACGACCTTCCTCACTTCAAGTACGCTCCGATCACATCAGTTGATGTTGAACGCAGCTTTTCGAGATATAAAAACTTGTTGTCAGATAACCGCTGATCATTTACATTTGACAACATCGGAATGACATTCGTAGTGCAGTGCAACTCAGACTAAAGTGAACATAAACCTTTTGTTAAGTGCTAGAAATCTATTTTGTTTGACTTTTCAGTTTGAACTTAAGATGTCATTTTTGAAATATTGGTTAGTTCCTCATTTCTCTACTAGAAAGCGCTATAGTGTTCAAGGAGCTTAGATATCTAACCTCCTTGACTTTCATAGTGATTCAAGGAACAACGAAATTTGACATGCAAGTTACCCTCTGGGTGTCAAATTACCAAGCTTGCACCCAGCACCCGAGGCCATACGAGATTATTATTATTATTATTATTATTATAGATCACCTTCTCCATTTTATAATGCATTTTTCGAATTTTTAGGTCATTTATTACAGTCATTTTTGAAAGTTTAAAAGTGCATTTTTTAAACTTTTTTTTATGGCATCAACATCCGGGCCCTAATTATCACTAAGTTGATGATTATTGATATTTCCAGAAGTAATTTCCCGATGTTTGAATTAATTTTATTTATGGAGTTATAGTCATTTGAACTATTCTTCTAGTGGCAGAAAGTAGTGTCGTCCCATAAAAATGATCTAAGTTGTTATCGATATCTCCCTTGCTAATAATAGCACGTAAAAGCGAAGCACGTTGTTTTCAAGCGCCTCAATACCATTTAAGAAACTGAAAACAAAATATCAATATCTTTAACGGATTAGACATTATTCGGGTGTAACACTTTACGTGAATAACCCTGTATGTACAGTAATTAATAGTCCTTTACCACCACACATAATTTCAGTTTGATTGCTATCATAGTTTCGGATATCGAGATCAAGTGAAATATTTCGCGGGGTCATCATGTTGAATTGGTGAAATTTATCAACATTTGAAAGGCACGGTCAAGGTCAGAAAGGATTGTTATTATTTTTATTTATTTACCATAAATCAAACAGAAGTATGGAAGGCCTAGTGAAGAAGGGCAAGTCCCGTAACAAACTTTATTGACATCGCTCAAGCCATTCAAAAATTATTAAGGAAACGGACACACACAGACCAACTGTGATCTATTAGCTAAAGCATTTCATAAGATGAAAATAGGCTAAAATGTACCCAGATACGATTATTGAAACAAGTAGTTCCGTGAAGAACTATACAGCCTATTTTCATATATCCTACTCATGTTAATTGCCTCTATCAACATAAAAAAATCAGTTTGATTGATGTAATACATTCGAAGATATTGAGAACCATCTAAATATTTCATATGGTCGCCATGTTGGATTTTTATTTATGCACTATTACATGAAGATTATTGTGTACGAGTGGTATTCAAACTTCAATCACATGATTAGGACACAAGAAGTAAAAAACGAGATTTTAAAGTTTCGCACAGCTACCATCTTGTGGTTATGAAAACAATTGAAATAAATTAGATGCCAGTGGATTAACATTTGTATAAGCATTTAACGTACAAAGTTTCACTGCACTCGGATGGTTGAATCGCGAGAAACGTCTATTTAAATATTTATACTTCCCGTCGCTGCCATTTTGATTGTTATATGTATAGGTCACAGAGTTGCTTAGCTTCATTATTCAAACATTCACATCGATCGCATGTTTACGACACAAGAAAAAAAACCTAATTTTAAAATTTCGCACAGCCGCCATCTTGAGGTTATGTAAACAATTGAACTAAATTTGATGCTAGTGCATTACAATATGTATAATCATTTACTGTACAACATTTCACTGCGCTCAGATGGTTAAATCGCGAGAAAAGTCAATTAAAATGTTTCAAATTCGCTTGACCGCCATGTTCGTTTTGTACTTTACAGGTTTTACAGTTACATATATAAACTTGTAGCAGTGCTTTTTATCACCGTACAAAATTTCAGGGTTATGTCAGTAATAGTTTCGGAAATATTTCAGACAGACGCCATTTTGAGGTTATGCAAACAATTGAACTAAATTAGACGCCAGTGCATTACAATGTGTATAAACATTTGCTGTACCAAGTTTCATTACGATTGGATGGTTAAATCGCGAGAAAAGTCTATTTAAAAGTCTCAAATTCGCTTGACGGCCATGTTGGTTTTGTAGTTACCATGTCTTTGAAAGTCTCATAGGTGAACTTCGAGTAGTGCTCTTTATCACCGTACACAATTTCAGGATGATATCAGTAATAGTTTCGGAGATATTGAATGCTGGTGAAATATTTCGCACAGCCTCTATGTTGGATTGGTGAGACGTAATAAAGTTTAAAGGGCACGGTCGGGGTCGGCCAAAGTATTGCAATGACCTTACTGAGTTTCATTGAAATCACTCCAGCCGTTTAGAATATATTAGAGACACACACACACACGCACCACACACACACACCACACACACACACATACGTACACATGGAGAAAAGGTGGTCTCATAAGCCTATTTTTGTCATAACATGAAAATAGGCTAATAAATCAGAAAGCGCCTGAATATACCTACATATCAAAAGCACCAAACTTTTGTTTACTACGGCTACACTGAAACATGGCTTCAGACGCCATAATACCTACATATAGGCCTATATCATTCATATATATTTTCTGCGAATACAGAGAGAAAATGCGTTTTTTATACAATCTTAAAATTGTCTGCTTCTAAGATGAATTGACGCATGCTGCATTGGTGAGAAGAGTTCTAAATTACTATTTTTAAAACAGATCAAAAAACATGGTCGTTTCCACATATGACCCAGCATCGTTGAAATTGGGATAGTTTTTGGCGCAGGAAGAAATATTTTTTATCAAGGTTCTAGGTAGTACAGTAGATACTGAAAATTATACTTAGGCTAGATAGAGTATTAGGATATCCTGAAAGAAATGCCCCTAAATAAGATAGCAGGTATGTAATTTGGTGTAATTATTGTTTATTTAGGCTATTATGTGACAGTTTTTAATAAACGCTGTAATACAATTGCCCTGGTAATAGCCGTAATAGTCAACGAAAAATATTCTGTGTAATAGGCAGAAATGGGTGTAATTGCTAGTGTAATAACTGTGTAATAGTTCTGTAATTGTCTGTACACATTTGGGGAAATGCTGCTGTACTGTCCCAGTTCTGTACCGTTCCACGTTTCGTTGGAACATGTCTTTATCTGAGAGCCTGGAACGATACGCATAGAAACCGGATGACTGGTTGGTATAACCTGGAACGGTACACAGCTTAACCGGCTGACTGGTGGAAACGTTATTCTATTTCGAGAACCAAGAACGGTACGCAGTGTAACTAGCCAACTGCTAACGCTGAAGAATCGTTCCAGTCATGTACCGTTTCAGACGGAACGTTCCGCTAACACGTACCTTGATGCTCGGTACTGTTGGGAGTCGAGATCCTGCTGTACCGTTCCAGCGCTGTAACGTTCCATATTCTCGTACCGAGCTCTTAGTTACAGTTACGGAACGATACCGCAAGCCTGCTCGGGGCCGCGGCATGGAATACATAACGTAACGTGGAACACAGTGGCACGTAACGCATTTCAGTTCTGTTCCGGGTCCCTGCCTTACCATCTAAATACGTACAAAGCACAATGTGTACATAAGGCGTGTTGACCTGAATTTACAGGTCTTTGGGGGTAAATGACGAGTGTAACAGTCCTTTCAGAGCTGTTTCTCAGGTGGTGTTGCGCACATTTCTTTCCACACAGTTGGCATTTGCAGACTCCACGGGAAGAACGGGGTAAGTCACATTATGTAAAATTTTCAGGAGAGCCAATTGGATATACGGAAAGCAAATTTGAGAGGAAAATTCGAAAAAAAAAATTGCGTATTATTAAACTTTGGAATTTCCTTTTTAAATCACATATAAAACTTGAAGAAATAATGTATAGAAGTATTTAAATTATATTTTTGAAAAAAAAAAAATTGTCACGCGCGGCGAGCGTTCAGTTCTGGCGTGGCGGATGACTTGCTGTCAACATTTCGTGGTTTTATTATTTGTTCGCATATCGCACTGAACTAGAAGTTATTCCTTTATTTGAATTAAATGTTGTCTATTATTGTCCGTTGGTCATATTGTAACGGCTTGCATTGTTGATGGTCCTTTGTTTACTGCTTAACAACCAGTTTTGCCGCATTTTTTCGCCAGTTATTTCTGTCAGTTTATGTGACGTTTGTGGAAGTTATACCTCGGTTTTCGAACAAAGTGTTCAGGAAATGTGTGCCCTGGCAAAAGAAGAAATGTGTTTCTACAAGACTAGAGACCTCTTGTGTAGAACCTTCACGTTGTGAAGCAGGGCAAGTACGCCTAACCTAAAAAACGTGAGTGAATAAAATCGTGAAATTCCTCTCGATAAGGCGCCTTCTGGGACACAGCTCATCTAATAGAAAACTGAATGGTGTCGAACAGAAAGAAACAAATGAGGAATATGATCATCATTGTTTGCCATAAGCTATAATAGAGACCATCAAGCCTATCTTCAGGGATCTTACAAACCTCAATCTTCTGAAGAAATGTTTGAAAGGTAGAACTCAGAATCCCAATGAATGTGTGAATAGGGCCATATGGGACAGACTACCAAAAACAGTGTTTGTTGGGATTAATACACTTCATCTTGGTGTGTTTGATGCTGTTGCGTCCTTCAATCAGGGTAACATTACAAAATGCAAAGTTCTGGAGAAGCTAGGATTGTGTGTGGGCTCCCGAATGGTAAAGACTATGTATTCTATAGACATCGAGAAACTAAGATCAAGATAAAATGCTATCAAAGACATCATGAACTGTTGAAGAAACAGGAGAGCCTCCAAGAGGAAGCTTCTTGATGAATTACAAGAAAATACTGATAATCCCAGCTATGCACCAGGCATGCACTGATGTTGAAACTTTGGAGCTGATTTCCCATAAATTCATTTTTTCCTGCAAAAGGAACATTATCTCAGAAACTATTACTGATTTCTTTTTAAAATTTGTAGGGCTCTTTTATAAGAGTATCACATACATTCTGAAGCTATAAAATCAAAGATATTGCAAAAGTTAAGAAGCGGGTTGCAAAAAAATCATCAGAAAATTTTCAAGAAATTTTGCATTATTTAAAAAATATATATTTTCCAAACAGTGACCTTTATTTTCAAGATCTTAGCATCCATACAACGGCAATATACCTGTTTATAATATATAAAAAATTCAAGTGTCTGTGTCAAACAGTTAGTGAGAAAATGATCCTTAAATGTGATGCATTTTAACATTGTAACGATAGGGCTTTCTGTATAACCTTACTTTCAACACTAAAAAGAAATACTTAAAACACCCCAACTGAGTGTAAGCAATATGGTCATTTTGCCAAATGTATTTATTATAAAGGAAGTACATGTAATAAAAATAACAACTGAAGTTAAATTATGAAAATGTGAGAGGATATGGGACGTTCTTTCCGTTTCCATTAAAAATAGAAACCTCTGTATCTCGGTGACTTACCGCTTTATTTGAAATCAATTTCAACTGATCTGTAGTTACGATTTGCTGGCCACCAGAATGCACCATAAACCAATTCCCGATAAAAATGGACTTACCCCGTTCTTTCCGTGGGGTCTTCATTTGTAGTTGTCATCCGGTGCTGTGGTGGCCGTCAGTCGTGCGGGTCTTCCAGTGAAAGCCGTGGGCAGTGAATCTTTTGTAGACATGTCTAAGTTCAAAGTTTTATACTTCCCATGTGTCTGTCTGTATGCTTCAGTGGAGTGGATATCCGCTGGAATCTGTCGTGCTTCTTCTCTCCTCTCTTCGAGGACGAAGGTGGAGGCAGGTGTGTCCTGTAGGTTGAAGGTGGATTTGATGTCGTCCAGGAAGAGTAATTCGTTGGCTATTATGTATGCTATTCTCTTTTTGGTGAAATTGGAGAACTGAAGAATGCGTTTCAAGTATTTGGTTTTTAGGTTTTCAAGTTTCCTCATGTTAGGTATGCTAAGCTATTTCCATATTAGTTGGATGCCGTATGATGCTGCCGGGGCCATTGCAGTGTTGATTGATAGCTGGTGGGGTTTTGGAATCTCGTACATAGCTTTTGATGAAGCAGCTGTTATTTCCTTAATATGAGTAGTGAATGTTGCTCCAGTAGTCTATAGTGTTATTCCCAGGTATTTGAATGAGGATACCATCTCCAAGACTGTGTCCCCGTACGTGAATTGGCTGAGTGTACTCCGTTCCAGCCCTCAGGCCAGAATTGAATTTCTTGGCAGAGCGGGGAATCGAACCGGGACCTCCAGAGCGACACTTCGATAAGTTATATTAATATCCCTGTCAGAGTTTTAAACTTTCTGACATTATAGGTCACGTAGCATAACCTACTAATTTGATCGTATTCTCAATATAAATTAGCAAAATGTAACGTACTCTTCACACGAATGTATCGTAAGTGAATAAATGTGGCAATGTGACTTTGTAGGTGTAACTTTATACTACATCCCCACTAAAATGGAGCACGGGCAGTCGTATGCCTACCACAAGATTTTAAGCGCCTTTCTACCCGTTCTCACTCACCATCAGCCACAACTACAACGTAGACACTGCGCGTTTCACGTATACTAGTTACTGTGGCCGTCCCACCTCAATGTCTATGTCTTCAATCATGGTTTATGGTGTTGATTTAACTTTCTACTGTTACAGATCACGTAGCGTAATCTATTAATTCGATCGTATACCATGTACGTGTGTTCTTTCAAGGAGCAATAAATCACAAGTCAGTAGAATGGTCCTTAGTATATGGCGGGGAAATCTTCATGGTTATGTTTTCTTTGCTAGACCCAAGGCTCAATTGCATTGCTGTCACACTGTCAGAGCGCCGAGCAACATCGACCATCGGGAGAAATGTAATGTTAGTTGGGTTTCATAAAACTAAATAATAAGGAGCTGGTGGACCACTCTGTATATACCGGTTGATTCAGCATCCCCTTCGAATATCGTTTGCTGCAACCCAACTAACGCGTGTTGGCAGGAAGGTTGATATTTCTCTGTCTGCATCCCGTATGGTACTGCCCCCGTAAATTGAATTATTTAGGGACAAAATGAGAGTATTTTCCGTCCCCATGATAAAATTTAAGCAGCAAATATAATTTCAGGAAGTGTGACACAGGAGTGTAGTGTTACAAGCTCGAGACTGTGGGAGAGCCCGATCACGTGATATGTTGCACAATGGACGCTTCTAGAAGGCTATATTTAGCATAGCAACAGCGAGCCTGGAAATTAATATTATAAATATTGTTATAAATTATGCTATTGGATCCCAGCCCAGAGCCAATGAGAACAGGTCTTATTGAAGACGGGATCAACTTTAATTACACAATATGATGAAATTATTCATTTAGGCCCTTAGAAGAAGATTTTCTTATTTGGTAATGAAGAGAATATTAAGAGAAATTATGTCTGATACTTTAAAAACCGCAGATCGGTTAATCTACGCAGTAATAAGCATTAGTAATCTACGCGCTAAAATTATGGTGGGAGATTGATATGGCCGCCAAAAATTCGACTTGGAGGGGGAGATCCAAGGATCGAGGTTCTTATTCCAGCAGTCTTTGAAGAGTGAGGAAGTGTTTTTACTGGGTTAACGGAGATCCCAAAGCTTAGTCCGAGTGCGACGACTGTCGACTTGTGGAGACGCGAGGATAGCTAGGCGGAACGTGGGTCACCGCACTTCCATTCTACGTGAAGTTGCGAGGAACATTGAATTGATTACATCTCTTATATAATTGAGATCTGAAGTTAAATAAGCGAATATATATAAAGAACAGGTCGCATACTATATATTGTGAAAAGTCGAGCGTTTTAAAATTGACCGTTTCGACAATATAAGCCTGTTAAGTTAGATTTCCAAATGTGTTGGAAATAAAGCTGAATATCATTATAAATTGCAACATGAAGTTGGCGAACGCAGTTCAAGTGAACAGTGGCGGAGAACTTTTAATATTGGCGCAACACATAAACATTAACAGAATTACTATTATTATTCTTCAAACTTTATCATACAGCATAATTAACATTGTTGATATGATGAACTAAATAGTCATGCGCCAGAGATATATTCGATAACTCGAGTTAAGATACAACGATGGAGCTTCGTTAGACAACGTATTCTTGAATACAGACGTAGTGTACGGTCCATCTTGTGCATTTTTGTCAGTCTACGAACACTAATATAACAACAATTAGCAATGGAAATATTTCATTCACCATTTATACGAATATTTCCATAATTATATTCCAATGATGAAGCTGATACATATTTACGACGAAGAATGAAGACTTTACAGAAGAGATTTGTCAAGATGCTAGGGAAAGGTAGCCCAGCAACACAGAAGAATTTGCCAGAAGGATGTCGTTCGAGCCCAGGCGAATGTTGGTGAATTCCAGAGAGGGACGTTTCTTATCTCTGAGATCGCAGATCCGAGGTTCGAATGCAGATCCATCTCAGTGTCTTGTACTGAGGAAACATCTAAAGTATTGTGGGAATACTTACATAGATCTTCAAGTTTTCGTCCAAATAAGGTATTAGTGTATCTCAATTGTTATATAGAGCTTGATTAGTAACATTCTGAGCCGGCGATCTTATTCCATATTTTCAGCGGTCTTATTCCATATTTTCGGTGATCTTATTCCATATTTCCAGCGATCTTATTCCATATTTCTATATTTTCACATTTCATGTATTTCAGTGCTTTTATGTATTTTACACTTCAGATGTGTGTTGAGATTTTTATACTTCAAGATTATTTAGAAGATGATTGCATTTCATCTATTTGCAATTTTATTCTACGGATTAGTTGTGGAACTGACATTAAAATTTTTTGTTTGAGGAATCATATTGCCTCATAGGAGACTAGTCGTTTCGACTCTAGAATTTTAATAATTTCATTTAAACCAAGTATTCTGACATTGTGACATAGCTTCAAATTAAATTCTTATTAAATTTAATTTGAGCACTTTAATATAACAACATATAACTTCAAGAAAAGAAGAAACCTCGAATGATATTGTTTTATCACTATTGTACATAAACTATCGCACATCTAAGAAATACTAGTCGTTTGATAATACCGAAGTCTTAATCCCTATGAACATTCTTTGTGTAGAGTGGAAAAACATTACGACATTGACAAACCTTATTTATTATTTGTAAAGCTAAGAGCTTTGTTCATTTAATATGTTAGAGGAAATACCTTTTGATAGAAGATTATTCAAATCTTTGGCTAGGAATTCAAAGCTAGTTTATCCCGGTCAATATTGAATTCTATCTGACATTATAAATAACATGTGTGTTATTTTATTCTATTTGTGTTAACATCACGTCATTTTGTCGACATGATATTACAACGATAAACAATTTATAGCTTGACAAGTGAGATGAGACAGGAGTATTATTTTTATTACATGTATTTGCGACAGATGAGTTAACAGTTAATTATCTTTTTGTGGAGTAAACTTTAGGAGGTTAATCACGACTGTCTAATATCGTTCATTACAATTGGAAGTTTCGTTTGAAGAACTTACGCATGTATAATTGTAGTCCAGTAGTCATGTGCAATGATACTGAGGGTCATGCCAGTATTTGAGAGACGTTCCTACATAAGATATGCTAATAACAATTAATCCCTTTTGGTTATTGTTTAACATAGTAGATGATAATTGTTTATGCCATATAAACTGTTATATGAGGATTTGTAGAGCTGTGGAGTGCTCATGCGAGGGAATTCCGCATTTTAAGGAAGTCAATGTATTGTTGTTCTTTGATAAAAAGGCATGTATCATGATAAGAGCCGTTGTATACAAGTAGTCCAGTTTTTGTGAATTAAAGATTTAGCTGTGTTAACAGGAGGGTTTCAGCGGAAATACAACTTGAGAAAGATTGCCTACTCGCGTCTATAATACGATTATTAAATGTTATTAAACCCGAAGTTATGTAATTACGTACAGTTTACCTTAATCAGTCGACTGTATTATACCGACAGTGTAATGAAACCTATATAAGACGATGTGTAAGCAGTATATAAAACTACAGAACGTTAGAGAAGGATGGTTATGTGAAAAACCAGTGTATATATTTAGTTAAGAATTATATTGTAACCGAGAAGTTAGAATCTCGAAAGTGTCGCTTTAGCAACACTAGATAATGGATATTATTATAAACATAATACATGTAAATAATTTTTGTGGAAATGATTTAATTAGTTAAATAATTTAGTAGGATTTATTAATCAATTGTTTTGGAATAGCGTGTGTTTTATGAGCGGATGTTTTGGTGTGTATGATTGTTCATTGTTAAGAGAAATGTGGAACCGAATTGGTCTAGAACAATTGCGGGGTGCGAATGAAAGAGTGTATAAAATTTTTAGAATGATTGTTAGTAGTGGTTTTTTGGAGTTCTGGCCCCACCTCCACCACACCCTCCTCACAAAATGGCGTTGGCGTGATATCTCTCGAACCCCTGATTGGATTTTAACGAATGAGGTGTCGTTGAACTCGGGCTGATACCCCCTTTCCAATGGACAACATATTTCAACCCCAAAATAAAACCTACCCCTACTAGAGGGTGTAATTGTATTTTTAGAGAATCTTGCTTTCCAAGTGCAACATGTGAGAGTTTGAATGCCAATATGGAATTAAACGTTATTCAACACAATAGACATGTGTACGGTGGATAGCCACTATGAATTAACATGCTTGTTTTTTGTTTTTTTTCGCATGCCCACTCATGGCTTTTGTAAGAGGGGGGGGGGGAGCGGTTCCCTGTGGACGGGTCCTTGTTTACAGGTCATTGTTGACAGGTCCTTGTGGACGAGTCCTTGTGGACAAGTCCTTGTTGACAGGTCCTTGTGGACGGGTCCTTGTTGACGGGTCATTGTTGACGGGTCCTTGTTGACGAGTCCTTGTTGACAAGTCCTTGTTGACGGGTCCCTTTGGCCTGATCGCTACGGACTAGCCCATGAATTTACTTAAATTATGTCAAAGAGCCTAACTACATTTGCGTGTAAAGCAGTGTGTTGAACTGATGTTGTTCACTAATCCCCCACTGCTATAATGTGATAACGATATGAAAGGAAAGTGACGAAATACATGTGAACATACAAGGGATCTAACTTGGTGGATGGATGTGTCATTTGTAGTTGAAAGAGAATAATACATGTTCTTAAGATGATAAAACTGAGGGGATGGTACGTGCAGTAAACTGACTTGTTATTTCCTGTGTCATATTACAGACATGACAGAGAGCGCACAGTTCTGTTGCTATGACTAACGCTGCAGTAATTTGAAACCCCAGGTGTTCATTAAGACAATGGGTGATGATCATGCAAAGTTAGCAGTCATTGGATATTACACAGGTGTTCCTTCCGGTGTCATGTTGCTGACATGGCAGAGGGCGCGCAGATCTGTTGATATGACTAATGCTGCAGTAATTTGAAACCGCAAATGTTCATTAAGACAATGGGTGATGATCATGCGAAGTTAGCAGTTATTGGATATTACACAGGTGTTCCTTCCGGTGTCATGTTACTGACATGGCAGAGAGCGCACAGTTCTTTTGCTATGACTAACGCTGCAGTAATTTGAAACCCCAGGTGTTGATCAAGACAATGGGTGATGATCATGCAAAGTCAGCAGTAATTGGATACCACACAGGTGTTCCTAGTGTACTTTGGACTCTCAGCTGTATTGGGAAAGGAATTGCAATGATCTGCAAAAACTGCTGACACGAGCGATGAGAGTTTATATAAGAGAGGTGTCATATATTTCCCTACTGTCAGTCTTTATTACTCGCTTTGAGTGAACAGTGCTCTATTACTGCTCAAGAGTTGTAAAAAAGCCTTTTTGGTAGAAAATCATTAAATTATTTTGCAAGGTAAGTACTTATTATTAATGGTTGTAGTCTTTTATTACTAATTGATGTTGAAGTTATTGATTGGAATGTATTGATTGATTGATTGATTGATTGATTTATTTATTTATTTGTTTATAGATAATTGGGTATCTGTAGGTTACCAGATTCCTACAATCTGTTCATTCAGTGGCAGCAGTTGATAAATTATAAAAAGGTAAGTGCCCCTCGAATAACATTTAAACAGCTAGAGTGATATTTTCCAATGTTCACCACTACATGTCAGTGAAAATGGTATATTTGGCAGTCAAAAGTTGGAACTACTTGACCATGGTGTGTAAAGCTAAATTTGTAGGTTAGATTTTGATTACCGCTCTATTAAGTCTGAATGTTCATTGCTAGGTGTCAGTGACAGAGGGAATATTTAAAGACTTAACCTCAATTCACTTAACATAACCTAACTTTACCTAACTTAACCTTGTCACGTGACATGTTTCACAAGTTTAGACTTGATTTATGACTGACTATGACGTCAAACTTACCTCACTTACCTGGTAGCTGCTGGTTTCTATCACGTGACATGTTCTACAAGTTTAGACTTGTTTTAAGACTGACTATGACGTCACACTTAGCTCACTCAACTGCTGGCTGTTGGTTTCTATCACGTGACATGTTCTACAAGTTTAGACTTGTTTTAAGACTGACTATGACGTCACACTTAGCTCACTTAACTGGCGATCGCTGGTTTCTATCACGTGACATGTTCTACAAGTTTAGACTTGTTTTAAGACTGGCTATGACGTCACACTTAGTTCACTTAAATGGCGATCGCTGGTTTCTATCACGTGACATGTTCTACAAGTTTAGACTTGCTTTAAGACTGGTTATGACGGCACACTTAGCTCACTTAACTGGTGACCGCTGGTTTCTACCACTCTATCAAGTTCCAATGTTCACCGTTAGGTGTCAGTGACAGCGGTATATAGTAACCCTCAGTTAGAACTACATGAAGTTAGACTTGCTAGGAGTTTACAGATGATCGATTTAAATACCCTGCTATAACCATTGACTGGAATGTAATTAAACTATTTATATTTTACTTTGTTTTATCTTTTTATTAACATTTATGATTTCTTTCTTTTATAGGTAATTTCGTAAGTGATCATCATGTTCAAGTGTGGTGAATGTAAGAAACAGTTCTCAAGACCTGACAACCTTCAACGACACGCAAATGCTAAACATGACATTAAAATGTTTGTGTGCAGTCATTGTGCTACCACATTTAACAGACAAGATAAACTTGCACGTCATGTAAATTTAATGCATGTTAGTTCAGCACCATTTCCGTGTTCAGTTTGTGATCTTGGTTTTTCTGCTGTAAAGCGATATCAATCCCACATGGTTGAAGTGCATGGGGAACAACAGGAATTAAAAACTGTAAAACCATCAACTAGCACGGAACCTTTAAACGAATGTGATGCTCAAAAGCGTAAACGTTCTCAAGATTGTGAAAATAGTTGTGCAACAAAAAGAAAGAAGAATGGTGAACCTTCGATAACACATTGTGATGTATGTAATATTGATATACCTTCTTCAATCATTCATGGACATTTACGCTGTATTCTTCATAAAAATAACGCTTGCCATGAAAGAAATTCTGGAAATATTCAACAAATTGGTAGTGCATTTAAAAGTCGAATTGCTAGTTATAGACTTTATAGTAAAGAAAGAACTCAAAGTATTGAATCATTTTTAAAGACTGTTCAACCTACCGTGTTTGGCTCGGTAGAAAATGTTTTAGTAGAGCATAAATCATTTAAAATGAATTTTGAACTCTTTGGGCTGTATGTAAAAACTGGGAGCGAAGGTGAAATTACGGATATCAAATCTTTTAATACAAAAAACATAATTGTTAGTGAATCAACTAATATCAGTGATATATACCAAGATATTTCAAGTGCTATCATTGTGAAGAGTGAAGAGTTCCAGGAAAGGGAGTCAGGCTGGGCGTTGGTTGAAGTACTTTATTTAGAAACCAACCTGAATAAGTAAAACCCACTTCGAGCATCATCATATATTGATTTGCCAGCATGGATCAAACGTAAGAAAGCTGTTGTGAACGTTATGAATAGTGATCAAACATGTTTTGCGTGGGCTGTAACCTCAGCTCTCCATCCGGCAGTGATGCATGAGAATAGAACGTCATCTTATCCTCACTATTCCTCAGTGTTAGATTTAAAAGAAATAGAATTTCCTATGGCGATAAAAGACATTAAACGTTTTGAAGAGCTGAACAATGTAAGTATTAATGTTTATGGAATCGAAAACAAGAGTATAGTTGGTCCTTTATATTACACTCAAGAAAAAAGGACGCTCATGTAAATTTACTGTACATAACTAAAGGTGAAAATGCCCACTATTGTTGGATAAAACATTGTAGACTTGTTGGTAATCAGCTATCAAAATATAAAGGTAAGGAGTGGTTGTGTGATGGTTGTTTGTTATATTTTGGAAAAGAGGATCAATTAACTCAACATCAAAAATGGGGTTGTAATCATGTGTGCACAGTATTACCTACTCCTAAAAATAACATTCTAAAATTTAAGGACTTTGAGAAGCAGCTTCGAGTACCATTTGTTATATATGCTGACTTTGAAGCTTTGCTAAAACCATTTAATACATGTTGATCGAATCCAACCCAACTTTTACCAACACTACTCACATTCATGAACCTTTTAGCTCTGCATATTATATTAAATGTAGTTATGATGACTCTTTAAATAAGTTTGAGCTCTATAGAGGACCTGAGGCAACTAAATTTTTTATGGAAAGACTTGAAAAAGATGCCATCCGTATATCCTCTATTTTAAATACGATCATTCCAATGGAGCCACTAACATCAACACAGCAAACGTGTTTTGAAACTGAAACGAATTGTTGTATATGTGGTGAATGTTTATATACGGACAGGGTTCGCGATCATGACCATTTAACAGGGAAATATCGTGGTGCTGCTCACCAAGAATGTAATTTAAATTATAGAGTAACTAAATTCATTCCAGTCATTCTACATAACGGTAGCAAATACGATAACCACTTTATCGTTAAATAATTTGGAGCTTCAGATGTGAAAATTGATGTGATTGCAAATAATAAGGAACAATACATATCGTTCACAAAATATATTAAAACTGACACTAAAAAAATATAAAACTGCGATTTTTAGATTCATTCCGTTTTATGCCGAGTAGTCTTGATAAACTTGCTAGTAATTTGAAATCAGACCAGTTTCGCGAAATTCGACGTGTTTTTCCTAAAGAAGATGATTTTAATTTGATCCGTCAAAAGGGTATATTCCCTTATAAATATATTAACTGTGTGGAACGTCTTGAGGAGTGTTCTTTACCACCAAAAGATGCATTTTACAGTTCCTTAAACACAAGTCATATCAGTGATCAGGAATATTTACATGCACAACGTGTATGGGCACAGTTTGACATTCAAACTTTAGGTGAATTTGCAGACATATATTTGAAGACAGATGTGTTGTTATTAGCAGATGTTTTTGAAAATGTCCGGAATGTTTGTATGAAAACGTATGACCTTGGTCCTTGTCAGTATTTTACTGCTCCTGCGTTAAGTTTCAGTTCAATGTTGAAAAAGACAAAAGTAAATTTAGAATTGATGACTGATATAGACATGATCAATTTTATAAAATCTTCAATTCGAGGTGGATTAAGCCAGTGTAGTGGGCGATATTCTAAAGCAAACAATAAATACATGCCCAGCTACAACCCTTACAAAGAGTCAAAGTATATTGTCTACCTCGATGCAAATAACCAATATGGTTGGGCTATGAGTCAATATCTACCACTAAAAGATTTTCCCTGGCTGACGCAACCTGAAATTGATGTCTTACATGTTGACACACTTAATGATAACGATGATAAAGGATATATTTTAGAGGTAAATCTCGAGTATCCTAAAGAGTTACATGATGAACATAATGATCTACCATTTTGTCCTGAGAATATGAAATCTCCATACATAACATCACGAACAAAAATGTTAATTGCTAATGTAAATGATAAATGTAAATATGTAACACATTATCAAAACTTAAAACAGTGTCTACAGCATGGATTAAAACTAACTAAAGTTCGTCGTGTATTACAATTTCATCAGTCAGCATGGCTCAAACCATATATTGATCTGAACAATAATTTAAGAACACTATCAACAAATGCATTTGAAAAAGTTTTTTATAAACTTATGAATAATATTGTTTTTGGAAAGACTATGTAGAATGTTGATAAGCGAGTTGATGAAAAGCTGATAACAAAGAGGGAGAATGAAGGTCAAAGGTATGGTGCGAACAACTTAATAAGCAAGCCTAACTTCCATAGCTGTTCTATTATTCTTGAGGATTTAGTTGTAATACAAATGAATCGTCTTAAAGTAACCTACAACAAACCCATATATGTGGGTTACGCCATTCTGGAATTGTCAAAAACACGTATGTATGAATTTCACTATGATTATGTTAAGAAAAACTATCATGATAATGCAAAAGTACTCTATACAGATACAGATTCTTTTATTTATGAATTTAAAACTGATGATTTTTATGAGGATATCAAAACTGAGTTAAATAGGTTTGAACAAGTGACTATCCCAAGGATAATATTTACCATTTACCTCTTGTAAACAAAAAGGTTCTTGGTAAATTTAAGGATGAATGTGCTGTTGTTGTTATAGACACATTTGTAGGCACAAATCTAAATCATACAGCTATAAGACAATTGATGATGTAGTAGTAAAAAAATTAAAAGGGGTAAAGAAGAATGTTGTTAGTAAAGAGTTAGACATAAGTGATTATAAAAACTGTATAGTTAGTAACCCACCTGTATTATGTAAGAAAATGTGTGTATTTAGAGGTAAAAATCATCAGCTACACACCAATTTGCTGAACAAAGTTGCTTTAAGTAATGAAGACAACAAACGATTCATTATACCCAACACATTTGATACTCTTGCTTGGGGAAACAGTCGCATTGACGACTATTACTTTACTTAAGTCTAATGATCACTATATTGTAATATTTGTAGTGTGTTTTATATTGTAATATTTTTTGTAAAAACTGTAAGTAGAATGTATAATGTTAGGCTACTGTAGTTTAGTAAAAATAAGATAAGTAATACATGTTAGTGTAAAATGTTTGCTTTTGTATATTACGAAAAAGATTTTAAAAAATGTACAGAATGTGTGAACTATACAAGGGAAAATGTAAAAAATATAAAGTGGAAATTGTAAATATCCATGTGTGAAAAAGTGAAATGGCTATCACCATTTTAAAATTAAAAGACATTATGATCTGGTAAACCTTGTTTTTATTTCACAACAACAAAAATGTACAGAATGTGTGAAGTAAACAAGGGAAATGTAAAAAATGTAAAGTGGAAATTATAAGTATTCATGTGTGAAAAAGTGAAATAGTTATCACCATTTTAAAATTAAAAGACATTGTGATCTGGTAAACCTTGTTTTTATTTCACGAAAACGAAAATGTACAGAATGTGTAAACTAAACAAGGAGAATGTAAAAAAATGAAAAGTGGAAATTGTAAATATTCATGTGTGAAAAAATGAAAATGAAGAAATGGCTATCACCATTTTAAAAATTAAAAGACATTGTGATCTGGTAAACCTTGTTTTTATTTCACAACAACAAAAATGTACAGAATGTGTAAACTAAACAAGGAGAATGTAAAAAAATGAAAAGTGGAAATTGTAAATATTCATGTGTGACAAAATGAAAATGAAGAAATGGCTATCACCATTTTAAAATTAAAAGACATTGTGATCATGTAAACCTTGTTTTTATTCACAACATATATGGCTTTACAAAATAGAATACAAAGAAATACCAATTCCTCAATCATTTTCAATGTTCATGTCCACTCATCATTTATAGCACTAATCACAATGAGGGCTGCCAACCTCTCCCCCACTGAGACATCACAGGATGTCAAACGTTGTTTAGCTTTTCAACGATACTTTATCCACTACACGTCTTAATGCAGAATGCCTATGGTGATAAGAAAGGTGCATGCTCGATCCAAAAGGATTAATAGGTATATCACCACGCTGCAAAGGTTCTTCAAGACAAGTTCCAGGACCACACAAATAATAACCAGGTAGGTAGATTTCGAAAGTCAAGTATTGAATTACTTTGTCAATGACGCCATTGCCAGTACAGGTCTGGCATATCCTTTTCCATAGGTGGAGAAAAGGTTTGATCTTCCTCCTCCTCTGTGGATGATGTTTGTTGTTGCTGCATTTTTCTCCATCACACCGGTGGAATGAAGAAACAAAGTCTTTACATGGACTTTTATGACCGTGATACAGTTTGACCAGCACCGACAGTAGTGGCTACGCGGGCTAAAGCGCTGCGTTAGGTCAAGGGGCCAAGCTCTCTGCTGACTCGGTAGACGCGTGGGTTCGAGCCCCACCGTCGGCTGTCCTTGAAATGGTTTTCCGTGGTTTCCCATTTTCAACACCAGGCAAATGCTGGGACAGTACCTTCTGACAGGCCACGGCCGCTTCCTTCCACATCCTTGCCCAGTTTCATTCATCTTCATCCATTCCATCTCTCATCCCGACGCGCAGGTCACCCACGGGCGTCGACTAGAAAGACCTGCACTCGGCCTCTCAGGAGGCTACACGACAAAAAAAACGTTTGACCAGCTGGCAAGTTGCGCACTATCGAATAGATGGTATTTTTTGCCATAGCCGCTTGCTTATGGTGATCATAATCCGTACACGGTTGCAATTCACCTAACACAGGGTCTTGAGTCCATGATTTTGGTACATGTTGCCAGATTTCTTTCACGGCATTTGCTGTGACGTAATAAATGAATGATTTTGGAAGAACCAATAATTCTTCTTTGGTAAAACTGTCTAGTTTCTTTTTGCACACAAAGAACTTTCCAATCGCTTTATCGGTAGCATCCCCTTTCTCCATGGTATCACGTTGATGTTTACACGTCGCTTGTAGAAATCTCACTGGTGGCATCCACAGGTAAACCTTCAGTTTTAATTTTATTTAACAACTCCCAGCAGGCATTGGTGGTTAGCCAATGAAACAATTGCCACACCTGTGCCAGAGCTTTATAGGTAATGTTGTCACAGGGGTAGCGGTCCATGAGTGTTTGCAGCGAGGGACAGCCCATGTCCATTAAATCGATACATTGACAGTAAGACGCCAAAAATGGTTGTAGCCATTGACGTTTTTCACTACCTTTCACAAATACTACATGGGCAGAAGACAAGTGGGCTTTCATGAGCATGTCCAGGTGCTTATATGAAATGGTTCCTTGCTTCCAGTCTAGTTGCATATGAGTTTCAATCCACGGGGTTTGTTTACGGTCTTTATCACACAACAAATCAAACGCATAAGGTGGTTTAAACACCAAATGGGTAGCTTGCGATATCCAAAAAGTGGAACAATCGATAATGGCCACTTCTTTAAATATAAATTTGTTATCTCCAATTTTAAACCCTTGACAGTCGATGATTAGTGTACGCAACATGTTCACTCTTGTCTGGATCAAGTCCAACTGACCACAGACTGACAATTGTTCAGTAAGGTGTACCCATGTCATTTACTTACATTCCATTCTAGTAAAAGAAAATAAAAACATCGAGTAGTCACTATGGAGGTTAGGATATGACAGGGGGGCAAAGAAATAATAATATAACAACAACAACCAATTTTTTATTACATTATTTTATTAGCATAACAAGTTTTACATTCTTTTTTCATTCTAGGATAGAGGCGGTACGATCTCATACAACAAAAAAGTATTTTGTGTTTATAGTGTCCATAACACCGATGATATTCTAATGTCTCTAAACTGGGTGTTTTTGACTGTGAGCTGCTCAATGAAGCACTGTTGACACCATAAAGTCCACACGTCTCATAACTTTTTTCATCACTCAGAGGCATGAGTGAGGGGTAACTTGAATGACAGGGTATATTACCCACCTCCATTCTGCACAGGTAGGGGCAGGCAGGTGACCAGCGCTGATGTTCCTGCATGGGTTCATCCCTCTCTTGCCATTGGTCTAAGATGATGGGACAAAACACACATTTCACTTCATCTCTTGTTTTTAAATAGTAGAATCCAGCGGCCGCTAAGACTTGAGGGTTTATAAAAGGCACCGGCCACGTCGCAAAGGTCTTGAAACGTTGTTCCTCAGATTTTAAATTCATGGATGTAACTTCTCTTGAGGCTTGAAAGCAAGACATGACTGAGCGGTTTGATGTGGGTTGTCCTGCTATTTATACACTTGTCACTTGGTTGGACAGTGGATAATAGTTGACTTGTTTGTGATGAATAATCAAACAATAGGCTGTGGCATTGGCTGGAACATTGTCATGCGTTTCAAAATCTAGTCGAATGTCAATATTAGATGGTTTGACAGACTCTTCCAAGTAGGAACAGTCAAAGACAATCAGTGGCGCCCTTGTCTTAAAAGCTTGGGGTGACAACATAGGACAAGTCTCTTTTTGATAATACGACCATCTAAATTTAGAAAACAAGTCGTACAGGGGGCCAAACTTATTTTTTGAAAAATCTAAATCCAGCCCTTCATAGGGAAACACAGCACCGTTGAGGAAAAGACGTGCATTTCTCAATTGCAGGTGATCAAATTGCGTGACATCTTTGGTTTGTTGATACTTGCGATTCGTTTGAAAACCCAGAATCATGTAGAGAGGTCTCTCTGTATAGCGGGCTGCTTTTATAGACCAACTGTGTGTGTTGGTGGTGGGCAATAGCGGGTACTCAAGGAGTGCCCAGCTTCTAAATTTCATGGGTAGAGGTATATCTCTCTTTACCATCTTGAGTATGTCCAGTTTTTTGCTATCGCTAAGGGTCACATGAGGCACTTTCCATAGCAAGCGTTGTAGTTGAATTTTTGAATCAATGGGGGCATTGTCGGCTCCCTTGAGTGCATTATTATCACTCCTGTCTCTCACCAGATAAAGCACTTGCCTTGCGTTGACCACAATGCGCTGGTGATCTTCAGCAAAGCCTAAAATCAGTTTAAGAGGTAAATATCCAGTAAAGGTGCCATCGGTGTGTACCATCCAGTCATTGATCGAGTCAGGGCACCAATCCGCCATGCAAAGTGTTTTAGCTTCTTCCTCACCATAAGAGGGATATAGTTTCATGACACTGGAAATACCCACATTTCGAGTGCTATCCACCACGATATCGTTAATCACATAACGCACTTCAGAAAACAGAAAGGCGAAAGCATGGTTGGCTAACTTGGATATGGTGGGTGTAGAGCCATCGGATTTGGTGAGCCAACCTTCAATCTGAATAACACTTTCATGCGGTAGAGTGTAAATATCTTGGTTGTTGATAACAAATTGAATTTCATCATTGTTATTGAGTCCAGGTGTTTGAGCTTGATAAGAATGAAGATCAATTCTTACCACTCCTGGTTGCTCCTCGATGTGGTTCGCTACCTCTAGGATAGAATTCATCGCGGGGGTTGACGTGGTAACCCAATGCTGTAAAATCTGCTTGTTCTGAGATGTTAACGTGTATTCACGTGGTAAACAACTAACACCATTCCTAGACGGTGCTGTTGCTTTATATACAAACTTCATAGTGGCTTTAGCACCAACTTGTAAGTCACTGGTGTGGTAGAATCTAGATCAGTGAGTTGTTGCTCTCTATTGATCAGTCTTAATGTTATATTACTAATACCATCGACAGCCACAGAATGAAAAAGCACCACTGGAGGGTTTTCACGAATAATATAGCCATTGGGCGATGTTACAATAAAGTCATAAAGCGAATGCGACGGTTCTTGATTGGCGTACACTTGACTAATAATATTACACGTCACCGACACATGATGGTCCTCAATGAATTTCACTTCATGATTCATGTTTTTTGTTGGGCTCCAACACGCATGGTTTAAATCCTAGTAATGGACCAATGGAATCGGGGTGTGTTTTAAAGTCAATTTTGAATGTAGAAAAAATACTGCAGCGATGAGTGTTGGTATTTCCTACAAGTTCAAACTTGCGCGTTCCATCGAGAAATGACTTTAAACCATATTCATTGCTCAACACCACATAAATGTGTTCATAAATGTCATCTATCGTGTATCCACCAGAGTTCAGGGTGAGCACACAATCATCATAGTAAAACTTGTTGTTCACATTTTCACGTATGTTGTATATTCGATTGTACGTTTCAAGAGAAACAAGTCCTAAACCATAGGGTTTTTCACTCAATTCGATAGGTGGGTAAAAGTCTAGGCTCACTTCAGGTCCACGTCCATGCAGTGTAAACGTCTTACTTTCCACCGACATACTGTTGACGTTTTTGCTTATGTTGCGCCTTATATTAAAAAATTAAACACAAACGTGCACACTGTTGGCTGTTAAACGTTTGCTCACGTTTCACATTATAATATAACTTGATCCTGTTTCCAAAATAGGCCACTAGTTCCATGGGCGGGGGCAAATTCCCAAAACTGTCAAAGTACCATACAGTGGATCCCTCTTTGACATAAGCTACATAATGTGTTCCAGGTCCTCGGTGATCATCCAAATTGACAACAGCACATTCATGTTTCCAGGGTCGTGAGGGTAATTGGTTTCGCATAAACACACCTCGAAAATGAGAAAGCTTCAGTTGTTTAGCATAGCTTTCCACTTGTTGATGCGTCAGGGCATGTCTTGCTATGGCTGAGGTTTAAGATGTTTTTTTTTTTCGAAAAGGTGAAATTCCAAATCCTTGTTAATAAAAGGCTGGCTTCAAATTGACATTTCTAGCCCCCATAGCAATGGCTTCCATCGTTTCATTGTGTCGCTGACTTTCTTTGAGTTGTTGCTTGCCCTGTTGCGCGGCTTTAATAGTTTTTGCCACTGCACTGGCGCCACCTAAAAGTAAACCTAGAGCAGCCAGACCAGCGAATAATGCAGGTAAAAATCCCGCTCGTTTGGGGACGGGAATCACTCGCCCTTGTTTTGAACCCTGTCGCTGACGTTTTGGAATAACATGTCTCTGTGCTGCTCGAAGAGCTTTCCTTATGGTCAACACATTGTTTTTTATTTTTTTATTTCGCAAGGGCTTGTCCACGAATGTCTTAAGCCCAGGCTTTGCCAAGGACAGGGTCATATTTTTAGTCCTTCTCACCACATATCTTTGTTTCACCATGATGATGATGACCAACAACCTTTCACAAGAAAGTTTAAGTCACAACTAACGTCAGATTGTTATGTCATGGCTGTTTATTCCAATTCTACATAAAGTGGGAAATCGTTTATGGTTTTTCCAGCTTGCTCTTCATCCCATGTCAACATGAGATGAAAGGATAATTCGTCCCCTGCATTGACCATTTCATGGTTATGGACCAACATCCTATGACCATTTATCTCTATTTGTAAATGGTTCTCATCAGGTATGGCATATTTGATGTGAATGGTTCCATCATAGTGTAGTCGATAGTGGCTTAAACCCGAAGCAAGCACATAGGTCAAGTGCTGGTCATGAACTAGCGGTATATGGTTTCTCTCATTCACAGGTTTTACATTTGTCAGATACACGAAAAATACAGATGGGATAAATTTATAAAGCCTTTACATTTCATAGGTCACGTATCGCTTGGTACTGACATCATCATCTTCTTGTGGGTCTTCCACGTGAATAATGCGGTGATGATTAGCGCTATAGCCATCCACCGTAAGCTGAGGCACTTTATCATAAAACTCATACACCTTGTTATCCACATACTTTTTTGTAGTAACGTCTGTAGACACTTGAGGATGTTTTACATGGGTTAACCGCTTTCCTTTAAAGTCATAATCTCCTTGTTTTGTGCGTGGCACTACTGACCTATCCACATAGTGTTTATTAGCAGGATCTGTTTCTTGTTTAGGATCATGTATGGGAACATACCTAGCTTTGACCATCAACGCACGTCCAAAGACATCCATCGTCAACCTGTAGTACGAGTCTACTGTTTCTATGACAAGGCTCGGTGCGATGTATATAGACAGCCTGCTAGCCTCTCTAAGCCTTAGTTGAAATGAAGATAATTAAGCAGCAAGAGTCATTCCCCGTGAGGGACATTGTTTCCCATCTCTGCCCCACATCACGTGAACAACGCCATAGTTCACTGTTTCCATCTTCCATTCGCTGCATCATTGTGGGACCTTCCGGCTGTGGAAAGGCCAATCTTTTGCTGACAATTATTACAGCACCCAATGGTCTGTGTTTTCAAAATATTTATATTTTCGCAAAATCTCTCTACCAACTCCTCTACGTGTTTCTGGATCAAGTCACGTCTGGATTACAAAATGAGAATATGGGGTATTTTACATTTTCCACGCAAGAAAATGTTATTTCACCGGATGAGGTAAAGCCTGATTCACTCATGATTTTCGATGATGTATCCACTGAACGACAAGGCATCATTCAAAGCTATTTCAGCATGGGTCGACACAAACATATCGATTGCTTCTATCTTGGACAAACGTATTCTAAAATGTCCAAACAGTTGATTCGTGACAATGCCAATGTCATTGTTTTATTTCGCCAGGACGAGAGGGACAGTCGTCACATTTATAATGAACATGTGAATCCGGATATGACCTTTCAAATGTATACAGATTTGTGTGGCATGTGCTGGAACACACAACGTCATGCCTGTTTAGTGATTGACAAACAAAGTGAACTCAACTAAGGGCGGTATCGCTTAGGGTTTGATCATTTTATTGCTATTTAAGGCACTGTATCATTCCCTCTCAAGTCATTTGTCACGACACCATGGCGTTAGCAGAGAGTCAATTGAAAAAGCATATTATTAGAGCAAAAAATACTAATCGCCAAAAGTTCCGTCAATTGAAATGATCACGTGCGGATCACGCTTTGTTTATTCAACAACATTTAGCCCCTCCGCTAAAAGCTATGTTGAAACGCTCTTTCAAGCCATCTGAAACGCTACCCACCGTTTCACAAGCCACTCAGACGCACCACGAGGACCCTGAGGAAGAGGAAGAGGAACAGGAAGATTTAACTAGTGTTAGCGAAGTTGAGGATAATGAGGAACAAGTGTTTACGCCTCAAAAAAAGGCATCACCTCTTGCAGAGTTTTTAAGAAAAAAGAAATCCTTGGTCATGGTCGAAACACCTTGCCCTTCCAGATCGTCTCCATTTTCACAACTCTTGGCCACCCCTCAACATAAGCTCAACTGAAAAACATTTTAATAAAATATTATGGATCAACACTGGAACCCTATTTCACCAATCTATTTATTGGAAACACAGATACCACATATGGTGTTCGCTATGAGGATGATAGTTTTAAAATTGGTGATTCATCGATTAAATTTAGTCGTACTAAAGCTGTCATTAAAAAGATCAACTATAAATTAACACCAGGACTGTTAAAGCTACTATTCTCTCGGACTCCCCATCCCAAGATTATACGCTAGAGGACCTTGATAAATATAAATCCATTTTATTGGACACCCATGCCCACAAAAGACAGCATGATCCCACTCAACAAGTGAATGCCAATATATCTCAAAAATATAAAACCATCATTGCAAAAATGTTCCCCACTAGTCAAAGTGGTCGTCGTAAAGTGTCCGCTTCAGGGATGACATTTAAGCCATTAAAAGCCCTTGTGGATGTTACCTACTGGCACAATCCCAATAAACTCGTCCAGCGATTACAGCTGTTGCATGCTTCACGTCAAGCCGGCCATACTGGTCACGATTGGGAAATTCAATAAATTGAGGAAGAACTTCGAAATGCCAAAATTATTGTTTAAGCCCTCACCCATTAAAATGGGTATTGCTCACGAGTTGCATCGTCCAGCTAGACGTCACTATCAGCGACTCAAGGTGATTTCACAGGGTGTGGATGAACTTTGGCAAGCAGACTTGGTTGAAATGATTCCCTATGCTAGCGTTAACGATGGTGTACGCTATATGTTGACGGTCATTGATGTTTATTCCAAAATGGCGTTTGTTGAACCTGTGCGCCGCAAGTCTGGTCCACTAGTCACCAAGGCCTTTCAACATATTATTCGACAATCCAAACGTCAACCTCAGCTGCTACAAACCAATCAGGGAAAATAATTTTTCAACAAGGATTTCTCCAGTTTTCTCAAATCTAAGGATATTTACCATTACACCACGTACAGCAATCTCAAAACCAGCGTGGTCGAGCGGTTCAACCGAACATTGAAAACCCATATGTGGAAAGCGTTTACAGCTCTGGGCACTTATCGCTGGTTGGACTTGTTACCTGAGCTAGTGTCACGTTACAATGACACCAAACACAGAACCATTTGGACCAAGCCACGACTTGTGACCAAAAATATTCCACAACTGGATAAACTGTTTAACCCCATAAAAACAGCAGACCCTAAACGTCATCGCCTTAACATCGGGGACCATGTTCGTGTGAGCAAATTCAAGTCCGTCTTCGACAAGGGCTACACACCAAATTGGGGGACTGAACTATTTCGAATTCGTCAAGTCAACCTGAACAGTCCAGTCACCTATTTACTCGAGGACCTTAACCATCAACCCATAAAAGGCAGGTTTTATCTCCAAGAACTCCAAAAGACAGCGTTTCCTAAACATTACGTTGTGGAAAAAGTGTTGAAACAAAAAGGAAATAAACTATATGTAAAATGGTTGGGATTTAGCTCAGCCTTTAATTCTTGGATAAATAAATTACATGTTGTGTGAACCTGTGTGCCTTGTATTTATTTATTCACTCATGTTGTACTTAACCTACAGTCCTATGTACAGTCCTCAGCTCCACATGTATTATGAGCAATACATATTTCTTTCTCTCTTCACCTGTGTTCTCTCTTACACCGACTCTCCCCCTCTCCTCCCCTTCACCTCCCACCACTGTCAAAACAGGTTGTGACTTGTTAGCTCTTATCGTGCACGTGTACAGGTGAACACCTGTGTGTTAGGTCATATTACACATGAACTCGCATTTTCTCACGTATGAACCAAAACAGAATGTGACTTGTTTCACAAGGAGGACGGTAATAATGACATCTCACACGTGTTCACATGTATTTTGTCACTTTCCTTTCATATCGTTATCACATTATAGTAGTGGGGGATTAGTGATCAACATCAGTTCAACACACTGCTTTACACGCAAATGTAGTTAGGCTCTTTGAGATAATTTAAATAAATTCATGGGCTAGTCTGTAGCTACCAGGCCAAAGGGACCCGTCAACAAGGACATGTCAACAAGGTCCCGTCAACAAGGACCCGTCAACAATGACCCGTCCACAAGAACCTGTCAACAAGGACTTGTCCACAAGGGCTTGTCCACAATGACCTGTCAACAATGACCTATCAACAATGACCTGTCAACAAGGACCCGTCCACAGAGAACCACTCCCCGCCCCCACCCTCTTACAAAAGCCATGAGTGGGCATGCGGAAAAAACAAAAAACAAGCATGTTAATTCATAGTGGCTATCCACCGTACACATGTCTATTGTGTTGAATAACGTTTAATTCCATATTGGCATTCAAACTCTCACATGTTGCACTTGGAAAGCGAGATTCTCTAAAAAAATACAATTTAACCCTCTAGTAGGGGTAGGTTTTATTTTGGGATTGAAATATGTTGTCCATTGGAAAGGGGGTATCAGCCCGAGTTCAGCGACACCTCATTCGTTAAAATCCAATCAGGGGTTCGAGAGATATCGCGCCGACGCCATCTTGAGAGGAGGGTGAGGAGGAGGAGGGTGGGTGTAGAACACCTAAAAACCACTACTATTGTTTAAGAAACAGAGTAGTTATATGAACTTTTGTAAGATCTCAATGTTAATTTTTACGTGTTTTAAAAAGGCACACACAAGTTGTCTCTGTGGGCTAGCGAGAATGATTCACCGTTATGTTGGAGAGCGATGACATAATATAAACAGGTGTACTCTCACCGCCTTCTATTAATTGTATAAACCAGTTTCGAGTACGGCGTGGTGCCGGTATTTCATTGATGAAAAAAAGTTACTGCACGTGCGTTCTGCAAACGCAGGCTTGTGAATGAAACCATGTGTCTGGAATGCCATTAAGAGACTTCATTAAACGTTTTTATTTTTACGCAGTGTAGGCCTAAAACAAGCCAAGATTTATGCTCATAATTTTAATACAGCATTGTAGTAAGATGTAGAGTTGAAAGAAGGTGTGAATGATTGCGTGTTTTTAATTTTAATGTCTATTGTTAAATTCGTTTATTGTTATTTTGTTTATAGTAGATTAGTTTACCCTATTCTTAATGAATTTTGTCCAGATTGTTTTCCATTGTTGTTGAAGTGTGATTCATTTTAAATATAAGGACAAGAATATTGTGGATGTAGTGTAGGCGAAGTTGAATTCCCAGTCCCCGAGAGGTAAGTAAAGGTGAGTGCCCCGTCTAGTTGGTTGTTGATCCACAATATTCTTGTAACTGCTGTCTGTAAATCCCTAAAGGCCATGTTGGAAGCGATTTCTAATATAGTATATGCCGGTGCTGTTAGAAATAGGCAATCCAGCGGGGGCAATGGATGTTCCAACAGGATCCTTTCCGGATTATCGGGTACAGTACTAATGCACTGCAAGCATATCCCGCAAACGATACTGAACCCTATTGTTTGGGGAATTGATAGATCTTCAGTCATGTCGAGGGAAAAATAATAGGGTTCAGTATCGTTTCACGTATACTAGTTACTGTGGCCGTTCCACCTCAAACATTAATATCCATGTCAATGTCTTCAATCATGGTTTATGACACTTCGACACTGTGTCTACAGATCACGTAGCGTAACCTATTAATTCGATCGTATTCCGTGTACGTGTGTACATGCCTGTCATGCCTAAGGTCCGGGTTCGATTCCAGGTTGTGCCAATGCAGTGCATTAGTACCATACGAGATGCAAGCAGAGAATTATCGACCTTCCTGCCAGCACGCGTTAGTTGGGTTGCAGCAAACAATATTGGAAGGGGCTGCTGAATCACACGGTATAGGCTATACATTATTTTTATTTGTATAAGGGATCATCCGGTACCTAAGATGTTGCTTATTTTAGTGGCTGCGACATCGTGGTCATATAACCCCGTGTCTTTGGGTTTGTGTGGAATTAGTGTGATAACCTGTGTTATTGTGATGGCTATACTAGTGTGTGTATTTTTAAATTTGGGATAGGATTGGGAAGGATGCGGCCGTGGCCTTAAGTTAGGAACCATACCAGCATTTACCTTGAGTAACAGTTGGGGGGGGGGGACCACGGGAAACCACTTCCAGGATGGTTGAGGAGGGAATCAAACCCTCGTCGTCTCAGTTTTGTCTTACTAGACTGAGTATACCAAGTTCCAGCCCTCACTACAGAATAAGAATTCTTGGCAAGAGCAGGAATCAAACCCGGACCTCAGGGGTGACAGTCAAGAACGCTAGCCACCACACCACGAGGTGGTCTCTAACTCTAAGAGATGAGAAGGTTAAGAGGAAGCCTTTTCTTCAAATTGGTTGGTTTAATTTAGTAAATGTGTTGAACAAATGTCATTGTTTTTTTATTTTTATGAAATAACTTTTAAATCGAAGAAACCCTGACTGAAATTGCGCGACCAACAAGTCGTACTGTACTGACGAACATATGGGAGCGGAGTGCAAATTCCAGTACGACTAATTTCGCCTGATGGTGTACGACATACAAGCTTGTACAGTCTCATGACGCAGTGGCTAGCGTTCTTGGCTGTCATGCCTAAGGTCCGGGTTCGATTCCAGGTTGTGCCAAGAAATTTAATTCCGATCTGAAGGCTAGAACGGGGTACGCTCAACCTCGTGAGGTAAAATTGAACTCCCCATGCACTTCTACTGACGGGATGGTTCCTAACTTAAGGCCACGGCTATCTCCTTCCCAATCCTAATCTAAATTGCAAATACACAAACTACTACAGAGACCATAATAACACAGGTTATCAGACAAATGTTCTATCTATATACAGAGTGGTTCAACAGCCCCTTACTATTTAGTTTCATGAAACCCAACACACATTACAATTCTCCCGATGGCCGATATAGCTCTGCGCACTGCCTGTGTGATAGCAATGTAAACTGAGCCATGGGCCTAGCAAAGGAAAAACAACCGTTACCACTACCGCGCCAAATACTAGGGACCATTCTACGAACATGTAATTTATTGTTCCTTGAAGAACACATGTACATGTAATACAATCGAATTAATAGGTTACACCACGCGATCTGTAATACACACATCAAAAAAAGTTTTGCATCACCTCGGTTCCAAGAGTTCCGGAACCGTTAAATACAAAGGGAATAGAGATCAACACAAACAACATTTCAGCTCGTTTTATTGCTCATGAGACCCACACATTGCATGTTGTACCATCATACAGCTAGACTTTCAGCATTTGTGGTCCAGATTGCAGTACACACCACTACCTCTAATACCCAGTAGCACGTCCTCTTGCATTGATGCATGCCTGTATTCGCCGTGGCATACTATCCACAAGTTCATCAAGACACTGTTGGTCCAAATTGTCCCACTCCTCAACGACAATTCGGCGTAAATCTCTCAGAGTGGTTGGTGGGTCAAGACGTCCATAAACAGCCCTTTTCAACATATCCCAGGCATGTTCGATAGGGTTCATGTCTGGCGAACATGCTGGCCACTGTAGTCGAGCGATGTCGTTATCTTGAAGGAACGCATTCACAAGATGTGCACGATGAGGTCGAGAATTGTCGTCCATGAAGACAAATGCCTCTCCAATATTCTGCCGATATGGGTGCACTATGGGTCGGAGGATGTCATTCAGGTATCGTAAAGCCGTTTCGGAGCCTTCCATGACCACCAGTGGCGTACGTCGGCCCCACATAATGCCACCCCAAAACATCAGGGAACCACCACCTTGCTGCACTCGCTGGACAGTGTGTCTAAGACGTTCAGCCTGACCAGGGTGCCTCCAAACACGTCTCCGACGATTGTCTGGTTGAAGGCATATGCGACACTCATCGGTGAAGAGAACGTGATGCCAATTCCGTGGGGTCCATTCAGCATGTTGTTGGGCCCATCTGTACCGCGCTGCATGGTGTCGGGGTTGCAAAGTTGGACCTCGCCATGGACGTCGGGAGTGAAGTTGCGCATCATGCAGCCTATTGCGCACAGTTTGAGTTGAAACACGACGTCCTGTGGCTGAACGAAACGCATTATTCAACATGGTGGCATTGCTGTCAGGGTTCCTCCGAGCGGCAATCCGTAAGTAGCGGTCATCCACTACAGTAGTAGCCCTTGGGCGGCCTGAGCGAGGCCTGTCATCGACAGTTCCTGTATCTCTGTACCTCCTCCATGTCCGAACAACATCGCTTTGGTTCACTCTGAGACGCCTGGAAACTTCCCTTGTTGAGAGCCCTTCTTGACACAAAGTAACAATGCGGACGCGATCGAACTGCGGTATTGACCTTCTAGGCATGGTAGAACTACAGACAACATGAGCAGCGTACCTTCGTCCTGGTGGAATGACTGGAACTGATCGGCTGTCGTACCCCCTCCGTCTAATAGGCCCTGCTCATGCATGGTTGTTTACATCTTTGAGCAGTTTTAGTGACATCTATGAACAGTCAAAGGGACTGTATCTTGGATACAATATACACAGTCAACGTCTATATGCCGGAGATCTGGGAACCGAGGTGATGCAAAACTTTTTTTGATGTGTGTAGTAGAAAGTTAAATGAACACAATAAACCATGATTAAAGACTTTGACACGGATATTAACGTTCTTGTAACCGTCGATTATGGCCACTTGGCTGCAATAAATATTTATTACTATACATGTGTTGTGTTCAGTGAAGTATTCATGGTACCAAGTTCTTGTTGCAAGTTCACGACACTTTGATCTGTTTCTTCGCAACGCCCCTCAACTTTGTCTAATCAGCCGCCTATTTCCAACTTCAATAAGTCCAAGCTAGGGATAAGTTCCATGCGTGCAGCATTCAATACGGCGCTCATATCCATTCAATTCTTTACAAGCTCTGCACGAACGTCTGTGAGTCCTCGTAGCAAATTAGTGTTAGCATAGGCCCTAGTCGTTTAGATATCTCCCCTAACATCATCCTACTGACCTCCTAAATTATCACTAATAGTGTTCATCTCGGCCCTAGTAGCATCAAGATTATCACCTATCGTTTCCACATTTATTGGCCCTACTAGCATCAACTCTTTCTATTAAAGTGTTTATATTGGCCCTCATAATGTTCATATCGGCCCTACCAGCCTCTACATTTTCATTCATAGTGTTTATATCGGCCTTTGGCCCTACCATTTTTTTTTTTTCATTCATTCATTCATTTATTTGCAATTGGGGGTATGTCCCCCGGTGGCAAATTGGATATAGTCTACATAACAAATAAATAATTATACTTAACATTTCAGTAACAATTAAACTGGAGTATTTACACAGATAGTCAGTCTTTTCTAACACACCTATATGTTTGGGAAAAGGCTCTAAGACTGCGGCAGGTAACGTATTCCAATTATCAATGGCACGGTTTACAAAAGAATATTTACCATAATTTGTTCGCTGTGGTCGGCCCTTAACTTTGAAAGGATGATCGCTTCTACCCATATAAGTGGGCTTTCCCATACGTTTGCTAAGCTCATCCCATGCTGGTTGATTTGTATACGTGTTGTACATAGCGCAAAGTCTAGATTTCATCCTCCTAGCCTCAAGTGATTCCCACCAAGTTTCTTTAACTTACGGCTCACACTGCTCCTGGGATTAAAGTCACTGAGCACAAATCTAGCGGCCTTTCTTTGTACTATTTCTAACTCATTTATGAGCCCTACATGATATCGATCCCAAACCGCGGAGGCGTATTCCACAATAGGTCTTACAAGTGACAAATATCCTAATTCTTTAGCAGAGGTACTACTTCCTTTTAATACCCTCATTAAAAAGTGCAGGGATTTGTAAGCTTTAGAAACTACACATCCTACATGACTAGTCCATTTCATATGATTCCTTACTTGTACGCCCAAATAGTTGCAAGAATCTTCTTCTACAAGTATTTACGAGCCAATGTTATATTGAAAATCTTGCCTTCGCACTTTCCCTATTTTTATGAGACTACATTTTCTTGTGTTTATTTTCATTTTATTTTCAATCGCCCACTTACAGACCAGGTTCAGGTCATCTTGAAGTACTGCGCTGTCTTGTGAGTCATGTATCTTTCGATATATTACACAATCATCCGCAAACAATCGACAGTCACTGCGAATCTCATTTGGTAAGTCATTTATAAACGCCAAAAATAACAAAGTTCCGATTACACTGTCCTGAGGGATACCTGACGTTACGGTAATTTCATCCGAGAATCGGCCTTCGACTTTCACTTTCTGGGAACGACCCGTCAAAAATTATTGGTTCCATAAAATTACTCTTCTATCAATCTTCGTCGAAGCTAATTTATGGAGTAGCATGTCATACGGCACGACATCAAATGTCTTCGCAAAATCTATAACTACGGCGTCGACTGAAACTCCATGGTCTAACGATTCGCTAATATCTTGAAAAAGTGATAGCATCTGACTCTCGCATGAGTAACCTTTCCGAAATCCATGTTGTCTATCATTAAACCATGATAATGTTTCCCACTGTTCCCTCAAGTAGTCGCAAATGAGATGCTCCATCTGTTTACAAACGATGGACTTAAGACTAACCGGCCTGTAGTTGCCCAATTCAAGTCTGCTTCCTCCCTTAAATATTGGGACTGCCGTAGCTCTTTTCCAGTCATCTGGGATTTGCGCATTGTTTATGGACACATTAAACATCACCTCCAAGTATCGGGCCACGGCCCTACCTCCTAGTTTAAGTACTTCACCAACAATATTATCAGGATCCTTCGATATATTGTAACGTAGTTTTTGTATTAGCTTTACAATAATTGCTGACTGGTTTATTTGTAAAGGGGGAGCCGCTGATTCACCGTTAAGGTCCAACACACAGCTATTGGATTTATTGAACACACTACCGTAAAAGACATGTAATTCATTAGCAATGGCCTGTTTCTCAGTAATTAATTTACCGTCACCGGACATTATCATCGACAAATTATTTGAATTTCGCTTTCTTCTCCTAACATAACTGTAATTTTTTTTTCCATCCATCGCTTCCCGAACCAAGTAAACCTTGCATATAATTGTCATGAGCAGCCCTCTTTTTAAGACGAGCTCTCTTGGTAAGGACTTAAATTTCAATATATACCTGTCACTATCATGTCTTTTATTGTATAATTTCCTAATTATCCGTTTTACACTCCTGATTTCTCGTGTGTAATACTCAGGATCTGGGTTTTGTTTCAGTAATTTAAATGGGACAAATTTATCAATAGTGCTATTAAAAATTTTCAAAAAGTTAGCCCACAGGATATTAATGTGATTTCCTTCCGATGCCCATCCTACAAATAGCTTATTGAAATACTCCTGAAATTTGCCCTGATCCGCCCTGCGATACTGGAATATGATCTTTTCTGCTACATCAGAGTCTAATTTTGTAATGTCACCATATCTAATATTTAACTCAACCCCAGAATAGTCACTAATTCCTGGTACTTTCAGACAGTTAATATACAGCTCTACAGGCCTTACGATATAAACATTTAAGGTATTATTGTCTCTAGTAGGGAAGTTAACTACTTGGGAAAATCCCCCCTCCCTTAAGAATTTGTTTGCAGAGCTCTGAGCTTGACCACAGCTAGTTCTCTCACCAGACCAGTCTACTTTGGGGAGGTTTAAATCTCCGGCAATTATTATGCTCTTTTTCATAGCATTACCCGTACAAGTTTTGTCATACAGTGTGTCGAGGAGCGAAAAGTTATGTTTCGGTGCTCTATACTCCCCTATCACCTGGAGAGGGAATTTATTTCCTTTATCCGAAATTTGTACACATAACATTTCATGATCCGTATCAACCCACTTTAAGAAACTAGCTATATTTTTGCGCACACAAATAAATAGCCCACCACCCCGCCTCTCCCGATCCCTTCTGTACATTTCGTAGGTCCCTTGAATCTTATATTTCGCTACTATTTATATCCTCTTATAACCAAGTTTCAGTAGCAATTACAATGTCCGGAGAATACGTCTCTACAAGATTCCAAAATTCAATTAATTTATTTCCTAAACTCTGACAATTAACCTGCAGTAATCTTAGAGTCTTACCTCCGCAGCAAATATCTCGAAATAGCTCTTTCTCCTCCCGACGGCTGGCAACCTCTGGACCTGCTGCTCCTCACAAAAGCTGGCACTAACCGATGATCCTGTCATGTAGGCTCCCTAGATTGAAAGCTCCCCGTCGATTTAGATGCAGCCCGTCTCGGGCGAAGTCACGGCCACCAATCCAGCAGTCAGCATCTACGTAAACTAATCCCAGTTGTGCACATACCCAGTCCATGCGGTCATTTACAGTCTTAACTCGCCTTAACGGAACATCTACACGCCGAACAATTCCACTCATTATAATTTTTGCATTTCTAAACTTGCTTTTAGCTTTTCTGCCTAGTTCGTAGAGCTCCCCCATGATGTAATCAGCTGTAGCCCTCTTCTTCAAATCGTTCGTCCTAACATGGAGCAACAACACTTTGACTTTTTCACAGTCCTCTACATTTGCTTCTTCCACGTTTTGGGCAAGCTGGTCAATTTTAATCCCCGGATAACACCGCACTTTCGTACCTGATTTCCTCGAGATATTCGCACTCCATTCTGATTTACGAAACTTTGCTGTAAGTTCCTGTATTATTTGATCCCTTGCTTTGATTTGCACCCTCAAACTGTCCGGCATATAACATACTTTACAAAACCAATTCCCGACATCACAATCCTCCTTCTTGACCTTAATACAGCCGAAGTGAAACCATTTCTCACATAGTCCACACTCAACAATGTTTTACCAGCCTCAACTACAGTTCTAAAATTGTTCATGTCGGCCCTACCGGCCTCAACATTTTCATTTATAGTGTTCATCGATGCTTGCAACCCCAGCAACATCGGTTTCATCAGGTCTATCAAGGACTGAGCATCCATCACTAAAAATATGTATGAGAGAAAAGGGGAGAACCTCCATTAGAATACACAAATAGACATATGGGAATAGACCCTCGTAGAAAATTTGTAATCCATGAATAAATTCATGAACTACTACTGGACTCGAAGAATAAATGACTCTAACGTTGATAAACAACAACAACAACAACAACAACAAAAGTAAGAATAATTATATTTACTTAAGATGAGGCATTTGCAAAATCAAAAATCCTCACATGAATTTTACAAGTTAATAATGGTCTGATATCATTAAATGAATGGCATGCGGCCTACTAACTAGCAGTACGACATCCCAGTTCGTCACTGTCCTGTTAGTTCGCCATTAAACCACACAAATCGAGGGCTCAGAATGACAAGGTTCTATTTGACTTTTCATAAATTTTACAGGAGAGCATTTTTAAAGTTTGACTGCTTTTCAAGTTCACATTAATTAAGGGATTCTGCAGTAGTGAGGCTTGAGTTTTTGACTAGTCTATCTTTTATCTATTTAAGTTAAATGAGCACTTATTATACGCATTTGGCAGGTGGGTGAAGTGAATTAGGAAATCAGGTCAGCAAATGGAACCTTGTCATTCCAAATGGTAGGTAAAGTATGGTTGATTTGAGAAGTGTAGGAATGATATAAAAGGATGTTTTACTATGGTTTAATGTTTGAAATAATAAGGAATGCATAAAACAGACTGTACATGGCCAGTAAATTATATATTTCATCCCCCCCCCCAGGGGCTCACAACTAGTGGGACGTGGGTTGGCGACCACGGGGCCCCAGCTGAGTTTGGCTTTACTTCCACTCCCTTGTGCCGTGCTCCTTTCTGTCATCTTTCCTTGACCTCCCTTGGTCAACTCTTGTTCTTTTCCGACCCTGGCGGTATTAGGGTATCCGAGGCCTAGGGAGTCTTTCAATTTCTAGCCTTAATAGGCCCTTGTCTCATCTTTCCTGATACCGTCATTCTTCGAGGGATCAGCCTTCTTTCTCTTTTCATGATATCTCCTGCTTTCTGCTCAAGGCCCTTAAGGAGGCAGGGTGTGTGTAGCCCCACCACTTCTGGTGCACCCTCGATATACCTACACCCTCAAGGGCTCACGGATGGTGAGTTTGGGAGTTGGCGACCCTGGGGGATTCCTGAGCTGGGTCCGGTTTCTCCCCCTTTTTCCATTGCCTCTATGGCCGACCCTCCCCTCTTTCACTTTCCTATTTGCCTTTCATGGCTCTCCTTCCTTCCAAGTCCCTCAATCCTCACTCTTCAAGGATTGAGGGCATTTCTTTTCCTCCTGTCCTTTATTTGCCTTATTGTCCTATTGTTTTCCATTTCATCTTCTAGTCTATAAGTTAGTAGTTAATTTTAGTTATAGTTTTACATTTCATTTTCATCTTCACGATCACCCAAACCATTAGGAGCCGATAACCTAGATGTTAGGCCCCTCAAAACAACAATTATCATCATCATATATTTCATTTCAAATGAACCATCTTAAGATTAATTAACATTACTTGCACATTTTTACATAGGAACTGTTGTATATAATTTGCTCACAAAAGGATCCCCCTACATTTGAACTCAGTGTGATATTATGAAGTCAATTCTGACATCCTTCGTTAAAAACTCTTAAAAAAAAAATACTTCGCTGCTTTAAAAACCTAGCGTTCCTTTAACAAAAGTGAAATCACGGTCATTCTGCCCGTTTAAACAACTGTTTCGTAAAAATATAATGAAATCAGATTCTGCCCAAGTTCACTAAAATATAAATGATGGAACGGTGGAGCTCTGCAGAGAATGTTACATTGGAATGATCATGAATATTTTAAATAAGAACTGATGAGTCATTTGAAGTTTTTGACTAGGAGCCATACTGCTTAAAAATAGACTCATAGTAGGTTTTATCCAGGAGTGGCATCCACTTGTACATTGACCGGATGTCACAAATTCTCTCTTTACTCAGCTTTCACTGAATGATGGCCTGTGAAATCGTCAAATTAAATTCATTACAAAATATATGCCTGTACATGGACATTTTAACTGGTTCCAATCATTCTGTCTCTCACTCTTTTACGTACAATTCATACATTTTTGGTTAATGTAGATTAGTATCAAGGTACAATTTCTTACTATTAGTGCGATTCACAAGTAGGAAAAGATTGTATATGATTCCTAACGTTATCCTTCCTTTTTCTTGAGACTTTATCCCTGGTACACTTGCCTGTTTTATCAGACTTTGGTGTTCCTGCACTACTTTTGCACTTATGGGCGTTATACACAAGTTTCTGACTTACTGCTAGAGTGCCCAAAAAGAAAGACTTACAGACACGTATTATACAATCATGTTTTTGTAAAATGATGTTTCAATGCCTTAGTGCGCCTTGGACCTTTCACAGCTCTCTGTGTAAATACTGTCTGTGTTCTGTATTAAGAAATAATGTTTTTCTTTCTGGCTTAACTCATAATACTACGAATTTTAAGATATCAAGTCTTTCATCTTCTGTAAAGTTGGAAGCCCAGTGGAACTTACAAGCATTTGCACAGTCTTTTAGTGTTAACACCGATTTCTCTTTCACCAGCGTACCTCTTCTGTATATATACTCCTTTTCATGTTGACGACAGTCTTTCCTTACCATACTTTTCCACTGAGACGGGTGACGTTGCCTACCCCTGGTTCGACGTTTCTTAGTAGGTGTTTCCTCACTTTCTGGTTCACAAGATTAATCTGAATATGGAACTAGCCGTAAAAGGTCTCACAGTTTTTCAATTTTATGCTGATTGGAACTCTCGATAGTTTTACTTATGTTGTCCTCAGTGCCAGGTAGTTTGCACTCAGAACCATTTTGATTTGGAAACAGTCTGCAACAATATATTAATCTTTCAAACGGTGAAGATTGTAAAATTTAAATAATAATTTGTGCTAACAACCTTAAAATAATTTATGAATAAACTACAGTTTGGAAATAAACCTAAATTAAAACTAGCTTTCTAATTGCTGTTAAAAAGTAACAAGTGTACATACTTCCTTTTACAACTCTTCTAAATCGGTAAATTTTCCACAATTGCAGTACCGGTACATTCAGTAAACAGAATGATACACTCTTCAGTTTCCAAAGAATGATGAATAAGCAATACAGACGAAACACTGTCTATCAGGCCAGCCAACCCCAAGAATATTACTTAAACACAATTTGTGTCTTCTGAATTAATGACGACGCACTGAATTACTGTTTTACTTCCAAATTGTTGTAAATTAACGTAAATGCAATTGGATTTAGTGAAATGTCATACTGAAATTCTATATCTAAAAAGTCACGTATACCAAGTTATTTGTTTATGTTAACAAAACTAAAAACAGTTGGAATATTCAATTATAACCTTGTCATTCTCAACGAGGAGCACAATATGCAATTAGAACTTTGTCAAAATGACTTTACTGCCCACAAAAATTATAATAACCGTATAAAACCAATAGTGCATATAGATCTTGCACTGTCCCACCCTCTGAGATAAAAATCTCATTTTTTCAAAAAAAAGTCTAATAGAACCTTGTCATTCTGAGCCCTCGAAATGTTAATCCTCTGTAAAAGAAATTATCCTTAACACGTGGCACGACCCCTCAAAATTCGATGCAGACAGGTTGGGCGCCAGAGAAAGTAGGGGTGTATGTTCGATCAGACGACAATGTCGGGGGATCGCAGACCACCAACGGCCTTCTCGACGTCTCCATCCACCTAACCCATACACTCCTCTCGAGATCAGTGAACAGAAATAACACGTGAAATAATAATCAATGGAAACCAGATTTTGGACTTAAATTTATTTTAATGATCATATCATTCTAAATAAGAGGCTAAATGATTAAACTTAATTTTTCTTAAGACTACAGTATTTAATGGAGGAACGTGATTTCTTTCCTACTCTAGGTATGTCTAGGACAGGTATTCCCTATTTTGAGACGACAGTTGACAGGGCGTGGTAACTTGTGTATATCACGGCCATGCGCAATAATGTGACGTGAGACATGAAGTTGTATTCAGGCAGTAACCGACATAAATGTTTCCCCCTTGCACTAGATGGCAGCTAGTCACCAACAGTGATCAGCTTGCGTACGCAGAGCACAAAGAGTGCACCTTTAGATTTAAGCCGTTATTTATGTATTTTTGGATGGGAAAGCTGTGCATATTTTTAACTTCAAATTTTTATTTGCTAGATGCTTATCGTCTATTTAACGTTAATTAATTTCATAAAGGATTTGCTAGAATAACGTAACGTACAGATAAATGTTAGTCGTTGACACCATCGCAACTCCGTTATTTTTTATTATTTCCAATTATTTAAATGTAAATAATGTTATTGTAGAAGAGAGAAAATTGAATTGCGGTAGGATCAGGTGTAATTACTATTATTATTAATTAATGGGATTTTAATTGCGTAGGGGAATCTATGAGTCACGAATCTTAGCTTGATTTGCAATTTATTTTTGTAACTAGGATTTCTAGAAGGGATTTCTAGGGATTAGTTAGGACGTCAGATTTAATTATTCAGTTTAGATTAATTTAGGGTGGAATAGCCACTATGACCCTTCTAAGAATTAGGTTAGGGATCTGATTTGTGAATAAATTCAGTGAATATTAACTTAAGCCTGGGACTTTATGATTTTAGATTTGATTTTTCCTATGGATGTGTTCTTGAGGCTAGTTCAAACTAACCACACCTCTCTCCCAACCCGATACTCCCTGAGACTACAGTATCGTGCCGATCTGGTCAAAAGACACATCCAATCCTTTCAGTTTATGTCTTGTTGGAAAGGGGTCTCGTGCGGGCTGATCTCGATCCCCAGTCCCACGGTGTACAGTACCCCAGGGGTATGCACCCCTTGGAGACCATCCCCCCAGCATCTATCTAAATATCCTAACGGGCAACCCTCGTAAAGCCGGGCCAACATCCATCAACGCCGCAAGGACAGCTTGCCATTCTAGAAAGCAGCTCAATCCTTGCACAATTATTACACACAGCGACATATTATTAACTGGGGCAGCTATGCCATCACATTGCTGACAGCATAGCGCCCAAGAATATAAAAGGAGGCCTAAGGAGGTCACAAGGATCTCTCCATTATCAGTCTTTCGGTGGTGCAGCCGGAGGCTACGCTGGTGTCATCAGAGGTGAGTCAGTCGTGTTCAGATTTCCTACTTTGTAACCCTTACCCACAGCTTGTACTTTCACATTGTGAACATTGTTACATTCCCTACAAGGGACTCATACTTTAACATCACAGACCAATAAACACTTGGTCAACACTCTACACTCGCCTTACTGTTTATACGCCTCTTTACATCCCAACGCCCTTCCTTATTCCCGTCACGGTTAGACGTGACATACGTAGTCTGACAGTGCTAGCTCAGATACCATTGTATTTCTCGCGGCGGCCCGGCTGCTAGGGAGCAGCGCGTGCCACTTAGCTGATACAAGCACGTTCAGTTATATAATAAGCCAGTCAGCTGAGCGACCAGCACAGTGACCCTTGCATTTGGGTCCCATCCCCAAAAACACTACTACATTATTTATAGGAGCGCCCCCTAGTTCCTAACACACAACAACACTCTACACTGGTCAGCTTACCCTGCCAAGGGAAGCTACCCCTTTTTAGGCACAGCTTTATAAATTAACACAATAACTCTTTCCTTTTAGATCCAACCACCCCCAAATAAGGGAACTAAAACACTGGTGGAGGCGGGGTACTACGCATAGTAGAACAGGACTCAACCAACGAGCCCTCGTAGTTAAAACGACCCCTTCCGTACCGCAAAAAGCCAAGCAAATAGTGAAAAAAAATTTCCCCCAGACAAAAAACACCATTTTTGCTCCAAAATTAGCTACACAGGGGAAATTCTTACTAAACCAACCCCCCAGCCCCAGAAAGAATTAAACAGATACGAAAATACACTGTCAAACACGCACAGATTTTTTATTTTTATTTTATTCATATACACTCCATTCAACATGGCCCCCCTATACCGCCTAGCTGTGCTAAGGAGCATTGGGGAGTACCAGGAATTAATTGCCTGGCACAGAGTTTTTGAAACTAGGCAGGACTACCTCAGAAGGTTTCAGCAGCTCCTGCACGCCCAGTACATGCGGATCATAAGAGCCCTTGTCCGGCCACTCCGCAGCGCTAAGAATCGCAAGATTCGGGCGAAAATCCCCACCCTCCGCACACAAATCATAAAAGCACACTGGCAACTACACTGCCGACACGAGTTTATGTTCCAACAATGGGAGACACTCATCACGGAACACAGACGGATAGGGACACAGGACACAAAAGTCGCTGAACAGGCCATATGCCTCAATAGGCAGTACACCCAAATTTGGGACGAATACCGTGAGCTCCAAGCCAACAAGGCCATTTTTGAGTTCATGGTAGGGCCACCAGCCCAGCCGAGAGAGGACGTAAGCGTGGATACGCTGACTCGACAATTTGCGAGGATGTCCCTCTCGCCATGTACTGCCACACATGGGAAGGAGGTCACCATGGCCACAGTCCAGGAGACGGCCAGGTTAGGCTCCAATAGGCTACAAATACAAGGTTACACAAACACATGTCCTTCAGCTCCGGATCGGAAGGCAATTTTGCCAAACCGAGGGGCAGAGCCTAGAACAACCCCCTCGGAACAAAGGGACGAGAGGGAGTTGAAGCCAGGACTCTCAAACACACATAGCATGACAGGGGGACAACGGGACGTAACCACGTCATGGGCAGACGACATAGAACCCGTCCCACTACACATAAAGCCTACATACACCCACACAGATAGGCTAACGCAGTGGCAGGAGTCTGCCGTGGCCACAGGCCGAAAAACGGTCAGGCTACACGCCACCACATTGCTAGGCCAGACACAAGCCATTAAGCGACCTTTTCCGCCAGTTCAAAGGGCAAATTTGCCAGAACGAAGGTGAACACCGGTATAAGTCCCTCAGGATGCACGATACACGCACGCACATTTTGACCAGGCACTACCACACAGTACACGGGGATTAGGAAAAGTGTTATTACCTACCCCACAGAACAGATCGGTCGAAAACACACACACCCCCGTAAAATCTACTAAAATAGCACAGAGCGCGAGTAGGTCCGCGAACACAGGTACACTTAGGCCAACGGTCAAGCGATACGGTGAAAGCAAGCCCGGTCGTACTTTGCTACAAACTCCTCCGAAAAATAGCAGAGGGGCACCTCAGTGGATCCCAGGGGCTTACACCCTAGTGACGGGGCGACGGTATCCACCTGCCGAGCACTGACGCTCGAAATAGGATAACGGCTTTCACTAGGAATACAATATATTCCGACATCACTTGCACCAATAGTATAGTACACATAAGTTCTTTTACACGGGGGAAACAAAATAATAGACAAACAGGTACTCACAAACATAAACTGCACATTTTTTTTCTCTTTCTCTATCTGCCTTCTTTCATGTATATGCAGTGCAACTTGGCTAGATCAGAAGTGCATGATTCAAAATCCTTGTTTTTTTTGTTTGCCCTTGACATTTTTTCTCTCAGGCCATCAATGATTATTGGGCGGAGTGGTTATCACCATAAATTGGATAACGTAAAGTTTCTAATATCCAAAGCCAAGTAGAAGCCCATCAGGTGAGCTACGCGGCTTAAAGCCGGAAAGAGATATTTTGAACATAGCTTAAGCATCAAATCACAGCATAGAGCTTAAGCGAGTCTTTCTAAGCAGAAATGACTAAATGTTCTATGTTCCGGTTCAACAGTGGATAGATTCTCTTGTAGCGGGCAAAAGCCATAAGCGTGGCAAGAATTAAGAATCGCAAACTAGTTTTCAAAAATTTTGGTGAGGTGTGCTTTAACCAACTGAAAAGCCCAATTGCACACCGGGGCGAGACACTATCATTTTGTTGAGTTATGCCGGAACATTTAACACAATTTGTGTATAAATATATAATGGCTCAACGGACAATACATATTTTACTTTTGAAAATTATATATATTCAGTGCCAAGGTAAGGTTATAATTGCTTTGGAGTGGAGTTTCGACTCCCATAGTGCACTGGCTTTGCTCGTGACGTGGATACACATGTATCAAATACGTCTTGCAATGGCCTTCCCAATGTGTACTAGACAGTGTCGGTAGATTCCCCTGAGATGTAACCAGATTACTATAGTGCTAACGTCACCTACTAGGTGGATAGTACGATCAGGACCTACTTACCATTTTCAAGCATTTTTTTTTTCATAGTGGTTACGACACAATTTTGGCAGACTATCGCCATCGGGCAACCCGCTTTAGTCAGCATAAAGCAGGGTGCTAACGAGATACAGCATAGTCTTTCTATTATTTTCTTTCAAAGTGCTCTCTTAATTCAGAGCGGGGCATGGAAAAATTTTTTTTTGCCTCACGCATTCGGCCCGAGAAAGGAAGATGGCCAAGTTAAACTGTATATATATTTAATACATAGGCATCCGTTACACATAACACGGCCTCTAACATGACTTTTTCTCACCGGCACATAGTCACCAAACACGCGACTAGCGGCCCGGAGACACTCGTGCATAACGACATTGGGTACAATGGATAAGGAACATACTTGAACCACGTTACAGTAACACACAATTGGGGACACAAATGTAGATAGTAAGAGGTTCTTTTACAGTACGGCCAATGCATGTGAGACTTTCGAAGTGAAATGCCATGGCCTGTGGTTTGGATTCCACGTAAAACGGAAGTCCCGTGGCGCATGATCTACAGATTAACGGTCATGTTAAACTACAAGTCTTTTTTTTACAATGCGAGAAGCACTGCTCGCAATTACTACAGACAACAATCAAGTTCACACACACACACGTGCAGAAAACAAGGACGTGGGCAGAGCATAAAACAAATGAAAGCACACAACATCGTAATTCAACACCGTCGCATCAGCAGTAACACACTCCTCAATGAGCAAGACTGCTCGACACAGACGAACCGAGCCAACTCCTACTAGACAGGAACCAACGCATCATTCACGTCCGATCTAAGGACCCTATAACTTCCAAAATTACACTACGAGGAGAGTTCAAAAATACGCAAACTCCTCACAGTATTGAGTACTTTCGTTTGCGCATAGCAGATACACAGTACATGTGCCATAATATATGCGGCACAGAGAGGGTCACACCAAGTCTTTACGGGCAACCGGGTCCGAACCCATGACCACACACCACACTCGTACCAAAAACTAACTATCCAACGGTATTTTTGGTACGCGAAACACAAGCAAAAACCACACTGGGGACGCCCCAAGCCCTGAAACACAACGCAGACATAGAACACAGAGAATGACATGAGGTCGCGGGTCCCAATCCCAGTAAAAAAAAAAAAATTGGACACCAGGGAAAACAGTTATCCAGGTTGTCAACCACACCGAAATTGGCCCATACAGATACATGAACAGGGAATACCACATTTCCTCCCGCCAAAAACCGGGCATAAAATTTCAAATTACACCAGACATAGAAAATACATTTCCCAGACACAGCTAGGATAATTTCGGAAGACAAAGGTCTTACGGAATAGTGACCACACAATAGTATTAGCAAATAGTATGAATTGCCACATTAAGGCCGCAAGGAGTCTAAAACAATGACCACACTTGCATACGTGCAGGAAAGCACATGCCAGCGGATGACAAACAATAACATCCCAGCCTGACATTACACATACCAACTGCTGACTTGCAGACTAATCATACTGCAATACTGCGGTGACAAGACACTATTGTGTATCGGCAGTGACCGTGAAATTGCAAACGCAAAACAATTATAACACCATACATTTTTTTTCACACTGCAAAAACATTTGGCAATGGACAAGACGTGACACAGCGGAACTTATCTTGGGCCTATAAGAGCACGTTCGCAAAGACGATGGCAGGCCACGGGCGCCTCCTGCCCATACATGCGATACATATTACGACTTAGCCTGCAACAGACCAACCGTCCGCGTGGTGTGGCGGAACATAGTCACACACACGCACATGCACTCAACAATTAGGAGCAAACACAGACAAGATCTCCCCTCTAATTACTTCTTTTCTCGATTGTAAGGCATAGGAATCATTACAGATGGCTAGGACATGGCCAGTCGCACTACGACCACTGGCCACATTTACACTACAAATGGCAGACCAGATTAGGTCGTGGAGCTTTACTATCCCAAGGCGCGGATAGAAAGCCAACATGGACCAAGGGAGGATGACAAACCATAGGTGGATAATCCGAGAGGGATTACCGACATACTACAGCAGGCTACCATGGTTAATACCCAATTCCCTTCCAATAACCCTCTCACGTCCAACATAAACCAACGCAGACACATGAACACGATCAAAACAGCTACACTACATTACAGAGTACACACAAGGGGTTGATGGACTTCATGCGTCTAAAGAGAAGGCATGCTACGCCTTGGATCACGATGCTACCACCTGAGTATTAGGGGTGGGTCGGCAAAAATTAAATAAGCATAATGCGCATCTCCAAATGAGAGATGAGGCCATAGTTATATGTACTAACCATTCTTTATTAATTAAACACTCCCGCATGACAGGAATATATTGGTATTATGCCCCACCCTACACCTATCCGTACATGAAGGCAGACGCCTCATATCCAGACACATGCATGACTATCCCATCCATTCACCAGGGATATTAATATCAAACCTGCATGGAATTTTCGTATCTTTGCAAACCCGGGAATTACCTCCCCAGTCCACTCACTATAGGAGCATCCCAGCGCCATCACCGGTTCCAGGCCACCACTAACGTGGAACCCAAAGGTGCGCAACCCCTTCCTACCATACTTTAAGCCCACTCAACAAATAACTACCCCCAGATCATAATAACAGGGTACCTGACGCCACAGACCCTACTAACACCTCCATTAAGGTAAAGAGAGCATTATTGCTGGAAAGCTGACATAGCAATGGTAGACCAGAAGTAGTCTATGTACTTAGAAGATCTACAACCCCACAACACTGGAAATATTTTACATTTTACACAGAGATTTAACTATTTACACAGGTTACGCCCACATTTTTTTTACAAAGGAATCTGATACGCTCTGATTGATGACAACGGCGTAAGCCGAAGGTCAGAGGGACCACACTGGAGCAGAGTTGGGGAAGGCGATGTGGACCCTTACCCCAGTTGGCTCAACAGCGCAGCGACCTCACTTAACCTGACGGCTAGACCAAACAGACGAACCACGTAAGGTCAAAGCATTCGTGACCTGGCACGGGCAAACATCGAGATCTGGGGGTGCATATAGCTTATCCCCCTTGTCGGAGAAGGTTACACCCACTATGTGCCACGGTCGTCGAAGCCAAGACCTGCAGGGAGACTTTCTGAGAACTTTTCATGCTAAACAATTCTTACACTCATAGTATTTAGATATTTTAAACGATTTGCCTAGCGTAAGCTTACAAAGCGATCGGACGCTAGTTTTTTTTCCGCCTTTTCCACTGAAATCGTTAGTGTTAGGCTTCCTTTGATCATACATAATTTTCTACAGAAATCATCCTCGAGATATACTTTACAGAATGGTGAAATCCGCACCAAATCCACCCAGTGGTTCTCGAGTTTACCCGTAACATTCAAGAATCGGGGACTTTGTTTTATACTAAGTCGAGATAATGTGCTTCAAAAATACTACAAAATCACTAATCAAGTGTAAATAAAACGTAGTTTTTCGTTTAGCCTCATAACAAGCCATATTTCTTACCGCTACGTCCACCCACGCTCGAGAAAATGTCGGTTTACAAAATTAACAACTACTGTTTTCAGAACCTTAAGATCACATTACAACTCCGTATACACGTTAACAATAAGTTCCTTCAAGACGTATTAAAGTTTCATTACGATCTGATTAATGCTTTCAATGTAATGATCTTTCTAAGTGAGAGCTCCGTTAGACTTGGTAAGAAAACGGCATGTTTTTTGCTCAATCAGCTATAAAATTTTAATGGGTTACAATACCGCCTTTCACAAACCAAGCAGTGAGTGCGTTTGTACTCTCTGTGGTCAAAAGTGTAGCATATGTCACATCACTGTGTGCTCGAAAAGAGTAAAATCAATTAGTGATTAAAGTAGGGAAAGGTCACAAGCTAGAAACTAAGAACAACAAATTTTTAACACAGATTGTAAATTTAGGTTAAGTAATGCTCTTTCGAGCGCACCTGAATAAACTGTAATACAAATGTTTACTCTACATAGCTAAACGCAGAATAAAATAAGGAAAAGTTTGGTGTAGCTTCTTTTGATATAACACTACGGATAACGTATTTATTGACGTCTAAACTCAAGTATCTATGCTTTTTTCCCCGACACTACGAAATATTATGTGCACTCGAGTTTGAAAGTTGTTTGTGAAGTAACCAATAAGCTCACATAAAATATAACAACATTGTCATATTTGCCGTTCTATTTTACGTTAGGTCATGTAAGTTTGGATTTTTTGATGTGTAACATCTTTCCGCTCGGTTGCTGGATAGTTTTGTGGGAGTGATTTTGAAAATTGGGGACGGAAGTGAATCGGACGGAAGTGGATCGAACGGAAGTGGATCGGACGGAAGTGAAGACGCACTGCCAGAAAAGTGGGACGGAAGTGAATCGGGCGGAAGTGGATCGAACGGAAGTGGATCGGACGGAAGTGAAGACGCACTGCCAGCTGGATGTACAATTGAAAATGTGTGTAGGCCTATTGGAAACAAGGCAGTGTGTGCTCTGTAGCGCGAAAATGTTATGGCAACACAGTAGGCAGTGCATTTAGCAGGCACGGGTTTGACGAGCACAGTGGCAAATGTTTCACCGACTTTCATTTGTCATTGAGCAGTTTAAGAAGCTTCACGTTCAAGGTTGAATATCACATGGGGTAGGAAAAGACGACAAATGACATTTAAGTAAGCGGCATTATTGTCAAGCTGTGGGTGAGTAATCAAATATTAAATGCATAACAGAATGTTGTTATATGAGTGGAATAAAAGCTGTATTTTCATCATATGTGAGACTAGGTCATTTCATGATTGTAGGAAGCCATGTTTTGATTGTTTACGACGAACTGTATGAGAGCCTTGAGAATAATGAATGTTATAGTTACTGAGGAATGTGCTCACAGTATTTGAGAGTACTGTCGACGTTGTGTGTCACTTTGATATTGTGAATTATTAATGTAAAAGGAAGGAAGGTAGCTTGTAGTTTTGCGTGTCCGTTAATCTCACGATCATGATCCACGGTACCCCCCTTTTACGTGGAATACGAACCACAGGACATCGCATTTCAATTCGAAAATCTCACATGTATTGACCGGGAATCAAACCCGGTCTACCTTGGTGAGAGACTAACAGCTTGACCGCTGCGCCACAAATGTGACAGTAGCATATCTCCAATTCAATCTATACATTCATCATAGTACCAGTATGAAAATGGAGTGTAAATTGACATTTTAAGAATGTCCAAGCTGTGTAGTATGCGAGTAGGATAACATGTCAGATGATACACATCATATGCGACTACTGTAAGGCTCGTATCTTTTTTATTTCATTTATATTTTAATATTTTTTATCGCAGTTGAAACACAAAAAGTGCCCGTTTTTAAGCGTGTTTCAACCTTTAATAATTAGTTTCTCAGACACCCGTCATCAGATCGAATCCAAATTTTAACACAATGCACATTGGAATGTTCTATAACTGATTTATTAATTTCAAAATGTTGTGTGTCCAAGGAACAAATTTGTTAACATTTTTGTAAGGTTACTTTTTCTCGGTTTGGGGTGGCTGGAAAATTGCGTTCTTTGCCGCATTGTAATCCTTATATCAAAAGGTCATGCTGTATGACTGTGAAATACGTAAATGAATTGACATATTTTATATCGGGTTGTATTTATACAGGATAAAACGACATAATTGAGCAGCTCGCCGATACGGGGAAAGCTGTACAGCGTTGCCGAGATGAAGCAACCTCACGCGACATGCCGTGCCTCGCTCGGAATTGCATGGGCACTCTCCTTGGCAATTTAAAATTAGTTTCTGTTTAACTTCATTAATTCAAGCAAATGGTATTAAGAAGACTTGAAAAACATATCCCATCAGCTTTTCTCATGAGGGTTTTGGACCTCCAATAGCAGCTCTACTGTATTTTTTGTCATTTTTAGATTCTTGATAAGATTTTTGATGTTTTTTATTATTTGCATTTATTTATTTATTTACAATATATACATTGGCTTAAGTCACCGACAGCCGTAGCTACACTCGCTAACGCGCAGCGCTAGTCAATGGGGCCAAGATACTGTATCTGCGTACTCGGTAGACGAAGGTTCAAGCCCCACCGTCGGCCGTCCTTGAGTTTTCCGTGGTTTCCCATCTTCAACTCCAGGTAATGTAACCGTCTAAGAAGCGGAAATACAGGTCATCATCCGACTTAAGCTCAGTTCAGGGCGTGAACCATTCATCCCACTGTCTGACCATGTATTTAGAATGTGAACAAAAGGAAGGTCAAACAATAAAAGACTATAACACCAACTACAATAAATAATAACTTTAATTTACTTAAAAATCCAAACATAAATCACAACACACAAATATAATGGTAAAAATTACCCTCAAACATAATTAACATAATGACCATTTTATTATCTTGCTTCACTTCACTGGATACGTTCATGATCCACCTTATTGCATTAACATTTTAGTCTTGAACATTTAAATCTTTCATCCCTTAAATACGGGGTATTTCAATCATTTCCACTGAGTTTTCACCTGGTCGGGCTTGAACTCAGGATATTTATCTGTTAGCAAAACTATGCCTTCATCTGGCTATAACTGGAACTTATAATTCTTTACATTCACATTATTCTTATTAATCTCTGTTCTCCACATATTCTTAACACTAATTATCTTCCAATAACATATAATAACACATCAAAATGAGTACCATTCATTTCTAAAACTTTCTTTACAAACAATCTTTATTTGCAGCCATTGTGCCCCGGAGAATAGGATGTGTATGGAGCCCGCACTCCACAAAGTCCAATTCTAGTGCTTTTATCTTACCCGTATTCATATTTCTTTGAGGTGAGGAACCAAATTTGGCATTTTCCGAAATGCGTTTATTATTATTATCATTCTTTACTTTTTATCATTATCATTATTATTATTATTATTATTATTATAAGGGAGGAACAATACACGCATAATAATAATCATTTAGCAGGCAATACTCTTCTGCTGTACTTTGTTTCTTCAAATAAAACCACAAGGTCACCCTTACGTTATATCTTTAACACAATGACATCTTTATGGCCGAGTCGGCTTGCAGCGCGACCCGCCATTAGCTCTTCCCCTCGTTCCGAGTGTTGCAATGACCCTCTTGTAAACAAACGACCTTTTTTTCCTTTTTCAACATGACGTAACCTGCTCTTCAACGAACCATATGTTTTAAACATTCACTGAGACCACATCTTTTTGAGAATCCAAGCAGTTCCTTGTTTATACTTTCATTGTGGACTACGCACAGTCTAATTCTTTATATTTATTCGTGCACCCCTTGGGAGGATCATTCTCTGCTATCAGGGTTTTAACATGTAGGTATTATCTAGCCCGTAGTGGCTACAATTATATTTCTGCTGCGATAGGAACTCAATGCATAAAGCTAACCAGCCCAGGAACGCCATGTGCTGTCTGGCTTCTGAGGTCGGTATAGCACACAGGTGGGAATCAATTTCACCCCGCCCCGGCTATCCGCTTAACACAATGATCATCTATCCAGTCTTACGATACATTTTTCATTCACGTGCATCCTGGCTACGTGAGAATTACACCATTACAGTGGTAAGCATTTACCCTTCACTCTGATACAAATATATAAGACCTACAGTACCTTGGTCACCCGACGAATTTCCCCATAAAGATCGTCCTCATTGCACGTTAATTCATTATTTAAAAAGCCCTCAGCTTACGTTTGGTCTTGCCCATTTTGGCGACAATAATACATTACTTGGATGCTCAAACATTTATTACTTCAGTTCGAATATCCTGGCTAGGACAACGAACTTACTGACATTTCACACATTAATTATTTCCATTTCATTACTACGGTGGTCTATTATTATTTCATTTACTTTACTTAGGCCTTTATGCCTGTACTTGTGTTCGCTCAGGTCATTTATATTTAATCCCATTTATATGATTTAACCGTCCTAGGTTCATTAATTAATTTCATTACTTACTTTGATTTTTACTTTGCATTACTTAAGCTTTCATTTATTTATCTATCACTTTTAATTATTCAATTACTTATTAGCTAAGTTGCGTTCAACTTTTACTGCATTTACGTTGTTTAACAATCGTAACAGATTTCCTATGAATTTATTTATTTATTTATTTCAACAATAATTTGGTTCCATCCCTGCATTTAACATTACTTGCTTGCACATAATCGGGTATCAATTCTTATAACGTTTAATTCTGTACGTGGCCTCATTTTTACGGCCTTTCTTTGCAAGAAATGAATTAATAAAGACATATTCACTGCCATAACTTGACATATAATTATTTCACATAGGTACATTTCAAAGATAGGGCGCACAATGGCTCAACATGTTGTAATTCATTTGGTACTCACCCAGTCTGGCACCCATGGTTTCCTCCGATGTGGAAAGATTTCATCCATTATTGCCGTAACTACCACATATTACTGACAATATGGTGACACAGAAATTCTTTCTCCATAACACACGTGGTTTCTACTTGGCACAACATATTTAGATTTTTACACATAATAAATCCCAATTTTGGGAGCACTTTTACAAAATTTTATATCACCCTTTAAAAATACACTATATTTCTTCACACGTTTTACTTTTATAATGTCTACACTAAAACACTTCACACGTGTTTGAAAAACCAATTGAGGTTTAGTCCTTTTTTAACACTTATTATTTATAATTAATTACAATACATGTAATTGTCTATCGTCGTATCTCAGTTACGAGCAGTGGCCTCCGACACGTTATTCTGGATAGCGATTTTCTCTTTGGATTCTACGTCCTACTCTGCGACAACTCCTAGCTTCGATCCTCGGTCTCGGCTTCAAAGTTCTGTCAATCTCCACCGCTTAAACACACAGGTTTTATAACTTAACGGGGTTTTTATGATTCTTCAATTCCGGTTCTGAATTACATAGTTCTCGAACGGTTCCATTTTCGTAGCAAAGTTCTACTTGGCTATCAACAATGTTCACTATCTTCACTTTTACAGCGCGTATATTTATACTTTGAGCGCGTATTTCACTTTTACTTTGTTCCCCGGTCCTAAGTCTGTATGGCTTACAATAAAAGACCATCAGCTCCTACTTTCGGCCTAGCACTAGCAACTCAATTTAGCTAAAATGCGACACTTTCCGTACCTAACTTGTGGATTTGCGTATCACGGTGTCTGCATACTCACGACTTTGTACTTGCAGGTTCCTACTGCCTTTTACTGTGTGTGAGATCTAACTGGCGTATTTACTTTGAATCGTAGACTAAATTCTTCTTTGAAACTCCGTGGCCCTCTCCCAGAGGTCTCATGTTCGATTTTACTGTCTTTCTGAGTGAAGTCAAGTCCCGTTTAGTCCGACTAACTGAACTTCATGTCTCTAACTAGCAGCGTATGCTTATGCTTTGACGGCGCAATCTAACATGCCCTCCGAAGAGCAGCATGATGACTTGATGTACTTTGAACGGCGCGTAGCGCCTCTGCGCTCTCGGCCGAATGAATGACTCGTTGAACCAGCGTGTAACGCCTCAGCGCACACTTGAAGACTGAATAATTACTTAACGGGCAATTACCCACAATAACGGGCAATTACCCACACATGGTACCCTACGGTGAACGTTTGCTGAATTTCGGCATGACTAGTTTGGAGTCTCGAAGGCAAGTGAATGATATGAAATTCCTTTATAAAGTTATTAACGGTCAAATTAATAACTCATTTTTCCTATCGCTCCTAAATTTCAACATCCCTCGCTTTACTACAAGATCAACTATAACATTCAAAAATGATATAACCAATACTACTTCACATAATAATTCACCTGTATGGAGGCTTTGCAGTATTTACAACGATGCGGTTCGTGTAAACTGGAAACTAGATTTCTGTCTCTCAATTAGACCGTTCTTGGAAATTATAACCCAGTCACTCTAATTCATACTTGAAATAAAATTATCACACAAAACCGAATCAACAATGTATATATGTGGATAGGCCTGTACCCAAGTTATCAATGTTACCTTTTAGTTTACGATGTAATAATTTCAAAACCTGCTTTTTATATATTTGACATTAGGTAAAATTTAGATTTAGTTTTTATATTACCTTTAGATTAAGCATTTTACTACTATGCATTTCATTCTGTGTTAACTTCCTAGTTTTAATAATTACATTTAGATATTAATACTTAATGTAGAAATATCAGAAAGTGTATTTTACTGTGTAGGTGCACTGTTATTGGGGCGCACACTGAACCCTGTTGTGTACCGTCAAGAAATAAATAAATAAATAAAAGACTGTTCTTTCGCCCTTGTCGGGCCCATTTGGCGTAATGACGACTAGTACTGCAGACTGACTATTACTGGTGAAACAGTGTGTCCCGCCACAGCGGACATCAAAGACTGAATAATTTGATCCAGCGCAACGCGCCTCAGCCATCACTGCAGACTGAATAATACTTGATTCAGCACGACCCGCCCTGGCGGTTGGCGAAGACTGAATATCGTGAAACAGCGACACGTCCTCTTAGAAATGACGAAGACTGAATAATTTCTGGCTGGAAGCCTTGCTATTTATTTAGAACTTGAAAAATAAATTATTTTGTTGTTCTTCTTGAACCTATCTTTTGAAGCAGACGTCGCACGTCTGTAGAAAAATAACCCTCATGTTCCTCATGATCCAAACGTTACGTTTCCATCTTATTTTTCGAAAATCGATCGTTCAATTTATTTAAAAGAAATCAAAACCACTCCTGCATTATGTTGGCGTAGTGTTTTTTTCTCTCCTACAATGGACTGCTCGATGGCTCCACCTTAAATGACGTATAGCCTCGTAAACACTGTTTTTCTGTGCATAAATTAATAAATGTTATTCCTTGATAACTCCTAAATCCCAGGATTATTCTGGTTGACGCCAAAATGTTCTAACAAATTTGCGTATTTTCCATAAAAACCAGTTATTTCGCAATACTGCGGTGTTGTATCACAACCCAGGGTTGTCATTTTAATGATGAGTTGGCATCCCGATGTGAATTCCCTTCCTCTCTACTGGCGTAAAAACTTTCCATCTGTATGATATCACCAGCTGATACTGCGTTACCCAGCGCTACTAATGAGTCAAATGCGGCTTGCATGCAATATTTCATGATAGCGGACATTTACTGCGTTGAGTCATTGCGTGAGTTGCACTGCTAGTCCGTATGACTGCCAACATCTTATGAATATTTTCCCTTTTCTTCATTTAAAATGTCATAGGTTCGAACCCCAGTACCCCCTATGGGTACAGTAAATGCTGTGATAGGTCACGACCGCTTCCTTCCACATCCTTGCCGAGTTTCATTGATTTCATCTCTCAATACGGCCGTAAAAACCACCCACCACATAGATCTTCAACGTATTTCATCCCCGACCCCGTTGAAAACGGGATTGTTAAGGGATAGACATACAAACACATTGGTTTAAGTCACCTTACAATTCAAAGCGTGTCTAGAGGCTGCGATCGATTCAGTCTTTTAAATCAAAATCCGATGCTACAAACAATTTGCCGAAGTTTTCAAGGGGCATTTCTGGAAAGACTTTCATTGAATATTCAAGCCTCTCTTCTAATTTCGAAATTGTTGGAAGTACCTTCTCCAAAAAAATGTGAATGGTACGCCACATAACTCCAATAGTAAATTGATCTATTACAATGTGTGGTCATCCTGCTGACAGTCGTCTCTCCTTTGCCGCAGGAGATCCTTGTGTTTTCTTTGCTGTCTTATTCTTTATTCTTCTTCACTGCATATTTTACAGACCGAAGTGATTTTCCAAGACAATCAGCTGTTCGTTGATACATAGAAAACCGTTTTTCATCTAGCTTTTCGGCCTCTAGAGTAAAAAGCAAACGGCACTCACAATCATCTGAAGCTCAAATACAGTAAATGCAAGTCTTGGAGGCATCTTGCAGGAATCAGCACTTACTACACACTAAACAAGACTGAACTGAACTGATCTGATAAGAAGACGGAAAATTTGTGTTTATTTTAGGGTGGAACACCGCCACATCTGAATTAGTAGAGGAATGATGCCGGTTCTAACCCACTCTAGAACCCACTTCACTCCACTACTAAGCCTCAGCCACGTAATATTTGCGATAGCTCGTGAACCCATGGTCGTATGTTGACAAATGAGGTGTCGTTGGACTCACAGTGACGTCCTCTTTGCTATGGACCACTCGTAATATTTTTCATTTTTTTTTTAATTTTGTTTTTGAAAGTAGGTGATAGTTTGAAACCCAAACATGTTAGAACGTTGTGTCATGGTTCAAACGAATGGTCTCTATGGCCGTTATTTTTTATAATAAAACTTTTTTATTTTTTATGTTTTTTGAAAACAGTCTATTTTGAAATTTCTATATTTTGGAAACTAACAAGATTACAAGAAAGTTTGTTTGACATAAATGAAAGGTCTCTATCCCCTTTACCCCAAAATACATTTCAAGTCTCTAGAACAAAAACCTGTAGTAATGGGGGTAAGGAGAGTGCTGCCTCACAGCCTACTTTCCTACGAACTTTGCCGATATCTCCCGAACGCATGATCGGTTTTTACGAACGAGGTGTTGTTGGCGTTGGGGTGACGCCCTCGTTGATAAGAATGTGTGCTGGTATTTAAAAAAAAAATTGGAAATTTTTGTTTTTGACATTGGCGCTATTTTCGAAACGGTGAATTTTAGAAAAAAAAAAGGTTGACGTGAATGAAAGGTCCCTAGGCCCTCTAGGAGGAAAGCCAGTTTCAAGTGAGTAGGACAAAAAATGATAGCCTACTTTCTCGCAAACATTGACGATAATTCGCAAACATCTGGTCGGATTTTAATGAATGAGGTGTCTTTGGACTCGAGCTGACGAGGGCTTTGCTATGGACGACTTGTATTATTTTTCAATATTTTTTTTGAAAAATTTTGTTTTTGAAAGTAGGCGATAGATTGAAAACCAAACTTGATAGAACGTTGTCCAATAGTTCAAACGAATGGTATCTATGTCTTTTGTATTTTTATAATAAAACTTTTTTATTTTTTACATTTTTTGAAAAAGTCGAATTTTGAAATTCTTATATTTCGGAAACTAGGAAATCTACAAAACGTTCGTTTGGCATAAATGCAAGGTCTCTACCCTCTCTACTCTCAAAATAGATTTCAAGTCTCTAGGACAAAAACTATGCATTTCCAAACTTTTTTACCTGTTTTTTTTTAATTTTAAAAAAGTGTGTTTGTAGACAGAGAGCCGGTAGCGCTAGGCGTGTGTTACAACGAGGCTATGACTGGCCATGGTGAATACAGGAAATGGATATTTCGATGGGGCGACAGAGCGAGGGGTCGCTTTTTCCGATATTTTTCCTATGATGAACGAATGAAGGCGAATAATTGAAAATGCGTGAAGCATGCTAAGTTTTTTTTTACCCCTGAAGGGGATCTTTAACATGTTAGTAAACGGTAATAAGCGAGACCGCTGTCTGGCACAGCAAATGGTTGTAGAATATGGAAACCTATAACATTCGCTCGACCAAGTCATGTGCATGTACGCAAAGAGCCAAACCGGTAAGGTCATTGGCCTGAGATGTTATAAACTAAATATTAAACTGGGTGAAGTGACGTGTTATATGGTGAAAGTATGTGGTTAACATGATCATGTATTGAGGATGGCCGATTGCTAGTAATTATTATTACAGTAAAATGATTAATAAGAAGAAGAAGAAGAAGACACACAAGTTTTCAATGCTAACACACACAGTCCTGCTTGCTGGACACTGAATACAGCGGCTTGGTGGTTTGGCGAGAGCGACTGCTGATAAGACAGAAATGTCTACGTGGGCAGGAAGTGCGATATCAGCTTACTTGCCTGGTAGAGGCTAGCAGATCTGGCGTTTAAACAGCCGCCATGTTGGTTCATATGCAGTAGTAATACCAATGTATAAGAGGAAGCCATTTTAGATCTTTATTAAAAACATGAAACTAGTATAAGTTATATGAATCTTATCGCGCTTGAGGAAAGTGGGGAAGCGTGGGAACATGTGAGAGACAAACAAGAGTTCAAGGTCAAAACGCTGAGAAAATGCAACACTCTCTGTTGCTAAGCAGACTGATAAGGGCTGCGTTAGTGATGCACTTGCCATTTTAGCAAACGGACGTATACAGTAAAGCTCTTAACTGAACTTTGGAATAAAATACTTTGGTTTTCGGTAAGTACCTATGAATAATTATTTTAATGTTGTCATGATAATGAACCTTAAATTTGTAGTTATTAATAAGGTAATTAATGATTTTTATATTTGTTTGTTTGCAGTTAACCGGAATAGCTGTCATGCCTGAGAGAGAGACCATTCCACTTTTGAGCCCACTAGAAGAAACGAAGAGGTATTAAGACGAGTGGGAGAGGAGAGATATTTCTGGCGACTGCTAATGAAGAGAAGAGATAGGTTAGTAGGACACATACTAAGACACCCAGGAATAGCAAGCTTAGTTATGGAAGGAAGGGTCGAGGGCAAGAACGGTAGGGGTAGACCAAGGTTAGAATATGTTGAACAGATTGCCTCGGATGTAGGGTGTGGTAGCTATGTAGAGATGAAGCGATTAGCTCAGGACTGGGAGGCATGGAGGGCTGCATCAAACCAGTCAAAAGACTCAAGACTCAATCATCAGAAGAAAACAGCCACAAGCAAGTACAAGTCAAGTTGAAAGTTTTTTAAAACTAACTTATTTCATTTTTGATTGATATTTTATGTTTATGAAATGCATGTATTAACCTGAATGTAGGTACTTATGGTGGTTTAGTTCATTTATTTTTTAGAAACTTGGAAAGAAAAGCTTTACCGCTGTAGCAGTCACTGAAAACCCGAGACACACTAGAGTGCAACCATTGTTTCCAGGCAGTGAACTATTGAAAACTCAGGTAAGCCTAACTTAAAATGCTATTCCATTTTACCGCTATTGAAACCCCTAGACAAAAAATTCATTTCCTGTACATGACTGAGGCATGATTGCTTTCTTGATTAATGACTATGTATTGACAACCGGTACAAGACCATAATAGTTCTTGACCGGGAAAAGTACAAGGTTATGTTGGATTTTTTTTAAACAAAAATTTAAATTTAATTTATGGGTGGTTCCCTATGGACTCAAAGAATATCCACAGGTTTGAACAAGATAAGTTGGACAAAATGACATGACATTCTTTTTTCTTGTTTATATATTGGTTAAAGGTGGATGCAAATAACTGCAGCTTTATAGAAAGAAAATAAGTAGATGGGCTGCTGTTAGTGCCGACTTACAGTTTATTATTAAATATTTTTGATGGTGTTTTCATTTAATGCCAATTAACGTAAACGTTTCAATTACAAGTATTGATTGATTGATTGATTGATTGAGTGATGGATTATTTTGTTTGTTTTAGGTGTGGTCATGCGCCATTAACGTAGTGAACAGACAGTGAACAAGCATACATTGTGCTTTAAAATACTCTGTGCTCTTGTGCAACGTTCATAACTTGCAATAAAAAATAAGTTTTATTTTAACACATGGCTTTAGTACCAAATACAACAAGTGAGCAAGTCGGTTTACCACGTGGGTTAGATATAAAATCAGAAAACGATCGTTGGTTAACATTTGAATCGTAGCCTGTAGGCTTTTTGTCGGCACATATACTTGCTGGAGCTGGTTTCTATTACTTGAACCGGGAAGATGTTGTGCGCTGTGTGTTTTGTCGTATTGAACTTTCACACTGGGAAGAAGACATTGGCGATGGGCTCCTGGTTGTCCTTACATGCTTGCAAAATAAGTGCGTAACATACCAGTGTATCCATTTCACCGAACCACAAGGCCATTGGCCACTACTTACGTTGCTGAATCACAAATAAATAATAATAATGATGTATTACCAGCCAACAGTACTTTCGATATGTTTGGTCCATATGCCATAGAGAGTGTTGAATTGGCATGTGATTTTGAAAAATTGGGAGTTTGCAAGACTAAAGCACTAGCACACCCAGAGTACTGGTCTGTTGAAAAACGTTTAGAATCTTATAAGAATGTTTGGCCATTAATAATAAAACACCTAACAAAACAGCTAAGTGAACCTGGAAATGTTTATACTGGTGAAGGGGATAAACAATATGTTTTCATTGTGGATTTGCTTTAAAGGATTGGCAGATAACTGACGACCCTTTTGTGGAACACGTTCATTGGTTACCTAACTGTAGATACATGGTGTTGCTTAAAGGTCAGGAATTAGTGAACACTATTTGTGAACAAAACGTGATTGCAGCCCAGGAGATAAAAGTGCCTTTAGAGTTAGAACACGCGGTACAAATACATGTGGGTGAAAAATGTTTGACCAGCAAATACAAAAGTGTGACCAACAATTATGTAATATTGTTATCAAGAAGAACTAGGTGTTGTATTTTTACTTTGTGGACACTTGATAGACTGTGTCAAGTGTGCATTATCACTTAACACTTGTGCTATATGCAGACAAGTAGTATCTGCTACAGTTAGGACATTTGTGGCATAAATAGTATAATTTATTAGCAATGCATAGTGCTAAATACCAATATGCACAATATTATTACAAGCTGTTGTAGTGTGTAATAGATATGCTTTTGTTTTGTTTATAGACTACTACAATGAATGTTTTGAATGCTGTGGGACAAGCATGTGGCTTAGAGACAAAGAAGCTCAGCGAATTGCCAACCCATGTTCCATTCCGCATTATCTAGATTCGGAAATTGAAAACAGCATATGGTGATCGTGTACTTTGTGTATGTGAAAACTTAGAGACATTTCTGCCTACACGGTTTAATGATATGTCGGAGAGTGTTTTTGATGAAGTGAATAATGCTATAAAACCTGTACGTATAATTTATGAAGGTTATAAAAACAATAGGTGTATGGTCCGTTTTAATTAAATAAATAAAAAACAAATGTGAAATAATAATGGAAGATATAATTGACGACAATAGACTGAAAGAAAAAATAAAATATGTGTATAGAATAATGTTTTTGTTTTTAGTATTTCCTTTAAAAATATTATCATGAAACCAAAAAAATGTATATAAAGTTTGTAAATAAATGCAAATGTTGGTACAGTGTTCTTTTATTTTATACAAAGGTAGAATATTTAACATTGCAGAGTATACATGATTATGACAATAGATGCACACTGAATACAACTCTTTCTCTCTTTACAATAGTCTGTTATAGTTTTTAAACACGAGGCTTGTTGTAGATCTTATTTATAGCAATGCCCATTCACTGTTTTTTTTTTCAGAAACTGGGTAATCCGCAATGGTTTTATAGGCAAAAACCTTATTGTTATTACTATTTAGTCATTTTGATTCTTTTGCAATACTACCTTTTGCATATCAAGAGCAGATGACCTAGCTGTTCCTCTCATTAAAACAACAACAACAACAACAACACTGCCTCTTGCATAGTTTGTGATGTTGATGGCTCTTGAGACGTGGAAGATGGATTAAACATACCTTTTTGAACAGGGGTTAAACGTTGCTCAATAAACCATCCACTCTTTTGAGTAGCAATATGTTTTTCTTGATTTTTTGTCGACAGCAACTGTGTTTCATGCAGTACACCGCATTGATGATCACTGACACTTAAAACGTTACTATTTTTACTTTTTAGGTCACCACGACAATGTTTGGAACGTTATTTTGAACAACGCCAAATAACAGTTCCTTTTTATTGGTTCGTTTTACAATATATGAATACCCTTAGTAGTATGCCTAAGGCTTACCATATCTAGTCATTGATACTTCCATGTCAACTGCCAAGCATAGACTAAGCTATAGTAAAGTCAACTTGGTAATACGAATAATACTTCAATGTGAGAGCAAATATGGATCCAAAGAGTTGAGGTAAAAGTGGAAGGAAAGAAGCAAACATAAGAACCAAGAGTGAGGGTAAAAGTGGTAGCAATGTAGTAGACCCATTACACAATGATTTCAGCACGATGAAGCTCTTGTTCAATTTCTTTGTTTTCCCAATCGTGACCGGTATGCCCAGCTTGTTTAAAGCACGCAAGTGCCGAAGCCGTTGAATTATCTTACTGGGTTTGTTCCAGTATACAAATTTAACAAATGATTTTTAGGTGTAAACAATGCATTACCATTATCATCATCATTATCATCATGATCATCATCCTCATTATCATCATCACCATCATCACTATTACTATATACTCCTTTTTGATCCTCTTGCAATACCACCTCATTTATAGTCTGTGTTGACTTTGATAGTGTTGAAGGTTTCTTGGACGTTGACAACCATCCTAACATGACATTTTGAGGACATGATAAGTGTTTTTGAACAAACACTGCACTATCTTTAGTCGCAATATCGTTTTGTTGAACTTGCTTTTTAGCATTTTCATAATTTTTTGTAAACAGCAACCGTGGTTCGTTTGGAGCACTACATTGATGAACACTCACACTTAAAACCTTTCCATTTTTCTTTTCTGATTGCCTCGACATTTTGTTGACCTCCCTTTTGAGCATCGCCAGAATATTATTCCATTCACATTCTGACGATTATAGTTATAAGAGTAGCCTTGATAGATTGCACGTTGCCCACCAGTGTTGGTTGTAGTAAGTTGCATAGTAGTAACTGACCTGTCAGTACCATGTTCACACTACAAAGGTTACAACTGTTTTGGTGATGGAGTGACTTACCATAAGCTTATATATTGGATTATGTGTTGGCTTTTGTGTTGGCTTTTCTGTTGGCTTTTGTATTGGCTTATTTGACAAGTTATTTTTGTCAATGTATTTAGTGTTTTTGTTTTCTTGGTCTTGGAAAGTATCCGAAAGAGAGGGAATATCTAAAGACTTAACCTCAGCTCACCTAACATAAACTACACCTAACCTAACCTAACTTAACTTTACCTAACCCCACCTAACGTAACCTAACCTAACCTAACTTCACCTAACCTAACCTAACTTTACCTAACCCCACCTAACCTAACCTAACCTAACTTCACCTAACCTAACCTTACTAACCTAACCTAACCTAACCTTTCAACTCTTGGATGATAATTAAATTCTGTGCATAGTCGAGTTGGAACCCAAGACCTCAGTGGTAAAACACAATTATTTTTGGTGGCTTATTGTGGTAGCTTATTTTGATGGCTAAACTAACTTTACCTAACCTAACCTAACCTCAGCTCACTTGGGATATCACTAGGGAGTGTTCATATCCTCCGCTAGGTAGCCGGCTAGTAGTTCAGGTTGTGCTCATATTTACCGCTTGGTAGCGGAAACATACTTTGCGTGTTGCATGTGACTCTTGTGAAGTTTGACCGCGTGCAAGACGTGCTTGTATAAGCTCTGTATATAAACTCAATATACAATTAACCACTAAATGTTCAGAACTAGCATGTATAGCCATGCTTAGGATATATAGGAGACCCTTAGCAAGAAAAGCTGTCTAACCCACTAGTGTACAGCCTTGTCATACGCAGTAAGCACCTGTTGGCAGAATACAACAATTTGAGAAAACCAACAACATATCCATTAATGTATTTAATGAAAACACTTTGTTGTCTTCTTCCAGCCCAAATACATTAATGGATATGTTGTTGGCTTTCTCAAATTGTTGTTTTCTGCCTACAGGAGCTTACTGTGTATGACAAGGCTGTACACTAGTGGGTTAGACAGCCTTTCTTGCTAAGGGTCTCCTATATATCCTAAATATGGCTATACATGTTAGTTCTGAACATTTAGTGGTTAATTGTATATTGAGTTTATATACAGAGCTTATACAAGCACGTCTTGCACGCGGTCAAACTTCACAAGAGTCACATGCAACACGCAAACTATGTTTCCGTTACCTAGCGGTAAATAGGAGCACTACCTGAACTACTAGCATTCTACCTAGTGGAGGATATGAACACTCACTAGTGATATCCCAAGTGAGCTGAGGTTAGGTTAGGTTAGGTAAAGTTAGGTTAGCCATCAAAATAAGCTACCACAATAAGCCACCAAATATAATTGGTTTTTACCCCTGAGGTCTTGGGTTCCAACTCGACTATGGACAGAATTAAATTATAATTTAAGAGTTGAAAGGTTAGGTTAGGTTAGGTAAATTTAGGTTAGGTTAGGTTAGGTTAGGTGAAGTTAGGTTAGGATAGGTTAGGTGAAGTTAGGTTAGGATAGGTTAGGTGAAGTTAGGTTAGGTTAGGTTAGGTAAAGTTAGGATAGGTTAGGTTAGGTTAGGTTAGGTGGGGTTAGGTAATGTTAGGCTAGGTTAGGTTAGGTGAAGTTAGGTTAGGTTAGGTTAGGTGGGGTTAGGTTAGGTTAGGTTAGGTGAAGTTAGGTTATGTTAGGTGAGCTGAGGTTAAGTATTTAAATATTCCATCTCTTTCAGATACATTCCAAGACCAAGAAGAAATCCACTAAATACATTGACAAAAATAACTTGTCAAATAAGCCAATACAAAAGCCAACACAAGAGCCAACACAAACACCAACAGAAAAGCCAACACAAAAGCCAACACATAAGCCAATATATAAGCTTATGGTAAGTCACCCCCTCACCAAAACAGTTGTAACCTTTGTAGTGTGAACATCGTACTGACAGGTCACTACTACTATGGAATTTACCACAACCAACAAAGGTAGGCAACGTGCACTCTATCAAGGCTACTCTTATAACTATAATCGTCAGAATGTGAATGGAATAATATTCTGGCGATGCTTAAAAGAGAGGTCAACAAAATGCCGAGGCAATCTGAAAAGTAAAATGGAAAGGTTGTAAGTGTGAGTGCTCATCAATGTAGTGCTCCAAACGAACCACGGTTGCTGTTTACAAAACATTATCGAAATGCTAAAAAGCAAGTTCAACAAAACGATATTCCGACTAAAGATAGTGCAGTGTTTGTTCAAAATCACTTATCATGTCCTCAAAATGTCATGTTAGGACAGTTGTCAACGTCCAAGAAACCTTCAACAGTATCAAAGTCAACACAGACTATAAATGAGGTGGTATTACAAGAGGATCAAAAAGGAGTATATAGTATTAGTGATTAGGGTGATGATAATAATAATGATGATGATGATGATGATGATGATAATGGTAATGCATTGGTTACACCTAAAAATCATTTGTTAAATTTGTATACTGGAACAAACCCAGTAAGCTAATTCAACGGGGCCGATAACCTAGATGTTAGGCCCCTTAAAACAACAATTATCATCATCATCTAAATCAACGGCTTCGGTACTTGCATGCTTTACAACAAGCTGAGCATACCGGTCACCATTGGGAAATCAAAGAAATTGAACAAGAGCGTAATCGTGCTGAAATCATTGTGTAATGGGTCAACCACTTTGCTACCACTTATACCCTCACTCTTGGTTGTTATATTTGCTTCTTTGCTTCCACTTTTACTTCAACTCTTTGGATCCATATTTGCTCTCACATTTAAGTATTATTCTTATTACCAAGTTGACATTACTAGAGCTTAGTCTATGCTTGACAGTTGACATGGACGTATCAGTGACTAGATATGGTAAGCCTTATGCATACTACAACGGATATTCATTTATTGTAAAACGAACCAATAAAAATGGAACTGTTATTTGGCGTTGTTCAAAATAACGTTCCAAACATTGTCGTGGTGACCTAAAAAGTAAAAATAGTAACGTTTTAAGTGTCAGTGATCATCAATGCGGTGTACTGCATGAAACACAGCTGCTGTCGACAAAAAAAAGAAAACCATATTGCTACTCAAAATAGTGGATTGTTTATTGAGCAACGTTTAACCCCTATTCTAAAAGTTATGTTTAATCCATCTTCCACGTCTCAAGAGCCATCAACATCACAAACTATGCAAGAGGCAGTGTTGTTGTTGTTGTTTTAATGAGAGGAACAGCTAGGTCATCTGCTCTTGATATGCCAAAGGTAGTATTGCAAAAGGAACAAAATGACTAAATAGTAATAACAATAAGGTTTTTATGCCTATAAAACCATTGCGGCTTCCCCAGTTTTTGAAAACAACAGTGAATGGGCATTGCTATAAAAAAGATCTACAACAAGCCTTGTGTTTAAAAACTATAACAGACTATTGTAAAGAGACAAAGAGTTGTATTCAGTGTGCATCTATTGTCTTAATCATGTTAACTCTGCAATGTTAAATATTCTACCCTTGTATAAAATAAAACAAATTGTACCATCATGTTCATGTATTTACAAACTTTATATACATATTTTTTTTGGGTTTCATGATAATATTTTTAAATGCAATACTAAAAACTAAAACATTATTTTATACACATATTTTATTTTTTCTTTCAGTCTATTGTCATCACTTATATCTTTCATTATTATTTCACATTTGTTTTGTATTTCTTTAATTAAAACGGATCACACACCTATTGTCTTTAAAACCTTCATAAATTAAGTGTACAGGATTTATATCATTATTCACTTCATCAAAAACACTCTCCGACATATCATCAAACCGTGTAGGCAGAAATGTCTCTAAGTTTTCACATACACAATGTACACGATCACCATATAATGTATTCAATTTCCGAATATTGATAATGCGGAATGGAACATGGGTTGGCAATTCGCTGAGCTTCTTTGTTTCTAAGCCACATGCTTGTCCCACAGCATTCAATACATTCATTGTAGTAGTCTATAAACAAAACAAAAGCATATCTATTACACACTACAACAGCTCGTAATAATATTGTGCATATAGGTATTTAGCACTATGCATTGCTAATAAATTATACTATTTATGCAACTAATGTCCTAACTGTAGCAGATACTACTTTTCTGCATATAGAACAAGTGTTAAGTGATAATGCCCACTTGACACAGGCTATCAAGTGTCCACAAGGTAAAATACAACACCTAGTTCTTCTTGATAGCAATTTTACATAATTGTTGGTCACACTTTTGTATTTGCTGGTCAAACATGTTTCACCCTCATGTATTTGTACCGCGTGTTCTAACTCTAAAGGCACTTTTGTCTCCTGCGCTGCAATAACGTTTCGTTCACAAATAGTGTTCACTAATTCCTGACCTTTAAGCAACACCATGTATCTACAGTTAGGTAACCAATGAACGTGTTCCACAAAAGGGTCATCAGTTATCTGCCAATCCTTTAAAGCAAATCCACAATGAAAACATATTGTTTTATCCCCTTCACCAGTATAAAAAATCCAGCTTCACAGCTGCTTTGTAAGGTGTTTTAATATTAATGGCCAAACATTCTTATAAGATTCTAAACGTTTTTCAACAGACCAGTACTCTGGGTGTGCTAGTGCTTTAGTCTTGCAAACTCCCAATTTTTCAAAAGCGCATGCCAATTCAACACAGTCTATGGCATATGGACCACACATAACGACACTACCGTTGGCTGGTAATACATCATTCTTCTTCTTTCCGATGAGGCCTGCTAGGGACCACGTGCCAATTTCAATTCTTCACACTTTGTTGTTTTCTCTTCCGTTCCCTCCAGTACTCCTTCATCCGTTCACTATGCTGCTTCTTTCTGTCCCCAGACCACTTCGCACCAGGTTTCTTTGTCAATCTTCCTTGGAATCCTTTCATACGTAATACCCTTTTTCTAAAGATCTCTCTGTTCACCGTTTCTTCTTCACTTATATTATTTCTTTCTAAATCTTTCTTTACTTCTTGAATCCAGCTAGTTGTTGCCCTTTTCTCCCAAAGGTACTTGAATATCCTTTTTGTTAATCTGGAATCATCCATTCTGTAAATATGTCCAAAAAATTGCAATCTCCTTTTTCTTATCGTTTCTGTTATATTTTCTATGTTCCTGTATATTTCATCATTAGATCTTAATTTCCATACTTCTGCTGTTTTCACTGGGCCTAAAATTTTCCTCATGATTCTCCTTTCTAGTACTTCAAGTTTATCTAATCTATAGTTTAGTACCAGACATTCACTTGCGTATAGGCATTCCGGTTTCACCACTGTAGTGTAGTGCCTTATTTTAAGACTTTTAGATAAGCACTTCTTGTTATAAAAATTCTTAGTGATACCATATGCTCTTTCCATCTTGTGTACCCTTTATTCTACCGAAGATTTTTCTAAACCATTTTCTTGAATTATTTCTCCCAGATATTTGAATTTCTTTACTTTTTCCACTGGGCCAATATCTGTTGCCAAATATTTTGAAGCGTTCTTGATGTTTGTAATAAATTTAGTTTTTTCTACGAAGATTCTCAAACCTGTTTTGTTGGTTATTTCTTCCAAGAGATTGATTTGAGTTGTTGCACTTGTTAGGTTTTCTGACAATATAGCAAAATCGTCTGCAAATGCTAGGCAACTTATTTCAATGCCTTTGTTTCTTCTCCCCAAAGTTACTGGCGAAATGTTATGTTCTTTTAGCTTGAAATTCCAAATTCTTACAATTTTCTCTAAAACACAGTTGAACAGAAGGGGTGATAAACCATCACCCTGCCGTACACCTGTATTTATCTTAATAGATTTTGATATCTCACCCATAAATTTTACTTTTGAAATCGTGTCAGTAAGGGTTTCACGTATTAGGTTTGCCAATTTAGTTTTCACTCCAAATTCACGAATTGTTTTATCTATGGTTTCTCTATCAACCGAGTCAAAGGCCTTTTTAAAATCTACAAAAGTCACAACTATGTCCTTTGAATTCAGTATCCTATGGCGAATTATGGATTTTAAGTTAAATATTTGTTCTGAACAAGATCTACCTTTTCGAAATCCAGCTTGATACTCGCCCAGTTGCTTGTCAAGTGATGTTTCTACTCTATTCAGCAATATTTTTGAAAATACCTTGTATGCAATTTGAAGAAGAGAGATGCCTCTATAGTTATCAACGTTTTGTTTGTCCCCTTTTTTATGCAATGGGTGTATTAGAGCCACTTTCCATTCCCCTGGAATCCTCTCTGTTCTCCAAATATCTTCAAAGATTAACTGCAGCTCTTCAATGATTTTTGATTGAGACCATTTCAAAAGTTCAGCTGTTATAGAGTCCTCTCCGCTAGCTTTATTATTTTTAGATTGTTAATTGCTTCTTTAATTTCTTCAGCATTGGGTGGTATATCTTCTTCCAGATTTTCTGTTGCTTGTGAGAATTCCAGCTTATGATCTGGTTCAGGGCAGTTTAAAAGTTGATCAAAGTGCTTCGCAAGTATTTCACAGTTCTCAACATTGCTTAGGCCAAGTCTACCATTTTCATCTTTAAAGCATATGCTAGGCGCTTGATACCCCTTTAATTGACTCTTAAAAGTCTGATAGAAGTTTCGAGAGTTATTTTTAACAAAGCTGTCTTGCAGGTCAGTAAGTTGTGATTTTTCGAATGATCTTTTAACTCCCCTTATTATTCTAGCAGTGTCTTTCCTTTGCTGTTTGTATTGGTCATAATGTTCCGTCTTTCCAGAGCATTTCCACTTTTTCCATTGTTTTGTTCTCTCTTGTAACGTATCCTCACATATTTGATTCCACCAAGGTTTCTTCTTAGGTTTGGCTAGCCCAAACGTCTTCTGAGCTGCGTTGGTTATTTCTTTAGATAAATCTTGCCACTTCCCATGATGAGTTACTTTTATTTCTTCCTGAAATTTTTCCAATGTTTCTTGTGGAATTTGAAGTCTATTTGTGTTATATTTATTTACTCTCTCCCCTCTTCTGTGGTTTCTGTTGGGTAAGAATTTGAGTTTAATTTTAGACTAATAGTGATCAGAGTCAAATTCCCTGCTTCTTATAACCTTGACATTCATAATTTCTTTCATGTTTCTTTTGGATATAGCTACATGATCCAGTTGAAATACGCCTAGTATTGGATTTGGAGAAATCCATGTTTTAGCTTTTCTTGGCAATTTCTTGAAGAAAGTTGACATTAACTTAAGTTGAAAGTTTTTACAAATCGTAATTAATCTCATCCCATTCTGTTTGTTCTTTGGTGTGCAGCATATTCTCCCACTATTGGTCTATGAATCCTCTCTCTTCCTATTTGGGCATTGAAATCTCCAAGTAATATCACCACATTTGATTTTGGAATTTTAGATATTTCATCATCTAGGAGGTCCCAGAATTCCTCTACTTTATTTGGGTTCTTCTTGTTGTCTTCGTTTATTGGCGCATGACAATTAACAAAAGTATATATTTTATTTTTGCAAGTCATTGTCAAAAGACACATCCTTCCTGAGCGTGATTTGAATTCAGTTACATTGGCTAATAGACGTTTATGGACATAAAAGGCTGTTCCCAAGCGTGGCATTCCTTTCATAATTTTAATCGCAGGTTTACCTTTAAAGATTCTATAATCTTTCGTTTCTGTCACATTCTCATCCAAATATCTTGTCTCTTGTACTGCTAAAATTTGAATTTCGTTTCTATCTAAAAGCAGTTCTAATTCCTTCTGTTTACCCACCTTCAGTAAAGAATTTACATTCAAAGTACCTGCAAAAAACTTATGTTTAAACTTAAGTCTGGAAGGATTCCAAGGATGCTCCGACTCATCCCTATTGCAGATGTTGGGACTCCCCAGAACCCTAGGTCCCGATGCATTGCATAACGCAATGGTGGATTTCTCTTCCAAGCTGCCACCTGGGGTAGTGCTTTCTTTCAGCGGCTTTTCCATTCTGCAATTGAAATTGTGTGTTTCAAGGGTATGAATAATATTCCAAAGTAAGATCAGATTGTTAGTCTGAAATGATTTGTTTTCGTGGTTGACTCCACTAGGTTCTTCCGCCCTCTCAGCCGTTGAGAAATGAAATTCTTCTTCCGCCTTTGAAACCGTTGACCGTTTTTCTTAGAGCCCCCAGCACTGATCGGCTCACCGACCCAGCTTCCCGCTGGGATTGGTTACCCAACCTTCCACTGGGTTGCTCGGCTTAACAGGGGCACCTCTTATAGGTTACGTGCTGGAGTTGGAGTGAAAGAGGCTAGTTGGATTCTCTTGCTAAGTCCAATATGTTATGGTTGCAGATGACAGGCAACGACGCATTTCACTCCCATTAATAACTACAAATTTAAGGTTCATTAGCATGACATCATTAAAATAACCATTCATAGGTATTGAACCCATAAATTAAAGGACCTAGGATGAGGTATGGGTTGGGATTCGAACCGACAGCTCTCGAGAACGAAAGCGCCAATGCTACAAGTCTGATTTGGAAACTGATAACATAATAATGTGTATCAGGACTGTAGCTAATGCCAGAAGTAATTTGAAAGATTTCCGTATACTTTTAGCACGGAAATACGAAGAAATTTAAAACGCTATTTTATTAACATGGAGAGGAGTGAGATTTAATAGACGCTGGAAACTGGCAGGATTGGCAAAGTTAAGTGAAGGCGGCACACGGGAAAATCCAGTTTTGGAGGGTACGCGCCAAGGTGACATTGAAGCGTAGCAGAGGAGAGATTTGACCGCGTAAATGAAGGAGTTTCATCACGTGACCACTTATAAACCAATAGCAAAATTATATATTGGCGGTCCTCAATATTTTAATAAATATTGAAGTTAACTTTCAGAAGAAATAAAATGTCAGAAATAAAAAGAGGACGAAAAATGAAAGCCGATGGTGTAAATTATATTTTAAGATTTAATAGAATGAGACGAATATTTATTGATAAAGAAATTTACAAGGTCGAATGCCAGAAACGCCATTTTTTAATTATTATCAGAGTGGGGAGACGACTAGAGGAAGTCATTCTCTACCTGTCTTCGAAAATGTATAGACGAATAATTTGAGAGTGAGAAAAGGGCGACCGAGCTATATGAACAATATTTGACGGGAAGGAGAGCATTGCCACCAAGTCAAGTTGAAGATGAGCATCCGATAAATGTTAATTCAATCGAAAGCCAAAGTTACAATTCTACAAAAGCAACGATATAATGGACAGAGATATGAAGAAACGTTATTGAAATAGCTAAGAGAAATTAATTCTACTGTGTGGAGATATTCTTGCCAAGCAGAAGCAACGTTTTTCGGAAAATACAAGAGTTGTTTAAAAACTAAGGAAATTATAAACAACCTTATTCAATGAGCTAGTTCAAACTGCAATTGAAAATTATGAAGATGTTAAATGAACTGGGGTCAATGAGGATATTTGACATGAAACGTCATTCGATTGTCATGGAAAGTCATTAAATCATGAAGGGAAACTAACTACTTGCAATATGAGGATCCCGGCAAAGACTTAGCCCGCATATCAAGGCTTTGTCAAGGAGGGTGGAAGCTTACCATCATGCTTCACCGAATTAACATTATTGCATCTACAACTGCGAGGTATTACCTAAACAACGGAAGAAATACCTATGAACTACAACAACAAAAACCATTCAACGGATAACTTCCAGAATGCTGTTCGCCAGTAGAAATCGCCAAGAGATGTCCCAGTATAGAAGAATGCAGCGAGATTCCAGCCCCAGTGAGGAGAAGGACGGAAGGCAATCCCGGCTGATAGACGAGCGAGAGGGGGAACGAGCAGGTGGGCGACAAGCAGTTTAGCACGCGACCACAACCAATCCCTTTATGTCAGCTGTGTGGCTAGCTTCAGTACGAGGAGACAGCGGCGTGGGAAGTACGAGTCCAATTTGGATTCTGAAAAAAGATTCTGGCAGAAGGTAAAAGAGACCCAACGAATATACTATTGTAGTTAGAATGCAGTAACGTAGATACCCTTGACCTGACCTAGTTTTGTGTCGCAAATTTGATAGACTAATGTTTAAATGATTTAATTGTTTCATTTGAGTGTAGAGCATCGTTAATGTCGTTTAACGTTTAATATACTTATTTTATAACATCGTCAATAGGATTTTGACGTATTAAGATTTTCAGTCGTCATCGTTAGTCATCGAGAGTTCATTTTGAATTTATTTATATTTGCTAGATTTAATTGGAATATTTCTAAAATTGCGTTAGTTCTGACAGATATAACTATGCAGAAAGTCGTTGGTGACATATTTCTGAGTTTAATTTTTATTGGCAGAGATTTATTTGAAATCTTGATAGATAAACAAGTTAGTGTTTAGTTCTTTTGAGAACAACAATGAACTTGACTTCTTTAAAACAGACTTAGTGAAGTTGACGTGTCTTTGAACAATCTGATATTTTGACACAGATGAAAAACGCTATATTACGGTACGGAAAAATACGGAATGTATAAAGTCATACATATGTAAAGGAATTGTTGTGAGAAATGAAAGAGACTTGTTAGATAAAATGTATCAAGAGAGAAATACTAGAAAGGAGATGAGATGTAACGTATTTTTATTTAGTTAAGACGAGAATATACAGACCGTTCTCTAATAATAGAAAGTTCTACGAATTTTGGTTCCATAAGGTAATAAAAGAATGATAAGATCGCATATTAAAATATTTTAAAGGATGTGGTAGCAGAAAATGTATATGAAAGGAACAGTAATGAAAGTACAAGAGGTATTTAAGAAAATGTGAGTGGACAGAAATGTATAAGCGGTAGAAGGATTGTAATTTGAACTCTATAAGTAAAATTGCCGAATTTCGTGGATACCTATTCAGAGAAATGGGATTCTTTATTATTATTGCGTGTACTGGAAATGAATACGAAAGCGAAGGTGTTGACGCAGCCTTGTGTTTTGTGGTAAAATATTATGATGTTCCTAAGGAAATATAAAGAGTAATGCGATTGTATAGGCCTAATGATGTTCCGACCAAAGTTGTCGAGGTGTAATGTCTGGAAAGATGCGATAAAGATAATGAGTAACTATTGGAGTAATGTATTGTATTACGTTGACGTTGGGAACCGTAGGGCCATCTGTTATATGTCCGTCTTATTTTATTAAATTTATATTAATGGATTTGTCTATACCGAGCAGTTTTTAGCTTTATTGTTTGAAACATTATGCTTAATGGAAGTGAAAGTTAACCCATGAAATGACATTGAAGTAGAATGTTTCATTATCAGAAGTGACGGAAAATATATGTGATGAGAAGGATCAGTGCGATCGAACCATTATCGAGTAGCTAACGATAATGTTGTACATATTGTATAAATTAATAATAGAATTGTTTCTACAATTATTTAAATAGTGTGAAGTATTAAGGTTAAAAAATGGCATTATTAAATGTATTATATAGGGGATGGATGTTAGACGTTTGCGTGAGAAAGGATTTACGTGTATATAAGTACAGTATGAGCCACAAGTGTGACTACATTTTTAATATTTTTAAATAAGTCATTTTTTATGTTGGGAGAATTATTTTCTTGATGTTATGGTCGTGAGGACTAAGAAATAGTGACAGGAAGCTCACTACGTTTTTATTTTATTTGTATGAATAATTGTTATGAATGAATGTAGGTGTGTTAGGACTGGGGAGTGTCCTTATTTTATGAATAAATATTAAGGCACTTGTTAGTTTGCCTGATCGATTTTTTATAGAACATCTCGAATTTCTGTCTTTAATAATCGGAAACGATAGTGCTGCTAGTTAGGTACTGACGCTCATTGCAAATTTTAGTAACCGTTCACCCTCGAGATTCCAAGAATCTCGTCCTACCATATTTTGATTGTAGGATGTTTGTTTATATTGTAACTAAGTAGAAGTACTATCGTGTTTTGAAAAATATACCTGTATTCAGAGGTTACTAGCTATCCACCTAGCAAGGATCCGTTGATCTATCTAGCTGGGTATCAAAGCCCTTTGCGATCTCTTCCATTCCTTAGGATAATAGGAGGGGGCTACGTCAACTTCGGGTGATTAAGAGTATATTTAATTGGCGTTACCCACATCGTGGGGCATGATTGATGTTTACACGTGTAGGCAATATCTAATAGTGGGCTCAGTTTGAGCAACGATCACTCAGAGATGAGGGTGATTTTATTGAAAGATTATTTATTTGCCGATCCCGATTATGGTGTACAATGAAGTGAATTAATGTAACCATTATTGAGGAATACTGTAATGTTTGAGGCATATTGTTAAACCAGCTGATGACAGGTGTGGTCATAGTAATTTAAAAGTGAAGTAATAGTTAAATTGTTGGTTAATTTAAGGATTGTTAAAGAAGGATGTTCGAATGTTGTTACAATGTAGAGATGATGTCGTAGGAACGTAATTATAGGGGTTATATATTTAATATAGTTAGGCTATCGCATTTTAGATTATTTCAAAAATGGCACAAAATTATGGTCACTCAAGATATCCACATTGTTGTAAGTAGTGATGTTTCCCTAGTTCTCCAAGAAAGAAAAATGTCGTCAAATGAGATGGATGCTATCAAGAATATGTTTGGGCAATTGAAGGAGTTCCAAAAACGAATATCAGTAGATTTAGAAATATTGCACAAATATACATATGATAATTCTAAGAAAGTACAGGAGGAGATAAAGCAATCTGCAGCCTCAGTAAAAACGAGTTTAGAAGCTGAACTTACACTTGTACAAACACACACTAAAGAAAGTATTGCGGAAGTACAGAAGGAATGTAGATTAGCTCAGGAAGAAATTAGATTTGCTCAGGAAAAGGCAGAGAAAGCTCAGGAATAAAATAGGAAAGCCCAGGAAGAAATTAGATTAGCTCAGGAAAAGGCAGAGAAAGCTCGGGAAGAAAATAAGAAAACCCAGGAAGAAAATAGGAAAGCTCAGGAGGAAAAGGCAGAGAAAGCCCAGGCAGAAATTAAGAAAGCTCAGGAGGAAATTCAGAAAGCTTTAGAAAAGGCTCAGAATGAAGGTAGAATATCCCAAGAATTAAGTAAACTAGCGCAAGAAGGAAGTCGACTAGCCCAAGAACAAAGTAGAAAGGCTTTAGAAGAAACTAAAATAGAATAGAAGAAGCACAGAAAATAAGTAAGAGCAGTGTTGAGAAAACAGATAAGGTTTCCACAGATTTAGGTACACTTAGAGAAGAGGTAACTAAAAGAGTAGTTGCTGCACAAGTTGAAAACAGTGAAAACATACTTAATCTTAAAAATAAATTACAAAAAGGTTTAGATGAGGTAAAACATGAAAACACAGAGCACTATAATAAAATTTCAGAATCACATGCTGCATTAAGCATTATTGTAAATGGTCTGAATAATACTGTTAGTGATTTACAAAACAAATTAGAGGATCAAAAAAGATTGATTGAAGACGGTATAAATGTAGATATAACCAGTAATATTGTAAAAGCTGTTGACACTATGAAAGAAGATGTTCTTAGATCTAATAGAGAATATATCCACGAAATGCATGCTAAAATTCTTAAAGACATGGAAAAATTTGAATTAGATGCAAATAGAGATATTTCAGTTTAAGAGAAGATTTAAATAAACGTATCGATGAAGTACAGCAATCTAGCGTTTCTAGGATGTCAGAAGTAACTAGCAGTTCAGGTACTAATAGATCAGTTGAACTTGACAGAATTAAAAAGATAATAGATGAGGTAATGACCGAACTTGCTAAAATTAAGTCTAGTCAAGAATCGGAACTATCTGCATTAAATGAACATATGAAAAACGTAAGCGTAAGAGAAACGGGTCATCGTGAAGACTTAAGAACGGATATACTGAGGGATTTAAGGGAAGATCTACATAAATTCTTTCAAGACCGTGAGAATAGATCAAGAGAAGAGCGTGTAACACAAGAGATTAGGAGAGATAGAAATGAAGGAATCGATAGACGGGAAGAAGATAGAGAAAGCCTATAGACTATAGTCAAGAACATAGAGACGGAGGAGAATTTCGGCCTAATATCGAACGAATTAGAAGGGGCTATGAGGAAGGAGGAAGATATTTTGATTCAAGAGAGAATAGAACAACCCAAAATATTGTATTCTTGAAAAATATAGATGACAAGCCGATTCGTTTCAGTGGCGATGGAAATGTGACAGCCATAGAATTTTTGAAGGATATGAAATGTTATTTAGATGACAATTGCATTCCTAAATATACAGAAATGAGGGTTGTCGAGAAATATCTGGAACGAGAAGCACTTCTTTGGTATCGTGCATTCCGATATACATGTGCTAGTTTTGAACAGTTTGCCGAAGCTCTTCAAAATAGATTTTGGAGTTTAGAAACTCAGCAGGACATACGTGCAGAAATATATTGTAGAAAATATGCATTTTCAACCCCAACTAGATATGCTAGCTTCTTCACAAAGCAATTAGCCATGCTTCAGTACCTTCATCCTCCGTTAGCAGAAGGTGAGTTAGTTCAAGCAATATATAGGCAGCTTCCAACAGAAGAACGCCACCATTTAATCTCAACAAGTGTGAAAACGCTAGAACAAATGGCAGATTTGCTCAGACAACTTGACCATACAAGTTTGAATACAAGTACACCAAATGTTAGGAGAAGGCCTGAAAATAGAGAAGCATATACAGTTCTAGTATATCAAACTCAGCAGACAGAAGAAGAACGAAGTAACGTAGGTCCAACGCGAACGCCATACTTCCGAAAAAACCGATATGAACCGAGCTATAGAAATGCAAGAGAAGGAAGACCATACCAGAACAGGTATTGGAATAGTAATCAGCGTAGGACAAGATTCCATCGAAATAATATCAGTTTCCAAAGAAACAGTTACTATAATCGTGATAATAGTCAAAATTAACGAGGCTACAGAAGATATAAAAATTGGAATGACGACAATTTCAATCGTCAAAGGCAGCAGCAGCAACAACAACAGCAACAATCCAATAATAGAGGATGGAGAAACGACAATAATGTAAAGAAATTCTACGACGAGAGGGAACGCGAAAGTCAAGAATACATATCAGACTTAAGAGAGGAAGAAAGAAAAAATGCTGAAAGTCAGGTGGACGAAGAAATAGAACCGCATCCTTCAACGAGTGGACAAAATAATAGTAAAGACTCGCAGAAAGGGGTAAGAAAGAAAACATCATTTTTCAGACGGAATTGGGAGATAATGGAATTTCAACTTCAAACCAAGATTGTCATATAGAAGAAATGAACTGGAGAGAAAACATATGAACGAGCAGGCGAAGAAAAGGATGAAGAGAGGAAGAGATACATGAAAGACTTTAAATTAGTGTTCTGATAAGAAATGATGTAGATCAGTAAATAACGTATATTCTATACTTTATTTATGGGGTCAATGAGGAGCTGAACCCATAATTTAAAGGACCTAGGATGAGGTATGGGTTGGGATCCGAACCGACAGCTCTCGAGAACGAAAGCGCCAATGCTACAAGTCTGATTTGGAAACTGATAACATAATAATGTGTATCAGGACTGTAGCTAATGCCAGAAGTAATTTGAAAGATTTCCGTATACGTTTAGCACGGAAATACGAAGAAATATAAAGCGCTATTTTATTAACATGGAGAGGAATGAGATTCAATAGACGCTGGAAACTGGCAGGATTGGCAAAGTTTAGTGAAGGCGGCACTTGGGAAAATCCAGTTTTGGAGGGCACGCGCCAAGGTGACATTGAAGCGTGGCAGAGGAGAGATTTGACCGCGTAAATGAAGGAGTTTCATCACGTGACCACTTATAAACCAATAGCAAAATTATATATTGGCGGTCTTCAATATTTTAATAAATATTGAAATTAACTTTCAGAAGAAATAAAATGTCAGAAATAGAAAGAAGACGAAAAATTACACCCCATGGTGTAAATTATATTTTTAGATTTAATAGGATGAGACGGATATTTATTGATAAAGAAATTTACAAGATCGAATGCCAGAAACGCCATTTATTAATTATTATCAGAGTGTGGAGACGACTAGAGGAAGTCATTCTCTACCTGTTTTCGAAAATGTATAGACGTATAATTTGAGAGTGAGAAAAATTCGACCGAGCTATATGAAGAATATTTGAGGGGAAGGAGAGAATTGCCACCAAGTCAAGTTGAAGACGAGCATCGATAAATGTTAATTCAATGGAAAGCCAAAGTTATAATTCTACAAAAGCAACGATACAATGGACAGAGATATGAAGAAAAGTTATTGAAATAGCTAAGAGAAATTAATTCTACGGTTTGGAGATATTCTTGCCAAACAGAAGCAAAGCTTTTCGGAAATTACAAGAATTGTTCAAAAACTAAGGAAATTATATACAACCTTATTCAACGAGCTAGTTCAAACTGCAATTGAAAATTATGAAGATGTTAAATGAACTGGGGTCAACGAGGATATTTGACATGAAATATCATTCGATTGTCATGGAAAGTCATTAAATCATGAAGGGAAACTAACTACATGCAATATGAGGATCCCGGCAGTGATTTAGCCTGCATATCAAGGCTTTGTCAAGGAGGGTGGAAGCTTACCATCATGCTTCACCGAATTAACATTATTGCATCTACAACTGCGAGGTATTATCATAACAACGGAAGACATACATATGAACTACAACAACAACAACCATTCAACGGAGAACTTCAAGAATGCTGTTCGCCTGAAGAAATCGCCAAGGGATGGCCCAGTCTAGAAGAATGCAGCGCGATTCCAGCCCCGGTGAGGAGAAGGACGGATGGCAGGCAATCTCGGCTGATAGAAGAGCGAGAGGGGGAACGAGCAGGTGGGCGGCAAGCAGTTCAGCACGCGACCACAACCGATCCCGTTATGTCAGCTGTGTGGCTAGCTTCAGTACGAGGAGACAGCGGCGTGGGAAGTACGAGTCCAATTTGGATTCTGAAAAAGGATTCTGGCAGAAGATAAAAGAGACCCAACGAATATACTATTGTAGTTAGAATGCAGTCAAGTAGATACCCTTGACCTGACCTAGTTTTGTGTGGCAAATTTGATAGACTAATGTTTAAATTATTTAATTGTTTCATTTGAGTGTAGAGCATCGTTAATGTCGTTTAACGTTTAATATACTTATTTTATAACGTCATTAGGATTTTGACGTATTATGATTTTCAGTCGTCATTGTTAGTCATTGCGAGTTCATTTTGAATTTATTTGTAATTGCTAGATTTAATTGGAATATTTCTAAATTTGCGTTAGTTCTGACAGATATAACTATGCAGAAAATCGTTGGTGACATATTTCTGAGTTTGATTTTTATTGGCAGTGATTTATTTGAAATCTTGATAGATAAACAAGTTATTGTTTAGTTCTTTTAAGAACAACAATGAACTTGACTTCTTTAAAACAGACTTAGTGAAGTTGACGTGTCTTTGAACAATCTGATGTTTTGACACAGATGAAAAACATTATATTGTTTTAGATCCCTTAGTTGGGGGGGGGGGTAGTTTAGGGATAAAACATTAGTGTCACTGTACTAATTTGGTAGGTTGTTTCTAAATGGTGGCAGCTTCCCGTAGCTGGGAGAGCTTACCAGTGTAGCGTGTTGTTTGGTGTTCAAATGCTAGGGGGTGTTCCCGCAAAGATGCAAGAGTCTACTAGGGGATGAACCTCTGAGTGCAGGCTAATAGGTCGGCCTGCCAGCTGGACGGAGTGAATGATATAACAGACGTGCTTATGTCAGCGGCTCGCTGCTATGCAGTCGAATCGTCTGCGGGAGCACAATGAAACCTGAGCAAGCGATTACTTGCTACTATGGTCACGGTCAATCGTGACGAGAGTCAGGAAGGGTATGAGGATGTAAAGAGGCGTGTAATTATCAAGACGAGTGTAGTTTACTGACCATGTGTTTATTGGTCAGTGAGTGTGAAATTGTAAGTCCCTTTTAGGGGAATGTAAATAATGGTACAAGTTGAGTGTACAAGATTGTGGATGGGTGTTTACAAAGTAAAGGATATCTGAACACTTGCTGAGTCTCACCTGATGATGGTAGCTGGAGCAGGGCCTTCGGCGACACACACTGTATGACAGATAATGCTCCCAAAAGGCCTCTCTTCTTATAGGTCCTGCCGTTGCTCAGTCAGCATTCCATTGACGTAGCTGCCCCAGTTAGTTGTAGTGTTAATGTTTATGAATGTGTTGCAAGTGGTTGGCTAACCTCCCGAGTTGGGTGGCCGCCTCTTGCCGTGTAAAAGTGATGTTCTGGTCTTATGATGTTTGCCAGTTGGGGTGGGTTTTAGTAGAAGATGGGGGGTGGCTCTCAGGCGGTACAGCCCCCCGGGCCTGTACAAGTCTTCTTCTTCGATTAGTTCGCGTCCCCGCGAACGGGAACGGAACGTGGAGTGGGGGTGTTGATGTGATGGATCGTTGTTGATTCCTCCTTGTACTTCTTCTTTCCTTCTGAGTTGATGTCGTGTAGGGGTAGCGATGTCGTGTTGATGTGAGATCAGCTTGTGTTCAGGGGGGTAGGTTTTGGGATATACATATGATAATTTATAACAGTTCCTTTAAAAAGTTGACATTTGAAATATTAAAAAGTTCAACAACAAAAATTACGTGGTTTTGACATTATATATATTGGTATTGTGCAGGGAGGAAAAAACCCAGGGCTGGACGGGTGGTTGTGCCGTCCGGCGCTGTATTGGGGAAAAAATTGCTCCCTGCAATGTTTTAGTGTGAAAGATGGAAGAAAATAGAGAAAAATAGGTGTCCCAGGGTATAAGTTAAAGGAATACGTAAAATGTAGTTGATTGTGTTGGGGTAAAACGGGACACCTTCACAAATTTTAAGTTAGAAGGGTAGAAAGGAAAGTCAGTGTGTACATGTGTGTGATAAATAAAAATATGTGTATTTACAATGTGTGGCATCATTGGTAACAAATTTTGTGTGAGGTGCCTCTTAACAGTATTACATTATTTTCTTTTACATTAGTCACTTATATCTATCTTAATTATTTTATACCTAGACGGCCGTGTCTACTGTACCTTGCGTGTACGCTACCCTTTGTATTCATGTGCCGTCTCATGGCTAATCCTGTCCGGCCGTTTTCGGTGCAGTTTAGTTGTCGTGCTGCTGATATACCCCTATCCTGTGGATCATTCTCTGTGGGCGAATGCCTCCACACTTGACAGTAAGAGTCGCCGCCACAAATCGGTTGCGCCCTTAGTGTCGTATGTTACGTCACATCTTTGACGCTATTTTCTTTATCTGTCAGTAAGCCTGATACCCCACAGGTATCAACCCTGCTGTTCAGATTTCTGTGTTCTGGAGTGTGGCTGTGAAAGAATGGTAGTGAGTGTGTTGCATTATGTTAGAATGTGTACAAATTAGTGAGAAAAACTGGTGCATAATAATAGCATGGCACAAAAACATGTCGCTGCTGTATGGCAGTGAAATCATCGTCACCAGTGTCATGTATCTGGTGTCGCCGTCTGTAAAGTGGAGAAGTAAAAAAAATAAAAACATGTAATCATTAGCGTAATCTCCATATCGCCTCTTGTGTCGGCGTGTATACTTTCTGAAATCAAAATTACAGGTATTATAGTCTGTCAATACACTCGTGTCGTCCGTCTTGTTCTTTGTCTGGCGCATTCTTATCTTACCTTACTCTATACCTTCTTATGCCGGCTATGACTTTGTGTGTAGTGTTATGTCTTCTCAGTGTATACCAATGTATGAGTGTGTGCTTGTTCGGTGGTCCACCTTACCTTATACCATGATCATTTTTGGGTTCCACTCCTTGGTGCAGTGTTGGAGTTCTTTGCTGAAATATAAAACATGTTAGCAATACCCTTGGCCGAATATATATATATTGCGCACCTATCGCGCAGCGCCGTTTAAGGGTTGGGTTGCGGTGCTGCCGCCCCTGAGACTTCTTCGGCGTCTCGTGTATTATCGAGGTCGGTCAGCTCCAGTGGCTGTACCGTTTACCTCGCTGGTGGGTCGGACGGCTTCAGTGCCTCCGCCCTGTTATGTTTTTATCGGTAATTTATCGATTTATCGGACTTATCCTGGCAACGTCTAGCCGCCAGGTGCCGAGATATTTTGCCTTAATCTTACTTATCTTAATGTATTATATCCTATTGTGTTATCGGGCTTACCCTGGCAACGGATTTGAGTCGCCAGGTGCCGAGATAATATTTGATATTCATGAGCCGAATGGTTTTGCCTTAATCTATTGCCGAAATATGCTGTGCTATTATTTAGCAACAGCGCTTATAAAATTTGCTTAATTGTAAGTTGCGTGTCAAATGCAACTGTCTTACATGCTAAAATTTTGACCAGAGCGATCGCCCGGGGCAGTTTTACCTCCCCAGATCACCACCCGCACGTATTCTAGAAACACCGGTTGTCTCTAGAACCGCCGGATTCCGCTCCCTTAATATTAGTTGTCGACATTTATATTATTACTTAATAACTAGTAATTAATAAAGTCCCGGGCGACTGCGGTGCCAAAAGAGCAAACCGCCTCGCCGTTGTACTTGCCTGTGTTATCATTGTTGGGCCTGCCCACTAGGACCCCTGTGAGGGCTCGCTGTGCTCCTCATTTAAGATCTCTGGCTGCCCGCTGCGTCACCATTTATGTGGGCACTGGACATCGTTCGGGAAAAATCGTCCGAAAAAATAGTAACATCCGGGAATTTGAGCGTCCGGGATCCTCTTCGCCTATATTGGCATTGTTGGGTTGGCCCACGTGAACCCCTTTAGACAGCTCGCTGCATGCCTATTTAGTATCTCTGGCTGCCCGCTGCGTCACCATTTAATATCTCTGGTGACCCGTTGTCAACCATTTATGTGGGCGCGAAATCGAATGACCGCATTCATTCCATATATATTATTGATTATTTGTTAATTCATTCTTCATTTGTTTGGTTGTCTTCACCTATGCTACGCGGGGCAAGGACTTGTCGGATCTAGGGTTGATCCCGCTGAACCCTAAGATCCTGCTTCACTCCTGCGAGTAGGAGACTAACTTCCCGCCATGGAAGTTCTACTTACTTACATGCTAAACTAGTAGTCTAGTCGTAATTTGGTCGTCCCTTGGTTCCTCTCCTGAGTCCGGTGCGGAGTTGGCTAATTCTCCCCCCGTTCGTCAAAAGTCTCCCCAGCAGGTCTTGGCTTCGACGACCGTGGCGCATAGTGGGTGTAACTTTCCTCTGCCGGGGGGTAGGCTAGACGCACCCCCGGTTTTGGCGTTTGCCCGCGCCAGGCCGTGAATGCTTCAACCTTACGTAGTTCGTCTCTTTGGTCTGGGTCATTGAGTTAACTGGGGTAGGGCTCATCATCGCCTTCCCCAGCTCTGCTCTTGTGTGGAGCCTCTGCCCTTTTGTTAACGCTGTCATCACCATTCAGCGTGTCATCAGATTCCTTTTGTGTTAATAAAAAAATAGTGTGCTCTGTAAATAATGTACTGTGTAAATAATGTAAATTTTTTAAGTGTTCTGGTGTTGTAGAATCTTCTAAATGCATGGACTACTTCAGGCCTTCTATGGCTACGTCGGACTTCCAGCGGTAATGCCTTGTTAATTTTCTTGGAGGCGTTAATAGGGTTTTATGGCGTTGGGTTCCCTGTTATTAGGATCCGGGGGTGTTATCTGCTGGCTGGGTTTAAAGCGTGGTAGGAGAAGGTTGCGCATCGTCGGGCTCCGTGTTAATGGTGGCCGTGAGCCGGTGATGCTATCAGGATGTCTTTACAGTGAGTGGACGGGGGTAGGTATTTCCCGGGTTTTGCAAAAATTTTAAAAATTCCATGCAGGAGTAATAATAATAACCCAGGTGTGTGGGTAGGATATACCATGCATGTGCCTGGATATGAGGCGTGTCCGCTCTCATTTGTGGATAGGTATATGCCGAGGTGTAATAATCCTATGTCCCTTGCATGCGGGATTATTTATAAAAAAAGAATTGTTATTATAAATTTGGCCTCATCTCTTGTTTAGAGATGCGCATTACGCTTAATTGTCGTTTTTCCGACTCGCCCTTAATACTCGGGAGTAAGCATTGAGAGCCAGGGCGTAGTGAGCCCTCTCTTTAAACGCATGAAGTCTATCAACCCCGATGTATATTTTGGCATGTAGTTTAGCTGTTTTATGTGTTTATGTGTTTGTGTTGGCTAATGTTGTGAGTGACAAGGTTATGGAAGGAGAAAGGTGGTATAATGGTAGCCCGTAGGTGGTGTCTTGGCCATCTGGTTGGCACCATCTATCTTTGCTCCTGTCATCCTCACTTGGTCAATATCTGCTTTCTATCCGCTCTTTGGGATAGTAAAGTATGGTGACGCTATGACGTCACGGCCTAATCAGGTCTCTCATCTATACTGTTAAAGTAGCAAGTGATTTGTAATGTGACTGGTCATGTCCTGATCGCCTATGATGGGTTTGGGATTAAAAAGTAAAAAGAGAAGTTGTTATTGGGGGGGGGGGGGGTTGTTCCTTCAGAGCACCTGTCTGTATTCGCCCCTGATTAGTGGTCGCGTGTGGCAGGAGGTGCCCGTGGCTGTGGTTACTGAGGCTTGCGTGACTGTAGTTACGTTCCGCTGCAGCGCGCTGTCGCGCTTGCCGTTTATCGGATACGTCTTATCGTGTGTCATGATGCTAATTGACAGCCGGCACGTGTAACCTGTTATCGCACTTGTAAACAAGCTTCTGTGGCCCTATGATAGATCCGGCCTATCGTGTCTGTACATTGCTAAATGTTATGCCTATTGTAACAGCGCTGTATTCCGTGTCAATGTATAGCATTATTATTGGTTTGTTATTGTGGTCATGTCTGCATTTCATGGTCACTTCCGTTATAACAATAGTGTCTGCCGACAGCAGTGTTGCAATGCTTCTGGAATTCGCAAGTCAGTGTTTTGCTGTGTTTATGTTTTCATATGCTTGTATGCGGGAAGTCTCTGATATTACGTATGTTGGCTGCCGGAACGTGACTTTTGCCAATGTCCGAGTGTTGTCACTGTTTGGGATTCCGGGCAGGCCAATGTGTCAATCTGTCCTGTTTTTGCTAGCAACGTTGTGTGGTTACTTATTCCATAAGACCTTTGCCTTGTGAAATTGCTATACTTGTGTTTGGGAAATCTATTTCCTATGTTTGGTGTAATAGAAATTTTGCATGGTGTTTGGCCGGAGAAAATGTGGTGTTACCTGTTTATGTACTTGTATGGGGCCAACTTCCGTCTGAATGGGATTCTGGATTTTTGTTCTCCACGGCGTCCGATTTTTACTGGTCATTCGGACCCGCGATCCCATGTAATTCCCCGTGTTTCATGTCTGTGTTGTCTGTTGGGATTTTTGCCTTCCTAGTGTGGTTTCTGATTGTGTTTTTCGCGCCAAAAATACCGTTGGTTAGTTTGTTTTTGGCACGACTGTGTTGTGTGATCGTGGGTTCGCACCCGCCTTGGTTTAAGGTCCTGGTGTTACAATTTTTTGTACTGTATGTCCCATGGCATGTGTATCGTGTGTTTGAGACACGCAGATGAAAATACGCTTTGGCGTGAAAATTTTGGGACTTTTGGAATGCCCCTTGTATTCTAATTTTGAGAGTTATAGGGTTTTGAAACTAGCGTAAATGATCGTGTGTACTACATCCAGAGCTGGGAGCTGGTAGTTGGTTTGCGCCTGGTGAAGGCCGCGTGACTATGTATGTGTTATCGCTGACCCGGCGATAGTATTGGATTACAGTATTACAAGGAAGTGTTTTGCTGGCTAGCTGTCTGGCCCAAATGCCAGGCCAATGTGTGTATGCTTGCCAGCACGTTTTCGTACTATCCGCATATACAGCGTGTCTTGGGTCCCTCGCAACGTAAAAGAACCTTCCTTTAACTACATGTTGTGTTCCCAAATTTTGTGTTGTTGTAAGCGTGGGGAAAATATATTCTTGTTATTGGTAGTTAACCGTGTTTATGTACGCGTGTCTCCGGGCCGCTAGTCGCGTATTTGGTGACTAGGTGTCGGAGGTGATTTTATTGTTTTATGCATATGTATATGTGTTAGTGGAACTGTCCTTTATTATTCTATCCTCCCATAGGATAGTTACCCGACCTTGCACTCCTGGTATCCAGAAGGTTGCGGGTTCGAGACCGTCTTTGTCCAGGGTAATTACTCCTGGTGCCTTTTAGGCTTGTGTCTCCGGGACAGTTTTGTTAGTGTATTAACTGTTATGTGGCAATGTGAGTTGACTGTGGGCCTTCCAGAAATATGTGGGTTTTCCCAAAGTCTGGGATTTTCACCCTGTGGTGTTTATGTTTAGTTTGCACGCTGTTATGGGGGACGAGAAAAATTCATGTTATAGGCAGTGTAATATATCACGTATACCTTAGGATCAGATATATACAGTTCAACTTGGATAATTCGCCTTTCAGGGGATGAGTGAAAGAGGAGAAAATAAATGAGCTATCCAAAATTTCAAATTGAGAAAGTTCTTTGGAAAAAAATAGAGAAAATATATTGTATGACATTTACATAATGCTTTATGTTTACTATAGCAGGTTGCCAGACGGCGGTACCTTGTAAAGATTGTATCGTAAATAATTTCAAAAGTTTCAAACTGAAAGGTAGGACCTGCGTGCACTATTCGCCTATTCGGCGACGTTAGTAAAACAGTAATTTAGTTACGTCTCAGGGAAATCTACCATTTTTGAAAAAATAGTTTGAGATTCTTAACTGTTTCTTACGATTAAGTCTCTCAGTCATCCCAAAAGAATCTATCAAACTGTAGGAATGGAAAATATAACCAGATAGTCATTTCTACTTGGAAAGACCCGCCTAAGCTCTATGCTGTGGTTTGTTGCTTAGGCTGTACTCGGAATAGTTCTTTCCGACCCTGAGCCGCGTGGCCCGACTGATTGGCTTCCGCTTGGCTTTGCATATTAAAAACTTTGAATTGTCCACAATATGTCCTGAATTACCCACGATTATAATCCCTTGATGGCCTAAAAAAATGCTAGGGGCCATGAAAAAAATTAGGAAAAATTTCAAACTACATAATTTTGAGTTGGCCACGTTCTGCTGTATATACGTGTGAAATCTACCGTTTACAGGGGTGGAATCTGCACTTTGTGTATCCATTATCGTGTTTCTCACGTGTAAAAGAAACTGCCCGTATATATATTTGTGATTCAGTTGACAGTGTGTGTTATACTCATGGTGAAAGTCGTTATCCTCGTTCGAGCGTCATTGCTCGGGAAGGTGGATACTGTCGCCCTGTCACTAGGGCATAGGCCCCTGAAACCCATTGAGGTGCTTCTTTGCTATTTTCTGGAGGAATTTGTAGCAAAGTAAGCCTGGGTCTACTTTCACCGTAGTGCCTGGATGTTGGTCTGAGTGTGTTTGTGTCTGAGGGGCTGATTGCGCTCCACGCTACCTTAGCAGTGTTTATAGGGGTGTGTGTATTTCTGACTGCCCGGCCTCGTGGGGTAGGTAATAAGACCTTTCTTATACCCCGTGTACTGTGTGTCTGCGCCTGGTCAGAGTGCGCGGGTGTGTGTTGTGCACCCCGAGGGCCTGAAGGCAGCACCCTCTCATGCCTTCGCACCTGGGGTACACATGCTAGTGCCCGCTTTCGTCATGGCAAAATTGCCCTTTGAACTAGCGGCAAAGGCCGTTTAATTGCCTGTGATTGCCCTGGCGATGTAGTGGAGTGTAGTCTAACCGATTTCTGGCCTATGGCCACGGTAGACTCCTGTCCTTGTGTTTGCCTATGTGTGTAGGCTTGTGTGGGCTTAATGTGCTGTGGGACGGGCTCTACGTCCTCAGCCCATGACATGGTTACCTCCCGTTTTCCCCCTATGTTATTATGTGTGCCCGAGAATCCTGGCGTCAACTCCCTCTCGTTCGTCCGTTTTGAGGGGGTTGGCGTAAGTTCTGCTCCTCGGTTTGGCAAAATTGCCTTCCGAACCGGAGCTGAGGGACGTATGTCCATGTGATCTTGGCCCTGTAATGTGTTGGAGTCTAGCCTGGCCGTCTTCTGGACTGTGGCCACGGCGAACTCCTTCCCCTGTGTTGTGTAAGTGTCTGAGAGGGACATCCTCGCAAATTGCTGCGTTAGCGTATCTACGCTTACGTCCTCTCTAGGCTGGGCTTGCGGCCCTGCCATGAACTCAAAAATGGCCTTGTTAGCCTGGAGCTCGCGATAGTCATCCCAAATTTGGGCATACTGCCTGTTGAGGCTCATGGCCTGTTCGGCAACTTTGGTGCCAATAGTCCCTATCCGTTGGTGTTCTGTTATGAGTGTCTCCCATTGTTGGAACAGGAATTCGTGTCGGCAGTGTAGTTGCCAGTGTGCCTTAATGATTTGTGTACGGAGGGTGGGGATTTTCGCTCGAATCTTGCGATTCTTAGCGCTGCGGAGTGGCCGGACAAGTGCCCTTATAATCCGCATATACTGGGCGTGCAGGAGCTGTTGGAACCTTGTGAGGTAGTCCTGCCTTGTTTCAAAGACCTTGTGCCAGGCAATTAACTCCTGGTATTCCCCAATGCTCCTCAGCACAGCTAGGCGGTATAGAGGGGCCATGCTGAATCATGTGTATGTATATAACAAAAAAACTGTGTATGCTCGGCAATGTATTATATCTCTGATTCTTTCGGAGGAGGGGGGGGGGTTGGTTTGGGAAAAAAATCCCCTATGTAGCTAGTGTGAAGGAAAAAAATAATGCCTTCTAAAAAAAATGTTTTTCAACTTTTTCGCTTGGCTGCGTGCGGTAGGGGTCGTTTCTGCCACGAGGGCTCGTTGTATGAGTCCTACCCTTATCGTGCGTGGTAGCAGCGCCTCCACCAATATGTTTTAGATCCCTTAGTTGGGGGGGGGGGGTAGTTTAGGGATAAAACATTAGTGTCACTGTACTAATTTGGTAGGTTGTTTCTAAATGGTGGCAGCTTCCCGTAGCTGGGAGAGCTTGCCAGTGTAGCGTGTTGTTTGGTGTTCCAATGCTAGGGGTGTTCCCGCAAAGATGCAAGAGTCTACTAGGGGATGAACCTCTGAGTGCAGGCTAATAGGTCGGCCTGCCAGCTGGACGGAGTGAATGATATAACAGACGTGCTTATGTCAGCGGCTCGCTGCTATGCAGTGGAGTCGCCTGCGGGAGCACAATGAAACCTGAGCAAGCGATTACTTGCTACTATGGTCACGGTCAATCGTGACGAGAGTCAGGAAGGGTATGAGGATGTAAAGAGGCGTGTAATTATCAAGACGAGTGTAGTTTACTGACCATGTGTTTATTGGTCAGTGAGTGTGAAAATATAAGTCCCTTTTAGGGGAATGTAAATAATGGTACAAGTTGAGTGTACAAGATTGTGGATGGGTGTTTACAAAGTAAAGGATATCTGAACACTTGCTGAGTCTCACCTGATGATGGTAGCTGGAGCAGGGCCTTCGGCGACACACACTGTATGACAGATAATGCTCCCAAAAGGCCTCTCTTCTTATAGGTCCTGCCGTTGCTCAGTCAGCATTCCATTGACGTAGCTGCCCCAGTTAGTTGTAGTGTTAATGTTTATGAATGTGTTGCAAGTGGTTGGCTAACCTCCCGAGTTGGGTGGCCGCCTCTTGCCGTGTAAAAGTGATGTTCTGGTCTTATGATGTTTGCCAGTTGGGGTGGGTTTTAGTAGAAGATGGGGGGTGGCTCTCAGGGGGTACAGCCCCCCGGGCCTGTACAATATCACGGTACGGAAAAATACGGAATATATAAAGTAATACATATGTAAAGGAATTGTTGTGAGAAATGAAAGAGACTTGTTAGATAAAATGCATCAAGACAGAAATACTAGAAAGGAGATGAGATGTAACGTATTTTCATTTAGTTAAGACGAGAATATACAGACCGTTCTCTAATAATAGAAAGTTCTATGAATTTTGGTTCCATAAGGTAATAAAAGAATGATAAGATCGCATATTAAAATATTTTAAAGGATGTGGTAACAGAAAATGTATATGAAAGGAACAGTAATGAAAGTACAAGAGGTATTTAAGAAAATGTCAGTGGACGGAAATGTATAAGCGGTAGAAGAATTGTAATTTGAACTCTATAAGTAAAATTGCCGAATTTCGTGGATACCTAGAGTATTCAGAGAAATGGGATTCTTTATTATTATTGCGTGTACTGGAAATGAATACGAAAGCGTAGGTGTTGACGCTACCTTGTGTTTTGTGGTAAAATATTATGATGTTCCTAAGGAAGTATAAAGAGTAATGCGATTGTATAATGATGTTCCGACCAAAGTTGTCGAGGTGTAATGTCTGGAAAGATGCGATAAAGATAATGAGTAACTATTGGAGTAATATATTGTATTACGTTGACGTTGGGAACCGTAGGGCCATCTGTTATATGTCCGTGTTATTTTATTAAATTTATATTAATGGATTTGTCTATACCGAGCAGTTTTTAGCTTTATTGTTTGAAGCATTATGCTTAATGGAAGTGAAAGTTAACCCATAAAATGACATTAAAGTAGAATTTTTCATTGTCAGAAGTGACGGAAAATATATGTGATGAGAAGGATCAGTGGGATCGAACCATTATCGAGTAGCTAACGATAATGTTGTACATATTGTATAAATTAATAATAGAATTGTTTCTACGGTTATTTAAATAGTGTGAATTATTAAGGTTAAATAAATGTCATTACTAAATTAATTATATAGGGGATGAATGTTAGACGTTTGCGTGAGAAAGTATTTACGTGTATATAAGTACAGTATGAACCACAAGTGTGACTACATTTTTAATATTTTTAAATATGTCAATTTTAAATGTTGGGAGAATTATTTTCTTGATGTTATGGTCGTGAGGAATAAGAATTAAAGACAGGAAGCTCACTACGTTTTTATTTTATTTGTATGAATAATTATTATGAATGAATGTAGGTGTGTTAGGACTGGGGAGTGTCCTTGTTTTATGAATAAATATGCAGGCACTTGTTAGTTTGCCTGATCGATTTTTTATAGAACATATCAACTTTCTGGCTTTAATAATCGGAAACGATAGTGCTGCTAGTTAGGTACTGGCGCTCATTGCAAATATTAATAACCGTTCACCCTCGAGATTCCAAGAGTCTCGTCCTACCATATTTTGATTGTAGGATGTTTGTTCACATTGTAACTAAGTAGAAGTACTATCGTGTTTTGAAAAATATACCTGTATTCAGAGGTTACTAGCTATCCACCTAGCAAAGATCCGTTGATCTATCTAGCTGGGTATCAACGCCCTTAGCGATCCCTTCCATCCCTTAGGATAATAGGTGGGGGTACCTGAACTTCGGGTGCAGTACTTACCGAAAACAAAAGGATTTTATTTCAAAGTTCAGTTAAGTGCTTTACTGTATACGTCCCTTTGCTAAAATGGCAAGTGCATCACTAACGCAATCCTTATCAGTCTGCTTAGCAACTGAGAGAGTTGCATTTTCTCAGCGTCTTGACCTTGAACTGTTGTTTGTCTCTCACACGTCTCCCCACATTCCTCAAGCGCGATAAGATTCATATACCTTATACTAGTTTCATGTTTTTAATAAAGAACCAAAATGGCTGCCTCTTATACATTGGTATTACTACTGCATAAGAACCAACATGGCGGCTGTTTAAACGCCAGACCTGCTAGCCTCTACCAGGCAAGTAAGCTGATATCGCAATTCCTGCCCACGTAGACATTTCTGTCTTATCAGCAGTCGTTCTCACCAAAACGCCAAGCCGCTGTATTCAGTGTCCAGCAAGCAGGACTATGTGTGTTAGCATTGAAAACTTGTGTGTCTTCTTATTATTATTATTATTAAACATTTTACTGTAATAATAATTACTAGCAATCGGCCATCCTCAATACATGATCATGTTAACCACATTCTTTCACCATATAACACGTCACTTCACCCAGTTCAATATTTAGTTTATAACATCTCAGGCCAATGACCTTACTGTTTTGGCTCTTTGCGTACATGCACATGACTTGGTCGTGCGAATGTTATAGGTTTCCATATTCTACAACCATTTGCTGTGCCAGACAGCGGTCTCGCTTATTACCGTTTACTAACATGTTAAAGATCCCCTTCAAGGGTAAAAAAGAACTTAGCACGCTTCGCGCATTTTCAATTATTCCCCTTCATTCGTTCATCATAGGAAAAATATCGGAAAAAGCGACCCCTCGAAATATCCATTTCCTGTATTCACCATGGCCAGTCATAGCCTCGTTGTTACACACGCCTAGCGCTACCGGCTCTCTGTCTACAAACACTCTTTATTTTAAAAATAAAATTAAAAAAAGGTAAGAAAAAAGTTTGAAAATGCATAGTTTTTGTCCTAGAGACTTGAAATTTACATTGGGGGTAGAGAGGGTAGAGACCTTTCATTTATGTCAAACAACCCCTTTTGTAGAATTCCTAGTTTCCAAAATATAAGAGTTTCAAAATTGGACTTTCTCAAAAAATGTAAAAAATAAAAAAGTTTTATTATACAAATACAAAAGACATAGAGACCATTCGTTTGAACTATTGGACAACGTTCTATCAAGTTTGGTTTTCAAACTATCGCCTACTTTCAAAAACAATATTTTTCAAAAAGAAAAATTGAAAAATAGTACAAGTCATCCATAGCAAAGCCCTCGTCAGCTCCAGTCCAACGACACCTCATTCATTAAAATCCGACCAGGCGTTTTCGAATTATCGTCAATGTTTGCGAGAAAGTAGGCTATCATATTTTTTTTTGTCCTACACACATGAAACTTGCTTACCGCCTAGAGGGCCTAGGGACCTTTCATTCACGTCAAACAAACTTTCATCCAAAATTCACCATTTCCAAAATAGCGCCAATGTCAAATAAAAATTCTTTATTTTTTTAAATACCAGCACACATTCTTATCAAAGAGGGCGGCACCCCAACGCCAACAACACTTCGTTCGTTAAAATCCGATCATGCGTTAGGAAGATATCGGCAAAGTTCGCAGGGAAGTAGACCGTGAGGCAGCACTCTCCTTACCCCACTACTACAAGTTTTTGTTCTAGAGACTTGAAATGTATTTTGGGGTAAAGGGGGTAGAAACCTTTCATTTATGTCAAACAAACTTTCTTGTAAACTTGTTAGTTTCCAAAATATAGGAACTTCAAAATTAGACTGATTTCAAAAAACATAAAAAATAAAAAAGTTTTATTATAAAAAATAAAGGTCATAGAAACCATTCCTTTGAACCATGACACAACGTTCTATCATGTTTGGTTTTCAAACTATCACCTACTTTTAAAAACAACATTTTTCAAAAAAAAAATATATATATATATATATATATATATATATCAAGTGATCCATAGCAAAGAGGACATCAATGTGAGTCCAACGACACCTCATTTGTCAACATCCGACCATGGGTTCACGAGCTATCGCAAATATTACATGGCTGAGGTTTAGTAGAGGAGTGAAGTGGGTACTATAGTGGGTTAGAACCGGCATCACTCCCCTATTTGAATTCCATTGTAATCATATGTTGAAAGCCTAGTAGGTTACAGGGGTGAGGTCTAGCTCGGAAGTAAACACGAAGCAGTGCGTGTGCCACGATCTACCACGACATTACCTCCGAATACCGTTTGTTTGAATAAAAACTGATATCCAAACATTTCAGCCTCCGTGGCTTAGGCGGCAGCACGCCGGCCTCTCACCACTGGGTCCGTGGTTCAAATCCCGGTCACTCCATGTGAGATCTGTGCTGGACAAAACGGAGGCAGACAGGTTTTTCTCCGGGTACTCCGGTTTTCCCTGTCAAAATTCATTCCAGCAACACTCTCCACTATCATTTCATTTCATCTGTCATTCATTTAATCATTGCCCCAGAGGAGTGCGTCAGGCCTCGGCAGCCGGCACAGTTCATATCCTCGCCGCTAGATGGGGGCTTCATTCATTCCATTCCTGACCCGGTTGGTGACTGGAAGCAGGCTGTGGATTTTCATTTTCATCCAAACATTTTTGACCTAACATTACGTTTTCGCCTGCTGTGGCCAAGGTTGCAGGATTGAATCTTGGCGCAATCAGTTGGCATTTCAGGGTGCTTAAATAAGACGAATCAGTGTCAGTAAATTTAATGGCACGTTAAACATTCCCTTGGGGCATAATTCAGGCAACCCGAGTCTCTAAAAGTCACAGTACGGTACTTAAAAGGGATATAAAACCATTATTAGTATTATTATTATTGCCGGCCCCGTGGTGTTGGGGTAGTGCGTCTGCCTCGCACCCGGTAGTCCCGCGTTCGATTCCCGGCTCCCTCAGGGATTTTAGAAACTGACGTGAGGTCTGGAACAGGGGCACTCAGCCACGTGAGGACAATTGAATAGCTGTCTGACAGTGAGACAGTTCCCTGGTCACAGAGACCGAGATTAATGGCTGAGGGGACTTGGTGCACTGACCACGCGTCACCCCCTAATCTGCAGGCCAAATGACTGGGCAGCGGTCACTTGGTAGGCCTAGGCCCTTCTTGGGCTGTAGTGCCACGGGGTTTGGTTTTTATTGTTATTATTATTGACTTAACGTTAAATAGAACGAGGAAAATGATAGTGTTATTGGATTATCTGTAGGCCTATTGGCTGTTACATAAACAATCTCCAAACTCAAGTGCACATAATAATACTGATCGACAGTAGCATGCAGTTGTCCCGAAACACGTCGATGCTTTGTTCATCTCGGCCTAATACACTCAAAGCCATGTTATGGATTTAAATGGTCGTAAACGTTCGTCACAACATAACTTACAGATGCGTTAACTGAGCAATATGATTAAAATAATTATTCAGAGCAGAACTCGACTGTTAAGTAGCCAGCCGCCAGGAAAATCTGTAAAATTTACTATAAGAATTGGTAATCTCGCAAACAGAGAAGACAAGGAAAAAAGTCTACATTTGGCAAGAAACCTCACGTTCCATAACGCTTGAGCTCTGAACAAAGAAATACCAAAAAAAAAAAGTTGTAGGCTATAACTTGCCATACAAATTGTTGAAAAAAAAAAAAAATGGAAAAAAGGCTGTCTTCAGGAAGATATTGAAGTACAAGTTGTAATCAGTCTTGAAACTTCTGATCCATTAAACATTGATGATGATATTTCTGGTGATAAATTGTGAATGACTTAAACCAATGTGTGTTTATTTCTACCCCTTATAATTCTCGTTTTCAACGGGGTCGGGGAAGAGACGAGATGTGATGGGTGGCTTTTACGGCCGGATGCCCTTGCCAACGCCAACCTCATGAGAGGAGTTATTGAGGGATGAAATGAATGAAACTGGGCAAGAATGTGGAAGGAAGCGGCCGTGGCCTATCACAGCATATACCTGGAGTTGATAATGGGGAACCACGGAAAACCATTTCAAGGACGGCCGACAATGGGGCTCGAACCAACGTCTACCGAGTTCGCAGATAACTTGGCCACATGGACTAGCGCTGCGCGTTAGTGAGTGTAGCTACCGCTGTCGCTGACTTAAACCAATGTATATATTGGCAAATAGATAAACGAAAATAATTTAAAAGAACATTAAAAACTTTATAATAATTTAAAAATGACACAAAAAATAGAGCTGCTATTGGAGGTCCAATGCCCTCATGAGAAAAGCTGATGGGAAATGTTTTTCACGTCTTAATACTATTTGCTTGAATTAATGAACTTAAACACAAGTTAATTTTAAATAGCCAAGGAAAATGTCCATGCAATTCCGAGCGAGGCACGGCATGACGCGCGAGGCTACTCCATCTCAGCAACGCTGTACAGCTTTCCCCGTATCGGCGAGCTGCTCAATTATGTTGTTTTATCCAGTACAAATACAAATCGATATAAAATAAGTGAATTCATTTGAGTATTTCACAGTCATACAGCATAACCTTCTGATATATAAGGATTACAACGCGACCAAGAACGCAATTTTCCAGCCACCCCGAACCGAAAAAAAGTAACCTTACAAAAATGATAACAACTTTGTTCCATGGACATACAACATTTTGAAATTGGTAAACGAGTTAGAGAGAATTCCAATGCACATTGTGGTAAAATTTGAATGCGATCTGATGACGGGTTTTTGAGAAACTAATTCCCAAAGCTGGCGCATGGTTGATACACGCTTAAAAGCGGACACCTTTTGAGTTCCAACTGCGATAAAAAATATTAAAATATAAATGAGAAATTTTAAACTTATATGACCTAACGTGAAATAGAACGACATAAATGATGATGTTATTGGATTTTATTGTAGGCCTATTGGTTACCTCACAAACCACTTTCGAACTGGAGTGCACATAATATTTTGGTCGACCGTAAGAATAGCAGAGCTAATGCAATAAATTAAAAAATTGGAAGAGAAGCAAGATTAGTTTTAAAAGTTACAAACTTGAACTAAAACAAGAGCCATGTGAGACGAAACAACACACTGAATACCTAAGTACGGTATCTTCTTCATCTGTCTCCGGAACATCATCCGATAGTTAATGAGTAGGAGACAATATGTAGACATTCATTATGATACATCACAGAGATTACATACATACTTTATTTGTAAATGTGGATGCTGTCCATGGTGGCAAATTACAATGACTAAACAAAACAATTCATTCATACAATCACAAAAATTTAGGAAATAAGGATTAATTAAAAAATAAGTATTAATTGCTAAAAGCAGATACCGGTAATCATAATAATTTACAGTTTCTTTCAGGCTTCAACTCATGCACCGTACATCACTGTCTCCTGATCTGGTGCTTTCTCACCAACTCGTTGAATTTACCAACATCAGAAGGCAAAGGGCTGAAAATGACCCCTGGCGAACTGTTCCATTCTACTTCCCCCCTCCCAATGAACAAATATTTGCTCCAGTTACTATTCCACTGACTTAATTTTAATTTACAAGAAAGACTATATCTGCCCATACATGACCCTTTCTTTCCCAATGTCTCATGAATGTCTTCCCATGCAATTTCCCCTTTTTAAGCTAAGAACATACCCCCTAGTCTTGCCATTGATCGTCTACCAGTCAGATTTTCCCCACCCAAATCCTGAATCCAAATTACTTTATTGGACACAAGCTTTACCAGGTAATTGTACTTGACTTAGGTGAATAAAGCAAGCTCCTGTTGGTGTGCATGTTCCTTACAGATCCAGAAGACACCGTTTTCTCTTATCAACCTCAAATACTTGAGTACAGTATTTCAGCTGGTAAATATTTTGAAAACGATACCTTCTTAAACAACAACAAACAACCCCTGGCACTTCAGCCCATGAAGGGCCTTGGCCTACCAAGCGACCGCTGCCCAGCCATTTGGCCTGCAGATATTGGGATGACGCGTGGTCAGCGTATCAGACCCCCTCGGCCGTTAATCTTGGTTTTCGTGACCGGGGCACTGCCACACTGTCAGACAGCTACTCAATTGTCCTCACGAGGTTGAGTGCACACCGTTCCAGTCCTCGCGTCAGTTTCTAAAACCCTTGACGGAGCCGGGAATCGAACCCGGGGCCTCCGGGTGAGAGGCAGGCGGCCTTCCCCAACCCCACGGAGCCGGCATACCTTCTTAATCAATTTAAATATTATCCTTTCTCCATTTATCACACTTGGTCAGCTTTGGTAGGATATTCTGTTAAAATGAGTGTTACAACTACCAGTAGTTGCTTACTCCAAATGGCCTACTCCACTTTTGCCATGAGTGACATTAATCTTGGTTTTCGTGACCGGGGCACTGCCACACTGTCAGACAGCTACTCAATTGTCCTCACGAGGTTGAGTGCACACCGTTCCAGTCCTCGCGTCAGTTTCTAAAACCCCTGACGGAGCTGGGAATCGAACCCGGGGCCTCCGGGTGAGAGGCAGGTTACTTTTTAATTTCACTTTGAAAAGTTGTTGAGGATTACGCCAATTTGCCAGTTTGTGCTAACTATTTGTTTCAAACATAATCTCCAGTTTGGAATTTGAGAGGGTTACGTAAATTGGTCTGTACACCATCGATATGGTAATGTAAATACAGTTTTTCTTTTCAGTGGGGCCACAGGTCAGTGAGGCGTGCATGCGCCTTCCACAAGCCAACCCACTTGGGGCTGCTGCTTGTGCGAAGGCAGGATTTGATAATTAAAGGTAAATTCATCATTACCAACCTACCTTTTCCACAGAAGTTGCTGGAAATGTTCTCCATTAGCTGACCGACAGGCGGTATACCGACAAAATAAATTGACACCGACACGTAATTCTCCTTTCGTTATGAGAGATATCTGCTCCCGCTGCAACTCCACTATGGGGAATAGATTTGTACACTTTCTCTTTCAAAATATCCCACAAATAAAAATCACACAGTGTTAAGTCCAGGCTTTGAGTTGGCTATAATCCAGCACTGATCACCGTAACACCAAACAAAACATTTATTCCATTCGATGAATTGTACACATTATGTGCATTTGGGAATGCTGAAAATAAAACACACAATCTTTTCCTGTCTGAAATAGGAAAAGAAGTTATTCAAAATAAGCTGAACGTTGCGACGAAAATTAAGAAATTAAAATATTGGGCCAATAATTCATTTCGCGGTTACTGTGCACCACACACCGATTTTAGGGTCATGCAAGGGGTTTTGGTGGATCAGTCTTGGGTTCAAAGGTGATCAGGATCAATTGTTATATGAATTCACACGTCCATGTAAATCAAACCACGCCTTATCACTAAAAATCACTAACTGTGGACCTAAAATTGCATCATGCAAGGACTGCAAAAACAATTACAGTAGTTGGTCCTTATCACTGGGTCTCTAGGACTTAGGGTTTGAGGTTGAGCAGTTTTGTACGGGCGATACTTCATTAGTTTTGGGCCCTCCAAGCTGCCGAATATGACAGATCAGCTTGTTGTGAAAGTTTTCACAAAGACTTTCTCGGTGAGCGTAATGATCTAGCAATAATGTCCTCTATCTGCTTTGTCAAAACGCTGTGTCTTTGTTTATTTTTAAAATTTAAAACAGGCCCCGTAACCTTAAACTTCATTACAACCTTGCAAACTGTCTTTGAAGGCACCTTAAAGCCCGGAAATTCCTCTTGAAATCTTCTACGAGTAACATTAATAACAGACTCATCTATATAATACAAATGAATCACTAAATGTGTAGCTAAGCGCAAAACTCTAGAACATCTGGATCAATTCAGCTAACTTTTTCCAAATAGGCCTATTCGTTAAAGTCCGAAGAAGGTTTTTATGAAGAGAAAAATTGGAAAAATTGCCCGGAAAACCTGAAAATTCCCATTTTTCAGTGCCTAACAATAAGTTGCTAATTTTACTGCAGTAACACAGTTTGTCAACAGGTACCGCCACAGGCTGAGTCTAAGTGTGGCAGTCGCAATTGCTTCACCAGGCATTGCTGCTACATTGTTAGAAGGCAGTCGAACAGCTAGTTCAGCGCTAAAATTGCCGTTGAATATGCAAAGCAACGAAACTCCGACCTGCAACAATTCGAAGAACTCTGCAATGGCCAAGGTTTTGCAGCAATGTTAATTGATAGTGTGGGATGAATGCACGATGGCATATAAAAAGTCTTAAAAGGCATTAGACTGAACCATGCAAGATCTGCGAAACAATCAAAACCGATTTGGTGGTGCGATGATTTTGTTAGCAGGAGATTTTCGTCAAACATTGCCAGTGATTCCACGGTCAACGCCAGCTGATGAATTAAATGCAAGTTTTAAGTCCTCCATTTTGTGGAAACAGATCAAGAATATCAAGAATGTGCGTGTCGAGTTGCAAAATGATCTATCTGGAGAAATATTTTCAAAACAACTCATTGACATTGGAAATAGTAAATTCCCTTCAGATGTTTTGACTGGCAGCATTACATTTGCTGGCAATTTTTGTCAGTTTATTGATTTAAAAAACGAACTCATCCGAAAGGTGTCCCCAAACGTTGCTCAAAATTCCAGAGATCATATTTGGTTGAGCGAACAAGCTATTTTGGCTGCCAAAAACATAGATGTAAATGAATTAAATTTTAAAATTGGAAATGAAATTGCCTGTGATTTGAGGACATACAAATCAGTTGATTCCGCTACCAAGCAAAGATGTCATCAACTATCCACCTGAATTTTTGAACTCGCTGGATTTGACAGGGTTGCCACCTCACAATCTTCAATTCAAGGTCTGATCGGTGGTCATAATGTTGCGAAATGTCAACCAACCGCTTCTTTGTAACGGCTCATGGCTAGCGGTGAGAGAATTAATGAACAACATGATCGAAGCAACCTTTCTAAAGGGAAAGTACAAAGGAGAAGACGTTTTGATACCACGCATCCCAATGATTCCCACTGACATACCATTTGAATTTAAACGACTCCAGTTTCCAGTGAAGCTTGCTTTTGCTATGACCATAAATATATCCCAGGGGCAGCCATTGAGTTTTTGCGGCATTAATCTTGAAAACCCAAGTCTCTCGCATGGCCAATGTTGCCTGTTCCCGTGTTGGAAAACCAACAACTTTGTTTGTTTACGCGCCAGGAAATAAAAATTGTTTACCATAAACCATTACAATGAAAATATCATTTAACAGACGAATTTTCTTTGGAACGGGTCAGAATTATTACATGTGCAAGAAGTATTTCCTTATGTGGCAGTAAATTATTAGCCACACCTAAGAATTGTGATCATGTGAGGATCACTCTTTTGCCAGTGAAAAGAGCGGTATCTTTTGACGGAATTTTATCTTCATACTGTAGTGTTGATTGGAATCAGTGTTATCTATGATAATTATTTGGCCCAATGAAAGTAGATTATGTTTTGGCACATTAACTTCAAGCCATCAACTTATCAAATTACTCGATTTGGAACGGGGGATAATTATGGCTCAGTAAGGGATTTGAAGACCTGCCAAACAGTTTCCATCTACGCAACAGTCAGTCAGGGTTATTTCTGGGTAGTGATATGCTGATATCTTTTCGAGAATTTCCATAGTCACTATGAAGATATTAATAGCCTATTGCAGCTACTGAAAACACACAGTTTCTTAGTAACTTCTGGTAGCAGTAGAAAATTAACTCATTTCATGTTGATGTAGTGATTTGAATTATTCTGATTTTTTCTTGCAGTACAGACTGAATTGACAGAACGACGTCTGTTGGGTCATATAGTTCTTAAGAAAACTATAACAAATGGAAAGTCTTTGTCTGTGGTAATTCTTGCAGCCATAGTTGTGAGCGACTGGGTAGCAACTAACCATTCCCACCTGTTGGAGAAAACACACGCACTGGTCTGCATCTGTCATCGTTTGCCTCTCCAGGCGGTCAGACTAATGGGGTGCGCGCTAACAAAATACACATAACAAAAAATAAGGCGTAAATTCTCAGCTGATGAATAGTTAACATTCCTCAATGCATGAATTTTCAATTCTTGGTAGTTACACCGTTACATGGTGTAGATACTCCTACAGCATACCACCCTGCGTAATTAGTTACAGTAATTAACCTAACCGTTTGATGTTTATTTGTTTGAAAGTTTAAAATACAAAGTGTACAGATCTAATCCCCGTACCCTAGTGGAGCAGGAGCAGATATCCTTCATAACGAAAGGAATTACAGCGGGTTCGTGACAATTTATTTACAAGGTATAACATCTGTCTCTAAGCTAATGGAAAACATTTCCAGCATCTTCTGTGAAAAGGTAATGATTTGCTGACGACTTTACCGAATCATGCCTTCGCACAAGCAGTGGCCCAAGGTGAGTAGGCTGACAGAAGGCGTGCGTGCGTCTTGCTGGCCCAATGCTCACCCTGTATATTCGCAATTCTTTCATTACCCATAAAATATTTTGTGCAGTAAATGTCACCTATATATTTCCCTTTCAAGTAAACTTTACTTGAGGGAGAGAGAACACACTCCACTATCCCTCAGTATCATCTTGATGTTTTGAGCCCACAGCATGGTTACTGACTCTCTCTCTATCCATGTAACTTAATGAAAAGTAGTTAAATCCGATCAAATTTCAGGGACACTTGAAAAGTTGAATTCGTCTGGCTATCTCAATATGGTTTGTCCGAGTTTCATATTGGTGTAATTATGCTTAGCTTAAAAATTTGAAATATACTATTTTCCATCTAGTCAATACTTTTTAGTGTTTATTTATACACTAGGACGTGTTTCGAGGCATAGTATAAGGTGCGTTCAAAAAGTAACGAGCTGGAGGCATAATTACAGAAACCAGTACCTGTATGTTAGAAGTATTGGCCCTGGCTGTTGAGGCACTTGTCCCACTGCGACACGAGGCGGTGAATGGCTGTCTCGTAAAATTCCCTGGGCTGTGGTGTGAACCAGTTCCGCACGTACAGCTGGACGTCGGCGTCCGAGGTGAATCGTTGGCCCCGCAGAGCCCTTTTCAGGGGACCAAACATGGCGTAATCACAGGGAGAGAGGTCCGGACTGTATGGAGGGTGGCCGAGAACCTCCCATTTGAATTTCTGCAGGAGTGCCGCGACTGTATTGGCCGTATGAGTTCGTGTATTGTCGTGGAGCGACCACGGCGGCTATGGCGTTCACTGTCACTCGGCGGTCCTGGGTAATGAGTGCATCAACCAGCTGGACGTTGTCATCGGTAATGCAGGGGGGGGGGGGTGCCCCGGACCGAGCATCATCGGCTAACATCACCCGACCTTCCCTGAAGCGCTTGTGCCACGACTTGACCCTTGCAAGGGACATGCAGTGTTCGCCGTACACTTGTGACATTCGGCGATGAATGTCCCTTCCCCCTACTCCTTCCGCTGTCAGAAACCGAACAACACCACTTTGCTCTTCGGTTGACGCCTCCATGTCACTGTTTGAAATGCGACTGGCAGCGTTGGACGATTGACGAATGCTGCTGCTCGCTTTGTATCGTCATATGAAGTGAAGGCGTGCCCTCTAGCGACGGGCTGTGAGCTTACACGCTCTGGTCAGAACCACACCTCGTTACACACGCCACGATTAGCCGATGTAGTCACCGGTTTGCGCATTCCAGCCTCCGGCTCGTTACTTTTTGAACGCACCTTATATTATTGGAAATCTGCCCCTTCATCAGCTAGTACAGTTAATGGCCAGTCATTGTGACATTAAAATTGATGAAAAATGGATGATGTGGATGAAATGTGATGTAAACATATATGATTGTTGCACTTACACAACATAAAAAACTATAATGATTACAAAGATAACAGCAAACAATAAAAAATTGTTCTAGTCCATGAAACTCGCCTAATCAATATTCCCTTTCGTTCATATCTGTGTCCAACTGTGGAGCCTTTTGTTGTTGTTTGTCAATTTACAGCTTGATGGGTGAAGCTTAGTTTTGTAAAGTATCAGATAAGAGTTGGGACGATATAGGGGTGATTGTGGTTCTAACATGAATAAAACACTGGAGGTACACTCAATTTTCAGCAGCAAAGTGAGTGATTGTTTGCTGCTGAAAATTGAGTGTACCGGTAATACCTACAGTGTTTTAGCTATCTTTGCAATCATTCCAGTTTTTTATAACGTGTAAGTGCAACAATCATATATGTTTACATCACATTTCATCCACATCAGCCATTTTTCATCAATTTTAATGTCACAATGACTGGCCAATAATTGTACTAGCTGATGAAGGGGCAGATTTTCAATAATATTGGAAAAGCACTGGGAGAAAGATCGTAATTTGACATTTGTGTTTTTAGACATCGAAAAAGCATTCGATAGTGTCCCTAGAACAACTATATGGGAGTGTCTTAAAAAGAAGAATGTGACTATGGAACTCATTCAGAGAGTAAAAATGCTTTACGATGACTGCTACAGTTGTGTTCAAGTAGGAAATGGATATTCAGATTGGTTCCAGACATCGAGAGGAGTGCAACAAGGCAGTGCCCTTTCACCATTACTATTCATCACCATCATGGATGAAATCATAAAGGAAGTGAAGCAGAGCACCAATATGGATCTTCAAGCATTTGCTTTTGCAGATGATATAGTTATCTGGGGAAATAGTGAGCTGGAAGTCCAGGAAAGGCTGAACGTCTGGAATGATCATTTGAAAAAATATGGACTGGAAGTAAGTGCTACAAAAACTGCTGCAATGTCTGTTAACAGACAGAGAAGTAAAGATAATATAATGCTGGAGGGTGTACAATTGGAAACAGTAAACCAGTATCAGTACCTTGGATGCTTAATATCAAGTGACAACAGAATACAGCTTGAATTAAATAACCGTATTCAGAAATCAAGTCAATTCTATCAGCCAGTTCGATATCTACTCTGGAATAAGCAAGTGCCACTAAGATCGAAACAAACTCTGTTTCGAACATACTTTGTCCCTATATTGACTTATGGGTTAGAAACATGCACAACTACCAATAAAGATGACAGCAGACTTCAGAAATGAAGTTTCTAAGAGGCATGCTTCAAAAAACTAGGAAAGACAAAGTAAGAAATGAGAGGATAAGAGAACAAGCTGGAATAAATCAGTCCCTGAAGGAGACCATAACTAGGGCACGTTTGCGATGGTTTGGTCACGTCAAACGTATGGCAGAAGGAAGAATTGCAAAACAATGGTTACATACTGAGATTACTGGAAAGAGACCTGTTGGAAGACCTAGGAGGAGATGGCTGGACCAAGTGAAAGAAGATATCACATCCAAGGGAATCAACTGGGATGAAGTCTTGAAGGAGCAGTGGTAAATGAATCGAACCAAAATGGAGAGCGCTCGTAAACCACACCCGGGAAACTGGAGTGGAAACTTGATGATGATGATGATTATGCATCAAAACATGTCCTAGTGTGTAAATAAACACAAAAAATATTGACTAGACGGAACATAGTATATTTCAATTTTTTAAACTATTATTCTATAATATGGACCAATCATGAACAATGTTGACCCCAAACATCATTATGCTTAATTAGAGTGATAAATCTCCTGTTTCCTTTGTAATACAAGATACTTCAAAAGCAGTATGGTAGTGATATAACCTGCAACTAGCTTGAAAGGGGATATCTTTAAGTACAGTACTTATAGCCAGGGCTGCTACCAATATAAATTTAAAATCTCTTGTATAGTACCTGGAAAATCTACAAAAATTATTAATTTACCTAGAATAAAACACTGGAATGAGTCTTAACAGGAGCTCCTCTATTGTGTGAGCACTTTGTAACTTAGCAAACATTCCCCACTGTTGGGTAATAATTTTCTCATGTAAAATACTGACATAGATCCGAATTAAATTAATTGCTGGGCACCATTCATCATTAAAATGAGAAAATTGATTATATAGAAACACAAAATTCTTACTCTCAATGTGAGGGTCAACAAGCTTGCAATGACAATATACCAATTCTCTACCAAGGAAGCTCTGAAGGATTCTACTAAGACTCTGATAGATACGATATAAATGGAATGCTGAAATAATACATAGGTCGAGTCATAAGTCATGGCAACTATTTTTTTCTCGCGAATAGGAGACAACACAGAAAATCTACGAGATGCATTCGGAAACGTATTGTATGTACTTGCGTAGGATGCCACTAGATGGTGTATGTAAATAACAGTGTGGGTCTGAGCATGCCCTCAAGTTCAGTGTGTGAGTGAGAGCGTCACACAATGGAAGTCAACAAGCAGGAGCAACGATCGTATATTAAAATCGCAGTTTTCCACAGTTGAAATGCACGCCAATGCCATGCAGAGCTGCAGGAAGCATTAGGTGTGCATGCCATGCGCTATAGAACAGTGGCTAGGTGGGTGGAGACGTTCAAAAAGGGTAGGGTATCAACTGCCGATTTGCCTCGCGCAGACCGTCCAGTGTCCATGGACGAAGATGTACGGATAATGGTGATCGATCAGTGTTTACAGGAGGACAGGCGCTGGACTATAGCAGAAGTGCAAGAACATACAGCAATACCAGCGGCAACAATATGGCGCATTTTACACAAGGACCTACAGATGCGTAACTTTTGTGCACAGTGGTAGCACATCACTTAACGGAGGTACAGAAGTAGATTCGTTACGAAACATGTCGCATCAATTAGGAGAGGTTTCAGCAGGAAGGACAAACCATGTTGAATCGCATGATTGCAGTCATTGAAACATGGGCACGTGCTTATGAACCTGAACTGAAGAGACAGTCAAGTGAATGGCGTCGTCAGGGGTCACCACGGAGACACAAGGTTCGACAAAATCCGTCGCCCAATAAGGTTATGGTCATCCTGGCATACGATGTTCAAGGTGTTCTTGTGTGTCATCAAGTGCGTGAGGGGCACACTGTCAATGCAGTGTATTACAATTCCTTTTTGTTGTACCAATTGCGCCGTGCAGTGTGAACCAAACGTCCTGATCGTTTGGACGAAGCCATAATCCTACACAATAGCGCGACAGCTCACACAGCAGCTATCGTTAAGCGTCGCTTACAACGGTGGGGATGGGAGGTTCTTCCACACCGGCCTTATTCGCCTGATCTGAGCCCATGTGACTATGATCTAATCCCCTAAGTCAAGAAGCCACTACGAGGACGACGGTTTGCTAACAAAGAAGACACCGTAACAGCATTTCAGAGGGAGGTGTTACACGTTAGCAATACACATGCCCCACCACTGGCAACGTACAGTAGGCACCTTGGGTGATTATTTCGAAGGTCTGTAACTAGTGGAGACCTGTCCTTTGTACTTAGTCTTGTGTATTTGCTGTCTATACCATAATAAAACAATGTTTACCAATGGCCTGTGTTCTGTCAGTTACCTACGAGCATCTCCTGACGTCAGAATTTATCTTCAGGCACTATGCATACCCACATGCCCTATATTTCCAAATGCATATCGTAGATTTTCCATGTTGTCTCCTGTTCGCGAGAAAAGAATTAGTTGCCATGACTTATGACTCGACCCTCGTATATTCTGCAATATTTACAAAATAGTAGCCTAAACCTGCCGTTGCAAACAAAAGAAGCTAAAGCGAGCCAAGACTTAAGTTAAGTGTGCTTCTGATGTGCCTCGAGACTTGGTCACCTTACCTTGTGAAGATCTGGATTGAAGATTTACAGAACATCTTCCGCTTATAATGGTCATCATCGTCAGTTACTGGTATAGGTTGGTTGGTCTCCGTAGATGTTGTTACCAATCTTGTCTGCTTGCCTAAAAATTCAGGAAACTTAATCCCCTAAATATCATGGTACGTGCTTATACGAGGATCAGTTATATTGAACTGCCTCTGATGTGAGAAAGAGCTATCTACTTTCACTCGCTGATACATTGATTACTGCACTGCGGCAACATCCAAGATTTGATATTGTAGCTTTTATTCGGTCAATACAAAATAATTCCAATTACTGGAATATGCATAATAATAACAAATAAATTACATGTGATTTATATATACAGTTGAACCTGACTTAAACGTACTGTACAGGGATCAACGCACACATGAAGAGGCCAAGCGTCAAGCTAGGAAACTTCGAGCAGCCCAATCACGTCCTCCTCCAGCAATACTAGATGACTTGTGTGGACGCTTGTTCCATGCCAGGATTGGACTGTTTAGTCACCGAAAGCACATCCACAAACTGGATTCGATAGGTTTTGTTTTCGCACCCTTAAAACATCTCGGATTCTTCGATTTTCCTATCACAAGAGGAAAACGTTTCTCAGATACATCTGCATTGGTGGTGGGAAGAACTGTTACTTCAATTTTACTTTTCTTCCCTTCATCGCATGAGTCACCTTTTTCAGCTTATGTTTTATTAGGAAGGAGACTGTAGAATAAGCCGGTTCTCATCACAATTGTAGATGTTCAGAGGCTGGTAATCGCCTATGATACCCGGCAGAAACTCTTCTTTCCAGTGTTGGCACCCTGACGTCGTCTACAACTTTTGATAACGATTCTAATGGGTTGAGGGGGTCTCCGTCCAATCAATACAATACAACTTTTGAATCGCCACAAATTTTTCTCCATGTGATTCCATGATCCTTAAATCCTTGCAACCATCTTGATGAAGTCTTGAAATCAGCTGTGATACTCATCATTTTAGCTAAATCTATCGCCTTTGCCTTCAGCATGTCGCCACTGATTGGTAGAGCTGCAGCCCGCTTTAGCTGGAACCATGTGAAAAGTGCTTTCTCCAAATCTACGTACTTCCCTTCTTGCCGACTTTGCTGATTTTGAACCCAGTTTTAAAAACTCATCAAAAATAGAGTTTCTATTACTTATGACTGTACATAGCATGGTATAAGGAATCCCCAAGTCTGAAACAACTTCAGTTCTTGTTTTATGTGGATTAGCGTCTACTTCATGGATTAATACACAAAGTATCTCTTGTTAAAGAATACTGTAGCATTTAACTTTTTTTTTTCTTTCTTGAAATAAAAATATTTGTTTTTCTGAATTCATCATCATCATCTTGTACAGTTTCCAGCCCCAGGCTGGGTCTGTTTTGTTTTTCTGAATTGCTATTTACAAATTCATTTTTCTGAATTGCTATTTACAAATTTCATATTTAAAATGTGACCAGGATAAGCAAAATAAGAGATCAAGAAAAGGTCAAGAATTTTGGACTTGTAATTTTGCTGAAATCTTCTACTAACTTACTATTAATGCAGGTTGTCACTGGAGTTATTTGTTTAGTCACTAGATGTCAGCATACTGCTTGGGGCAAGGTGTTGCATAGGAAAGCCATTACAAGGAAACTTAGATACCTCTGGGAGTAAGCTGTATTACCATAATGTATATTGCCAACCTTTATGATTCACAGATAGAAGTTGCGACTTAACGGGAAGTAAATTTAACTGTATTGGTTATGAATGTGACAGTGACAACTTACATTAATGGTATTTGAGGAAATTTGGTCCACAAATTCAATACTATGTTAGCATATTTGTACGCCTTGTGTATTCAAACTTTGCAATTTAAAAATTGGCAAGTATCTCTAAAGACAAAATTGCATAGTATTGACTAGGTGGATGAAATACCCTCCAAAATGAAGGAATATCATTTTGTGAATGTCTAGGTCCTCTCAACTTGCAGCTATCCTCTGCTTGAATAAATGTTACCTTAGTGATTTTTACATGTAAGAAGGTATATTGGCTTTCACGGCCGGTGAATTAAAACTAAGCAATTCTTCTAGGTTTGTGCCGTGTCTTGTGTGGGGTTTCACAGCCTTTTTGGAAGCCTTCATGGGGAGGTTAAGGCTGCTTGAGCTTTTAGTTCTCACAGTAAAGTAGTGCAGTTGCACTCTATATAAAGGGAGGTAGCGCGCAGCTCCGGGCGGGGACACCAAGAGCCCGCCGATGAGCCAACTTGGTGTCCTAGGCGAAACCCCACACAAGACATGGCACAAACCTAGAAGAATTGCCGAGTTTTAACATGTAAGGTTCATACATTTAGTGCAACGATTGCATTTCTGTCACAGAATTATCAAGCTCTGACAAATGAGGAAAAGTTTTACAGGTTTCAATTTCAGGAAGTTGGCAACTGTGACAAAGTGTGTCTTTCACCACAGACACTCAATATTATTTAGAATACTAGTGTGGTTCCAGAGATGAACTATAAATGACACGACTGTTAAAATGATATAACAAGAATACTTTGTTATGAAAAATATATTAGTTTCTTGTATAAAGAAAAACACTTTTTTTCCAAGCTCTCAACAAAGTTATGGAGGTCTGCTTGGAAATTACCTCTTTTATCAAGATTTAATATATATTTCTCCTATATATGCATCCTAGGCATGTTAACAGTTTAGGTATTACTAGAAAAGCTACAGTGAATAAGTTGTTTCATTAAGGGATTCTAAAAGCTTCTATTTTGTACATTTTTAACGTTAATAATAATGTTTAAAGACTCTTAATTGCTTTGCCTTTAGAGATGCCGGGATGTAAACATTTTGCCTCTGGAGGGGATCTTTAAAATGCCAGTAAATATACAAGTATGAATTTGTTTATATGCCATCGAAATGAGCAAGGATTGAACCTACTATCTAGGGTTTTTAACTGCCACCCAGCCCGACATTTCCAACAGTAGTATCAAAACTGGGCAGGAAAACTTTATCTCCGAAATGAATGTGAAGAAACAAAATAATTGGAACCACAATCATTAAAAAAAATTAACAACTTTGGAATGTGGTTTGGATACTTATAAATTCCTACCCCAAGACATATTTCATCTGTGTACATGAATATAATATTAATTTTAATTCACATTAACATATATTTAAACAAGATTTTTATAATATTCAAAATTTGTAAACAAAATGCTATAAGCACACATTTATAACTATATACTGTAGAATAGAAATTGAAATGTTGCCAACATTTAGTCATTAAGCCAGTTTAATAAGTTCCTTGCAAATATATCCATTACATGACAAATCCTATATTGAAGAATAAAATTTCCCATAACAGCAAAATTTTGCATGTGCTAAATGAAGAAACTTTGACTTAACAAGTGCATGAAACATAATATTGTTGAATTATCAACACTTTAACCACATTTTGCAAATCCATCATTCGCTTTTGCTTTAGCCTAGCACCGCAGGGGTACCAAGTTTTGACTGGTCAAGGCAGCATGCATGCTCACAAGGCCTATCCCAACCAGCATTGCCCAACTCGAAGAGAGAGATTACGCCAACCAAGAGTCTAAAATATGCTAGATTTCCAGTAATTTTTATGTCCTTTAAATTTGTTGTCAGCTTTGAAGATTCTAGAGTGTTCTTTTTCTTCCACACATGCATAACTTGTACACACACTTTTAAATGTATGACATTTCTAAATGAATGCAAGACTCAAATGAACTGGCTAATACCACTCTTAAAATCAGTAATGTGCAGTCAAAGAAACAAATGAAGGGTACAGGGAAAGAACCAGGTAAGTCACTATTTAATCGAAATTTAGTTTGAGGTGCCATTAGATTCTCCATGGGAAGGACCATCTGTTAAACGTATGAAACAGGCAAAGAAACGGGTTAGTCATGGATTTATTTACCTTCAAAGTTTTGACATACAGGAAAAGAAGCAGGTAAGTCAACTGTTACAGGGAAAAAAACAGGCAAGTCACCTGCCTGCCAACAGAGAGCAGTGTGATCGCTGAAATATTTCATTGTAACTCTTGTTAGTAGACTGTGTTATTGCACAAAAAGCAAACTGGAATATGTACAGAAAAGCCTGAAAATGACTGGTTGTCTACCAAGAGATGAAAGAGTTAAACATAGATCTATTCACAGGAAGTTTCACGAATCTACAAGATCATTGATATGAGGTCACATAAACAGCTTTACAGGCAAACGCAGTCATTACAGCTTAAATGATTAAAAAAAATATAATTTCCTGAAGAGTTGAATGTGAAGAAGATGTTTCTGGTGTTTTAAGAACGTCATCCTGCAGTTCATGTTTCCTACGAAACCTGCAGGTGCATTATGAACATGGAGTTTAACATATCGTTCGGATACCCACGTAGTGACACATGCACTCGTTGTGGCGATTTCTCAGCCAAACTAAAAGTGCTGTCCTTAGAAAAGGATAAAAACTAAATTAAAAAGCTGACAACCTTGAATGTTCGTCACAAAAGAAAAACAGAATCATTTTACCAACATAAAAGAGATCCAAGACACAACGCTATGAAATCAAAGAAGATGTAAGCAATTTGTATGGATTTCGCCAAAAATGTTCCAATACCAAATATAAGTACCAACGACGTATACTACAAGCGTCAGCTATCAATGTATTCATTCAACATCCACCTTCTCTCTACTGGGCAATCAGTTTTCTATGTGTACCGCGAGAGTATTGGCAAGACAGGTCCCAATGAGGTTGCCTCCTGCCTCTTTCATTTCATTTTGAACTACCTTGATGATGAAGTTGAAGAGCTTCAAGTATTTTGTTACTCTGCTGGAGGGCAAAGCAAAAATTTCACTAATTTTCGCTTCATGCACTATGTTGTTGATAGTCTCATCCAAGGCTTAACAAAGTTGAAAATCACATTTCCAGAACGAGAAAATTCATACATGGAATGTGATAAGGACGTTGGGCTGTGGAATATGAAACAGAGAATGGGAATTTGAAACGAGTTCAAAAGTATGATTGAAAATTCAAGATTGAAACCATCGCCATTCATTGTGGTGACCGTCTGCGAGGAAGTGATATTTGCTTGGAAATAACTTTTAGACCAGAAATATGTACTGAAATGTCCGTTTAATACCCAACCCGTCAGGGAACTTTTGGCCTTATCCAACCACCCTCGACTGCTGAACTAGCAAGCTACTTATAACGGATCCTTCAAATCCAGCATCATACAAAAGGCTGACCAAGGTGTTTCAACACAGAAGAACGGAGAATTCGAGCTACCTTCTTTGCCCTATGCAGGTAAAATTGTTAATGCTCGTATATTTTATCTAATGCTCTCCTTCAAATGTTCCGTTGCAATTAGATGTGTGGAACATGTGTAACAAATCTCCCAATTGCCCTTAGGTCTTCTTCGTATTTTCAAAGCTAAGTACCAGGATATAATGTGTCTCATGACATTTTGTGGTAAGCCAAAAGTGACGTTTTTCCAGGGATTAGCACATTAGCACATGAATGATAAACCATGAATTACCATGGCTTTAATAATAATAATAATAATAATAATAATAAAATGAATACCATTGAAATCATAACAGCCTAATTATATCGTCTTACGGTCATACAGACAAGATCTTAGGGGCAGACCTGCCTGGTTTACTTTCTGTTTCAGGTGACTTACCTGGTTTTTTTCCTGAACAAATCGGTGTATGAGTGAAATTCTTGGCATTATTTCATATTACTGACATTCTGGGCATTAAGCACCCTTTTACTTGATTAGCTACACTTGAGACTTCAATATTTCATTTGGTTTAAAATAAGTACTCTGTATGAGAAGCATTTATTACGTTTTACATTTAGAAATTCGTTTTCTGGTGTTCATGAAAACAGTGACTTACCTGGTTTTTTCCCTGTACCCTTCAAATGTTCGCACGGAAATTGTCAAACTAACACATCGGGTATGCTCTGTTAGTACAGCCACACCACAAGTTGTGGGAGCGTGTTCATCCTGACTGTGGCTATGTTGGGTTGTAGCCGCAGAATCTCATTATACCATGCACAAAATTGGGAATTAATACCAATGCAATATGTGTAGGGTAATGGAAAGTGTTGACTGCCACTGGGATATACAGTATATCGAGATAAAATCGGCAATCTTCCCGGTAGTGTGCATGTGTGCTGTACTGTAACTGCTCTGCAGCAAGGCTGAGGATGTGGGTTCACCCCTGCTATTGCTGTGCCCATCGTGGTAGGGTTTCAATGGCTCCGAATGTGGTAGGCCCTCCTGATGAGTGCAACTTTGGTGTGTATTATAGTCCTCAAAAGGACTGTTGTAGGACATCCAACCACTGTGATGCAATCTTAATTCCCGTGAGGCATAGAGATGGTTAGCCTCTGGAATTGTGCCTCACTGTCTGCGAGACTGTTCCATGTGTCCGACACTAGGTGCCACAGTCAGTCCGGTATGCGTGGGCTGCATCCCTTGCATCCATTGACAAGATGGAAGTTTTTATTGGGTAATTTATTTATTTCCCCACCAAGTTAGCAAGAGTTTTTAGAAATAATGATGTTGGTGGTGATTGTGGCTTCAAGGGGCAGAATATCGAGGTCATCTGCCCTTTAAGATTGAGATTACTACCATCGAGTCTTCAGTGGTGAGCTCTGAATTTATTTTTGAACAATAAAACGTCATTGTTAGTCTATCTAATCCATTTACAGTATGTGGATATTGCTTCATATATCAGAATTTATTGGTGGTGATGTTTCTGTAACATAATGGTGTCATGGTCACATGAAATCATCAAACTCTGAGAAAAGGCTGCTAGGAGAGCACAAAATACCAGTAGCCTGTGTGAAAACTGGTGGCAAAGCCATTCCTAACAAGATACCAGTGTGATTAATTCTGTCCATATATTAGCAGCTGATGGACTCTACAGAGGATACAATAACAGTTGAATGAAGTAGAATGAAGGATACATTAAGAGGTAATAAAGTTCGTTTTAAATAAGATACTTGTTGATCATTTTCACAGGGCCCTATGCGTGTATCAATGTATCAACAGATAATTCTGTGAAATAATATGTGAAGTTGCAGAGACTTGAACCCTAGTTGGTTTAGCCTCCTCCTGCTGTCTTGAAAGCTACCATGGCTCCAACCTGGAACTTGGTACGATATACAGGTGTACTGGCGCTATTGATGGAGCGGGTTGTGTTTCCGCTAGTGTGAACTGTACGCAGTCAAAGGTAACCGAGCTCTCCAACACGTTTAAGTTCCAACAATACAATATTTGATAGCTGGACTATCTTCCTGTTCTTAAAAACAAAAATATTGATGAAATTTTATATTGAGTCAGTACTTGATTGAAAAATTACTTACTACTGAAATAAGCATAACACTGTACAATATTGAGCAATGGGATTGTTGTGCCTACGATTGCATTAGCCGTTGGTCCAAGATCATCTTTATTTAGTGATCATGCCTTGCTTATTTATTACGGTATCCATGTAAAATAACACAGGGAGTTTGCCGGGAAACACAAACCCTAGAGAACATCTCACAGCAAGCGAGGATTGTAGAGGACCACTACAGGCATACGGGCTGTTTGACAGAAGTAATGGGATACCATTGGCAACCCTGTCCACGTTCGTTCATTAAAAGTCTTTATTTTTATTTGAAACTTAAAATAGTGGGCTAAATTAATTATGCTAGATTTTGTAATGCATATCCCAAGTGTATTGCATGCCTGCTGCCTCTAATTCTGCACATCATAAGACACTACAGACTAGAAGTAATCACTGCAAACATGGCTACAGAACATATAATTTAGCAATTAGAAAAATAACACTTTAAAGACACATACTACTGGTGAGGTTCTTTCTGTTGTTTTTTTTTAGAGGCAGATGACCTCGTACTTCTGCCCTTTAAAACAACAATAACTAATAACCAACTAGGTTTATTTTTACCAGAGGACTTGACTATACCAGGGTAATTTAGGGTGACCAGATTTTGAGAATATACACATTAGCACAGCTGGGGCAGTATAATCTGTTCTAAAATTCTTCACACTTCTTCTGACCTTATCACCACTTTGCATATCAATTTGAGTTTTTCCAAGATTCAAAGAATATGGTTGGTTAGCATACTTCAGCAGTTTAACCTTTATACGATATAAAATCGAGGGGCTTAGAGGGGGAACTACCCATTCCAACTGGAGCACGTTTGGAGATTAATAATGAGTTTAATAAAAACTCTTAATATTAATAAGGAAGCTAGTATCTGTGTCTTTTTTCCTTCCCGTTTGAATTTTCAAATTAGGTCAAAATATTCATATTAGGTGTTTGATGTCGTGTGAAAACCTGGAGTTTCTAGAGTTCAAATATGTAACCATCATTGACCTGAGACATATCGTACCACTGCCATAAGTAAAAAAATTCTGATTTTGAGATAGTGCACTAGTCCACATGCTGAAAAATTGCCACAACTCTAACTTCTTCTTTACTCCCTACATGGCAGCAAAATGCAATTTTGAAGTTGTGCCAACACTAAATTTCTGGTTCTAAACTGTCATATGACATATTATGACAGTAGATAATCTTTCTACACCACAGATCGAAGCATCATTGAGATAAGTTGGTTACGCAGTATTTTATTTACATTTCAATACATTCCGACTTGTGGCAGTCTTTCTCCGGGGATGCGACATAGTGAGGCTATAAAGTACATTTAAATGTACCGCTGCGTACGTGATTCCTCAGTTGTACCATTCCATAGCTTCCCATTATCACGCAGATCTTTCAACATAACATTGTACTAGATCGCGTTAGTATCTTTGCTAACCAATAGATGGCATGGGTTGTCATATTCTTCTTTCCCTGAGAAAATAGTGGTCGAATGTGGAATCTAGCCATGCCATGTGTAGAGGTTTCTTGTTTACTTCTTCGTCGTGGTGAATAAATGGGTTATAATGAACGTAGTGGCTATAAATGAAAGCACTGTTTTTATGGAAATAAACACACACTGAGTAAGCAAATTATTATTGAGATGGCAGGTGAGCGAGGCACGCCATGACGTGTGATGGGCTCCATCTCGGCAACGCTGTACAGCTTGGCCCGGCGCGGCTAGCTGGTGAACCATGTCGTATTTCCCCATACAAATGCAAACCGATATAAAAAAGTGAATTCATTTACGTACTTCACAGTCATACAGGATAACTTTTTGATGTATAAGGACTAAAACGCGACCAAGAACTACATTTTCCAACCACCCAGAGCCGAGAAAGAGTTACCTTACAAAAATGATAACAACTTTGTTTCTTGGACACACAAAATTTTGAAATTAATAAACCAATTATACAACATTCCAATGTATATTGTGTTAAAATTTAGATTTGATCTGATGACGGGTTTTTGAGATAAAAATTCTTAAATGTGACGCATGGTTGTAACACGCTTGAAAACGGACACTTTTTGTGTTCCACCTGCGATAAAAAATATTAAAATATAAATTAAAAATTCCAAACCTACATGAACTAACATATAATAGAACGACGAAAATGATGATGTTATTGGATTTTATGTAGGTCTATTGGTTACTTCACAAACCACCTTCAAACTCGAGTGCACATAATACTTTGGTCAACAGTAAGTGTAATGGATCTGATGATGATCGCTTGACGATCAAAACTGGTCTTCAGAGTGCATTTATTAATCTCGTGTAAACTTTTTTCAGGAATAGGGAATAACCCATCTCATTTGTGTACAATCGTGCTAACCGACTGAAAAGCATCGAACTTTCGTTGAGAAAATGAATTTCATACCACTAGTTACAACATTCTACTCGAGATCTGAGAGAAGGTAAAATTCTTCCCAACCTACGTGACAGTGGAACCAATTCCTATGGATTCACACAACAGCAATACCAAAGGCAACCTCAAGACAGTGAGATTATAATAATAATCATTGAGAGCAGTGCTCAAACCATCATATGAACTCCTGACCCTTGCAACATTAAACTAGTGTAAAATCGCATGCCGCGACTGCAACGGGGAATTGAAGTTGGGAAATCCAAGGTCTTAGTGTTGTTTTCCCATTCTCACACCAGGCAAATGGTGGGATGGTACCTACCCCACATAATTACACACAGTACCACAATCAGATAAACACCATGCAAACACAATATACAGGAAGTTAATGACCAAAGTTGTCTCAAGATAAATGAAGCAACAGCATTAAATATTCATGGTATATGATTGGACGTCTAACATTATTTCTAGAATAAAGTTACTACAGTGTGTCCCGCAGAGAGACTTTGCGGACGCTCTGTATAATATGCTGCAATCCCGCACCACTGGCCAGACATACCATCAAACATGAGGCGGTCCCACTCCACATGTATGATCAGTATCTTCAGTATGGTAAGTGGTTGTACCGACTGTATGTATTAATTTGACAAATTCTACTCTTTGTTCGACAAAGGTAAAATTCTAGAAAAATTGCTGAATTTTAATTACTTGGCCATGTAAGCCAATAAGAGCCATTTAGGTTACAAATGGTGGCAATACATGAAGAGTACCTAGAATCATTTTCAAGTGTTAAAGTGGTGCTGTAGTAGGGAGATTCGAATGCAGCCAAAGGAACTTTATGTGCAACTTCTGTTCACTTCGTTTTTATGTGTCCCTTTCTTGGTTCAATGAAGGCTTTTGTTTATATAAGGGCATAATAAGATATGCCTAACAAATTTATGAAGATATATTTTACTCTGAGAACCATTTTTGAACATTAAATCTGAATCTCTTAACCTACTAGTCATTTCACCATAATATCAGTTCATCAATGGAGGGAGTTGTGAGCTTCAAAAGCTCATTTTCCAGTGTTATATTTAGCACAAACGACTTAGCAAAAAAATAAATAAATGGGTGAGCCAAGTGTCGCATTGCACTCAGGTTTATTACATGGTCATTTGCTCACTATTACCGCAAGTAATTACAGCTCACAGCTCCTTTAATGTTTCAAACTATTAAAATACTTTTTCTCAGTCTGTTGTAATAGTTTTTAAACGCATCATATTGACACAGTTGAATAGTTTGAGAGCAGGTCCAAGCTTTATGCCAATTCTGCGAACCAGATCCACCAGGCTCAGCAGCAGGAATACTTCTCCGTCAATTTCCTAAAAAAACAGAAAATATTTTTTAAATTCATAGATTGTAGATTACTCAAGAACTAACAGAGCAGTGGCTGGGCAAATACATGAATGAAATTGCACTTACAAATGCATTCATTTATTTGCTTCCACTGAACTCACATGATTCCACCCCGACTAGTTGCTTGGGGTTGCAAACAAAATTCAAGCACCATTCCTGCCAACTAATCAAATGACCTTACCAGTAAAAACCCTGCACAGCAGAATATGCAGGAAACTAAATGTATCAAACTACAGTAGAAACCAACACAACAAAATAATTGGCACGAATTAGAAAAAGAAGATCACGGCACGTAAAATGTTATAGTTCATCCGTAAAACACACTGCAATTTTGTAAATTTTATGAAAAAATATAAAAGTTTACAGGTATGAAGCACCTACACCACGAACCTACTACGGTGTCGTAGCAGGCGGAGAGGTGATACTCCGACGTGGCGCGTCCCAGGTGGCGGATAGGGGGGTCCTCACCGGCTTGCCGGCGGACTTGAGCAAAATAAAATAGCTCTCGCGGACCAAACACACAACAACCTCTAAGGTTAACAACCGCAGTTGTAACTCGGAGCTTGCTCCATACAAGGTTGACTACCTTTGAAAGTCAAACATGGAAGGAAATCTTTTAAGGAATAATCCACCTAGACTGCATTCGGATACGGTGGGCAGTCACCTGAAAGATACCCTAGATGAGTCGGAGCATCTAAAAATACCCCCGACAGATAGAAAACCCAAATTTAGACTGAAGATAGGACAGATAAACTATATAGCAACACACAATATAAATTCCATCATACAGCCAGGAAAACTCAAAATTTTGACAGACGAAATGGATCGCAAAGGGATTCTAATAGCCGGGCTTCAAGAAATGAGAAACACCGATCAGGAACCAATAGAATCACAAGGGTATAGAATTTACAAGGGAATACCAGGAAAAAGAGTAATGAAGCAATGTCCACAATTCGGAACAGGATTTGTAGTCAATCTCAAAATAATTGAATCCATCATAGAATTTAAAGCATTATCCCCTAGGCTCTCGACACTAACTCTAAAAGCTGCAAATAGAACATATACCATCCTAAATGCCCATGCCCCAACTAATGATAAAAATAATAAGAAAGAACACAAAGATGATGTGGAGGGATTTTGGGAGCTTTTAGATCAGACAGCAACAAGCATAAATAAAAGTCACACCAAAATTTTAATTGGAGACTTTAATGCCCAGTTAGGAAAGGAAAAAAGATATAGAGACATAATAGGAAAATGGCCAGCACAGAGAAGAACAAACAGGAATGGCATAAGACTGGTGGAATTTTGCAGGAACCATGATATGATCTCCAAATCAACTTACTTCAAGAGAAGACCAAATAAACTCAAAACTTGGAAACATCCAGATTGGAAAAAAGGTGAATGGCAACTAGATCATGTTTGTATGGATAAGAACAATCACAGGGAGATCTACAATGTGAAAGTTCTGAGAGGAACAGATACTGGATCGGATCATTACATGGTAAAGATTAAAATTAAATTTACCCCGTTGACAAAGAAAAAAACTCACCTAAAAAAGAAGAGAACATACGACCCTCATAAACTAATAAATAACAAGGGATACAAAGAACGAACTAGATATATTAAAATAACAGATGATCTAGAGGAAATAGTTCCCCAATTGAAACAAATAGCTGAACATGTAGCCCCAATAAATCCAAGGAAGAAACACCAATGGTGGAACGATGAGTGTGATCATACAGTGGAAGATAGACATCAAGCCTGGTTACGGTATCAGAGTCAAAAAACAGATGAATCACACTTGGATCTCATAAAACAAAGGAAGATAACTCAAAAAATAATACGAGGGGTTAAACGGCTATACCAAAAGGATATACTTCTGATGATCGAAACAAATAGCGCGAAAACAAACTCAAGAGATTACTACAAAATTTTTAGCAAACAGCTACAAAGATATGAACCTCCAACATTAATGTTAAAAGACAAAAATGACGAGTTAGCTCATAGTAATAAAAGAAATACAGAAATTTTAGCAGAAACATTCAACAAGTTGCTAAATTGCTAAGATCCACCAGAACTGCTTCAAATAAATACAGACACCACTATTAAAACACCATCAGAAAACATAAATCCACCCACAATCCAAGAAGTCTACAAAGCGCTGAGAGAGCTCAAAAACTACAAAGCGAGTGGAGAAGATCAAACATTTGCAGAATTGTGGAAATATGCAGCAGAACCAGTGAAGATTGCATTACACCAATGCATAGTGAACATTTGGATCAAAGAAGAACTGCCAGACCATTGGACTACTGCTATAATACATCCATTACACAAGAAAGGAGAAAAATCAAATCCTGACAACTATCGAGGAATTTCCCTTTTGGATATCACATATAAAATCATGTCACGAATTCTATATAATCGTTGTAAAGATCAATTAGAACTGGAAATAGGAGAATATCAAGGTGGATTTCGGCCATGGCGAAGCTGCCCTGAACAGATAATCACCTTAAAATTAGTAATGGACTACTACAAGCGTAGACAAAAACAGCAAGTCATAACCTTCGTAGACTTCAAAAAAGCTTATGATTGTATACATAGATCTTCATTGCTGAAAATACTAAGGAATTTTGGACTTCATCCCAAATTAATAAAAATTATAAAACTAACTCTAACAAACACCAAATCTAAAGTAAAATTCAGAGGAGAAATATCTGAACCGTTTACGATTAAAACAGGATTAAGACAAGGAGATGGTTTATCGCCTCTACTTTTCAATTGTGCTTTGGAATATGTAATGAGGGAATGGTACAGGGAAAATCCTAGGAACATAAGAATTGGAACCAAGAAAGATCAAATAGACTTAAATTGCTTGGGATTCGCAGATGACTTAGCGTTACTGGCTAATAATATTCAAGAAGCCAGAAATCAAATAATAAGCCTACAAAATATAGCACAAAAAATTGGACTTCAGATATCATTTGAAAAGACAGAGATAATGGTAGCAAATCCACTTGTAATCAATCACATAACAGTAAATAACAAGAAAGTTAAAATAGTGAAGCAATTTAAATACTTAGGAGAAATTATAACTTACAACTTGGATGAGAAACCTGCATGGCAAGAAAGAACTAATAAAATGATAAAAGCCCAAAAATTAACATGGTCTACATATAAAAGAAAATGTCTATCAATCTCAACAAAATTAAAACATTACAAGACAGTGGTTCAACCAGAGGTGACCTATGGAAGTGAAACTCTTTTTAAAGTTACTCAGAAAAACAGAATCGACAACATTTTAAAGGTAGAAAGGAGAATAGCTAGAACATGCATAAATAAAAAATATCAGAAAGATGGACAGTGGCGGATAGTACCAAATGAAGTGGTATACAGAGAACTGGAGCCCATCACTGATACTATTCGGAAGAAACGGCTTTCTTTCTTTGGTCACATCATGAGGACACCAGAAACCAGGTTATCTAGAAAAATTGTAGTGAAACTTTGGAATATGAAACAACAAGTAGGATGGATTAAGGAAATTAGAGAAGATATGAAAGAATTGGAAATAACCTTGGATGACTTGCAAAACAAAACAACAAAATTAAAAAAACTGAGAGATATAAAAATAAGATTTCAGGCTAAAATAGACAAACGTAATACAGTAAAAAGGGTATTTACAGATGAGGAACGCCTGAGAAGATCAGAGCGAATGAAGAGCTACTGGGCGACTCGGAAAGGAAACTTACTGAAGAAGAGGACCAAGAAATGATTGACTGAAGTGGTCCAATGAGGCCGTAAAAGCAGAAGAAGAAGAAGAAGCACCTACAGTGACACTGAGTCATTGACATATGTCTTAGATCTATACTAGAAACTCTAAACTTATATATCTTGAAATACCACAGGTAGTTAATATAACTAATCATGACCACAAAAAGGACAAACATTATGGACAGCCAGAAAACGTTACCAACTGAAAATTCTCAAATGCAGAACATGGCAAACAGACGTTATAATGCACAGAACTAGTTTACAAATTCAATTACTGTTTAGTCTACATCTAATCCAGTGCTATATAACCATTAGTAGAAATTAAAAATAATTATGGTATTTTTATAGAAAGTATTATTCAAGCATCTGGTCGTAAAGACCATTTGCCATATAGGAACTCATCGCACTTGCTAGCAATGAAACATGAATACAATTCTTCAAATATTTATTAACTACACACAAAGTTATATGCACAAGGGAGACATGATAACCGACACCAATTTGCAGTCACTGTTCATGAAATCTTAAGGCCTACACCACACAACAGGGAATAATAAGGGGTTGACATACAATAAAAATTAATGTTGATGTTGACATTTTGTGTCTCCTACTGTACTCCAAACGTGTCTGCAGCCTGTTGAGGGATGAACTTAGGGGTGCATAAATATTGAGAAAGGTTTCATGCCTCTCACAAAAAAACTAATGGATATATTACAACCTGGTTGTGGGGGAATAGAGAGAGTTATCCTTAGCGCTAGTTCTGTTTTATGTATTTTGCAATTTTATGAAATTGTAAAAAAAAAACTCATTAGAAATTTGTACCACAAAAAGTAATTCAAAGTCATCATATCTGGGGAGCATGCTGGTCATGCAATCAAACCTCCTCTTCCAATCCATCACTTGAAATATGTGCGATTCATTAAGTTGTGTATTGCAAGAGACAAGTGAGTAAGTTCTCCATCTTGTTGCATGCCCATCAGAGTACAAATAATCAGTAGCACATCCCAGCAGTTGAGGCAGAATATGTTGCAGAAAAGTTCTTGTCTATGGCTGCGTACATGTACTTTAGTCATTGTTCTATTGCTTGGTTTGTGGGGTGAATGGGTGTGAAAATAATACTGCTCATCTGTAATATACCAGTAGTTCACTACTTGTGATGTGGTTATTATAAGCATGATATAGCCTAATTTCCTTTTTCAAAAATATGTAGGAGTTTTGCAGTCATCCAATATTCAATGCTATCATATCTCAGTCAAGTGTTTGAACTTTGTATCCCAGTTAACACATTGCTGACCAGATGCCTGGACATGTCACATCCCCTGAGGACTGGACATTTTGCTACTGAGAATATTCCAGTGCACTAGATTATGAAAAAGTACATAATTGTGGAAATAACCTAGATATTATCTTTCTACTTGATATGAGTATACACATACCCCTAGTAGTGCTCAAGGGGGTGATGTATTTGGAAACATGACACAATGTGCAGTGGCGGCTTACAGAAAGAGCAGATGGAGTATATTTGAGGTTCGATTGGTCAACAATCAAAGAACGGTATGTACTTTGGTTGTTATTACGTCGCCTAGAGACCTGAATATCACTCTCTCATTCAGTTTCTACTAATTCACTATAACTTGTGCCATTTGAACGATAATATAAACCATAAATCTTATCATCTGATTATACAAGTCCTCCATCTTGTCATTGATTGAACCAACAGAAGGAAGTTCGATGTTTCGAAACAAAATCAAAGAATAAAAGAAGGCCATGAATAGACGGAAGATGGCACATATACATCTACAAATGTCCTTCTCAATGTGCTAGATCGAAATAGTTCAATACATGGTCAAGAGATGTCGCAGGAAGACCGAAAACAATGACGTGTATAAAACCGAGATTTCTCGGGGCCCGTCATCTACCGCTGGCGAGCGTACTACAAGATTTCTCGGGGCCCGTCTTCCATGTGTTAAGTAATAACTGAACAGTTTCATATATTTTTTTAAAATTTATTTTATTTATTTTCATAGAGAGGATGTCCTAGAGGACAAGGCCCTATAGTATGACTATACATTGTTATATATAATATATGATACACGGTATACAATATAATAAGGAATATACAATATTATTTAACAAACAAAAACAAAGTTACAAAATATTTTACAATATATAAGGTGCGTTCAAAAAGTAACGAGCCGGAGGCTGTAATGCGCAAACCGGTGACGACATCAGCTAATCGTGGCGTGTGTAACGAGGTGTGGTTCCGACCAGAGAGTGAAAGGTCACAGCACATCGCTGGAGGGCACGCGTGTACATCACGTGAAGATACAAAGCGAGCAGCAGCATGCATCAATAGTCCAACCAAGACCAAGACAGTGGGCCATTCGACATGCTCCCTGGTGTGGTTGAAGACTGTGGGGCACCCAATGGGCACACACTTTCCGCAAGTGCAGTCGTTCCTTCATGATGGTGTGCACACTTCCGACGCTCAATCCGACCACGGCGGCTATGGCGTTCACTGTCACTCAGCGGTCCTGGGTAATGAGTGCATCAACCAGCTGGACGTTGTCATCCGTAATGCAAGGGGGTGCCCCTGACCAGGCATCATCGGCTAATGACACCCGCCCTTCCCTGAACCGCTTGTGCCAAGCCTTGACCCTTGCAAGGAACATGCAGTGTTCGCCGTACACTTGTGATATTCGGCGATGAATGTCCGTTCCCCCTGCTCCTTTCGCAGTCAGAAACCAAACAACACCTCTTTGCTCTTCGTTCGACGCCTCCATGTCACTGTTTGCAATGCGACTGACAGCGTTGGATGATTGATGCATGCTGCTGCTCGCTTTGTATAGTCACATGACGTGCACGCGTGCCCTCAAGCGACGGGCTGTGACCTTCCACGCTCTGGTCGGAACCACACCTCGTTACACATGCCATGATTAGCCGATGTCGTCACCGGTTTGCACATTACAGCCTCCGGCTCGTTACTTTTTGAACGCACCTTATACATTCTACAATGACAGTACTATACAATGTTTTATTAAGTTTATAAATTAATATAAGTATCATAGTGTAGTTATGAAGAATTGATTGCAGGCTTTTTTAAATTTTAAGACAGGATTTATTGATTTTATATGTGCTGGGAGAGCATTATAATCCTTTATAGCCTGGGTAAATATGCTTTTGGTGCCGTATTTAGAGGCGTAGACCCTGGGAATTGCAAGGTTCTTGGAATTTCTGGTGTTATACTCATAGTTTTGTCCTTGTAGAGGAAACTTTATTGTGCCTTTATACGAAAGTTCTCCACTTTTATGAATGAACAGAGAAGCAGATACTTTTATACAGGTTTCTAGAAGAGGGATTCCTGAGTTTAGAACTAAGTCTGCTGTATGGGTGTGTAAGGGAAGGGAATAAACTGCTTTAATTGCCCTTTTCTAGAGAGTAATTGGCCTTCTTCATCACCCGTTTCCAGTTCCCTGGGTAGGGTTGCGAATCAAGGACCTCCACAGTTGTCTATCCCTCCATTAATTTCCTTCTTTCAATACTTCTTTTTCTTTTACTCCTCTTTTCTCTATGCCTTCCTTCACCGTATCTATCCACCTCTTTCTGGGCCTTCCTCGTGGTCTTCTTCCTGGTATTTTCTCCATAAATATTCTTTTCGGTACTCTATATTCTTCCATTCTCATCATATGTCCGTACCACTTCGGCTTACTGGTTTCTATCTTGTCTTGCAGTTTTGGGAACCCAGTTCTCTCCCTAATGTCCACATTTCTGACTTTATCCCTCCTTGTCTTCCCAATTATTCCTCTAAGGAACTTCATCTCGGATGCTTGGATTCGGCTTTCATCGCGTTTTGTTGTGGACCAAGTACCTTCTGCATATGTCAAAATTGGTGTGTAATACATTGAGAATAGAACTTTCTTGCATTTCTCTGGGACTTCCTGGTTCCATACTAAACCTCTCACACACTGATAAAACCCATTAGCTTGTTGGATTCTCTTTCCAATTTCTTCATTTATTGTACCATCTGTGAGTATGCTCCCCAAATACTTCAACCTTTTTACCATTTCCAATGGATTTCCATTGAATTCAATATTCTGTCTTCCTTCTCTCTTGTTTCTTGTCATCACTACAGTCTTACTCTTCTCCACACTTATTTTCATTCCATATTTCTCTATCTCTTGATTCCATACAGTAACTTGTTCTTGCACTTCTATTTTATTCTCTTCCCATATTACTATGTCGTCTGCAAAGAGTAAGCCCTTAGTCTCCTTGCTTCCCATTCTTCGTTTCACACTCTAGTGGATTTCATCCATGACAGTCATAAACAGTATAGGGGATAACACACTTCCTTGTCGAAGTCCTGTTTCAACACTGAACCAGTTTGTTTGTCCTAGCTTGGTCTTCACACTACTTACACACTTTTCATACATGGCTCTGATCATTTGTATTTCTGCTCTGCCTACCCTGGTTTTTATCAACGCGTCCCAGACCAATCTTCGTGGGACATTGTCGTATGCCTTCTCAATATCTAGAAATGCCATCACCAAATCGTTTTTGAACTCCCATCTTTTCTCCATCATGTTTCTTAGAGCAAAGATTAGATCGAAGGTTGATCTATCTCTTCGGAATCCATGTTGTTCTTCCTCCATTTCTGCCTCAACTTTCATTCTCACTCTTTTCTCTAATATCCTCTCAAAGTTCTTTGCAATATGGGAAAAAAGTGTGATTCTCCGATAATTGTTGCACTCCTTTTTCTCACCCTTCTTGAATACTGGAATTATCAGACCCTTCCTCCAATCTTCTGGCACTTGTTTCTCCTTCCATATCACACGAAATAATCTATACATCCAATGTAACCCTACTGGTCCAGCTGCCTTTATCATTTCTGTAGTCACTTCATCCACTCCTGGTGCTTTCCCATTCTTCATCTTCCTTAGGACTTCTTCTATTTCCAACATTGCTATGTCTTCATTTCGGTTTTCTTCCACCTCTTCTTCTTCTTCTTCATGTTCTTCCTCCTCAGCCAGTTCCTTGAATTTGACGTTAAGTAATTTAGCGAAATACTCTTCCCATCGCTGAAGTATATCCTCTCTGTGTCAAACTGTGTCCACTGTCCATCTTCACAAATTTTGTTTCTTCTATATTTCTCAATTTGTTTCTAACCATACAGAAGTTTCTTACTTCCTTTAACATCCTCCTGTAGGGTTTCTGTGAAGCTTTCCCAGCACTTCCATTTTTCTTCCTGTATGGTTTTCTGGCATGTTTTCTTTGCTTCGTGATACTTTTCCTTACTCTCTGAGTTTCTGCCTCTGATCCAGCTCCTCCAAGCATTTTATTTTTCCTTCACTGCATCCTTTACTGTGTCATTCCACCAGGGTGTTTCCTTTTCCTTCTTTTTCCCTGAAACTCTACCACATGCATCCTCTGCACATTTTACCATTCCTTGTTTGAACTTAGTCTATTCTTCTTCTACACTGCCAATCTCTCCTTTGGGAATTCATTTTTTCACCTCATCTTGGAACTTTTCCTGCACCTCCTTTTCCTTTAATTTCCATACCTTTATTTTTCTTTCTCTTGTCTCTTTGAACCTAACTATTTTACCAAGTCTTAATTTAGCCACTACAATTTTATGGTCTCCTTCAAAATCTGCTCTTGGCATAACCGTGACATCTTCCAACTGTCTGCGTTTCTCTCAACTAAAATCAGATCAATCATTCATTTTGTTTTCTTTTGCCCCCATCCATATCTTGTTATTTTCTGACTGTTCTTCTTTCGGAACCATGTTTTGCCTACAATTAGTCCATTCCTCTCACAAAAATCTAGTAGTAACTCTCCTTCAGTTTTTTTATTGCCATAACTGAAAGGACCAATTATCTCTTCTTTACCTTGCCTTTCTGTTCCTATGTGTGCATTCATGTCTCCCATCACAATCACTTCTTTATCTTCAATGCACTTCTCCAGTTCTTCCAGAAATTCCTCAAGGCTCTCTTCGAGATTACCTGTCTGGGGGCATAGACCTGAATAAAATCTTTCTGTCCACTCTAGGCCAAATCTAATTTTAATTATTCTATCATTTACCTGGTACACCTCTTCTATATATTCTACCAGGTCCTCCCTCACAATGAACCCTACTCCATTTTTGCAGTGCACCCCTCCACTCCAAAACAACTGAAACCCTTTGCTCAAATTCTTCTGTCCCTTTCCTTTCCACTTGGTTTCACTCATTCCCAAAACTGCAATGCCTTTCCTCTCCATATATTCTATAAGTTCCTCTCTATTGCCTTTGAGGGTCAAGACATTGATGGTAGCAATCTTAAGACACTGGTTGCCCACTTTTCACAGCTCCCCCAGGACCAGAATCCCAAGAGCTGCGCGTCGCTTGTGGGGGACGCCCTGTTTCCGAGGCCTCGATTCACTTTCACTCATTTTATAGGCTATTAGTACGATGGGCTCGCCACCCCCAAAGGCATTTTATACCTACTGCCAGGTATAAAATAGGCCACCCATAATATGGAGTTAGACACCTTTTGTAGCCGCTCCTCTGGAGTACAGACGCTACGGGTTTGCCTCTTCCACCATCGAAGCCGTACCAAAGCCCATCTTCTCCGCCGCCGGTGCCAGCTATTATTCAGGCCGCCCCTAATATGGAGAACAGACGCCCTTGCAGTCACCCCTAACATGGGAAACAGACGCTGCTGATTGATGCTGTACTCATACTATTCCCTGAGTACTGGGCTGCCCCTTCCGCAATCTGCACCGTTCCGAAGTCCAACCTCTCCGCTGCAGATTCCGTTGAGGTCTTCGCACGTAACCCTGTGCACGGGGCCTATGTTATACCCCCATAGGACTGGGTCCTCACCAGAACTTAGCCGGTACTGTAGTTCCATGGTATATTACAGTACCGTACCATTGCCCACCCCCGCGACGTGGACCCGCCTGGCAAGAATTATCCATGTAGCCAATTTTGATTGACGCATGGACCGGGTTAAGGAGCTGTCTAAATCCAGCCTCCAAGGCCTACTTGATTTAATAATGTGGTAGTGCATCTTTCCCAAATACTGCGCATATATGTTACATGGTTATAAAATGGCTAAGGTGTTAAAATTGAACATGGTGCTACAGTATCTCAGATGTGTTCAGTTTATGAAGTATTTTTTCAATGAAAAAAAAAAAAAAAGTGGAATAATTAAAATTATCCCCACTTTAATCTCTTTGCAATCCAGAAAAATGAAGAGAGGAAAAATAAAACTGAGCGAAAATTACTACGCTTTTTAATTTTTTGCCATTAGTTCAACGTACAACACATTAACATCAAGAAATGGGGGATTTCAAAATGTTGCAGAATACAGTAATTAAATACTGTAATTAACCTTTTAATAATAAAAAATAACACACAAATAAAAAAGAAAGAGTCCATAAGTCACAAAAAAGGAAATCAGAACGACAAACAAGAAGTTCCGTGACGAACTAAAGAGCCTACTTTTCTTAAAATTTAAAATTCATGCCATTGATTAATCTATATGGATTTATCTAGAATAATGACAAAATTAAATTGGTAATATAGAAATTTCTAATTAGTTCGAAATACTGTATACCTGGCATAATGTAGCCTAATAGAGAACTACAGTTGGCAGCCCTGGTGACTGAATATATTCTTGTTTCCATCTCTTAAGGTACAGAATACAAAATTTGGTTGAAGTCCAATGGATAGCATGGACGTTACATGCAGTTAAACATTGGATCTAACAACGCGCTTAAAATCATGTTGGCAACAATGACATACATGTATTGGTCAGAAATAATCTGCAATAATATGATCTCTTGTTGTGTTAATTTTGAATGAAATCCATTTGTTAGTATGGAAGTTACAGGCATTTTAAAATTGGACTTATCAGCAGGCTTAGAATCATGTTGGCAGCACTGACGTATATTAATTACTCCAAATTAATCTAGAATGTCAGGTACTATACGTGTGAAAATTTTAGAGCTATTGGCTTGCATATTTTATGATATATTGATATTAGGGAAACAAAAATAGAGACACCATTTTTTAACAGTTGGCAACACTGGTTGCTCTTAAGAATACGTATAGTCGTATCTGTTATGGTGCACATAGCACATACAAATTTTGGTTGAAATCCAAATGATAGTATAGAAGCTACATGTATTTAAAGTTGGACCTCTCAGCAGGCTTGGAATCATGTTGGTAGCACTGACGTATATAAGTTACTCCAAATTAATACAAAATGTCAGGTACTATACGTGTGCATAGTTTGAAGTTGTCGGCTTGCGTACTTTCTGATATATTGGTATTTGGAAAAAATAAATTGAGAGCATTTATTAACAGTTGGCAGCCCTGGTGGATCTTAGGAATACGCTCAGTTATATCTGTTTATGAACACATAGCACATACGAAATTTGGTTGAATTCCAATTGATAGTGTAGAAGTTATATGCATTTAAATATTGGACCTATCAGCAGGCTTATAATCATTTTGGCAACACTGCCATGTATGGCCTCCTGGAAATTAAACTGCAATATTATTATCTATACGTGTGCCAATTTTCAAATAGCTCCCAATCATACCTTCCGAGATATCCAACATAGAGCTCAAATTTCAATTGCGATTTTTCAGCAGTTGGTAGCACTGACATCATTTTCAAATATGGCCGTGAGATATTCAGGTATAGATCTTTACTCCTACCAAATTTTGTTTCGAATGCTGCAGCCGTTTAGGAGTTGATAGGGGGTCACACACACACAGACAGACGGACAGACAGACAGACACACATTTGCCCGATCTCATAAGTCTACTTTTTCCTCATTTTTGCAAAATGTGAAAAGTAGGCTAAAAATGGACAATTATGATAAGAAAAAACTTGCGCTGTCTCTGATTCCAACCGCTACCCAATGACTCCTTTCAACGAACACGCTGCGCCATGCACGATACCACTGAGCTAGTTCGCCAGACGTGAAGCGGCGGCATCCCTCCACGGCTGGTACGGAACGGAAGCATTAGAAAAAGACGCAATTTCTCGGCGCGGTGTTACAGATTTGCCTCATTAAAAGTTTTACGGCACACAGATTTTTAATGGTTCGTTTCCGGCCATAAGTGTCCTATATCAAATTGCTTCAGATAAGGGCCGGAACCTCTGGTTTTAGTTGTCCACGTAATTTTGCAACACCCTGTGTATAAAAATAAATGTTTGTCTGTTTCTTCTGAATTTCCATCGATTTTTGTGATATTTACGTGTTTCAGACCATTTTAAGATAAGTTCGCACTAAAATAAATGTTTTGTATGGTTGTTTGCACGATTATAACCCGAGAATGGCTGGGTAGATCAGCGTAGAATTTGGTGAGGTAGTGTGGTGTAGGAAAAGTAATTGCACAAAACCTGTGTATTGTATTATTATTATTTGGATTGGGTTCGATTCCCGGTCAATGCATGTGAGATTTTCGAAGTGAAATGCCATGTCCTGTGGTTCGGATTCCATGTGAAAAGGAGGTCCCGTGGCTCATGATCGCGATATTAACGGTAACGTTAATCAACAAGCTTCAGCTTTTGTATAATTATTTGCCATTTGGCGTGCTAGAATCAGCTATTGTAAGATTGACAGGTCATTAAAGTTAGCTGATGCTCATGCCTTCGCTTCAGAAAGATAAAAGCGATAATATCTCCTTAATTGCTTTCTTCTAAACTGAGGGATTTGCCCACCGCTTTTACAAACAATAAGGAAGGAAATACCGGACAGGCTATTATTGTCTTGTTAGTGAAGTTTACAAGTCGGTGGAACTAGAAGATGACTTCGCAGACCCTCTGCAATTGTGGAAAATACAGCCAGTCCAACTTGCACGCATAGAGACAAACTTGCTTTCCATTCCATCTACTTCAGTTCCATGTGAGTGTTCAGTGACGCGGGAAATATTGTTACTAAGAGAAGGGCAGTCCTTAGTTCTGAGCATGTCAACTTACTGATATGTCTCAAGTCCTGGAGCAAAGAAGTGTGACTGTAAGTAACTGTGAACTTCAACTTCAAGCTTGTGTCATTAAATAATCAATATTGAAATATATTTCAAATAATATTTTTAACTTAAATGCATTTTGATTTTTTACTTGCATGCCACCAATGCAATAAAAATTTAAAATTATATCTCTCTCATAGCGAATGGAATTGTAAACATTTTAAAATATATTATTTAAAGGTTTCTTTTTCTCGAACTCATACTGTGTGAAACCGATTAAAATTTGATTAATCGGCCGATTAACCGATTAAAGGCATTGGGTTAACCGATCAAAATTTTTAATCGATCGACAGCTCTAATTTATACTGTATAAATGTTTACCATACCTCTCATAAAAGGGGGATTATGGGGCAAACCCCTCAAAATATATGCTAAAATATGTGAAATATGAAAGTTATCATTTAAGGATGAAATTTTGGAGGGAGCAGATGACTCCTAAAAACAATCACCACCACCAAATTTCTTTTCTGCAGAAGAGTTTTCCTTGCCTGTCCCAACCCACTCTTTCAAAACTCATTTAAGGCATTCCGTGGGCACTAGCAGCAAACAGTCTATGGAGAATGAGAAGAAAGATCAAATACTTGCATTGCTGGATTGGTTTTGAACCTTTGTGCACTTATTTTTTTGTATGAGGGTAACAGAATATTCAGTAGTATTCAGCTGAGTAAGTTAGTAATACTCACCTCATAAATAAACTTGGATGTTATATCTTCACAGCCTGGAATAGTGCCAACAAATCTGGCAATTTCACTTGGACTCCAGCTGACAAATTCCTCTGGATCTATGTGGGCAGTATATAAGTCCAAGTACTCGGAATGCTTTGCCCAAGCATAATGAGATTCTAATTCAAGGGGTTCTGGTTCATTTTCAGGGTCTACCACAGCTTCTTCCCTTTCTTCATTGAGAGAAAAATGAGGCTGCTCAACACAACATCTCTTGGGAAGAGGGTAGTATTCCGATGCTTCCCTGTAACCACAAAATTAGTATTAATCTCAAATCTATCAAACACACCACAGAAATAATACAAATCCTCCACCTAATATTTAGCAAGAAGAAACAGATCCTAAAGAGAAGTGAACAGGAGGCATAAGGGGTTTATTTTTTATTTTTGTACACAAACATTTCGTCGATTTGTATATCTAAGGTAAAAATAAGCATTTCAACAAACAAAATTGTTTTATGCAATGTTGTAACTTAGGGGACAATTATTATGAAATTCTAAAATAAAATTACTATGACAATCAGTAAATGCTGTTGACTCTTCCTTCTAGGGGCTAAGGATATTTTGGATGTGCCTGGGTATATGTTGGGTTTGGCTGATATCCTATGTTTCTGTGGTGACTGTAGTAGTGTGTGTAGTTCCAGGGATAGGGATAGGTGCCCAGTAACATAAATGAGGCACCATTCTGTAAAAACCTGGGGGAAAACTACAAGAACGATGCTACACGATATCAGTAAATGGAAAAGTCCCAAATACCTTAGTTCTCAAGAGCTGTGTGTCCGAGTTTTTCTTATTGAACACAACCCTAGTAAGTTTAAGAAAATGATCTACTCTATTATTTTGTTGTTGTTTCACTTGAGGAGCTTGGACATCGAGGTCATTCATTTTGTGTACTTGGGTGTGCGTGTAATTTTGTCTGATAACCTGTGTTACTGTGATAGCTGTATTGGTGTGTGTATTTGTAATTCAGGTAAGAATTGGAAAGGAAGCGGCCGTGGTCTGAAGTTAGGAACCATTCCGGCATTTGACTGGAGTAGAAGTGGGAAACAATGGAAAACCATTTCCAAGATGACTGAGGTGGGAATTTTCTCAGTTTTACTTCAAGAGGTTGAGTAAACCCTGTTCCAGCCTCCAGATCAGAATTACATTTCTTGGCAGAGCCGGGAATCGAACCCGGACCTACAGGATGGCAGCAAAGTGTGCTAGCTGCTACACCACAACGTGATCACTGTATTTTGTACAGGGCGATTCTCTATGTAGTTTACAAATTCAATAATCTGTAATTATTTATTGAAACCACTTACAGACTTGGTTTATATGTCATTACATAGCAAAACACTTCAAGTTTTTTTGACAAATCCATTACGGCTCAATGTGTGCACCATTTGTCATCCTGGACACATCCCAACGGAAGTTGATTTCCCGCCACGTATGAACCAGCATTTCCGGGGTAACAGAGGCGATGGCTGTTGTGATGCGATGTCTCCGTTCATCAAGATTTGCAGGTATCTTCAACAAAGCCCTACAGAAAGAAGTCCAGTGGTGTGTAATCTGGGGACCGTGGCGGCCAGGTAATTGTCTCTCTCGAAACAGCGCAGAAAACGTTCACTTTGGGGCTGTCACGTGGTGCCCATGTGGTTTTTCCATGCCCCAAATACGACAATTGAACTGACTCGGTCAGAAAGGTGCAACGTTGATTGATCGCTGAAGATCACATTGTTCAAGAATGACTCATCACGGCTGATGCATCCAACATTTCAACACAGAATTCATGTCGGGTATGTTTATCCGCTTCACTTAGTGCTTGAACCAAGGGCAATCGGTATGCTTTCATGGCCAAATGTCGACGCAACACCCGCCAAACAGTGGTCTGATGGATACCAATTTCGATTTTTCCGGACTACGGACGAACCTCACCCTAACTGTTTCCACCACATCGCCAGTCACAGTTGAGCGGCCTGGCGCCTTTGTGTGTAGCACAGAACAACCTGTTTCGGTAAATGTCTGGTGCCATTTGTACACTGTTGGTCTTTGCCAAATTCTGTGTGAAATCTCCGCTGTACACTCGTTGCTGACTTAGTTTCTTCAAACCAGAACACGCACTTCGCTCTTTCCGCTGCAGTGAAAGCTGTGAAAGACGTTATTTCCAACAAGTGACAGGTGGTGCGCGTGGCGGACAACTGTGCAACTACAAACTACGTGAGTCAAAACTTGAAGTGTTTTGCAATATAATAACATACAAACCAAGTCTGTAAGTGGTTCCAATAAATAATTACACATTATTGAAGTTGTAAACTACATAGAGAATCACCCTGTAAATAAATCTTGCACTTCCCTTATTTTCTCGCAATTTAAAATGGGGAGCTTGAATAATGCGAACAAACATTTTATGACAATTTATGATGATCGGCAAGATTTTTCACTGTCGTAAGGGGCACAAGTATGATCTGTGAAGGTGAAGGTGTAGGCAGCACCAACTGGTGAGAATTTCACTGTCCCTTTGGGCTTTCATTCCCACCATTGTCCGACACAAGGATGTTTTAAAACTATTGAACAAAATGGGTGAAATAATGAAGGTAAAATAATTTTGTTTTTTACTAATTTCATAGTAAAAAAAATGAGAGTGTAAATTGGGCAATGGCAACCTTGCGGTTATTACCCATTTAAGATTTGATTGCCGCTGAGCATGGCTGCGCCACTGTTTGTTGATTATTGTAGCAGGAGCCCCGCAGGGTAAAGAGGAGGACACAGTGATGACAGAGTGCAGTCTGCACATAAGTCAAGCAGCATTGCGCGTGCTACCTGTCTTAGAAGCGCAGATAAGTGTCCAGGAGCTCATGTCACCACGGACAGCTAATGTAGCTGAGTCATATCCTACTCACGCAACTGTACCTGTCGACGAAGCAGAGTGACGTGTGACACAAGTAAACAGAGAATAGTTCCCATCTCGACCGCCGGCAATCAATTCGTGAAAGGGTAATAAAAATGTTATTTTCAAAATATTAGAAATTTTCAATTTTCAATTATTTCAAAAATTTGGGTTAATTTATAACTTAGTTAAAGAGTTATGTTACCACAACTAACGAGAAGGTTTGCAATATCATGCTTAACCAAATTCCAGGATCCCACGGTTTGCATCCTTTTCCATAGTCATGAGCTTAAATTTGAGTCGGGTCTGGGCACCAATCGTGGAATGGGAAGGAATGTGGCCTTTAATATGATTTAATTAAAGAAAGCTTTTCAGTCGGTCAACACGAATTGTGCCCAATTGCATTAGGTGGGAAACAAGTATATACATACCCTACAAACTATCATGCTTTTAAGTGCAAATACCTACTTAATTGGATGACATGTTTCGAACATCAAGCGTTCATCTTCAGATCCTGTTCACTTAGGCTGAATTAGTATACGATGTTTAAGAATATTACACTTAAGTTTCTAAAAACTTGTGTAACGCATCAAACTTATTTACAGTCATTATGGTTCACTTCTATGGCTGTTGCGTTACTACTACTACACAAACTAACATAAAACCAAGTACCGTATTTCCTTGCATAATAGTCGCCACCGCATAATCGTTGCACCCCCCTTTTCAAACACTAATAGTGCATTATGCAACGAGCCTAAAAAATGGCAATAATTAAGACATGAGTATGTTTATAAAACGAAAGAAGCAAGTTTAATAATTTCCATACGTTTGTCTTAATTACCATTATAGGCGAGTTTCTTACGACTGTTTATGTTCGACGATAATTATAACTATTTTATGTTAGAATATAAATATTCATAAATATCTGTCGAGATTTCGCCAGTTTTATGTACTGAACAGAGCGCATGGGACGCAGAGAATACCTTGTATTTGACCATGGCCTCCTCAAATACCACACTATGACACGAGCCACGCAGTGAAATTAAAAATAGGAGGCCGTGGAATTGAGAGCAGTGGCAATGCTATCCTTACCGAATTGGTCACACAACTGTTTCTTGAGCTCTGATTGGTGGGAGAAACAGTTTCATAATGAAAAATTGTGTTTTAATGACCCTCATTATGATACAGTTTTCAGACACATAATATTTACATTTCGACATCGAACATAAAATACGTTGATAAAATTTCACCGCATAGCATATTCGTATTTGTGCGCCAGTCAGTTGCACATGCTGCCGAGTCTTTGTCAGAAGAAAACTATCTCGTCTTTATGCCTGCGGGCTATGAACTGTGACGCAAGCGGCCAGCTTCGTCACTTAGCACATTCTGCGAGCTAATAATCTGGCGTGATCTTGTCAGGAGAAAGCAATCTCGTCTTTATGCCTGCGTGCTATAAACTGTGACGCGAGCGGCCAGCTTCGTCACTTAGCACATTCTGCGAGCTAATAATCTGCCGTGATCTTGTCAGGAGAAAGTAATCTCGTCTTTATGCCTGCGGGCTATGAACTGTGAAGATTAATTGGAGGATTATCCATTTCACAAGGTCCGTATTGACGTGTACAATAACGATTCTAATGGGTTGAGGGGGTCTCCGCCCAATCAATACAATTTAATTAATACAATTAAATTAATACAATTAAATGAATACAATTAAATTGTATTGATTGGGAGCCTCCGTGGCTTAGGCGGTAGCACGCCGGCCTCTCACCGCTGGGTCCGTGGTTCAAATCCCGGTCACTCCATGTGAGATCTGTGCTGGAAAAAACGGAGGCAGACAGGTTTTTCTCCGGGTACTCCGGTTTTCCCTGTCACAATTTCATTCCAGCAACACTCTCCACTATCATTTCATTTGTCATTCATTTAATCATTGCCCCAGAGGATTGCGTCAAGCCTCGGCAGCCGGCACATTTCATATCCTCGCCGCTGGATGGGGGCTTCATTCATTCCATTCCTGACCCGGTCGGAGACTGGAAGCAGGTTGTGGATTTTTTCAAATTGTATTGATTGGGCGGAGACCCCCTCAACCCATTAGAATCGTTATGAACTGTGACGCGAACGGCTATCTTCGCCAGCACATTCCGCGAGCTTTAACCAGGCGTGACCTTGTTAAAAGAAAGAAGCCTGTCTCTCTGACTGCAGGCTATGACACGCTACGCGAACGACTGGCCCACGGCACGCTAACCAACAATCACGCTCAACGCAACTCCAGGCCAGGGGAGTGAAATATATGTGGAACTATCGTTTCCGTGAGTTGGCCTCGGAATGACAAGATTCAATAGGCTGCCGTATGAAGCACTGCTAGTCCCAGTTCGCCGACGTTAAAAAGGCCCGAATGCTATTGGCGGAATCTTACGCAAGCGACACCTCGTGCCAGTCTAGCATCAGCCACTTCCATGAAAACATGGCAAAAGAGACCCGTGCGAGATGATACGCATTGGTGTCCAAAATGAGAAAATACAAGAATTGTACGATCATCTTGATGAAAGATAAATACCTGTGGTTACATAATAAGTAAATAATAATAATAAGAGAGCGTGCAGCAAATAATTATACAGTATATATTTAAAAATTGTGGTTTTCTCCTTTGAACTTAAATATTCTTTGCATAATCATTGCACGCTGTTTCTTTCCATTAATTTTAGGCTAAAAATGAGTGACGACTATGCGAGGAAATACGGTATAATGTTTTCAAGTTGCAACAACAGATGGCAGTGGGAGCACTTAGACGTAGCATTAATGACTAGTACTCAGAATAGCAAGCAGAGCACACCACAGGCGACAAACTTAAATCGAGCACTTTCTCGGAGCGTCAGTCCGGTGAGTGAGTGCATAGAGACCAGACGCTACAAGGATCAGTTTCTAAAACCAGATAAGTTGACATAACTTTATTACATTTAGTGCAGTGTATCATTTGTGTATTCGCCACAGGAGTTATTTCAATACATGATGATGACAATAGTTGTTTTAAGGGGCCTAACATTTGGGTTATCGGACCCTAATGGTCTGGGTGATAGCGAAAATGACAATGAAATGGAAACCAGAACGAAAATCAAGCCGGACTGAAAATACTTACAAAATGGAATTCAGATTGAAATGGCTCACAAAATGAAAGTTAGGTTCAAATTACCTGCAAAATGCAATGTAGATTCGAAATACTAAACAAAATGCAATTGAAATTCAAAATACGTACAAAATGCAATTGAAATTGAAAATACGTACAAAATGCAAGTGAGGTTCAAAATACCTACAAAATGCAAGTGGAATTGAAAATACACAATGCAAGTGAGATTGAAAAAGGCCGGTTCAAGTACTCACAAAGTGCAACTGAAATTCAAAATACTTACAAAATGCAATTGAACTTGAAAATGCTTACAAAATGTATGGTAGATTCAAAATACAATATGTGGAAGCCCACGATTCAAAATACTGTACTAACAAAATGCAATTGAGATTGAAAATACTGTACTTACAAAATGGAATTTAGGTTGAAAATACTTACAAAGTGCAATGTAGATTGAAAAAACTTACAAAATGTGGTTGAGTAAAAAAAAAAAATGTAATTTATAGACACCGGGAGCCAATTCATAAAAACAGGGTGGAAATCTTAAAGAGAAAAAGAACTATAATGAAAAGAAGGCTGATCCCACGAAGAAAGAGGGATCAGGAAAGATGAGAGAAGGCCCAATAAAGGCGGGAAAGGAAAAGACTCCCGAGGCCTTGGATACCCTAATACCGTTGGGGTAGGAAGAGAACAAGAGTTGATCAAGATAGGTTGACAGGAAAGAAGACAGAGAGGAGTCCGGCACAAGGAAGTGGAAGCAATGCCGGACTCAGCTGGGGTCCCGTGGTCACCAAAACACGTCCCACTAGAAGTGAGCCCCTGGGGTATATTTCAATACAATTAGGTCACTAGTTTAAATAGGAACAGTTGATTTAGAACAGTGGTTCTGAACCCGTAGAAGTCGGCGGACCCCTCAGCGTTAAATTGAATCACGTATGGACCACCCCCTCCCCCCAATACACCTTATCATTTGTAACCCTTCCTCAATAACACTTATTTTAAAGATATTTCAATTCAAAACCTGATAGTAATCGCCGCCAATACATTCAGACGATTCTTGTTCAACGCACACGGTTTTCGAAATCCCCATTTATTGGCCACTTTTTTATACGTGCTGGTGGACCCTTTTCTCCCGCGGACCACTCCCGAGGCACTCACGGACCACCGGTTAAGAACCACCGATTTTGAACATTAATAACAAAATAGTGTAGACAACATCACTACTGTAGTTCTTCACAATAACAATTGAATAGATCACAGGCTGCATACTTAAACCACATTATTAATAATAATAATAATAATAATAACGCAACAACCATAGAAGTGAACTATTCTGTCTGGAAATAAGTTTGACGCGTTACACAACTTTTTACAAGCGTATGTAATATAAACATTGAATACATTTATCACAATTAAATGGGGCAATTGAGATAATATAATTAATAATACATGCAACTTTTTCCAGGAGTGTGTTTACATATTTATATCTTGTACCCGCCCGTTCATTGGGCACAACCGTGTTGACCGACTGAAGAGCTACAAATCACAATTTTGTATGGGCAACACTGAAAAAGTATGGCTTCAAATCTCTACATTTATATATCAGGATGTCTACCAAACGCAACTAAAAGATTTCCCTGACAATTCCCTGATTTTTCCAGGATAAATCAGAAAATTCCCTGAATAACAGTAGCGGCCATACTATATAAAACAGAGTTTGTACTGAAACAGCAAAAGTCAAAAAATGCTTTAACAATAAAGGGTAGCATGACAAAGTTGAAAAGACAAATAAAAAAATGGAGAGATATGTTTCTATATTTTGCCAATTTCTAAATTTTTCATCCAGTAAGACTATTGGACTTGCGGGTATTGAAAGTAGCTCGTCAATAGTAATGCTTATTTTATTCAAATTTTACTGTTCCACCAATCAACAGTGGAACAGTAAAATTTGAATAAAATAATTATATTTGTCAATACGGACCTTAAAGGATGGCAAATTCTCCCAATAGTAATGCTCTCAAAAATACAGTTACACATGTATATACAAATACACAGTCTACACATGTAATTTGTGTGCTTTATCTTGCAAGAAATGAGAGCTTACTGATTGAATATCAGTATGAACATACATCTACAACAATCATCACCAGAATATACTTTCCCCCCATCAAAACATAAATGCTTCATTTCCAATTATTCAAGGCTAGACTTTGTAAAACTATAATTCCCTGAGTGTCATTAAAATACCCTGATAATTCCCTGAGTTTTCCAGGATTTAAAAATTCCCTGAGTATTCCCTGTTTTCCAGAGTAGTAGACACCCTGAATAGGCTATATTTGTGTTTAAGTGTAATTCATAAACATCGTATACTAAATAAGCCTAAGTGAACAGGATCTCAAGATGAACGCTTGACGTTCGAAACATACTTAAAAGCGTGTTAGTTTGTAGGGTATGTATATACTTATTTCCCGCCCAATGTCATTGGGCACAATTTGTGTTGACCGACTGGACAGCTTTCTTTAATAGAATTAGGCAACACTGAAAAATGGTTTCTAACATTTAAACTTTTATACGAGTCAAAAATCCCTAGTGAGGAGGCTGTGTGTGTTGTCTGGGAGATTAAGAGGTCTCTACATCATTCCAGAACAGTGCCCATCCCTCTAAAACTTGACAAGGCCCTCAGGGCCCCACCACTTCTGGTGCACCCTGGATATTGCTATACGCTCAGGGGCTCACGGCTGGTGAGTTCGGGAGCTGGCGATCCCGAGGGATTCCTGAGCTGGGTCCGGTTTTCCCCCTTTCATCCATTACCTCTGGGGCGGACCCTCTCCCCTTTCACTTTCCTATCTGCCTTTCTGGCCTCTCCTTCCTTCAAAGTCTCTCAATCCGCTTTCTTTGAGGGTTGAGGGCATTTATTTTCCTCCTGTCCTTTATTTGCCTTATTCTCCATTTGTTTTCCATTTCTTCTTCTAGTATATAAGTTAGTAGATAGTTTTAGTTATAGTTTACATTTCATTATCATCTTCATGATCACCCAAACCATTAGGGGCCGATAACCTAGATGTTAGGCCCCTTAAAACAACAATTCTCATCATCATCATCTAAGACTTGAAAACACAAACTATGTTGCCATCTCTTCCCCCGGTATACCATTGGGCTCATTCAGTTGGTATGGTACACTGCAAGGCTCCTGTGATGCCACGAGCAGTGGCCATTTACCACGAGAGGGTATCTTTTCTTCAAAATATTGCCTGGCTGGTTGATCCCAGTGAGTAGTTTACGTTTTTGTAGAAAATTTGAGATGTTTTGCTCCGACTCAGCTGATAATATCACTTCAATTTACAAATCATCCAGGTTTCTCAATTTCAGTGTCTTTGTGAATTGACATTGATCAGCTCAATCAGAAGTTCTTCTTCAGAAACATAGACCATTCACAATATCTCTCCCAGTACATGGGCACTGCTCGTGACATCACTGGAGCCATACAGTGGCCCTCCTAGTACAGTATGTACAGCCAGTGTACCATACCAAATGATGAGCCCAATGGTGCACCAGGGTGAAATGCTGACAGAATAGAATGAGAAACATGAACAACTTGAGTTTCTTTGCCCAAACAGCACGAGATCCTGGTCTGAATCCCTATTGTGGTCACATATTCAAGTCTTATTCAAATGATAAATCATTTGGAGTTGGACTTTCTAGTTTTTTCAAACATGGGAAACATATCAACAAAAAATGGTAATTTTGTCATGGCCCATGAGGTGTGGCAGAAGCATGGCAGAGCACAGGAAGGTTAGAAGCCAACACAACTGAGAAAATAAAATGTCTTTCTGCACAGTACCAATGAATATCACAGCCATTTGATGCATCATAATGACTGGAAACATTCACAGACACAGACACAGACACAGACGCACTTCCACAAAAATACAGTAACACATTAGGGTGACTGAAACACAAGATTTGCTCTGCACTGGTTGAGGCTTGAACCAATAAAACTGGAAGTTAGTTCCAGTTTGTTTAAGAAGATGTTAGCGATCCAGATTGAATTGGGCTGAGTGGTGCAGTTAGTTGCCTTCAAAATCCAAGACAGTGGATTTCATTCAATTGTAAATTGTCTCATTTTCAATCAACAATTGCCTCATTACAGCACTGCCATGGGCTTTCCATCTAAATAACTGGCAGTGGTGCTTTTTGAGGATCCAACTACACAGACAATTAAATTTTGGTGAACGATGCTCCACACCTGCTACATGTATTAGAATGAATATTCTCAACTCTCTATATACCTCGTTCTCTTACCTTTCCTTTACATTATTTGGTCCATTATCTGGTCCATTGTCTGTGCCAGAATCTTCACATTCCTCCTTGTCTGCAGCTTCCTCTGGTTTTGCTTTTGATTCATCTACATTTGACTCGGTGCCACTAGAATAAGTAGAATAATAACTCATTTATTAGGTAAACCAAATATATGAACAAATAAAACACATATTTTGATCAGACATTTTCACATAAGTTTATTAGTCCGAACTGAACAGGCTAGATCAGTGTGTTAATGAGCAAGGCCATTGGGCCAGACTATATCCTGACTCAGCAGATGACAGCATTATTGAATCCCACTGTCGACTGTCCTTGAAATTATTTTTAATTTTCAACTCCTGGCAAATGCCAGCATGGCACCTTTTATAGGCCATGGCCACCTCCTTCCAACTCCTTGTCCTATTTCAGTCATCTTCAGCTCTCATGAACTCCTCTGATGAATTGGCCTTCAGCTAGGGCATTTGGCCATAAAACGAAAACATTTTCCGAACACATAGATAAGGAAATAATAAGGGTCCAAAAAGTTACATAAATACAAACTTCCTTCATATTGTGATCTAGTACTGATGTAATGTGCAAGATGAACACAAAACAAGAAACTAGGTACCGTACTTATGGTAATGAATTTGTGGCACCCTGTTGCTAGTCCAGATCTTGATTACATTACCCCCCACCATGTCGTGAACTGCCTCACCGTGACGAGCGAAACGATGGGAGGTGCTCTGTGTATACAGGCCGGACATTTGTTTTAGACGATTGCCCTTGACCTTGAAGCCTGCGGGTGAGCCTACACACTCACTTTCTCACTCTATCGCTTCACACTTGTCACCACCGATCTGATGTAATGGAATTCCAGACTTGAGCAGACAGTACAGTCCACGTCGAAGTATTGTGTGACGCGGAAGTACACGTTACGTAGTTACGAACAGAACGTCATTATATTTGCCAATGACTGTACTTCAGCAGAAGTGTGAAACAGCTTTGTCAATCATCGGACCGCTTGGGACAGCTGATAACAACACAGGTACTGTAGTAACTCGCCTCCAGGCTTCCATTAAGATTTTTCACTCGTCTAAAACAAACGTCCGGCCTGTAACTTCGCACTAGGAGGACTTTTCGAGTAGACTGGCCTCGCCTACCTACTGCAAGATGTGAATTTCTTTCTACTTTTCATCTATTCTAGCTGGCTTGTAAAAGGGCTACAGCTACTTTTGTGTGAGCATTATGTATGGTAAACACGCCTGGTACAGCAAACTTTTGAGTGCTGACCTTCACATCTTTCTTTGGTACTGCGCCCGAATTCACCAATCAGTACCTATATCCGCTGCACTGTAAAGGATTGCGCACACGTAGCTACCCAGCTCACAAACTTACCATTGTCTGCTAAGTAAAAATTGGAAATTCTAGGATCATACAGGGTAGATCTATAAAAGAAAATAGTACTACCAGCCTAGGTACAAATTTCTACTAGCATTTACATTTAAGCAAATCGAGAAACTCCAATCTCGAGGGGTGATAAGGTCTGTCTATAGTGAGCGCCTGTATCTTACCTAGCAGTACTATTTTCGGCGTTGACAAAATGAAAACGATGTCAGCTAAGATAAAAATTGGCTAATTCGCTAAAAAGCGCCAGCCGTTTATTGTGCTAAGGAAATACACACATGTCCTGGATGCATATCGATGATTAGTGTCTACTTGACACTGCAAGAAATAAAAACTCAAGATAAACTAAAAAACGTGGCACTTATACATAATGTCCTGAAAATAAAGGTTGGAGAATTCGGTACTCCACTGATTCCTTCTTCTCTCAGAATATAGCATTCCTTTGCCATTACAAAAATTAAACACAAAATTTGTTACAAACGATAAACTCGAGTGGAGTTACTCAGAACCTCCACTGAAATATGAGAAATTATGAAACGGCGTGATTTCAAACATTACCCTATATTATACATTGCGTTTCATATATGAACCGTGGTTCCACATCTAAATATGTAAGATCAAGATTTACTCAGTATTAAATATATATCCATATGTACAATGATTCGTGATTCGCACAAATATTCACTTAACTGCGTTGAAGTGATTTAATTTCCTTCAATATTCATGAGTCTTTACAACTCAAACTTCCAGAACAAACACCGTAACTCTATCGGTTGAAAGTATAAATACTAGTCTGAATCAAGAGAACATAGGTGACAAACATTTAAGTTCAGCACTGCTCTAACTTTGTACTCTCCCATTTGATTATTAAATCTCGAAAAATTCCTGAAATTCTTTGCTTGGCTTACATTTTCTTTGATAAACGTGAATATTCGAAGTGCATGGCATTTGACCTTCATTCCACACTACCATTCCAAAATTATACAACAATCACATTATTTCTTAAACACCCTGTACAGAACTTGCCTCAAATGCAATTAAACAATGTCACATACGCTGTGATCAAAACTAGGAAACGTGACTCCTCAGTCTCCTTTTGTGAAAATACGTAACTCATTTACGTCTACGATTCCTTTTTTGCACGGTATTCCAAAATCTCAATCCCATTTCAGTGCATTTTCACAATCAATGCAAAGAAAATTAGTAACTTTATTAAATATCCTCGACCATTGTGAATATTGTTCAAGAAACAAACTTTAACAATCTCCTCTATTCTTATACAAAATTTCCTCGTGCCTATAACTTCAAATCTTTAATTACTTTCTGTACAGTTACTTTTATATCACCCTGTGATTTAACTTTCTTAACTCCTTTTCACGTATTTAAATTCAGTTATTACATTATTGTAACTTTCAAAGAATTGTCAGCAAGAATTCATAATTTAAAAAAAATGATATAAGTGTGTCCTCTTTTCCTGTGAATACACTTAAGTCTTAGCTATCTTCGTGAAATATTTTGTTTAACAAATTTTATCTAGGCTTTTTAATGCTCTAAATGTATTATTGGACACATACATAAAGGTTCTTGAAACACCTTTGTTACTAGGAAATATGGTTTATTACGTTTACAGCATAGTTCTACATAACTATCTGTTTCATTTAATTGTCTATATCAAGTATTTGGACTATCTTTTACCAGATTTTGTGTCGTGTAACAATCCATTTTTGCACACAGTTGGTTTAAAATAAATTTCTGACACTCGAATCAACATTTTGAGTTGTCGAAATTTATTTGACACTTCGTGACATGGCTTTTTAAATATACGGTACTTAAGTTGTTCAATATACGTTCCATCGCTGCGCATAAAACAGATTTATTTAATTTAACGCAAGTATCTATAATTCTAAACGATTTTATATTGAAATGTTTTAACGTTGACAACAGCAATACGCTAATAAAATTTCGTCCAAATGACCGAAATTTTCAATGAAAATGACTCCTAAGAAAATACTGATATACTGGATTAAAATCTACACAATTTTAAATACAATGACAAAATTATACGATTGGTCAATTAGGATAAACACAGAACATGACTACAATTCTACTAAGTATAAATCAATCTCTTCACTACCTTGAGCTGGTGACGATCTCTGATGTATCATGTCTCGTCTGGCAAGACAAATGTGTGTTTGACCACAACGCCCACAGCTGCGAGAGCCGGTTGTGGCGAGGCCTGCTGGATAGCCCTCACAGTGGGACAAGGTCGATGACATAACTGGGTTAGCGACCTCTCCGAGTACAGCAAGTCTCTCCCTCACTCCTTCGCTCGACTCCCGCAAGTTGTTCGGATCTTCTGACGTTACCCCTTCACTGCGCCGACATCGCTTCTCAAGGTTGAAATTCGATTGTTCTATAAGTGTCTTTGAGAGTATACTGGATGTATATGAACTCGTGTTAAGAAATATAGATTTGTTCTGCATTTCTGTGCATCGCGTAGATGTTCAACTGCGCCGTCCATGTTGTGGAATTCTGGATTCAACTTTTCATTTCTGTAGTTTCTACTTCCCTATAATGTGCATCTTAGCACGAAGTCATACTTCAGTTTAATGATTAAACCTGTATAACTTCCCCGTTGCCAATTTATAAACTGCATTATGTATAGTTCCCAAGGATGAGCTGAATTGTAGGAATAATGTAGCTCTTTTCCTGAAGTGAATTGTTAGCATTTATCTGTGTGAGGTGTGTAATAGCTTCGTATTGAAATACCGAAGTAACAAGCTGTGTTTCAAATACTCCACAGACTTGCTGTATGAAGCTTCTTTAAAAGTTAGTGTAAATGAGCTCAGTCTCGTTCCGATAAGTGTGTTGCAAAATCACTGGTCTACATGCTGTGCTGGTCTCAGTCAGAATGTCCCTTGCTTCACAAGTCACAGCCTTCTGACTTCACACTCCTTCTCTCCTTCACTTTCGTGATGCGTGGCACTGTTCTAGAAATAACTTGTTTCTACACTGGCGGTCTTGTCCCGACCCGATATGAATTAGGAATGACTGCTCGTTCTTGCTCTCCGAGTACGGCAAGTTCCTCGCGTTTCCTCCCCTCTCGTGGTGTGACGTAGCTCCACAGACTTCCCCTCACTCAGTGTGTCATCAACCTTGATCACTTCTCCTCCTGCACGACGTTACTCTCACTTCTCGTGGTGTGACGCATTCTTACAATGTAGGCCTCCCTACATTCAGATAATAAATACACAACCATATTTAAATAGTTCCTTCTTGCCTTCCGTAATTGTTTAATTAATAATGATGCATAGTATTACATCCTATTTCATCTCAGGTTTTTCATATCTCACAAATTTTTGAGGAATAAGAGATTTTAATTCGTTCTTTTATTTTTCCTGGGTCCCAGTTCGTATCCCGTCTGGATCTTTAGTATTGGCCTTAAATAAATTCGGGCGCAGTACTTGTTGCTTCTATGTCTGTATTTATTCTTTCTTAGCTTGTGGGGCACTTTAGTTTCCCCATCCTCTTATTTCTTTGGCCTGATGTTAACTTATTTATTATCAGGGCCCAGATAATAATGTGCTTAACATTTCAAAAATATGTATTTATTTATGTGCTTAAAAGTGGGAAAATATGTGATTAAGTTTCCAAAATATATTCTTAAATTTGTACCATATTTACGTCCCCCAGTTACTCTAAAAATAGTTGAAACATCCAAAGTACAAATATTCCCGCTTAACAGACCGGGTCTTGCCTCAATTTCCGAATCCTACAATACTTCCTGCAGATGCGTTATGTGAAAACATATATGTGCTGTTTTTGAATTTCATTCTAAAGAATGGAAGAAAAAGTCACTTAAGAAACTTTCTTAGCACTGATTGTACTGCCTTATACTGATACTGGAGTGCGTAAATCTGCTCTATACAAACGCGCAGTTAGACAGTTAAACACAGCATCACCATTAACAATAGCCCTCAGATGAACTAAAATTCACTATTTGGTTTCCATCAGGAACTACAACAGTATTTTAATGTGCAAGACACTTAAACAAATAAACACAAAAATAAACAGAATTTTAAAATTTCCAAGTTGTAACATATACCGGTACGTAAAGAACTTTCCAGTTATTCCTCCGACTGACTGTCAATGTCTAGAACGAAATAATATAGAAGAAAATCACCCGCCTTATGCCACTCGAAGCCATGGGCTACGCGAAACTACTTTATTGGAACGTAACATACACACACACAGAAAGAACAAATTGTTTTGATTTTACGAATTTCTAAGTACTATAGAAGAAAACACTACATGGGTCGAAGCTTAGTTCTAGACATTAATATTGCAATGCACAACAAGCAGCATTTTCAAGTTTTCATAAAGGAAGCTCCGCCTATTTGTAGCTAATACACTCTTGTATCGCGAAAAGCTTCTTTCCACATCGCACGAGGTTACTGGTGCATATTTAAAACATGCAATGTCTGACACTGAAATATCTTCTTCGTTGGGCTCAAGATCTCTGTTGCCACTAAGGACAAGACTTATTTGCACAAGTTTATTGTACCCCAGATTCTTTGATAAGACGTTCCTTAATTTTCCCATAACTTGTTTTCTGGGCTCCCGGGAGAATTCTCAAGCTTTTCACAGACTTAAAGAATGTCCTGCAGAGCTGACGAAAGTGGTACGACTTTCTTCTCAAGTTTCAAGATTGTGGAACTTAAAAAAGCAAAGTTAGATTTAATGTACACCAAGTCACCTTGAACTCCCTTTGCACACATCGCTTCTAAAGACTCACTGATGCATGCAGCATCATCCTTGTTTAGTTTTTCGAGGACTGATTTTGTAACCTCAAAATTGTCCGCATAATAGCACGCCACTTTCAGCCAAGTACCCCACCTGGTGCAAACTGGTTGTGGAGGTAGCGGCAAATCAGGGGCCCATTGTTTAATAAAGTCACTCGACTGGGTGTTTTAATAAACACTTTCTTCATGGATGCTATTACTCTGTTCACATTTGGAAAAATACTCCTTACCGTTTCAGAAAAACACGGTGCATGCCGTGCGCTAAACAAGTTAAATGAATCATCTTGCTGTCCAGAATTTTCAACCCCTGGGATGCTTTAACCATGTAAGGTGCAGCGTCTGTAATTAATAGGAGCACTTTAGCATATCGGATGCCATCAGGCCACAGAAGCACCATAGCATCATTGAAAGCTTTAGCTATTGTGTAACTGTTGGTTTTCTCAAGATGAACAACTGTCAGTAAAAATGACGGTGATGGATCGCATTTTAACGCACCAACTATGATGTTGGGTACGTAACAGCCAGTATCGTCGGTCGTCTCGTCCATTGTAATCCACACAGCGTTGTCGCCAATTTTACTACGAATTTTGTGCACTACCTCAGAGTAAAGTTTAGGTAAATAGTTCTTACGCAGTGTTGACTTGTCAGGGAGAGGAATTTTGACGTACTTTTCTAACGTGCCACGTAGCACTGGGTTCTGCAGTTTGTTCAGTGGTATATCAGCCGCAAGAAATGCGTGACAAATGTCTTGTGAGAACTGGCAGTTTGCTGGACCATATCTCACATCCTGCATTTCGGGAAGCAAACGTTGTGTCGACTTCTTCAAAGATGCACATTTCACGCGTTTCGCTGTCGCAACATGTTGCGTAACTTGTGAACACATGTCTGCCGCTATGGGTTTCTCACAAATGTTGCAAAATAAAACAGTTCCATCAGTTCTAAAAACGTCTCCGAACTCCTGCACTAAACGGTTCAAAGTGACACATTTCGCACTTTTGGGACGCATCGTATTCGTTGAAACGAGAACGTCACTGTCAGTATACTCACAAACTTCGCAGACCACTGTGATTTCAAGTAAAATTTCCCGTCTAGGTAAGGACTAGTGTAGGCTTAATGAGCCTGTTAACTCCAGGCCCCCTGCTGTACTTAATGACCGGGAAATCCCTGTCTTGAAATACTACTACAGTTTGGAGACAATGGAGCACTGTAGAAATAGAGAAGCCAATTACTGGAATTTCAAAGGGTCGAAAATGTGGGCAGCATTCATCCAAGAAGTACAACATACGACCAAATATAGGAAATATGTGCTTATGAATAAACACACCAGAATATGTACCTATATTTATAAAAACTGTAAAAATATGTAAATAAATAGAAAATATTTAATTAAATAAAAAATATTTAAACACATAATTATCCGGGCCTTATTTATTATATATAGTATGTGAATTGAGGAGGATGTTCTTGTCTTTACTCCTGTTTGGGGACCTTCATCTTATTTGATGTTAGTATGGGGTTAACAGTTAGGTACAAGCCCGATGAGAGTGGGAGCAAGCAGGGATGGCGCCCTGGGGTCCGACGTCCTAGGAGGAGGGGCCCGATCGGACATTGATTCATTATTGTCTTTATGTTACTTGAATTTGCTTCTGGAAATCATAGGGTGAAAGCAATGAACTGTCTGTGTGCAATTTCATGGGCTGGCTTTGGGGGGGCGCTACCCCGAAACTACTCAAGGTGGGGAGTTGTGCCGAAGCATATGCTTAGTAGGCATCAGGACAAACGTGATACTGAGATTTCGAGCTTGTGCGGTCAACGTTTCAAATTTGGTGACCTTTGAAAAAAGTGGTGCTTTAATTTTTTTGAGCCTCAGAGGCTAATCAAGTCAGATCTGCAAATCAAGTGAATTCTTGCAACAGGTAAGGCTCACTTCATATTTTAAACAATATATTGCAAGAGCATAACCCCTATATTCAACATTTAAAATATCTATAAACTAAATTGCAATCCAGCTGACGATATTCAATTAGCATGGCTCATAATATGGGATGAAGCCCCAATGGCAAATATTCATTTATTATGTGTGTGAATCGACTTCTAAAAGTTACAACATTATTTCTTTTTGTGGGAATGTACTGTTACTGAAGGAGACTTCAGGTTTTGCCTGTTGTGTCGCACCCTTCTCGCCAAACAGTTATTCACAATTGTATTAAATATTCGTCTCTCCGGTCCTTCTCCAAACTACGCCGCTTATATAAAAACACACGATCGAAACCAGATGAAATGGAATTTTCTGATTATTTGCTACATGGTAACAGCCACTATTCCTCTGTGGATGGTGAGGAATCAAATGTTACTTAATTACCAGCCAGACTTTCAACGCATGAGGATATCGTGACTGAGATTTACAGCGAAACATTCACTTCTGCGAAGGATATAATAAATATCTCGAAAGTTTGTAGTCTTGCACCCAAAAAATGAACAATGTAATGAAATTAATTTGAAAGTCATTGAACTTATATCCAGTAGTTCTAAAACATACAGCAGCATCAACTGATCATGTACTGAAGATGAAAGTCAGCTACTTCAGTTTCCTACAGACTTCTTGAATTCTTTGGAATTAAGTGATTTGCCTCCACATACTCCAAGCATTTGACCCATAGTTATGCTCCTTAGAAATCTGAACATTTCCCAAGGGCTCCTAAATGGAACCAGATTAATTGTAAGAAATATGTATGAAAATTGCTTGGATTTGGAAATAATAAGTGCAGATAATATTGGGCAGAGAAATATAATCCTTCAACTTGATTTAACACCATCCAATAAAATACAAAGAATGTACAGTATATAAGAAAATTCTTCAGTAAATATTTTTCCATTGACCGTCATGTTTTGACGGGTTTCAACTAGAAATGTATTATTTCATTTGAATTTCCTACTCGCCTACTTGCAGGGCTCTTTCTTTTGGAGCCTGAGCTGCTCCCCAATTCCTCCTCTGGATTTCCCTCTGGACACTTCTCCTCAATGGTTTCTATTAGACGCTGCTTACAGGCACGGGGAGACAATTTACTTTCGGGTTTCCTGGAACCAAGAGCACATTAGATAATAGGTTGCATTTTATTATAATTAGATATTGATTAGGGTACCCTCCCATAGGAAAAAGCAGTTTTAATGATCAGAGATACCGTATATATTAGCACACAGAGTAAATACTTCAGCAATGTACAAAGCAGGGTCAAGACCCTTGTGGATAGGACAGACTAGACTAAGACTGTTCATAATAGTTTATTTCCAAATCTCGACATCTGCTTTGTTATTTCCATAATCCGACATCTGCAATTCGTTCCTAAAAAAATTACTCTTGAATGGTGGAATTCAGGAAATTTTATGTTATTCTCAGTACAAATTCTACCATAAGCATAAAAAGTAGAATAACATTAAATTTCCTGAATTTTGCCGTTTAAGCGTTTTTGTTTTTCTCAACTTAGAAAATGCAGATGTCGACTTTTGGAAATAGGCTCCTTATTTGATGGCATGATGTATTGAGGAAGCAATTGTGAAAACATTCTTCAGACTACTGTTTTCACCCCAAATATCTGTAGCCTAACATTTTTCAGCTAGGTTGGTTGAATAATATAATGAATGTGGTATGGAGACAACTTGTCTGGGGGGAATAGACTACCAAGTAAGAGAATCAATTAGTCCATCGACAGTTTATGTTGTGCCTTCTCTTGAGGAACTAATTTTGAGGAGGGCTCAACAAGTAAAGTATAACATGGATAATACAGGCCCCTACCATGATGTCCTTTGCTTTAGATGAGAGTCCTAGAAATATTTCTTTCCAGTTGCTGGTGACAGTTTTAAGGGATGAAACTTTGAGGTCATCTGCTCCTATTAGAAAGGGGAAGGGTAACGTCCAGAAAAATACCTCTAGTTGACAGGACGGGATAATCTGATTTATATTCTTGTAGTGCTTCAAAATAATTTTGCAATCTACAATGGTATATTTCTAAATAAAAATGTATATTTGTAGTAAGATTGATTGATATGCATTTATTTCATTCCACCACAGGGGGCGTGCCTGCAGTGGCGCCCTTAGACGGTTTTGCCGTCTCTTTGTAGTAACTAAAACCTGTTGGTATGTTCTTCCGATATACTAATCACGTAGTCTTCACCCTGCATTGGGATTTTTATTTTCTTGCTCTCTCATAAATTTGTTTCTTTTCAAATCACCAACAGAGATTCCTTTATATGCTCTCTCCATGTGCATTTGTCGTATGTGTTTCTTAGTCTGTTGCAGTGATTTACCTCTATTTTCCTCCTCAACTAATCGAGTTGCCATTCATTCTCCTAGTGCTGCCATCTCAAGACTGCTCGCCGAACTTCTTCCAGCCATGCGTCCAGCGCCGGTACTACGTTTGTGACAATTAGTATAAGCCTTGGAACTCTTCTCTTCGACATCGGATGGTGCTTCTTCGGCGTTCTACATCGCTCATGAAGACAGAAGACACTCTTTGCTCGAATGTATTTTATTTTTTGTGTATTCTCTATGTTCCTACGTCATTCCCCTCCCCTTCCACCCTGCTTCTCCCGTCGATTGGGAGCTCTCACACACTCAACTCTTCAGTGCACGAGGCAACTGAGCATTCAGCCAACATTTTGGAATGGTCTAATACCATTCCTCTATAACCATGTCAAGGTGACAGGCAACATCTAACTAAGAACATCTTCAACCTTCAGCCGTGAAAAGATAAGTTGAACGTTTATGTGTATTTTAATGCCGTTCTGAGGGAACACTTTTACCACATTCCCTGGAACTTTTTTAATAGAAATTTTATTCTGCTGTTGGGGTCGAATTTTCAGTGGTTAAGTCATAGCTGCTCCCCACGCGGGAAACCCTTCTCAATGCAAATTACAGTTGATAATTCAACTCAACGGGGGATCTTTGCTCTGTTAAAAGTCAGTAATTTGGCTCATCGTCGTATTTTCCATAGCTCTTCATCGAACTGTCAAATGAATAAACCTTACTCTCATCGAGGGACTCCTAACTTCAAGTAATCGTTCTACATTACAAGTCATTGATTCAACCTCTTCGTGGGACCCATCCAGTACCCTATTCGACCAAGCTAAAAACCTTGTACAAGTTCATAGAGCAATTTCGTTAATGTTCAAGACTGCAATAACATTGAAACAAAACAAATGCTCAACCTGAGTAAATAACTCATCATATTAAATAGTGACATTTCGTATCAATAAAAGACATTTCCATTCTAAAAAATTTTGAAGTGCGACGTGCCAAAAAACAATAGGTTTCTCTGTATAAACGGTCACAGTGCTGGGTGCCACACAAAAACTCATACAGTGGAAAAAAAAAACAGCAACAACAACAACACTATTCTCGTAATTCTGTAAAATCCTTAGTGGTATTTGTACAACCACTTCTCTAGCTCAACATATAATTGTTGGTGCTTTTAATACTTCTAAGCACATTTTTCTATTCTTATTCTATCAGAAACTAGCTCAGGATTTTTGTTGAGGGCTGCTGTGCCCAAGATGCCAGGACCAACTGTCTGGCAAATGACTTAGCTTTTATCAATCATTGCCGTGAGGGCACATTAATTTGCAATTTCTATACATGTATTCTAGTCAAAGTCATCATCTTGTACTGTTTCCAGCCCCAGGCTGGGTCTGTTTGGAACATAAGCCTCGCCAATTAATCCTTTCTTCTCACCACCTCTCCGTTGTCACTCTGGTCCAGTCCTCGCCTCTCTTCTTGACACATTCCTCCACTTCTTTCAGCCATCTATCACTTGGTCTTCCCCTTGGTCGTTTCTTCTGCATCTGCATCTCATGCATCCTCTTGGGAATCTTCTTCTCTTCTATTCTCTTAAAGTGTCCATACCACCTCAGTCTTGATGTCTCAATCCTACCTTGCAAGGGCTCCTCTTTCACTATTTCCCTGACCTTTTCATTCCTCACCCTGTCTCTTCTTGTTACTCCGATCCTACTTCACAGGAACTTCATTTCACTTGCCTGTATTCTGCTTATGTCTCTTTTCTTCATTATCCACGTTTCTGAAGCATAGGTCAGTATCGGGATATGATAGCTTCTGTATAACACTTCTTTGCTTTTTTGTGGGACATCTTTATTCCACCCTAAGCTCCTAATGCTTCTCAGAAATGCTTCTGCCTGTCTGTCACGTTCCGTAATCTCTTTGTCATTTCTCCCATTTTCCTCCACTATACTTCGCAAGTACTTGAGACTTTCCACCTTCTTCAGCTGTCCACCTCCAAGCGTTATCCCACTCATTGGTCTGTCCTGGTCGTTAACAGGATCTCACATTTACTGATGTTGAACTTTCATCCGTACTCTCCCACTGTTTCTTCCTAAGCCTTCAGTTGCTCCTGAATTTCCTCCTCCTTGTTTCCCCAGACCATGAGATCATCTGCAAACACCATTGCTTTCATATAATCTTCTCCTATCTTTTCTGCTACCCGTGTCGTCCATGACCACTACCCTGTTTCAGGCCACTCATTTGTCTGAACCAGTCTGTTCTTTCCCCTCCAACTTTCACACTACTCACACTTCCACAATACATCTCCTTCACTCTGCCTATAGTCCCTTTTTCCACTCCCATGTTTTCCATTGCTTCCCAAACCTTCTCCCTACACACATTATCATAGGCCCTTTCGATGTCCAGGAAGGCCATCAACAGATCCTCTCGAAATTCATAGTGGTGTTCCAGGAGCTGTCTCTCTGAAAATATGAGATCCACTGTTGATCTCCCAGGTCTGAATCCATACTGCTCCTCTCTCAATTCTCTCTACACTTTGGCTAGTCAAAGTAATCATTGCAAATTCTTTCTGCATACCGTACTTACTCAGCTATAAGACCGTCTTTTTTTCTAAATTTTTAGTTCCGAAATTGAGGGGGGGACTATAGACGCGAACTTCGCAAAAATCCATTATTTTGGGAAAGAGAGAGTGTAAAAATAAGCTATTTTATTTTGCTGCTACATAGTATGATATATTTAATCAAAATAAACCAAGTTTACATCTTTAATCAGCCCATTATGAGACTGCCATAACCTCACTTATCCATCACTATTCCCGGCTATTCCCCAATGACTTTCACTACTATCCCTTGCTAAGCAAAAACCTTAGTATCAAAGAAATAGAATGGACAAAGTATCAGACATGGAAATGCAAACTTTATTTTTGGGAGAATGCATCAATTAGGGAATGAGTGATAGGCCTAATGCTGAACGATCACATCTCGCTAACATTTGTAAACACAACCGAGTACATATTATTCACAAGTTTCACATTAATATACCAATAACTTGTCACACAAATGCCGACAGTTCTTGCAACAAATGAAATGTGTTTAAAATAAAACTGAGAAGAAGGCTACCGTGAACACCATTTCCAAGGGCAGTACATCTTTGTATACAAAACAAAAGAATGCAAGCAAGATATGAAACCCTAACATTCATTGGCTGGATTTTAAACTTGGCGCTTCTACTCGGCCAATAGTGTGGCATCTTCTATTGGATATTGGGTGAAGCCTATTGGCTACACAATTTGATATCCTGCCCAAACGCGCACGCGGTATATGTATAGAAAATGGCGGTCATATCGTCTGAATAACTAAATATCGGTAATGTAACAAGAAAAATATTTTTGCCATAAAAGAGGGTGAATTGTTTTTTTTTTGTTTTTTTTTTTGCCAAGTTCTAAGAATGTTGTATTTTGACTCTCAATAATTAAGGAGGGGTTCTATACGGTACCGGTATGTGATTTCCAAGAATTTTTTATTTTGGCTCTTGAAAAATAGGGGGGGCTACTATAGGCGAGGGGGTCTTATAGCTGAGTAAATACGGTATTATCCTTGAGTCTAACTGGGTCTTAGACCAGTTATTTAAACTATAAATTACGGTACATTTTCTTACATTGTAGTCTATTAACAATCATATTGTTCTAAAATTGTATTTGGTGGCATTGCTTTCAATTTTTAGCCACGGCAGATCCCTGCCCTATATTTTATTACTTTGTAAATTACTGTATCCTTGAGGTTTTATCCTCTATTATTGGCCAGGTTAATTATTGTTCATACATATTCTTGCCCTTTATCATCACACGTAGTAGCTACTTGAGATGCTACATGCAAACTTTGGCACGTATTCTTTGTTGTGCACTTACAAAAACTTTCTTGCTTACTTTTTCAGTCAAGTTTGTGATTTTTCACAGTTCTTTTTAGATTGTTTATTGCTGGTACAGCTAGCTCAGTTGGCTTCCTACCTGTGGTCAATTTCCAATCTACCGCTCTTGATTATAGCTCTCTTTTAATCAAGACTGTGTTTAGTCCCTCTAAATCTTTCAGTAGTATTTTTTCTTGTAAGAGATTTAATTTATGTTGAGCACAACAATCATTTACCTCATAAAAGCTTTGAGCTTCATTATATTTGTCAATCACTGCCAATATTTGTAACCGGCCATTGCGTACTCTCACCTTTGTAGGATTCCCCTATATTGGCACTTTCATACTTTTTGCACACTAATCACTACTACAGTCGAGTCTCACAAACTCGGCCTAATGTGGACCGAAGGGTGGCCAAGGTCGCAAAAATGCCAGGTTATCAGGAAATGTGTTAAAAAGAGGAAACAAGCTGTTTGTAAAAGTAATGAAATGCAGAACATTTATTTGTTTTTAACAGAAACACAAGTTTTAAAACAATTAAGCCACTACAATTACAGTACTTGAATATATAGTTCAGTACTGTACTACTGTACTGTATAAAAATCAAGGAAAACAATTACTGTAAATTATACCGGGAGAGTTAGCCGTGGTGGTTACGGCATGACTAATGGCAGTCGCTCACATCCGGGAGGCGAGGAGGTTCGAATCCCCCCGCCGGCAACCTTGAAGATGGTCTTCTGTGGTTTCCCATCTTCCTTCCAGGCAAATGCCGGGGTTGGTCCCTCACTATAGGCCACAGCCGCTACCTTCCAACTCCTCGCCCTTCTCTTCCAACTTTCCTCCGCAACAGTACGTGTAGCTCACCCATTGGGTGTCCGTCTCGAAGCAGCTACAAAACTGGCGAGCCGAACATGTCCTCGGACACTCCCGGCACTAAAAGCCATACGCTAAAAAAAAAAAAAAAAAAGAATGGTGAATTATAAAAGAAAACTTAGAAAAACTAGGCCTAATGAAAATTACCATTCACTTTTTTGCAAAAAAGTAAGTACCGGTAACGTTCTTTTGATTTTCGCTTTGAAACCTGTTTCTTGAAGCCTCGTCACGAAGACGGCGAAGAAACAGAATGTCCATAGTGGATGCACCTTGTTGTTCAAAGTACCGAAGAGTAGTTTCAGTGGCATTAAGTCCCTCGGTATGAGTGATTTTTGGTTCCACTACTCCGCAATCTTCAACTTCTTCCTCATGATCGTCGATTTCATCATTTCTTGTGACAGCCGCTGCAATATGTGCATCCGATAGAATGTCTTGCAGCGTGTCACCCTGCAACGATTCTTCAATTTCATTTTCGTTGGCATCTTCACATCCAGGAGTGTTCGTTACCAGGTCCATTATGTTTACATTGTCCTCTTCATGATTGTCAGCAAACTCATTCCTGTCGTGGTCTAGCAGCTTTCTTCAGGATCGAACCAGAGTTATAGTTTCTACCTCATTCCACGAGTCAGCCACCTACCGAACAACGTCTAGTAGGTCAATTTTTTTAAACTTCTGGATTAATCCTTGACCGTCGTCGTTTGCCGCTAGAAGAGATGCTAACAGCTTATGCCTGTACCTTCTCTTGAGGCTAACCAAAACCCCTTAGTTCCATGGGCTGGCATAGTGCTGTCACATTGCGTGGTAAGAACATAGCTCATATGTTCCCATCTCGTAACTCATCAATGTCTGGGTGCGACGAAGCGTTGTCTAAATTTAAAACAGCTCTCCGTGGAAGTTTGTTCGATTTTAAAAACTGCTCAACTGATGGCACGAACTGGTCACCGAACCACTCTTTAAAAATTGCTCCACACATCCAGGCATTGGACTGGTTCCTGTACCATACTGGAAGTTCATACATTTCAATGTGCTTGAACGCACGGGGTTTCTTCGGTTTTCCAAGAAAACAGAGTTTTAATTTGTGATCGCCCGTTGCATTACTGCAAGCAAGGACTGTAACCCTCTCCTTGCTTCTTTTAAAACCAGGGGCCGATCTTTCATCTTTGAGCGCCATACCTTTAGCTGGTAAAAGTTTAAAATTAACCCGGTTTCGTCGCAATTGTATAGTTGCTGTCCAATCAAACCATCTTCTTCGATAAATTTATGGAAACTTATCTTAAATTGAGAAGGAAGGAAGATTGTAGTTTTACGTGACCGTGAATCTTGTGATTATGAGCCACGGGACCTCCTTTTTACGTGGAATCCGAACCACAGGACATGGCATTTCACATCGAAAATCTCACATGCATTGACCGGGAATCGAACCCGGACCGCCTTGGTGAGAGGCATACAGCTAGACCGCTGAGCCACCACGCCCCCCCTTAAATTGAGAAACACCCGCCATGTCGCCAGATAGTTTTTCTCAACAAACACTAAGATGCTTGACGCCATAGCGCTTTATCCAGCGGTCAAGCCAGCCAGTGCTTGCGACAAATTTGGGATCATTTTCTTTTTTCAACTCTTCATAAAATTTCAATGCTTCTTCTTGCAATAATGGCCCAGATATCGGCGTGCCCTTTTCTCTCGCCTGTCGAAACCAAGGGTAAAGTGCTTCACTTACCTCATTGAACTCGCTCGCCTACATATTTTTCCTTTCTTTCAATGTTTCTGTGCAGATTCGTTTGACACACCAGGAATCGAATTCTGTTCGCTTATGTTTCCAATCACCAATTGTACTTTTGCCGACTCCTAAGTCCTTAGCCACTGCACTGACTCTTTCTCCCTTGTCCAGTCTCTTTAAAGCACTCAACTTCTGTTCCATAGAAACATTGTTTTGTTTTCCTTTAACCGAAGACGCCATACCAAAATTATGTAGAGCACAGAAATAATAAAACTTAGCTGAGAACTAACATCTCACAATGAAATGTGCAACACGGGAATGAATATCAGATGCGACACTCACAAAGGCTGGCAGTAGACTGAACGGCTGAGCTGAGTGCGAACTGAGACACAGTTGCAGGTGTGTGGCGGGAGTGGAGTGGGAGATTGATGAGTCACTGGAATGCAGGAGGAGAAGGGGCACGCACACACCTGAAACAGTATCGATCAATACACTCCCCAACCGGGCACCGAGCGGTGTGGAGATTGCGCAATCAAATAAATACAACGCTCTGCGCGAGAACCGTTTGTTTACTTCTTACTGCCAACAGTTTGTGCATTTATAGTACTGTACTGTACAGCTACCTGTATTTATGAGGTCGTCGTTACTCTTCTTACTATATACTGTAGGTCAACGCGTATCGAGTCGTATTTAACTGCCGATAATTCCATTGGCGGAGAAGGCGAAAGAACATAATAAAATAATAACGCTCTGTGCGGAAACAAAAAAACAAACAAAAATCATGATTTTTTTCACCGGAGTGCCGGGTTACCGAGTGCCGAGTTTGTGAGACTCTACTGTACCTTATTTTAACTATTTCTATTGTTAATTACTATTTTGAATAGTTTTTTTTTGTCTTGGGTTCATCCCTCTTATCCATCTCATTCTGATTTCTCTCCCTCGCCTATTTCATTTTCCCTACTTCATCTTCCCTCTATGAGAGATTGGGCTTCGCCCTGTGGCTCCACCTGTACAGCATAGTTAGGCTAATTAATAAATTCGAAGGAAGCTCCAAATCCTGGTGGAGGAAACTACAGGGCAAAAAATGAGAAAATAGCAGGAATGTACCAGCATGAAGGGTACTGAACCTGAATCGAACCCACAACCTTATGGAATTTGGAGCAAGAGTCATGATTACAAGAGTATGCTTGTCGGTGGTCAGTCAGGTGCCACGATAAGGGAGTGAAGAAGACAGATGAACAATTGAAAGCCGCAAGAAACAGTTGAAATGGAATTCCATCGCTCAGTTACAACTTCATACAAAAAACAGGAGAAAATCGAGAGAAAACAAAATGCTATCGCAGAAGCAGAGGAAAGAAGAAGCGTGAACAACAAATGAAACAAATTATTGGAAACTCACAAATTAAAGCCGACAAAAGGAAAATCCGGAGAGAGAAATATTATTATATGGTTATTTATAAAAGTCAAAGAGAATGCCGTGAGAAGTTTTCATGCGATTAAGATGCGAGAAGGCGCGTGTGCCAGGTCACATGTCCCTAATAACCAATCACGGACAAGTGAATTTAGCGCTATTGCGGAGTAATGACTCTAATTACCAGCAATTAAGAAGGTAATCTAATTACCCCAGAAAATAGTCCATATTATTATGAACATAACGGGTGTTTCTGGAACTCTGTAAAATCATTCTGCATGGAGATATTGGAAAAAATGAAAAGCACGCTAAAAAAAAAATGCGGAAAAGGCCATAAGAAGTGCTAGGAAAGTGAAATGAAGCGTGAAAGAAAATCACTAGCTTTGCCGGCATGTTTGATGTGCGTGTATACAGCAAGTTTCATAAATTGAATGATATTACAAGGGATGAACATTAATAATTTACCCTCGATGTTAGGCCCCTTAAAACAACAATTATCATCATTATTATTATTATTAATAATTTCCACGAGTGAACATTGCAATAAAACTACGAGAGCACTTCATGCTACAAGATTAATTATTTTTTGCCACAGTTATGAACATTAACGACATGCAGTAAATTACGGAAGGGGTTTGAAGACATGTAGTGAATTTGAGAAAATGAGTGAGCTAATTAACAACAACAATTTATGTTCAAAGCTACTACAATGATACTACGAAGGGATAAATACAACTACATCGGAAGAGAGAAGAGATGTCAACGTTGTGAGAGTAGCAGTCACATGTCGTTCATCAACTCCTCCACTCAGATTTCTCTCTTCGAAAGTCCCATTGGAACCAAGTTATGTTTGTCTTCTACTCATATGCATACTCGTATATATAATCTTTCTTCGTGCTTCGAAGACCAGATGATTAATCAAAGTAATTCATTACCTTTTCTGCCCAGTATCCTGATTTCTTAAGTCCCATTAGGAACATACCATGTTTGGCATGTATCAATAAGTACGTTATTTATCCATGACATTTTGTGTCCAGGTCTTTCGAGTTTGGAAGCCCGGAACATACATTTCTTACGGCAAACTAAAGCCGTCATAAAAAGCAAATTGATCAACTCCCGAAACGTACACAAGGATCGCTAGTCTGTCGGCCGGCGAGAAGAGAGAAGTTACTCGGCATCATGTTGGCGGGCGGCGATCTCCCAAGTGTTTGGCGAGTTGGTATTAAAAAAACAAAAGAGGAGGGAAGACAGATTGTTGTGTGACAAGAATTATTAAGAACTATCCTCGGCAACAACCCCCCCAGCTGCTAGGCTTTCCTTAACGGGAAAGGAAAAAGATTACGGAATTGGTGTCTAATTTATATCCTGATGTTTTATGTGATAAACAGCTATAAAATGATGATAATTGACGTTTTAAGGGACCTAACATCTGGGTTATCGGCCCAACAGGGTAAATTGTAACCTAATACAACTGCTATAGTTGCCATGGTAGTGAGTTTTAAATATGGAGGTGAGGATTGTTGCGATTTTGATGTGAAGAGAAGGAATTGATTGATGTTGTCACGAATGTGATTTGAGCTAACTGTAATTATTATTCAGATAAGAGATTGTAGAGACGTTTCCCGATTATGTTTTTAAGTTCAGAACGCACCGAATCAAGAATTTTTGAATCATATTGAATAATTTGACACTGCGTTTAGTTTAATAAAGTAGTCGCCCCTCTATTATCCTTGCCTAATCATAGTCAACATTAAATTCCATTATTTTTATGCAGGCGAGTAGGGTTATGTTTTCCGAATAGAATATTGCACCTTATACATATAAATTAACTTGAAATCTTATAACTATATTCATATAATATTTAAGAAGAATTTAATTGAAGGTTGATACCAAATACGTATAGAGCTTGGCCAAGCAAACAGGTCACATCCTAAATAGTTGTCCCAATTGACGTCTACACGGCCCCGATTGGGAGCTCATACGGAGCGAATTGAAGGAGAACAATTCTCCCCTCCAAACATAACATACAGGGTGTAACTAAATATGTGGGAAAGCTCCGGGGATTCGATAGAGGACCTGACAACAAGCAAAACATGTCCCGTAAACATATTATGGTGTACGTGCGTTCGTTGCCGTGTTACAAGCATTGTTTGTGGTGTGCATAACACCGGCGGCACGATGCTAGTTAGTCATTTGAGGAGGGCACACAGGCCACTTGTACGTTTCGTCGTTATTCAAGTGTGTGTGCATTTGTTTTGCATTCAAAACCACGTGATGTCAGGAGCTTAGCAAACACGTAAACACGTCCACACAGGTCATAAGCTAGAGTGGAGTGGAGTGATACGTGTTGTCAGTTGTTACTGAGTGGACAGACAGTACATGTCGTGATACAATGGGGTACTCGAATCCGGAAATCTTCTGTAAGGACGGGCGGAGTGTAATGCAAATGAAGCACGGCGTTTGTATGTGGAACACTTTCCTAATAGATGTTTACCCAACACCAAGTCGTTCCAAAGAATACATATAAAGAGGCTGGTGAAGCATATGACCACAAAAATAGCTTATCTTTTGCAGTATTAAATGAAATAAAGCTTGTGTAGAAAGATCCTGCACATCCAAGGTCCTTAGAAAAATGTTCACATGGAGGTACACAAAACTGCAATGAAAGTTTGAACAATCAATTTTTGGCTGCGATGCCCCAAAACTACATTTTGTGGTACGAAAAGTGTTGATAGCAACATTATGATGCTATTGTATACTATAATGTTGCCAATGAAGGAAAAGTGAAGGTATTAGAACTTCTAGGGATGAATCCAGGGATGCACACATTAAAAGACATTGAGAATTCTGGGCAAGTAGCGGGTAGATCGGGCTGATGCAGCATTGATAAAAGCTTCCCAAATTCACAGGCAGTTGACAAGATCACAGAAAAGGGGAAGAGAAGATGAGTAAGACCCTGACTATGGTGCAGGAAAGTGTTTAACAGCCATAAATTCCATATATTTCCATTGAAATTTATAAAATTTATCAAAGTAAACTTTAAACCTGTTTTTCTACAAATGTTATATTTAGACTATTTTCATTTTATGAAAAAATAGGCTTATAAGATCTCCTTTTGTCCGTGTGTGCGCGCGCGTATGTGTGTCTGTGTGATGTTTGTGTGTCCCCCGTAATAACTTCTAAACAGTTGGAGCAATTTCAATGAAAATCGGTAAGGTCATAGCACCATTTTGGCCGACCCCAACCGTGCCCATCAATTTTTTTTACGTCTCACCAATCCAACATGGCGGCTATGCGAAATATTTCACCAGCATTCAATATCTCCGAAACTAATAACGATATCAACCTGACATTTTGTACGGTGATAAAGGGAACTACTAAAAGTTCATCTATGTGACTTTCAAAAACCTGGTAACTACAAAACCAACATGGCGGCCAAGCGAAGTTGAGACTTATAAATAGACGTTTCTCGCGATTTAACCAACAAAACGCTATGAACCTTGGTACAGTATTTGTTTATACACATTGTAATGCATCAACATCTAACTTCGTTCAATTGTTTACATAACCTCAAGATGGTGGCTGTGCGAAATATTTCACCGGCGATCTATATCTCTGAAACTCTTACCGATATCAACCTGAAATTTTGTACCGAGATAAAAGGCACTACTGGAAGTTCATCTATGAGACTTTCAAAAACCAGTTAACTACAAAACGAACATGGCGGCCAAGCAAAGTTGAAAGTCTTAAATAGACTTTTCTCGCGATTTAATGATCCAAACGCAATGAAACTTGGTACAGCAAATGTTTATACACATTGTAATGCACTGGTGTATAATTTAGTTCAATTGTTTACATAACCTCAAGATGGCAGCTGTGCGAATTTTAAAAATAAGTTTTTATTTCTTGTGTCGTAATCATGCGATCGAAGTGAAAATCTGAATAATGAATCTACGCAATAATTTTCCTTTAATGGTACATAACTCTATCGCCTATACATATCACAATCCAACATGGCGACCATCCGAAATATTTAGAAGTTTCTCAATATTTACGAATCTATTACAGCATCATCATCATCATCATCATCATCTTGAGCAGTTTCCAACCGCTGGACGGGTCTGCTTGGAACATAAGCCTCTCCATCGTTTCCTGTCCATCCACCATCTCTCGTCATTTACTGTGTCCCAGCACACTCCTCTTTCCTCCACACTCTTCTTAACTCCTTTTGTCCATCTGTCCCTTGGTCTTCCCCTTGGCCTCCTTCCCGTCATTTCCATTCCAAACATCTTCTTCGGTATCCTCTCCTCTTGCATCCTCCTCACATGTCCATACCATTGTAGCCTAGATCGCTCTATTCTATTTTGCAATGGTTCCTCTCTTACCATCTCCCTGACTCTCTCATTCCTTACTCTGTCCATTCTTGTCACTCCTACCCTACTCCTCTGGAACTTCATCTCCACTGCTCGTATTTTATTCTTGTCCCTTTCCTTCATCACCCATGTTTCTGAACCATATGTCAAAATTGGCACAAAGTAGGTCTTGTAGATGATTCCTTTACATTTTTGTGGTACATCTTTATTCCATATCATCCCCCTAACACTCTTGAAAAATCCATCTGCGCACCTTCCCCGCTCATTTATTTCCATCCTATTGCCTCCCTTTTCTTCAATTATGCCTCCCAAGTGCTTGAAGCATTCTACTTTCTGCAACTGCTGTCCTCCAAGTGTTATGCCCATATCCAGTCTGTTCTTCTTCCTCGTTGTGATGACCACTTCACTCTTTTGTGCTGAGAACTTCATCCCATATGATAACACTACCTTCTCCGGCTCATCTAATTGCTCTTGTACTTCTTCCTCATCCTCTCCCCATACCAGAAGGTCATCAGCAAACAACATTGCCTTCATTTTCCTTTCCCCAATGCTATGTACCACTTTTCGTATGATTTCATCCATCACCACTACAGCAATCAAACTGAAATGTTTAATGTTCACAGAGGCTATGAACATAAGTTTACCTACAGGACTTTCAATAACCTGGTGATCACAAATCCAACATGGCGGCGATGTGAAGTATAAATATTTAAATGGACGTTTCTCGCAATTTAACCATCCTAGTGCAGTGAATCTTGGTAAAGTAAATGCTTATACAAATCCACTGGCATCTAATTTATTTCAATTGTTTCCATAACCACTAGATGGCAGCTGTGCGAAATTTTAAAATCTTGTTTTCACTTCTTGTGTCCTAATCTTGCGATTGAAGTTTGAATACTACATGTACTCTAAGACCTACATATATAAAAATCCAACATGGCGACCATCCGAAATATTTAGTTGATTCTCAACATCTACGAATCTATTACAGCAATCAAACTGAAATTTTGTGTGTTGATAGTGACAATTAACATAAGCAGGATATATGAAAATAGGCTTTAGTTCTTCACGGAACTACTTGTTTAGTTTTTAGGAACTCCATGATGGTAAAAGCTAGAACCATGAAATTTTCTCAGCTTGTGTATGTAGGTAACCTGCTTAAAATTACCTACAATGAAGTATGTAGGGGCTGTAATACAAGCGTAGTAGCTCCCTGTCCAGACGGCTCGGGTTGGATCCCAAGTAACTATGGGGATGATACCAAACATGCTATCGTCACATTCTTCCCAATCCTAGCCCCAATTTCACGTGAACACACTAGCTCTCAACAAAATAAGGCACGGTATCAGAGTATTTCCACACCTAGCCTCTACGCAAGTACACGGGGCTGATAATGCAATGTCCCATGTTACTAAATTAACCAACTTACTATCTACATTATTAATATGGTTATATTCAAATATGACATTACCAAATTGATGCCTATTAATAGGAAGTTCTGGCATACAGGCATTCCCGTAGGTGAAGTCACGGAGGTCCTTTATCCACTCACCTCTTTTGGTTGAGTTTTGCTGGTATTTGACGTCCCCGTTGATTTTCAAAAGGCTGCCCCAGCATATTCCAACATCTTTCTCTTCACAGCCTTCCAATATTGCACGTCACGTTTACGTTTGCGACCAATATTATCACATTTGCTAGCTGACGGATTGACCTCATCTTCCCAATATCCGCCATCTTGAAATACCGAGTTCCCTCTACCACGCACATGGAATTTCAACTGCAAATATCTACCCATAGGAGGCAGTTGTATGCACGCTTAACATATCATTTCATGCTACATGCGACCAGCTACCTACAGTACTGTTTGTAGAAAGTAAAACACCCAGAAGAAATGGTCGGAGACACTCCCAGAACAGGGGTCTTGTAGACCGGGGGTACCATACTAAGTGATTGAAATCACAGAGAGATGACTTGCACATTCGCCCACCAGTGTCCTCTGTCGTGGGACTGGACAGGTCAGTGTTCCGCACAGCCCTGTCGGCGTGGGGCCATCATACCAAGTGAAAACGTGTAAGTAAGTGCAACGATGCCTCGCCCACATCACAGGGTGGACTATCAGCATGTGAGTGCGGTTGAACGGGGCAGAATGCTTGAACTCCGGGAGGCGGGTCTGTCTTTCCGAGACATTGCGGTATAATTTTCAAAAGAAAAATATGTATTGCCCGTTGAGCCATTATATATTTAAACACAAATTGTGCTAAATGTTCCGGCATAACTCAGCAAAATGACAGCGTTTCGCCCCGGTGTGCCATTGGGCTCTTCAGTTGGTTAAAGCACACCTCACCAAAACTCTGCCTAGTACACACTGGGAAGGCCATTGCAAGACGTATTTGATACATGTGTATCCACGTCACGAGCAAAGCCAGTGCACTATGGGAGTCAAAACTCCACTCCAAAGCAATTATAACCTTACCTTGGCATTGAATATATAATTTTTAATACATATTTTTCTTTTGAAAATTATATATTCAATGCCAAGGTAAGGTTATAATTGCTTTGGAGTGGAGTTTCGACTCCCATAGTGCACTGGCTTTCCTCGTGACGTGGATACACATGTATCAAATACGTCTTGCAATGGCCTTCCCAGTGTGTACTAGACAGTGTCTTGGTGAGGTGTGCTTTAACCAACTGAAGAGCCCAATGGCACACCGGAGCGAAACGCTGTCATTTTGTTGAGTTATGACGGAACATCGGAACATTTAGCACAATTTGTGTTTAGAGACATTGCGGCTCGTACAGGGCACGCTGCGTCAACAGTAAGTCATATATGGATCCAGTAGAGAGAGGAGGGCCATACACAGCGACGACAGGGTACAGGACGACGCAATGTGACCACAGCACGTGACGACCGCCATCTTCTCCGCATGGCCGTATCGGAGTTGGTGTTGGATCGACGTTGGAGCACTGCAACGGGGGTTGACATTTCTCCGTCGACGGTGCAGCGCCGTCATCTGAGGGCTGGACTGGTAGCACGCATGCCCCTGCATCAGCTTCCATTGACTTGGAACCACCGATGCCTCAGACTACAATGGGCACGTGCATGCCGACACTGATAGGCTGAGTGACGAAATGTAGTGTTTTCGGATGAGTCCCGCTTCAACCTGTCCTACAGTGATGGCTGCATTCGCGTTCGCCGCCGCCATGGAGAACGAAATCAGGCAGACTGTATTGTGGAGCGGCATAGCGGACAAACACCAGGTGTTATAGTTTGGGGCGCAATTGCCTATTACAGGCGATCACGCCTCGTACGTCTTGCGGGCAATCTGAACAGTGACCGCTACACCAGGGAAGTTATACAGCCTGTAGCACTGCCCCTCTTGCAGGCCGTTCCACAGGCCATATTTCAGCAGGACAATGCCCGCCCGCATGTGGCGAGGAATAAGCAAGCCTTCTTCGCAGAACGACGGATACTCAGCTTCCCTGGCCTGCCCGTTCGCCTGACATGTCGCCCATCGAACATGTCTGGGATATGGTCGGTCGGCAACTTGTTCGTTCAGGTCCACTTGCCACCACTGTTGATGCTTTGTGGACGCGCCTACAAACCGTGTGGGACGGTATATTCCCTCAGCAGCATATTCAAGCGCTGTATGATTCCATGCCACAACGTCTAGTGGCTCTGAGTGCAGCATGTGGTGGCGCAACGCCGTACTGAAGATCGACCGTCAACGTGCATGTACCGGACTGTCCTTCTAATCAGTAATGTATTGTCATGTTCCTAATCTGTAGTATAAAGTGCAATGTGGTCACATCTCTTGTTCTTGGTGTTTCACTTTCTACAAACAGTAGTGTATTTCCATCATAATCTCAAAACAGGCCGAGGTGGTGCGGAGTCCCTTATTTGTTGTGCGGGTTCAAATGTAAAACAAAAATAATGGAAGGCAGCCAAAAGAAATCAGAAACCCCTATTAACATTAATTTGGCAGGTGAAAAGCTAAAGGAAGTAGGAGACTTCTGCTACTTAGGAAGTAAAATAACCTGTGATGGACATGTGACTGAGCACTCGGGACAGATCCCTCACAATTGGCTCTACAATATCAATGACTATATAATCTGCAACTTCAACAATGTGCACTGTGCAATTCTTGACTGCAACACTAATAATGGATAGAAGTTCTTTCTAGAATCCTTCCAATGTCTGACATTCTAATCACTTCATAATATAATTGCCTAGTGAATATCTTATACGTCTGTCTATGGACAAATGCATGTCCTCCCATAACGTTGTTACATTACCCCGCAATCTGCAGGCGAATGGCTAGGCAACGGTCATTCGGTAGGCCAAGGCTCTTCATGGGCTGTGGTGCCACGTGGTTTGGTTTCTCTTCTACATATTATTCCCCATTTTACGGGGTCGGGGACGATGTGAGGTAAGTTTCTATGTGGCAGTGGTTTTCACAGCTGAATGTGCTTGATGGGAAACTAAATGACAATAGGGCAAAGGGTTGGAAGAAATTGAAAGGCTCATTTCCAAAGTGACATAAATCCATGAAATGCAAAAAACTTCAGAAATCGCGTTTTTGTTTCTTTGTATAATTAAATTCAAATGAAAATGAAAATCCACAGCCTGCTTCCAGTCGACCAACCGGGTCAGGGATGGAATGAATGAAGCTCCCATCCCGGTGAAGATATGAACTGTGCCGGCTGCCGAAGTCTGTCGCACTCTTCTGGGGCAATGGCTAATTAATGACAGATGAAATGAAATGATAGTGGAGAGTGTTGCTGGAATGAAATTTTGACAGGGGAAACCAGAGTACCCGGAGAAAAACCTGTCAGCCTCCGTTTTGTCCAGCGCAGATCTCACATGGAGTGGCCGAGATTTGAACCACGGACCCAGCGGTGAGAGGCCGGCTTGCTGCCACCTAAGCCATGGAGGCTTAAATTAAATTCAGGTATGATTATGAATATAATGTAATTTCATTCATTACTTTTATGCACATCCTTACACTGTGTTTTAATAATCTCCTATCAATGGAAATGGTGGTTATCGTCTCCTATAAGTTGGAGTTAGGAGGTTTTGGAAATAAATCATATATTGACATACACTTTGAGTGACATTTATGAACATTTAAATGGCTTAGACACAACAAACACATACTGATGCTCTACATATTCTTCAAAGTTAGCCATGGCCTTGATTTATCACTATGAAGCACAAGAAGTCACAAACACTATTCCTCTACCACCTGTAAGCAGCCATGTTTCCGTGTCCTATCACGTGATGTCCAGAGAGCCAGCGGATTGGTCAACATGGATATAAGACACATAGGAAATAAATACACGGAGTTATGTCACTTAGCAAGTAAACTTAGTTTTTAGATCTCTGTTAATATGGGATATAAGGCGTATTGCGACTTAAAACCTTTGCTGTACGTTGAGAGAACCTATAAACTTGCTTATGAAAGAAAAAATCTGAAAATTTAGGAATATTACTATTCATGTATTGACTAGACGGAAAGTGTGTTAATTTGATTATAATCTATAAAAGAAAAGCTGGAAAACTGTCAATTTTGGATTTACGTCACTTTGGAAACAATCTCTTCAATTCAATATATTACGTATTTAAATTACTTATTCGTGAGTGCTTTGAATCTAAAATACCTTTTGGGAGGACTTTACCCAACTCTGAGTATAACTAAAAGCCCTTTCTATCTGCTGAAGAGAAAATGATATCAGTCTAATATAAAATATGACTAGGTACTTACCGCTTGAGAGGCACGATGTCATTTGTTATGTCATCCTTTTCACTTGGACTGAAAATAGAAAATAAAGAAATAGAAGTGAGAATGCACATTAGTGATATATATTCATGATACAAACAGTTGACAATGAGATTTTTAAGAACCAACTGGTAGTGTGCACAGTACGACAGTTCAAAAATAACTTAAGTTTAAAAACTCACCACCAATCCTCAAATTATATACAACTAGTGGACCCATGCAAGAACTCTTGCATGTGTATATATGCCACCCGCCCGGCTTTTATTGGGATGCGGGCTCGACGCAACAGGGGCTATTGTCTTGTTTATTTGTTTAACACACCTTTAAAACAAATTGATGATATTTATGAAATCAGAGTGCAATTTGTCCCTGCTGAGTCCCTAAATGCCTCAGTAGATGAGAACTAAAACCAATAACATTAGTCTATTATATGTTACTTGTGAGCACCCCATATGTATATAGCACCCGCTTGCCTTTACTGTTATGCGGGGCGGATGCGACACAGTTCTGACGGGCTATTGTCTTGTTTATTTGTTTAAATGCATTTTATAAACAAATAAATATATCTCCATTGACTTTTCACGAAATGTAAGATTTTGCATGAACTATTGGGATGATTTGGAAGATTTTGGCACAAACCGCACCTTCTAACTCCCTCCGGTTTAAGAGCTTGAGTTTTGTGAAACATACACTTTAGCGTTTTATATACAGGGTGAACGAAAAATGCCGCACTTGGAGGTCGGCATGCGGTTCCTCGTCGAAATTCACGACTAAAGTTTATGTTGCAAAACCTAGTCCCGCCAATAGGTTTAACAGGTGTTAAGAAACGAGGCTCTGGCAATGCTGTAACTGCATGCAGCATGGCCAAAAGCAGGTCGCAGGAACTTGGCGCTCTGCCGAGCATTCTCTGTACATTCCGATGCACTGCAGGATGTGACAGTGTTGCCAGCTTCTCGTTTTCAAACAGCACCTGATCCGATTTTGCTATGGAAACTTTTGTCTTGCAATTGGATGAGGAATCGCATGCCGACCTCCAAGAGCGGCATTTTTTGTTCACCCTGTATATGATGATGATTATGCAAAGTTTAAGCAATATCAGGTAAGTTATAAGAGACTGTATCACAACCTATCACATGTTATTCTCTAATGTACAGCTGTTCACAGGGATTGATACTGCTCTATATGATTGACTGGATACAAACTGCATGGAAAAATTGAGAGCCATATGACTATATTTAGGGGTCACTCCAAGCTTCAAGGGGAGGCTTACCGGGGGGAGGAGGAGGAACTTTTCACAATTAATTATATCTACTTTGAAGTTAATATTAATAAAAAAAAAAAAAATCTTCCAACTTTGTCAGTTCTAATTACTATAATATGATGTATTCTTTAATAGATATAATAAAACATCAGGTTTCTTTTACATCACTGGTAGACAGAAGATGATTTAAAATGGAATTCAAAGCTTTAATCCATAAGTAAGGGTGTTGCAAGAGTTGAATATAATTAGGTTTCATAATAAATTCCTAAGAGATCAGGAAATAACATATATATTTCATTGTATTTTGGCCAAATTATCATAGTTTAAGAAAACTTTAATATCTTTTCATATTTTAGATTAACTTCAAATGTTCCCATATAAAAATAACTATCAGAAAACTGGTTAATAAACTACAATGTCACAAAGCAGCAGGGGTAGATGAAATTTTGTCAGAAATGTTATAGTGGATGGCAGGGATGAAATGGTTGCATAGGACAATTGCATTGGCAATTTCGGAAAGGTGTCCTCTGACTGGATAAAAGCACCAATCCCCAATTTATAAGCAAGGTAACAGGAAAGACTGCAATATAGAAGCATTTCTTTGGTAAGTGTCCCAGGCAAAGTGTATTCAGGCAGTAAAGAAAGGAGAGTTCTATCATTAGCCGAGAGCAAGATGGATGAAAACAAGTGTGGCTTTAGACAACAACGGGGATTTCAGTACCAAATTTTTAGTATGTGCTAAGTTATTGAGAAATGTTACGAGAAGAATAGACAGTTGAGTTTGTAAATCTAGAGAGGGTGTACGATAACCCTACTAAGGGGAAAGTTGCTGAGCATCTTGAGGGATTATGGTGTCGAGGGAAAGCTGTAACAGGCAATCAATGGTATTTATGTTGATTATCAGGCTGCAGTGAGAGTTGATGGTAGGATGAGTTCTTGGATTAGAGTAGTGAGGCAAGGCTACAATCTTTCACCACTACTGTGTATTTTATATATGGACCATTTCTTGAAGGGCATAAACTGGCTAGATGGTGGGATTCAGTTAAGTGAAACCAGGTAAGCAGTCTGGGTTATGCTGGTGACCTAGTTGTACAGGCTCTTACAAGAAATAAAAGGAAAACAGCAGAGGGAATTAAATCCATTGAATGCAGTAATGGAGCTATAGCATATAACTTAGCCAATATAACGGCAGAATTCCAAATCATCATCATCTTGTACAGTTTCCAGCCCCAGGCTGGGTCTGTTTGGAACATAAGCCTCGCCAATTAGTCCCTTCTTCCCACCACCTCTCCGCTGTCACTCTGGTCCAGTCCTTGCCTCTCTTCTTGACACATTCCTCCACTCTTTTCAGCCATCTATCTCTTGGTCTTCCCCTTGGTCGTTTTTTCTGCATCTGCTTCTCATGTATCCTCTTGGGAATCTTCTTCTCTTCCATTTTCTTTAAGTGTCCATACCACCTCAGTCTTGATGTCTCAATCCTACCTTGCAAGGGCTCCTCTTTCACTATTTCCCTGACCTTTTCATTCCTCACCGTGTCTCTTCTTGTTGCCCCAATCCTACTTCGCAGGAACTTCATTTCACTTGCCTGTATTCTGCTTATGTCTCTTTTCTTCATTATCCATGTTTCTGAAGCATAGGTCAGTATCGGGATATAGTAGCTTCTGTATAACACTTCCTTGCTTTTTTGTGGGACATCTTTATTCCACAAGCAGAATTCCAAATACATTTCGATAATCTACTCAACAGAAATGGAAGAACCAACACGAGTGAGGTGGAAAGATGTATCCATTTTCTCAATTCCAATGATGATGATGATGATGATGATAATTGTTGTTTTGAAGGGCCTAACATCTAGGTTATCGGCCCCAAATTCCAATGAAATAGAGGATATAAACTGGGGAAAAGTTGAACAAGCTATTATGAAAATGAAAAGCAACAGATCAACAGGGATAGATGAGTTTAACATAGACATGATAAAGACACTTGGACCAATAGGAGTACAATGGATGTACCGAGTTTTAAGAGCCATATGGAATGAGAATGATATACCCGATGATTGGAAAAAAGGAGTGATTATCCCCCTATTTAACAAGGGTGATAGGAAACATTGCAAGAATTACAGAGGCATCACTCTCCTCTCCCATTGTCTCAAGATCTATGAATCAGTGCTATTAGGAGAGATCAAGAAAATAATAGAACAAGATCTTGAGGAGGAACAACACGGATTCCAACCAGGGTGGTCCACTGTGGATCTCATCTTTGCTACCAGAAATACTGGGAAAGAAACCAGACTATTATAGTTGTCTTCCTTGATATAGAGAAAGCGTATGACCATATATCTCGCCATCACATTTGGGAGGTACTGCAAAAGAAGGGTGTTCCAGAAGGCTTAGTGGCCCGAGTAAAACAATTGTATTCAGACACCAAGAGTTGCGTTCAAGTTCAAGACAGAAGATCGGGCTGGTTTGAAAATAGAAGTGGAGTTTAGCAAGGGAGTTGCTTGTCCCCTCTTCTTTTCATAAGCATTATGGATGAAGTCCTTAAGTTGGTTAAGACGAGAGATATGACATCCAATGCAATGGTGTTTACAGATGATGTCATGATCTGGGGAGAAGAAGAAAATGACATCCAGCGACTAAATTGGTGGAAGGCAGGTTTGACAAATTTGGATTACAGATTGGTGAAGAGCAGGGAAAGCAAACATATCAAGCTGAAATTGTGACAACATGACATCGAAATAGTACAACATTTTAAATACCTTGGCAGCGTTTTGTCGACATAACAGGTTAACCCTACACACCAGCAGTAGGATTCAAGCAGCTGCGAACTTTTACAACTCTGTTTCACGGCTTCTATTGGACAAAAACTTTCCTCAGGAAGCTAAAATATGACTGTACAAATTCTACTTACTTCCCATATGGTCTAGAAGCTGCTACAATGACTCCCCGGGACAACAGCCGGATACAAGCAATTGAGATGAAATTTCTACGATCAAGTATTCAGAAGACCAGATGAGACAAAATTAGAATTGAGTCAGTCCCCCTAAAGCTACGGCTGAAAAGAAGTGTGTTAGACATTCTTGAGGAGTCGAGATTGAAATGGTTCGGTCATCTGATGAGGATCTTGTAGAACACCTAAAGCCTTTTTGAAAGTTAGATAATTGGCAAGAGACCAAGAGGTAGACCTCGAGATGTGTGAATGAAGCAGGTCCACAGAGCTTTGACTAAGAGGAGCGTAGAATGGAGGACAGTGGTGGAAGAAGAATATTGGCAGGATAGACAGCAATGGAAAGGCCTGCTGGAGTGGAGAATCCATGATGATGATACACTTTGTGGCCAAAAGTCATGGGAAGGCACGTGAGCCCTCAAAACGGCAGCAATACGGCGAGGCACGAACTCAACAAGAAATGGGTTCCCAACATTCAACTGGGCGGTGATCTGACTCACAGTAGCCCTACTATCACGACCGTATGGTACATTTGTGGTCATCCCGTGCGGCAGATTACGCGGATGGTAACATTATCTCTGTGATATTAAAGATCCACCCTTGATGTTGGAAACCCGAATTCACGTGTAATCTCCGAAATGCTATGACCCATGTGCCGTGCGCTGATGATCCCATGTTCAAAGTCGGTTTACTCGCGACGTGTTGCCATCGTCACTGCACTCGTGTCTGTGACAGACTGTTCTGCTCCGCCGCAGCTAGCCGCAATGCTCAGCTGTCATACATGGCACATATTCTCATGGGGCTACCCTTCCCATGACTTTTGGCCACTCAGTGTATATGGTCAACTGATTTTATACCTTATTATTTTTCATTGCAACAATTTACAGGCAGAAGTTATTCAAAAGTTGAGCAGTGAGGTGTAACAAAGATACTGTGACAATAACCGAGTGATGTGTATCATATTCCGCATCTACAATGATCAAAGACGTATCCTTTCTTTGACTTGAAAGTAACATACAATGATTGTATACATCAGAAACACTTCTAAATAGCACTGTTGCCACTAATCAGGTCAGTGGAAGATATCAAAGTATTTTCATAAAGAATTAGTGAAGAATCAATACTTTAGATCTCTACCTACTGTATTTATTGTATGAACTTTCTTTAGGGGCATATGACCTCGCTGTTCCACCCCTTAAAACAAATACTATCAAGTTTCATTTCAAGTCAGTTTCTAGATTTCAAACTTTTTAACATATTGGTTATCTGAAATGGGGTCAGACCCCTTCTAGATTGTAGTATTTAAGACCATAGCAGTGACACAAAGCAAGAGATTCTCATTCACATTTTTCACTGGCCTATCAACTATTCTAAATAAGGAAAAAAACTCATCAAGAAGGTAATAAAGATAAAAATCTAAGCATGAAGCAAAATTACCAACCTCTTTCTTTTCCCACGAAGCCTTTCAGGTTCAGCAGACCAATCTGGATCTTCTTTCTCTTCAATTTGACGATTCTTCACAGAACGAAGGTTTGGAGAGGTGCTGTCGGAATTCCTATAACAGATATTTAATCCAACATCAAAATATATATACTGTAAAGTAGTTGAGTATTTCTTTGTGTTCCTAGTTTCTCAAAATAAACTGTACTCATGGATGCTAGCTTAGTGGTAACTCGGCTAAGGCTGAAAATATAGCATCACCACACAAGAATCACTCAATACAATTTTAATAAAATATAAATAACTGTCAACTTATTTTACTGATGAAGGTTACTCATTAAGTACAGTACTAACACAAATAATTTTCCCTTGACATTTACTCAAAAGATTTTTTAGTACACATTGAAATGCTTTAGAATGCTTCTGATGAAAACCAATCTTTTACATAATTGTAAGAGTTACACAAAACAAAACAACACATGCTATATTGTTGAGAAATTTACTTGAGACCAAGAAACCAGATATTTGGAAATATTGGAAAGTCATAGAATATTTATATGAATTCCTCCCACTACAACCTAAAATAACTTTAACCCTCAGCAAGCGTCATGATACTTGTGGAACATAATAAGTTGTAGGGTCCGAGGAACCGCAAATGTTTAAAGATGAATAAGGTTTTTAGTTTATGAAAAATTTAATTAGATGAACAATCTATTTAGCCATTATTAATTCAAATCATTTATCCTAATTTCATTATGAAATAACTCCACAGGGCAGTTACTGTATTACCATATTGGCCCGAAAATAAGCCACACCCTCCATTAAAATTATTTGGGTAAAAAATCTGGGTTCAGCTTAAATTCGCAACCTACACTTTTGTATGTAATGTACTGTAAAAAGGCATGCTCATTAACAAGAACACAGCAACAATACAGTCTGTATGAGAAATTGGCAGCATTTAGAGACAAGAATGCAAACTTTCATTTTGGCGTTGAGATTGTTATTTGGTAACACGGTATTGTTTCGTACGCTTGAATAATCTACGGTAGCTCAGTTTCAGTAAGAACTGTAAGAAAGCCTGTTTAACACAAACATGAGCGATCATTTACCGGTAGAGCGAAAAGCTTCATCAACCAAAGGAATTTGGCATGCTTATGATGCAGCCTTCAAACTTGCAGTTGCTAAAATCACAACAAACAGAGAGGCTGGAAGAAAATACGGATTGGACGAATCTAATGCATGACGTTGTGTTGCTTCAGAAAATCAATGAGGAAAAGAAGTTGCAACGAGAAAATCGTTCAGGGGAACGAAATGTGGCAAATATCCTGAGGTTGAAGCTAGGGTTCTTTCTTATGTGCAAGATAAGAGGAAAGACAGGATGCCTATCTCACGAGAAATAATCCAACTGAAGGCCTCGGAAATTGAAAAAGACTTCAACATACCAAAAAATGGAATTCCGTGCGAATATTGGTTGGTGCCTTCGCTTTATGCGAAGAAATGACCTAACTCTCCCTCGATGTACTTCACTAGCACAGAGAATGTCAGTCCATTTTGAGGAGAAACTGATTAACTTCCAGCAGTGGCCTACATCACGAGACGTCCGTATTTTTTGACATGCCAAGAGAAACAACGGTGGACATGAAAGGGGTGAAAAGTATCCCACTGAGGGCCGGTTTTACAATGTCCAGATATCTCTCAGTCAGTGGCGGTTCCTGCTATAGCACAACAGCGCAATGATCCCACACTAAATTTGACAATATACTGGATTTAGCATTTTGTCACTCTACGTAACAGAGATATTTGTCAGAAAACAGCGCGGAGTTCAAATGCAGGTAACGAGCGCGAGGATGTTGACCGGCTCATGATCTGGTTTGAACCCTCAGTCTTAGCCAAGCCTTCCTGCAGAGAATAGGCGAGTAACGTACAGCCGTGGGAAGGGGTTGTGAAGCGGGGGTCAGAAGGGAAAGGAAACAGTGGATACAAGCCAAGCCAAACGTGTATCTATCCTACACGCATGCACAATGCGATTGCTCAAATCTTTCACAAGCCCAGCACAAGCCCTTCAAGGTTGCAGAATAGGTACACACTCTGCCATCTCTTGACATGTTTGTAAAATAATGCGGCCAATGTGCACATACAGCGAAAGTGGCCTTTAGGGGCGCTCTTGGAGGGGTGCTTCATGGCTGCATCATTAGACTATTTATATGTGCCCTTAATTTATCCTTGAACTTATCTATATAAAGTAAACTACCTAGCTATTTGTTGTATTTTAGGGGAATTAATTAAACAATTCAGTTATATTGAAATAATGCCAACAAAATAGCAGAAAAAGGTGTCTTGTTATGCTCCGGAGTTACCCAACTCGCTACTGTAGTTCCACGATTTTCTCAGGTTTAAGTTACTCACACCGTCTAGAGTGGGAACGTAAATTACTTTCAGTATTTCCTTGTGCCTATTAACTGCATGAAATTAGTGACGTGTGATTAGTAATTAGATTATTGTGTTCCATGTGTGTGTGTGATAGCCCGACGGGTAGGGAGAAACAATATGGCTTTAAATAGTGTCCAAAGGCTTATGAGAACTACCTTTTCCTCTCATATGTTGGAGCAAAAAATTCACATAAAAGCAGTAGGGCAGCCAATGCCAGATCTTGATTTAACAAACCAGACTAAAAATAAAGAAAAGAAAATTGTTCAATAATTCAAACCGGACATATACAAGAGAGCAGAATGGATTTGTGGGTGTAATATTAAAGCAGAAAATTGTCAATAGATTTTTCTGTTTCCCGTGTTTGTGTTTCTCAAATGATTTTAATGAAGCAGTGATAGACAAGTTTGCCTCTATTAAGGAACGCACGATGGATTTTACATACAAGCAGTCTGCATAGGGGAGTACATCTATTAATATTTCTAATACTCTCATTATATGCTGTGCTTGCACCTTCGATTGCTGTAAGATTCGAAGTGTTGCATGTTCTTAACCAGGCTCATTACCAGATGGAACCTGTCATGCAGGTGCGTCTTTGTGCGTGCGTTTGAGAGAGAGATCGAGAGAGAAAACTTTGATCTTCACTAATAATGCTGATCCAGGGTTCAAGTTCTCGTTGAGGCGAATGATTTGAACTCCCTGTGTTTGAAATCGCTCCTTGTAATGTTTATAACTATCTGTACGAAATTTGAGTTACCACATGTATACTGTTTATCTTTGTTGAAGAATAAGGGTCCGCCATTTGAAATGAGTGCTCTTTTCTATTAAGCCCCCAGTCCATAAAGTCACGAACTGCCACTGCTCTCAGTTTCAGATAAATCACGCTATCAGTCACTAAGTGCGTTCAACAATATTCAGATATGTTACTGATATGGCTATCCTCAGATACAGTGCAGAATTAACTAACCCGCTCCATGAGAGGCTGATAAGTCTGTATTTGGTAGGCTAAAATGGTGAATCATACACCGATGAAAACACCAATTTTCGAAAATACGCTATTTCACGTTTTTTTGGAAAGAACTATCGTGCCAGTTCAACATAGGACTACAGTTTTATGTTATTTGAGCTAATCTGAAAGTGCCATTTTGTGCTTGGATAAGATTAATTCCATTGCTACTGACATAACCACTGTATATAAACAACAAGAACGAAGTAAAGCCTACAGTATTTTTGATATCTTAGATCAATACCTAATTTACCAATGCACCCTTCAGCTCTGAAAGTCGGGGCAAAATTTTCTTTTGAATGTTTTGAAATGTAAAAAAAATTAAAGACAATCAAATTGGTGAGGAAAGGGGTTGACGATTGTGAGACATTCTCACCTGTCATAGGGAGATCAGTCATCAGATTCTTATTTGCTTTGTCAGTAAAAGAAATTTTGAAACTGTATCATTTTGATGTTTGCACTGCCTTTCTGAATGGTAGACTTGAAGAGGAGATCTACATGCCACAACCTGAGGGTTTTCATGTTAATGGACAAGAAAATAAAGTTTGCTTGCTTCAGAAGTCTATTTATGGGCTGAAACAAGCATCTAGGTGCTGGAATTTTGTAATAACAAAGGAACTCTTAAATATTGGTTATCAGAATTCCAAACAAGAACCATGTTTGTTTTTCAGAAAGTCTGATGGTTACTTGTCCATAATTGCATTGTATGTCGATGATGATGATGATTGTTGTTTTAAGGGGCCTAACATCCAGGTTATCAGCCCCTAATGGTCTGTGTGACAGCGAAAATGTCAATGAAGTGGAAACCAGAACGAAAAGTAAGTGAGCAGGAAAACACAAAAAGGAACTCAGATTGAAACTACTCACAAAATGGAGAGCGGTAATACTTACAAAAGGGAATTTCGAACGAAAATACTCACAAAAGGAATAGATCGAAAAATACACACAAAATGGAGGTGAAGTTCAAAATACGTACAATATGCAACGTACAGTCGAAATACCTACAAAATGCAAGTGAAATCAAAATACTTACAAAATGCAAATGAGATTGAAAATACGCACAAAATGTAATTTAGATTCCAAATACCCACAAAAATGCAATTGAGACTTAACTACTTGCAAAAAAGCGGTGTAGGTTGAAAATACAAAATGCAATTGAAATTCAAAATACTCACAAAAGGACCCCCCCCCCGATATTGAAAGACTTGCTAAAAAGCAATTTAGATTGTCAATCCTTACAAAATGCAATCGAGGTTGAAAAACACTCACAAAATGCAACGTAGATCGAAAAGACTTACAAAATGCAACGGAGATTGAAAACACCCACAAAATGGAGTGGAGATGCAAAAATAACAGTGCGGGAATCTTAAAGGGAAAAGGAAATATAATGGAAAGAAAAACAACAGGGAAGTGAAAGAGGAGAGGGTCCGTCCCACAGGTAAGGGACAAAAGGGGGAAACCGGACCCAGCTCGAAATCCCTCGGGGTTGCCAACTCCCGAACTCACCAGCCGTGAGCCCCTGAGGGTGTAGCACTTTCTAGGGTGCACCAAAAGTGGTGGGGCTACATACACCCTACCTCCTTGAGGGCCTTGAGCAGAAGGCAGGAGATAACAGGAAAAGAAAAAGAAGGCCGACCCCTCCCAGAAGGAAGGGATCAGGAAAGATGAAACAAGGGCCAATTAAGGCGGGAAAGGAAGAGACTCCCTAGGCCTCGGATACCCTAATACCGTCGGGGTCGGAAAAGAACAAGAGTTGACCAAGGGAGGTCGACAGGAAAGAAGACAGAGAGGAGCCCGGCACAAGTAAGTGGAAGCAATGCCTGACTCGGCTGGGGTCCCATGGTCGCCAACCCACGTCCCACTAGATGTGAGCCCCTGGGGGACATTGAATGTTGATGATCTGCTCCTTGTAACTAATGATTCCAGAGAAAGGAAAAGGCTAAGCAGGATATTGGGAGAGAAGTTTAAATTAAAAGATCTAGAGGAAGCTAGTAGATTGTTGGGAATGAGGATCAGGAAGAAAGGTGAGAAGCTATTTGTGGATCAGGGAAACTGCATTGAAAAGGTGCTGCACCACTTTAACATGTCAAATTGTAACCCAGTTGACACTCCTTTGGAAACAGGAGTTAAATTTGATCCTGTCAATGATTCCAGTAAAATACATGAAGGAATCCCTTATAGGAACTTGAAACCCATCAACTATCTGGCTGTAACATCACGCCCTGATATAGCTTTTGCGACAAGCTTGTTGAGCCAATTCAACTCCAATGCATCTATGCAACACTGGAGAGCTGCTCAGAGAGTCTTGAAATATCTCAAGGGTACTAAAGGCTTATGTATTATTTACTCAAAGAATTCTGTAATCGTTCAGGGCTTTACTGATGCTGACTATGGTAATTATTCAGATAGAAATCCTACTCTGGATATTTGTTTGATTTTTGTGAGACTGTCTCTTGGAAAAGCAAGAAGCAGCAGTCTGTAGCTTTATCAACCATGGAAGCAGAATATATAGCCTTGAGGGAAGGTTGTAAAGAAGCGTTATTTTTGGGAAAACTGTTATCAGAATTGAAAGGTTTGGAAGAATGTATTCAAATTTATGTTGACAATAAGAGTACGATTCATGTTGCCAATAATTTAGGATATCACAATAGAGCAAAACACATTGATATCTGACAATGTGAAGCAAATAATTAAGGATAAATTAGTAAAAGTGGAGTACGGTATATTAGATCAGCAGACATGAAAGCAGATGGACTCACAAAACCACTTGCTCGAGTTAAGCATTTGAAATTCTTGGATTGGCTTAAATATGTGCATGTATTACTTTCATTCTTATGTATGTTGTGAGCAATGTTTTTTAAATTAAGGGGAAGTGTTGGAGATTGAAATTTAAAGGTTGGCACTAGTAAGTCTTTTCTTTCTAGATTCACCTCAATTGAAAGCCGAAATATCCTTTAATTTCAAGTTCATCTGTAAAACACACAATCGCATATAAGAAAAAATCAAAACCCTCTACACCAATGGTGCATTCATACTATATCGCTAACACAGCTTTTTCAAAAGATGGGCTTCCAATACACAACTTTGGTGGTCCAGGTTTAACCAGTTATCACTTCAAAATGATTTTTGTATAACAAAGTCACACCAGAGGAGAAAATTTACAGTGGGTAAAAAGAAAAGTATTCATACACTACATTTTACCCTGTTGGTGTCTATAATTTATCTAGCAGCATTATGGTATTCCATAGTTTTGTATAAGGACCTTATGGCAGTATATTACACACAAACATATTCTAGTAATGTGAACACATTAGATTATAACAGAACAAAAGGCATATCCATAGGCAAAGAAAGTATTCAAACGCGTCCAATGTTTGTAACCATTAGACTGTTACATGTCCTTCCCCCATCTCAGGGCGTGACGACAAGCGAAGGTCAACTCACCATAATGTTCTTAGATGAGACTGTTAACTTTACTTCTGACAGTAGTACAAAATGGGTCGGAAATCCCATGAGTTGAGTGTCGCCTGCGAAGATCACATAGTTTCATTATTTAAACAAAGATTCACTATCGGAAGCTGGTGAAACGATCTCATGCGACTGTCCAGTATAATAATAAGTTCAAGACAGGATCGACCAATAATGCAAAGCGACAGGGACGACCAAGCGTCATTTTGCAATGTTCGCAATTGGTTTGTGAAGCCTTAGAGAATTCTAGAATTATTGCAACTGAACTAGGGAAACAGCTTGCTTCACGTTCCGGGAAGATTGTTACACCTCAAACTATCCGGAATCGGCTCCATGAAGAAGGCATTAACTACAGAGCAGCGCAAAGCCTTTATAAGTGAGATAAACCCTGGGAAAAGGTTGGCATTCTCTAACGAATATATAAACATGGGGCAAGACTTATGGAAGACTATTTTATTTTCGGACGAAAGTAAATTTAACATGTTTGGATCTGATAGTCGACAGTTTGTTTGGAGAAGACCAGATACAGAACTGGAAAGCAAAAATGTACTAGCAACAGTGAAGCATGGAGGAGGCCACATCATATGGGATTGCAGGTGTTGGCGAACTGGACGTAACTGAAGGTAACATGAATGCTCAGGGCTACATCAAAGTGTTCTGGGGTAATATGTCTAGGAGTGTTGTAAAATTGGGCATGCAGGATGCCCATTTACTTCAACATGACAATGACCCAAAGCATACAGCAAGAATAACACAAGATTAGCTGTTGTAGAATGCCCGAAAAGTATTTCCCACGCCACCGTTATCTCTGGACGTGAACCCCATTGAAAACTTAAGGGCCCATTTCGAAAACAAAATCGGAAAATTAAAGTGTTCCTCCAAAACGCAAATTGCAGACAATTTGCAAAAAATGTTGGTCTGAAATTACACCAGACTTCACGAACAAGCTTGTTAAATCCATTCAAAGGAGGCTTGAGGCCATTATAAATGTAAAAGGTTGGCATACCAAATATTAATTGCGTTTGTATACTGTAGAAAGTCTTATTTGTGGTATGTATGAATACTTTTTTGGTACCCCAAGAATGTTTTTTGTTACATATTGTAATACGTACTGTGTTTGAAAGGTTTTCGTTTTTTGGTAATTTTCATTCTAAATATTGCAAACATGACGTTCTCTGGCCGTATATTAAACCAGCATTCAAAAATAAAATGGTGTATGAATACCTTTTGTACCGATTGTATGTAACCGAATTTTTGAGGTCCAGTGGACCACTCAAGTTATGTAGTTAATACAACAGGGCACATACCAATGTCATCGCAACAGCTTCTTGCAAACAACTGTGTAGCTTGAAGATCCTGGGAATGCCAAATTAATTGCTTGAAAGGTATGGCCAGTGCTGGATTACCCATTAGGCCCGACTAGGCCCAGGCCTAGGGCCCCCTATTATCTGGGGCCCCAAAAAAAGTAAAAAGTAAAAAATAGTATGATTTGTTAAATTGTTCATCAAATCATCTGAAATGTTTTCAAAAAACGATGATCGTTTCAATTGAAATGTATGTATATATGATTTAATAAAAAAGTGTATTATTCATCTTGAGAAAGAAACTCTTGTATATACTTTATTAAATATACAGGTGTTAAAAAATAAAAGTTATTTGAAAAAATCTGTGGGACTTGGGCCTCATTTTACCTTAATCCGGCACTGGGTATGGCACAGAGTAAACAAACAAAAGGACCTCACAATGCTCGTTGAGTATTAACAGTCCCCATTCCTGAAGATATTGTCAAGAGTATTGGACAATATAGCATGACAATATTGATTTGGGAATCTAGAAAAACAAATTTGTACTGTAGGTTTAGCTACATCTTATTTTTTTTTATCTTATCTACACCAAAATGGCTATTTCCATAAAGAAACCTTGAATTTTGAAAACTTATAGGCCTACTTCAGTCGATTCTTCATCCATAGTAGATGTGATGCAGTTTTTTGAAAGTAGATATTCAATTGAACATTTTAATCTAGATACGAAACTGTAGAGATGAGTTACATAACAATCTGAACAGATGTTGAAATCATCAAATAGTGTTATCTCCTTCCCCCTTCTGCCTCGCTGTGCAAGGAAGTGAGGGGTGAGTATCAAGATGTGCAGTTTGTGTTGATCCTTGTCCACAGCAAACATGTTTTGGTAAATATTTCTAATTTCTTCTATGACTTCAATTTCATTTCTGGTAATTGTACCATTTAGCTTCCTGATTGCCATTAAAATAATATAGTAGGCTATTTGAAAAGCACATTTATGTTAAGAAGTATAAAATTAAGTCAAGTGCTATAATAAATATTGCTGAATTAATTCTGTTTTCATGCAGGGACTGGGCCTCAAAAACTTCCACAATGATATTACCAGGCCAGGGTGTGATTAAGGGTCATCCATAAAATATGTTCGCTTGAAGGGGGTCTTACAAGAATGTGACAAAAGTGTACGATTTCTTGCACTTTGTGACAGGTAACAGATTCATTTGAGGGGCTTTGACTCCATGGTCATTTAGCCCTATGTACTTCAATGTGTGTAGAATTTGTCTGAAAATCTGTGTGGTCTGCAGTAGTGTGTGTATTTGTAATTCAGGTAAGGAGGCGGCCACGAGCTTAAGTTAGGAACCATCCCGGCATTTGCCTGGAGTAGAAGTGAGAAACAACGGAAGACCACTTCCAGAACTCTTAAGAGGTGGGATTGATTCCCCCTTCTTCAGGTGGGATTGATTCCCACCTCTTCTCAATTTTGCCTCATGAGGCTGAGTGTACCCCGTTCCAACCCTCAGACCAGAATTAAATTTCTTAGCAGATCAGGGAATCAAACCCGGACCTTCGGGGCAACAGCTAAGAATGCTAGACGCTACACCAGGAAGTGGACTTGCCATTGAGAATCACTGGTAATTAGAGATGTGGATGGACTGAAACTGTACCACTTTTATGAATCTATCCTGTCATTTTAACACCAAGCTAAAAATGGTAACGTCAAGACCATAAAAGCTAATGTTCATGCAGAAAACATGAAGATAGCTGCTCTAGATATAAAAGAGAAGATTTTGGAGGATGGAAACTTTAATAGAGATAAGAAGAAAATAGCAACGCTTTGGTTTATCAAGGTGGGGGGGACTTTTAATGTCTCAAGATGACAGTAAAGTGAAAATAAGCCCAGACGTGTTCCAGCTTATTTTCCTAGACTACCTTTTTGAAGGGTAAAAGAAACAACCTTTACTTTTTTTTATCACGACTCGCCCTGGCATGCAGTTTGTGCTACATTTCCCATCAGGCAGTGCAATCACTCCAATGTTGGCTTCAGTCACATCAGTCTTATTATAAGCAACATTGATCTATGTCCAAGCAGTCAATTTTCAACAAGTAGTTTGAATGTGTCACCATGCCTCAAATTTAGTATGACATACTGTGCCCGTTTATCTCAGGAAACGGCGATGTGGTATTCCATTCCCATATGCACCAGCATAACCGAACACACAACCTTCACGTATCTGGACTAGGCCGAAAGGAACGAGATTCTAATCTCAGGATGCACCGGGTAAAATATTGGCAAGTGGGAAAGAGCCCCAGTCTAGAAACATCCTACTCGTAACAAAAGATTCAAATAAGTCCAGTTTAGAATCAAAACCTGAAAACTTATCAGGATTTTTATTTCCTAATATTACCCGGCCATGAGTAACAAATCAAAACAAACAGTTAACTATTTGAAACCCAGATTTCTTAATCCTAACTCGAATTTATAATTAATAATTTTATTAATGCAGCCAATGGCAATTTTTTTCTTTTCGGAACGCGTCAGGGAAGGAAGGGATTTTGGTGGGAAATCAGCCGTGGACCTATTAAAAGGAACTGTGCTGGCTTTTGCCTGGTGATGAAAATGGGAAACCACGAAAACCCTGGGATTTGAACCAACACTCTCCCGATGCTAGTAAGGCGTGAGGTAGCACGTTAGCGCTCTCGGCCACTGCGGCTGGTTCTAATCTATAATTGATCCTATCCTACTCTCATAATGAACAATACAAGTTAAATATACACAAAACATCTAGCTAAGAAAATCCTGCTGGAAAAGAAACACCCTACTTGCAAGTCCTATGAAATCCCTCAGAGAAGTGCTATCAAATAAAAATATACAAGGCTAGGTTAGTGGTGATAAATTAAAAGAAAATAACTATCTAAATTCTGTCTGAATACAATAATAATACCATACAAAATAATGACACATATCCTAATGTCCCTCGAGGCTTGGTCCTTAAATATTGACATCACAGGAACAATTGGCTCTAGTAAAAATATTGATATGAGCCTCCGTGGCTTAGGCGGCAGCACGCCGGCCTCTCACCGCTGGGTCCGTGGTTCAAATCCCGGTCACTCCATGTGAGATCTGTGCTGGACAAAACGGAGGCAGATAGGTTTCTCTCCGGGTACTCCGGTTTTCCCTGTCACAATTTCATTCCAGCAACACTCTCCACTATCATTTCATTTCATCTGTCATTCATTTAATCATTGCCCCAGGGCAGTGCGACAGGCTTCGGCAGCCGGCACAGTTCATATCCTCGCCGCTAGATAGGGGCTTCATTCATTCCATTCCTGACCCGGTCGGAGACTGGAAGCAGGCTGTGGATTTTCATTTCAAAAATATTGATATCAAAATAACCCTATCTATAATAAATTACTAACACGATAACCCAGCTCAATCAATCCATCTGTGGAAAAAGCATTGCCTGATGGTGTGCTGTTCAGTGGTGTGTTTCCTGGAAAAGATGGTCTCGCTCGAGTGGTCAGTGTCAGAACCCCTACGGGAAATATTATGAAAAGACCATTGAATAAACGTGTTGCCCTTCCTTGTGAATACAGTAGAGTCCCGCTATTCCGAAAATCCGCCTAATCCGAACAGACTTCAGAAAAATACAGATTGTTCTTATTTATTTTTTTACCTAAAAACAGGAGAAATCAGGAAGAGGTTAGTTTTTTTGTGTTAAAACGTACATGTATTGTTATACAGTACAAGGAAGTTAAATAAATGCAATTACGGAATACAGTTCAACAAATTTGCAATAGGCGCACACAGTTCATCAAACTTCGCTAGAGTAAACACTGACCTGATGGATAGGACTAGACAGAATGCAGTGCAGTGAGTCGTGTGTATGGAATGCGGGACGAGAGGGATAGGTAAGGTGGGTGGTAGGGTGAAGAGTCTATTTTTACAACACAGACGAATGTCTGCGCTATGAGTTGTTGAAGTCACTGTCCTTCCCTTCTGACTTTCACTGAACCTGTTCACGAACTGATCAATACTGTGTCGAGATGACACTAGCAGATGTTCCCACACTTAATTTACGCCTTACCAAGTCAATACATTGATATTATTAATGAAATTAGCCTATTCCGAAATTCCTGCTAAACCGAACAGGGTTCGGTCCCAATTAGTTCGGAATAGCGAGAGACTACTGTAATTTAATGCATATTAATTCATTCAAGGACTGTTCAATTTTAGTGTTCTCTAGTGCTTTCTGTTTCCATGTTTTGTGTCCGGTGTGAGTTATTTTGAAACCTCTGTACTGTTTCAACGGGGGGAGTATGTTTACATTTGATGCAGTATTCTAAGACAGATCCACGAGAGGGCATGTCAACTTATTTTCGCTTGAGAAGGTGCGCACGTCGTTCTGACCATGCATGTAAAAACCTAATATACGAAGATAATCTTTATAGGAAGTACCTTTCAAATGCATCTCAGACCCAAACTTTGTTACACGAATATCTAAGAGGGGAAAAAAGGTGTGACAAACGAAAGATCCAGTGGACCAGCAAAGCAATGAATGAATTTTATAAGTGTAAAAAAGACTTAACAGATACCACGCTACTTACATACCCAAATCCAAACTATCCACTAACTTTGGTAGTTGATGCTACCGATTACACTATCGGAAGCGTACTACAAAAATTCGAAGAAGATGTATGGAAACTGGTGGGTTTCTATTCAAGAAAGTTGAACAGTACACAACAGTCATACGTATGACAGAGTTATTAAGTAGCCTATTTACCTTTCCATAAAGCATTTCAAGTATCTAATTTAAGGTCGTCAGTTTGCCATCTATACAAATCATCGTCCATTCTTGTATGCTTTCAAGCCAAAGAATGAGAAGGCCTCCACACAACAACAGACACAATTACAATTTATATCCGAATTTTCCACAGACATTCGTCACATTAGTGGAAAATCTAATATACTGTAGTGTTTGACACACTTCCAAGGATTGATTTTAACCAAGTAGCGGATGTTTCAGCAAAAGATATTAAAGCATACCAGTACATCTCTGAAATTTAAAAACTACGAGCTTTAAAGAGGCAAAAACGTAGAGTGATGTCACAATGTAAGAGATGTTTATAGATTATGTTTGAACCAATATTTTTTATATAATTTATAAAAGTTTTATTCTTACTTAAAAATTTATTGTTTGAACACCATCAGACCGTATGTTCTTCAGCAAATCTGAAAACTGTTTTTCAATTAAATTCATAATTTGCAACACCCTGGAACAAAGTCATCAGTGAAACAGATATCAAGTCGTTTCATTTGGCCAGATCTTAATCGAGATATATGTAAATGGGCTAGAGCTTGTCTTGCTTGCCAAAAGAGCAAGGTTTCAAGACATACATCTTCACATATTGGAACATTTCAAGAACCTGACGCCCGATTTTCTGCAATCCATATAGATTTAGTTGGATTACTACCTCCTCCAAATGGATACACCCATCTGCTAACTGCAATAGATAAGATTCACAAATTGGATGGAAGCAGTACCTCTAACAGATATTACAGCTGAATCAGCCACCAAAGCCTTATAAGAAAACTGGATTTCTAGGTTTGGAGTCTCAGCTTCCATCACAACCAACGAAGGAAGGCAATTTGAAGCACATCTTTTCAAGCAATTGAGAACGTTCTGTGGCATTTAACTTAACAGAACACCACCGTACCACCCTAAGTGCAATGGAAAACTTGAAAGACTGCATTGAACTTTAAAGAGAGCTCTGAAGGCAGAAATGGTCAGAAGACCTAGAAACCATATTACTAGGACTGCAAGCAACATTCAATCCAGAGACTGGAACATCTGTTATACAGACGGTATACAGTAAAGCCATCAAATTGCCCGGTGAATTTCTTGGTGTGCCGTTTTCCGAAGACCATAGTGATGAAACATTTGTCACCCATCTCCAGGATACTATGAGACAACTGAAACCTGTACATGCACAACACAAAACCAGAAAGAATATCTTCATTCATAAGGGTCTTTACTCATGTTCACATATACAGTTCAGTTCCGAAAACTCAGCACTCGATAATCCGACAGTCCGGATTAATCGGCCACACCTTGGCAGGGCGAAACAAGTTCCTGGATTTGCAGAAGCCGATAAGAATGACGTCAAACAGTGGTTCCAGAATGATACCGATCAAGACATTATATACGATGCACAAATTATTGCTGCTGTCAAATTTAATGAAAAAATGCCGGAAAATAATGAAGACATTGACGTTGAGGACTCCACCGTACAAGCTCCTATCACAGTGACTGGACTATCGAAACCGCCCTTCAGTATTTTGAACAACAATGTGCGTCAGTAATGGACTTTCTGTTCCGTCGTCGTCTTAGTGATGAAGCAGCAAAACGCCGAGTGCAGGGCGAAAGACAACGGGACATTACGCATTTCTTTAAAAAGTAGCTAGTTTTTGCAGTTGGCTAGTTAATTTTCATTTTAGACAGCTTTATGCCTTCATAAAGTATTTTTCTGAGATCTGTCTTATCATGTGGAATACTTTTCATTTTCATGTTGTAAAGGCTCTATGCCTTCATAAATTATGTACTTTTCCTTTGTTTAGGGTATTTGGGCAGTTTATTCTCTGTTTATTCTCAAGCAAACAATACATACAAGTACAGTACTGTATTTTCTGAGGAAACTCTCGTACTCCTTCTTTTTGAACCCCATTCCCGATGATCCGGCATTTTCACAAACTCGACCAGGCTTTGGTCCATATTAGGCAGAGTTTTCATGACTCTACTGCATTTGTAAGGGTGGACAGAGTAAAGGAGCCACTAGAACGGCCATTTCCTGTCGTCAGCCCGAATGATAAATATTCCATGATGACATTCAAGTCGAAGAATTACAATATGTCCGTTGACAGACTAAAGCCTGTTGACAGATGAAGATTTGTCCAAAATGGGCAATCCAACATCACCATCAACACCCTTGGCTGCTAGATCTTCACATCAATGTAAATGTCCAGAGTCGCAGTGTTGTGATAAACTTCACCTGGGATGCAAACAATCCTGTTCTTTTTTAGATTACTGAAGTCCCATTTTTTTTATTGTATTCATTCGACTGGAGCAATGTACCGCTTACATTCAAATCAACACATACATTCAAATTACATTTGCGTGTTGGTGTCCCTGCACACTAGAGCCACCAATTGATTCATTACAATTTTTAGGCAAATGTAAACACATATTTGCATTCATTTTTCATGCAAATTGAAGGTATTTTTAGAGCATAAATGGATGCATATTTTAACTTTTTTGGTGCATGAGCTTCCAAGGTCTACTGACAAGCCATAATGACCCATGCAGTACCTTCCATGAGGAGAGAATCATTTCATACACACATTTAGCAAGTTTGAACTTACCTGAAAGTCACAACATTCAAATACTATTTAAAGTGGATCAATAAAAGTTAGTTTCTTTAAACAGCTTTCATGGCTAAGTAATAAAGATAAATACTATACTCAAGTGAAAAGCTAACAAGGAATGGTTTAGTACCAACAGAGGATATGGCAGACTAATAGCAGCGACTTACCAGGTAATAGCACTGCAGTAACAGGGTCCAAATTTCTTGGATGATCTTCCACCAACAAAGGATCATCCAAACATTTGGGACACAACTTTGTTTTTTTGTGTTTCTATGGTGTTCACACCTGGTGAGTTGCTGCTTTTCATCTGCTGTCTTCTGTTAGCAATGATGAAGCTTAGGAATAAATGGCAATTTAAAGGCTAACTTAAAATATGATGTATTGTTTGTAAATTTTAACTGTAAAATATTTCTTCTCTAGAGCTTAAAAGAAAATTGCTTACAGTTAAAATCGAATTTGTTTCATGCTAGAGCACTTTGAAAAGCAGTAACTTCTCCCTTCCGTCCAACGAAATCGATTGATGGAAAAAATCACCTCCTTCAGAGAAAACCGTTTTAACTTCCTTGGGACTTATTACGAACTCCTAACTAGCCCCGATTATTCCATTGGACTATGCACTATTAGGGACATTTGGATTATATGGCTAATATAACTGATGTACAGCAGAAGATTTGCGGTGGAATGAAAATATGATGGAAACATGTATACTTTTAGATACTAGACCTATGCCTAATGCGTTGTGTTCGCATCATTATTCTTTAGACTGGTTTGATGCAGCTCTCCATGCCTTCCTATCCAGAGGTAATTGTTTTATCTCTACATAGCTACCACACCCTCTACATCCAAAGCAATCTCTTTTGAAAATATTCAAACCTTGGCCTACCCCTACACTTCTTATCCTTGAGGGGCATGGTGGCTCAGCGGTCTAGCTGTATGCCTCTCACCAAGGCGGTCAGGGTTCGATTCCCGGTCAATGCATGTGAGATTTTCGATGTGAAATGCCATGTCCTATGGTTCGGATTCCACGTAAAAAGGAGGTCCCGTGGCTCATAATCACAAGATTCACGGTCACGTAAAACTACAATCTTCCTTCCTTTTCTTATCCTTGACTCTTCCTTCCATAACTATTCGTATTCCTGGGTGGCTTAGCATGTGCCTTACCAACCTATATCTTCTCTTCATTAGCACTCGCCAGAAACATCTCTCCTCCCACACTCATCTAACATCTATTAATTTGTTACTCCTATTATAAGGCCGGTCATTCATGGCTATTCACGTGCGCATGAGAATATTAGGCCCACGTGCGCATGAGAATATTAGGCCAAGTCTACACAATTTCACAACACTTCCCCTTGGCAGGCTTCCTGCCTCAGCTGTGTCCACTGTTTTAACCACTTACACAAACATAATGGAATCAGGTGAAGGCTACTCACTCGTCACACAATTCCTCCTTTGTCCCAGCAAGACCACGTAAGAGCGATAAAGACTGCTACAGGATACGAAGATTGACAGGGTACATTCTGGAAACACCGAGTCATTTCATGTATCACATAGCGAGGCTTCCAGCCACTAACGTGATGGACAATGAACCCCATGTCAACACGGATCGTGAGATTTATTAATCCATCAACGAAAGCAACAATGATCCAATATTCCTGTAAAATTTCGACTTAATGGGTGGCATGATGAAATCACTATTCTAGGCGATCACATGTTCTCACCCAGTCAACTCTAGTAGAACACCGAGAACCGATCGGCTGAATATACACGTGCGTTGCGCATGCCATTTTCACTGTTCACACGTATGTAGGCTCACTCTGCGCTGAAACACAACTGCACATGCAAATTGTACCGGCCAAAAAGGAACGGCCGATTTATGCACATCTAATCTTCATCATTGTCCTTAATGCCACTTGTTTGTTCATGTTTTTGCTGCACCATCAGTCCAAGTTTCACTTCCGTAGAGTCCCACACCCCAGAGAAAGGCTTTCAAAACTGACTTTCCAATACCTAATTCTATGTTTCATATCAACAGATTTCTTCTGTAGGAAAGCTTTCCTTGCCAGCACCAACCTATGTTTTTATATCCTCTTTGTTTGGTCTAAGAGTGCTTATTTCACTTCCCCAGTAGCAAAAGTCTCTAACTTCCCTTAGCTTTTCACCTGCCAATTCAACGTCAGCAGAGGTTTCTGATTTCTTCTGGCTGCATTCCATTATTTTTGTTTTATATTTAATGATTTTCATCATGAATTCTTTCCTCAAGACTGAAATATGTAATTGTGAAATCCACCTTATCAATCCTGAGAAAACAAGGCGGATTTCAAAATTACGTATTACCATCAGTCAATACGGATCAAACTGTTATCTTTTTTTTTAAAATGGTTAACGTTTATGCATTTTATCAAGACTGAATCCATATACTGTAGTTTAGAAACAAATTCAAAATTGATTATGACGTCAACAGCAAATTTCACCTTGAACCTTTTTGTTGTTTCACTTGTGGGGCTTACACATCGTGGTCATTTAGCCGCCTGGAATCTTTACTCTTACTTTAGATTTCTTATTTCCTTCAATACTTGTTCAATGTATAGATTGAAAAGTATGGCCGATAAGTTGCAGCCTTGCCTTACACGTTTCCGAGTTCCAGCTCCTCCTCCTTGTCGATTGATCATAAAACTGGCCGCCAGGTTTTTGTTTAGATTGTAGATCACCTCCCTAACCCTGAATTTTATTGCAATCTTTCTCAAAATGTCGAACAGTTTCCTCCAAAAGCCTTTTCCAAGTCTACAAATGTCATGAACATTCTCTTATCTTCCCTCATTTTACCTTACAAGATCATCTACAGTATATAGGGCAAGATTTATCCACTCTTCATATTAACAGATTTCTTCTGTATAAAAGCTTTCCTTGCCAGCACCAACCTATGTTTTTGTATCCTCTTTGTTTGGTCTAGCTTAAGACTTAAATTAGCTTCCCTCGTACATATGTTTCTTCTGAAACCGAATTGGTCTTCATCAAACTCTGTTTTAATCCGTTGTTCCGTCCTTTAGTAAATTATTCTAGTCAGGATCTTTGAAACATGAGAAATCAATCCAATTGTACGATATCTCCACATCTGTCTGAAGTCTGAACTGATTATTCAGTAGCATGGCCAGAGCTAGTTACAAAAGGTGGATTTTGCTGCAAAAAGTACACACCTAAAATATGTGTCTGTCTTTCTGTCAGTTGTATGCCTAAAACTGAAAAATTACACCACTGGTTTATAACCTGTTTAATTTATTCAGCTCCATAGCCCTTGCTTCGGGTTTCCCACTACCTGATGTAGGAATTAATGCACAAAGTGTAATACATCATTTAAAAAAGGGCACTATACAGAAAACCTTTTTTTGTGATACTTTTTTTTGCAGTGTGGGGACAAATTGGATCCTAGATTGGTTTCCACCTGATTTTGACTTCTACAGGGCAATCAGTAATCATGCCAGTTCTCAGATACTGGATATGCACAGCGATAATGTTAAGCCTAATTCCTCGAGACTTGCAATGCTTTTCACAGCAAACAATCATGCAATGTACTTTCACTGGCTTTCAGAACCAAGAGAATTTTTTAAAGATTTTTTGTTTAACTTTAAGGAGTGGAATGCACAAGCAGATTTGTAAGCCTTAATTATTATTTCTATGACTATATCTACACTGGGGTGCAAAGAAAGTCGAACGCTGTGTAAAAGTACATCATTTAATTAATGTCCCCCCAACAGAAAGCAATGTTTTTTCAAGATGGTTTTCAAAACACACACACTAGGATTACCATAAAGTGATAAAACTACCTTTAAGTTTTCAATAATATCTATTTGGGTTTGTAATTAATCAAGATTAGTTTCTGTATTTACTTCAGAATTCCACTTTTTTTGCAACCCAGTGTAGATACAATTACTAACTTCTAATACATTTTGAATCTACACCCGTGAAAAATGAAAAATGAATACCAGAAAACAATGGTCTCACATGAATACAGTTTTATTCAAATATTTAGCAGGTTGAACACTGTATATGATCATAATCATAGGGTCATACACCTATGGACAGATTGCCTTGGATAACAATTTCAGTATCTTGTATAACCACCAGCAGTCCTGCAATCATGTATAGAGGTGTTGGATATCATCTTGGAAGCTGGTGTTCTATGCTAATACCACCTGTTGTCACAACTGATCAACGGATGTTGCCGGTAAAGCAGATAGGACCAGATGCCATCCTATTGTGTTCATATATGCTCAACAGGGGACAGGTCTGGTGATCATGCTGGCCAGGGGAGTTAAGAACATCTTGGAAAGTGCATCAGATAATGCGAGAAGTGTGTGCATGGGCATTGTCCTACTAAAAGAGGGGGCAGATGACCTCGTAGTTCCGCCCCTTAAAACAACAATAACTAACATAACTACTAAAAGAGCACATCGCCGTGACGTAGATAAGGCAGCAGAATGGAGTGAATAATATTCAAGATGTATCCTGCATTGTTCAAACACCAGAGGTGTACGGCCATTATAGGCTATGGCTCTCCACACCATGAAGCCAAGAGATGGTCTTGTATGCTACTGATGTATATACTCTGGTAGTGGTCGCCTTCCTGGTTGATGCCACACTTGCAAACAACCATTACTGAATGTCCTTTATGATCATTTTCCATATTGATAAGTTAATTACAGGTTTTACAAGTTCCACTATACAATACAACTTACTTTGTGCGAGACTCTATCACCTCTTATGGTACATGTTACGGACTCAGCAACAGTCCATCATCAGCCTGATTCAGCAAGATCACCGTCCAGTTTTCCACCATTTGGTGAAACGTCTCATAATATAAAACACACAAAATATGAGGTTGAAATGAGACTGAGATGAATGATATTAAAAAGTTTAAAAGTTAAAATTATTCTGAATCTGTCGATCTTATTGTTGCCTTGATTTTAATTTATGCATTCCGTTTGACGATTTGTGCTCATCTTGGCAGTAGGAGCACAGGACGGACATTTCCGCGCTCGAAAATAACATCCATGAGCAGAAATCGTCAAGTGGGATGCATAACTTAAAAGCCAGGCAACAATAAGATCGGACAGATTCGGAATAATTTTAACTTTTAATATTATGTGACGTTTCACCAAATGGTGGAAAACTGGACGGTGATCTTGCTGAATCAGGCTGATGATGGATTATTGCTGAGTCCGAAACATGTACCAAAAGAGGTGATAGAGCCTCGCACAAAGCAAGTTGTTTGTATAGTGGAACTTGTAAAACCTGAAACCATTACTGATGCAAAGACAGAATCTATTTTCATCACTAAACAAAACTCTGCTCCATTCAACCTTCCAGTTGGGTCCTTTGAGACATGGGGAAGGCTGCACGGTGACGAGTGTGAGGGGAAGCCTGGTGAGCCAACCTTGATCATAGATCTTCCAGCAAACGGTTTCTGATAGTCCTAACTGATAAAATGGGCACAACATCGGTCCTGCTCCCTCCACAGCACAGTACTTTCAATCATTGCCTGTACTGCCCTCCGTCAGTGCTCCATGTAAATATGTTTTAAGTCACTTCTTTAGACGTGTTCATTTTTCATTTTTCGCTAGTGCATTCTTAAGCTAGATTTTCTTAGTTTTGTCTCTTTCATTGAGCCACAAGACCTGTTCAAAGATGTCTGTCATTTTTTGCCCACCTTATATAGAGGCAACTAATTTTTCCTGTAATCAGCAATCAAATTCACAGATTTGGCACAAATGCCAAGTAAAATGATGCAAAAATTATCCAGATGATGGACATACCTAAGGGAATAATACCGGGTAACTAACTGTACTCCGGCATTGTCCTTCGACACAGACCTAAAACAAAATCACAATAGCTGTCATTGGAATTATCATCATTTATCATATATGGCACTAAATACAGGGTTAAAAGGATTTGAGTGTATACAGGAAAAATGATAGAGGCTTAAAACATTCCAAGTGACATGTTAGGCCTACTGTAAACTTTACTGTATCGTACTTGGTAATGCAGGAATTTTATAAATGACTTGGTGTGTTCAGTCAACAGCACACTGTCTGCAGTCAGGCAACTAGTCTCCAACTCTCTCGCTACTGGCATGTTGACAGCAAGCTCAAGGCAACACGTGAAGGTAACAAATTGAACGATGAACACAAAACCTGGTCACTTATCTTGCTTACTTCTTCTTCTTCTTCTTCTTAGCGTCATCCCGTAGGAACGGGGTCCGCTTTCTGGATCAATGCACGCCATTTCTTGCGATCTAATGCTTCGCGTGATTTCAAGTTTCTTGATCGTAAATCGGCGTTAATGGTGTCGAGCCACCGCAATTTTGGTCTCCCACGCTGTCTCTGGCCGTCGACCGTTAGATGGTAGGCCGAGCCGATGACTGAACTTTGTGGTGCACGGACAACGTGCCCATACCAACGGAGTCTCCATTCCTGCATTCTCTCATTGATTGGAGCCACGCAAGCTGTATCTCGAATCGTTGTGTTGGGGATATGGTCGAGCAGAGAAATGTCTAATGATCTTCGCAGCATCCGCATTTCCATGACATGAAGCGAGTGCTCAGCACTTCTAGGTGCTGGCCAACACTCGGTACCATATAATGCAACTGGTCTCATCATTGTGCGGTATATCTTTGATTTTAGGTGGATAGGCATCTTCTTATCACAAAGAACCCCGTTGACATCTCTGAATCGCATCCAAGTCGCATTGATTCGTGCTCGCACATCTTCATTCACAGAGCTGTCGCCATTCAATCGTGAGCCTAGGTATCGGAATGTATTTACCTTGGTAAGAGGAGCTCCATTAATACCTATAGTTCCAGGGGATGGAATCGTTTGAGGTATTCAGTCTTGTGGATGTTCAAACGAAGACCAAATCCTTGCAGACGATCATGCCATGTCTGCACTTGGGTTTCAAGATCCTTCCTGGAGTCTGCCGCAAGCATCACATCATCAGCGTATAGCAGTGTCCATGGGACACACTTCTGCAGGTCTTGCGTTATGGAATTCATGACGATAACAAAGAGCAGGGGAGACAGAGCTGAGCCTTGATGAACCCCAACTGTCACAGGGAAGCTGTCAGTGAGTCCTGCAGGGCATCGCACGTGGCTTTTGGTGTTGTTGTACAGCATTTTTATCCAGTTTATATACATTTCTGGAACTTGATGATCTCGGAGAGCGTACCAAATCATCTGGTGTGGTACTCGATCAAATGCCTTCTCGAGGACAAGGAAAGCAAGATGTAGTGGCCTCCTCTTCTCTCGGAATTTCTCCATCAGCTGGCGCACAGCAAAGATTGCGTCTATCGCGCCACATCCCTTGACAAACCCACATTGATTTGCTGAGAGCTGTACGATGTTCCTCAGCCTATTGTCTAGGATACGTTCGAATATTTTCATAGTGTGGGAGAGAAGTCTAATTGGACGGTAATTGGTACATTCAGCTGGGCCACCCTTACCCTTAAAGATTGGTACTGTGATACTAGTTGACCAATCTGTAGGTATTTGACCACAGAGAATAATTGAATTGAAGAATTCTGTCAGCCAGGTGGTCGCGTTGTCAGTAAGTTCCTCAATTTTCCAGATGTCTGCAGGAAGGTCATCTAGCCCTGGGGCCTTTCCATTTTTCATGCTACGAATGGCAGCTTTGACTTCATCTTCAGTGATACAAGGTACTGGTCCAGCTGTAACATAGATGTCTGGTATTTGTGGGTGAGGGAATTCAGTGTTGAATACTTCACTAAAATACTCTCGCCAACGGTGCAGAATCATCTTGCTATCGTGAAGTCGTCGACCATTCTTATCCTTCACACACATAGTGTTCTATATCCTGACCTGCTCTACACCGTGCTCGGGCTAGTCGGTAGATAATTTTGTCTCCGTCTTTAGTTGTCAGTTGATCATATAAATGTTTGTAGTGATCTACTTTAGCCTCAGCAACTGCTCTTTTTGCCTCCTCCTTGGTGGCTTTGTATTTCAGAAGATTCTCCTCAGTCGGTGATGTTCGCAACTGTTTAAAAGCGTTTTGTTTTTTTCATGCACCATTTCCTGTACCTTGTCTGTCCACAACCACGTCTGTTTATCAATTCTACGTGTGCCGGGCTGTGTTACACCAAGCTCAGATTGAGCTATACTAGTTACGCAGTTGTTGAATGATGCCCAAGTACAATCCGTATTTACAGAATCAACTGGAGGGAACACAATCTTCTCACTGAATGCCACTTTATGGTCTTGTAGCTTCCACCATTTGATTTTGGCATGACCTTTCACGTAGGGTTTTCTTATGTAACCTTTCATTCTAAGATCGGTAACTAGCAGTTTATGTTGAGGGGCTAAACATTCAGATGGTATGACCTTAGTGTCTATGACAATTGGGAAATCTCTCCTACGAAGTAGTACATAGTCAATCTGAGTATTGTGCCCTCCGCTAGTGTAGGTGATCAAGTGTGATTTGCATTTCTTAAAGAAGGTGTTAGTGATAATTAGATCATTTGCTTCAGCAAATTCAAGGATCCTGTTCCCGTCTTCATTTCTGAGATCATAGCCAAAATTTCCATGGCATTCATACCCCTCGCTGGTACTGCCAACATGTCCATTAAGATCTCCACAAAGTAGAAATAGGTCTTCTTCATTGCACGTTGTAACGGCATCTTGAAGTTCGTTCCAGAATGTGTCTTTAGCTGTCTCATCACAGCCTGTCTGTGGGGCATACGCTGAAAATATATGTATACGGCGAGTTGGGGTGTCGATAACTGCTGACATGAGATGATCGGAGTAGCGATGTACAGCTGATACTTGGTTGCGAAGTTTTTCATTCACTACAATAGCGACTCCCTGGCTATTAGTCGTACCATGATAGATCAACTTATACCCTTCTCCAATATCTCTAGATTTCTGCCCTTTCCACCGTGTCTCTTGTAGACAAGCCAGATTTACGCAACAAGATTTTAGGATTGCTGCCAATTCGCGACTGCGACCTGTCAATGTCCCAATGTTCCAGGAAGCAATACGCAATGGTTTATTTTGGACTCGCTTCTTTAACCAATTTCGTCCTTGAATTGGTAGCCCTTGCTCTCTTCTCATGTTGGCCAGGCGAGACCATCGCGCGTCGCTTGCGGGGGATGCCCTAGCATTTTCCGATAATTCAACTTGTGCCATTGATCCATGAGTTGCGACGGTGATAAACCGACCAGCCTGTCGCCCGGGCCTGTCATCGGGCATTTTAACGCTACTTATCTTGCTTACTAATTAATATTAATATTTGAAACATTCATCTTGTTAGCATTTGGTTGTAAACAACTTGTAAACAGTACAGTGAAGACTTGTCAGTGTGGTCCTGTGGTCAGTGTTACTGTCTGTGGATATTAACGTTACAGTTTCGATTCCCACCTTCGGCATTTATTTCTTCCTACCACTCCCTTATTATTAATTGATACAGCATAGCCAAATAACACTACTTTGAATGGGAATAGTGCATAATTTGTTTACAAGCATATTTATGTTTTAATTCAACATTTAGAAAGAATGAAAGTTCGTCTTACTATGGATGGCTTGTGGGTACTTTAGATCTTTTCCCAGTAGACAAAGATGAATATTTGATTGTCAGTATCATTGTATCTTTGTGAAGGATTTAAGAAGCCTCTACTGTGACCCAGGTCAACAAAGAGGTGATGAAATATCTGGCTACACAAACTCACATATTTATATCTTGGCTTACACTTCCTAGATCCTTTTCTATTTCACACAATATAATAATCCTATTAACATAACAGTACATTAATGTGCCAATGACTTTAAACAGATGTGAAACGGAAGGGTTTTGTTCCGTATGCAATAAAACAAAGGTTTGGAAATGCTAACTTGCTGAATTATAACATTGTACAGTATATAGGTTTATATGTCAGTCCTACTGAAACATTCACTATGATCGATTTTAAATGACAATATTAGAATAATAATGCACCGGTAACAATAAATAAGAACAGAGGCTTAATAAAAATACTTTTCTATAAGAGGAATCGAACCTCAAATCTCATGCTCTGAAGCAATTAACTCTAACCGCGTAGCCAATCTTATCATTACATACGTACCTTATTAAGCTCTATGAAGAAGATGAATGCTTTTTATGTTACAGTAGTTCGTTAATATTATAATAGTGTGATGTGAGGGATCAACCATATTGCGTTATGACAAAGATCTTTGTTATGGCAGCAATAGGACGTATCTCAACTCGGAATAAAGAAGAGAAAAATGGTCTTACTGTTGAAGAGATTTCATGTCCTATACATTTGAAATATATTTAGCGGTCTTAATGCAATCGAAAATAAAGGACAGTCCATTGGCTCCGCGACTCCGCTGCACAAAAGCAGGCCTGCCATCTTTAGTATTTCATTGTATACGTTCTGGTGGCTGTCCGCCACTCATCTGGACGTGGTAGCACGCAACCAAAGTTGCCAGGGATTTTATGCTGGCAGATAGTTTATCTCCCGTGCAGCTACCAGCAGGTGTGCCCGGACATGGGAAAACCGGCCCTTAATGGATGAAGCAATAATTAGAAAATCATGTCTACTGTGCCATGGAGCAACAGATTGCAAAACTCAACCATAAGATTGGGGCTTAATCCAAAGAGAAGTCAACTGGACTATTCAAAACAGAAAACAAAAGGACAAAATTAATAGAACCTCTTAGTTTTCACAATTGACTGTTTCGCTAACTGCCATTATACGTAATTACAATAATTAGTTTAGGGTTGAGTCCGCCCAATCAATATATTTATTCCTTCAAATCAATAAGACATGTTTCAAGCCAGTTTCACAGCTCATCTTCAGCAGTTATTTTAACATTAATAAACTTAAAATTTTCTACTTGAATTTCTGTTTTATCTGTAAATGTATGTATGTCTACCCCTTATTATTCCCGTTTTCCAACGGGGTCGGGGATGAGATGCGATGGAAGTCCTTATGGCGATGGTTTTTACGGCCGGATGCCCTTCCTGACGCCAACCTCAGGAGAGGAGTTAATGAGAGATGAAATGAATGATGGTGAATGAAACTGGGCAAGGATGTGGAAGGAAGCGGCCGTGGCCTGTCAGAAGGTACCGTCCCAGCATTTGCCTGGTGTTGAAAATGGGAAACCACGGAAAACCATTTCAAGGACGGCCGACCGTGGGGCTCGAACCCACGCGTCTACCGAGTCAGCAGAGAGCTTGGTCCCATGGTCTAATGCTGCGCTTTAGCCAGCGTAGCCACTACTGTCGGTTCTGTTTTATCTGTAAATAGATATTTAAAATCTAAATATTATTCAGTATAATTTTACAACATTTAACGTACATAAGAAAACAACAATAACAAGTAGTTCTGTGAAGAACTGAATGGCCTATTTTCATCTATCCTACTGGTCTTACTTAGGACACGAGAAATGAAAACCAGATTTTAAAAAATTGCTCAGCCACCATCTTGAAGTTCTCAGAAAATTCCATTAAATTAGACATCCGTATATTAGGCTTGTATGAAGATATGCTGTGCCAAGTTTCACAGTGCTCTGATAAAATGTCGCGAGAAAAATCCATTTAAATATTTAAAGTATGCGTTTCCGCCATGTTGGTTTTGTCCTCACCCAACATGCCAACAACGTATGCCATGCATGTGGTGATTTTTGTCGCCTTTCAAAAATCACTTACCATGGCCAGGAGCAAACCTGCAAGCTTGGGGTTGGTAGTCCGACACGTTAAACACTCACCCACCATGGCAAGTGTTTGTTTTATGATCACCAAGTTATTAAAAGTCCCATAGGTGAACTGAAGTTCCTAGTCTCTAACCACATGCAAAATTTGAGTTTGATTGCTGTAATAGATTTGTAGATACTGAGAACCGTCTAAAGATTTTATATGTGTTATATGTGTAGGCAAGGCCTTCGTGGCTTAGGCGGCAGCACGCCGGCCTCTCACCGCTGGGTCCGTGGTTCAAATCCCGGTCACTCCATGTGAGATCTGTGCTGGACAAAACGGAGGCAGACAGGTTTTTCTCTGGGTATTCCGGTTTTCCCTGTCAAACTTTCATTCCAGCAACACTCTCCACTATCATTTCATTTCATCTGTCATTCATTTACGGTAATCATTGCCCCAGAGGAGTGTGTCAGGCCTCGGCAGCCGGCACAGTCCATATCCTCGCCGCCAAATGGGGGCTTCATTCATTCCGTTCCTGACCCGGTCGGAGACTGGAAGCAGGCAGTGGATTTTTCATTTTCATATGTGTAGGCCATAGAGTTATGCACCATTAGATGAAGATTATTGCATAGGTTTATTACTCAAACTTTCACTTTGATCGCATGATTAGGACACAAGAGATAAAAACTTAATTTTAAAATTTCTCAGAGCCGCCATATTGAGATTATGTGAACAATTGAACTAAATTAGATGCCAGTGCATTACAATGTGCATAAACATTTGCTGTACCAAGTTTTACTGCGCTCGGATGGTTAAATCGCGAGTAAAGTCGATTTAAATGTTTCAACTTTGCTTGGCCGCCATGTTCGTTTTGTACTTCAGGTTTATGAAAGTCACATAGATGAACTTCTAGTAGTACCCGTTATCACCGTATAAAATTTCATGGTGATATCTGTTACTGTTGTGGAGATGTAGAATAACTGTGAAATATTTCGCATGGCCTCCATGTTGGATTGGTGAGACGTATTAAAATTTGAAAGGCACGGTTGAGGTAGTAGTGTGTACTTACCGAGTTTCATTCAAATCACTTCAGCTGTTTAGATTTTATTAGGTGGGTGGGGACACACTCACATGGACAAAAGGTGATCTCATAAGCCTATTTCTTCAGAAATGAAAATAGGCTAAAAAAGCCTCCGTGAAGAATGGTACTTGATAATCAACATTCCTAACCTCCCTCCCCATCTCCTTCCCCTATTCCCGATCATACAACACTCCAATACAAAACCAGTCACATTCCCCTCCCCCTACAAACCACACAGCTCGTCACGAGCCGAAACAGTTTCTCACACATTGCTGCAGAAGGGTTAAATGTTCCTCACATTTTCTATACATAGAATTAAAGCGGAATCCTCCAAACTTGAAACTCACACAAAGCTAATTGTTTATTTGATGCCTACAAGCAACTCTAAATTACATCCCTATTGATGTCTTGACAACAGGAAGATTGTTTAAAACAATTAGCAAATTTGTCAAACATTCCCATCAACAAGTTATATAATGTAAGGGTTGTCCAGCAATACCCTAAAAATTATTAAACATCTTCTAACGAAAGAAGAGACCCGATTCCCAGGTCCAGCGAAGATTTTAGAAACTGACATAAGTGTTGGAACGGGGTGCACTCAGCCTCGTAAGGACAATTGAGTAGCTGTCTGACAGTGAGGCAGCAGCCCGGTCATGAAAACCAAGATTAACGGCCGAGGGGAACCGATGCGCTGGCCACGCGTCACCCCAATATCTGCATGCCAAATGGCTGGGCAGCAATCACTTGGTAGGCCTAGGCCCTTCATGGGCTGTAATGCCAGGGGTTATATTTATTTTTATAATAGTTAAATAATGCAAATTTCATTCCTAACCATAAAAATGGATTATGTTTATGAACAATAGATAATTATTGAAAAACATTAACAAGGTTTGTGAAAATGTAAAATACTACAGAAACTCACGGAAAGTGAAAAATACATTTTTAATAATTTTATGTTTGACTATTTAGATTTTAAATATCTATATACAGTAAAACTGTAGAAATTTAAGTATGAAATTTTAAGTTTCTTAATGTGTAAATAATTGCTCAAGATGAGCAGTGGAACTGACTCGAAACATGCCGTACTAATTTGAAGGATTAAATATATTAATTGGGTGGGCTAAACCACTGCCAACCTCAGTCCTACCGGAATCCTCAAGGCGCCAGGAAGCGAGGTCGACCTAAGAAGACCTGGAAGAGGACGATCGAAAATGAAATTGCAGAGGTGGACAAGAACTGGAGTCAAGTGAAGAGAATGGCCAGGAACCGTACTGCGTGGAGAAATTTCGCCAAGGCCCTATGCTCCGGAAGGAGCAGCAGGAATTAAGTAAGTAAGTAAGTAAACCACTGCCATCGTAATGTACAGGCCATCATGCAGCGACTCTTAACGATTGATCAGGTGATCGGTAGGGGGTAGAGATGGCAACCATTTTGCTTTGTGCTGTGTGGTTTATATCTTTTATGAATGAGTATCCGCGAGAAAAGTGATACTTGAGAACGCTTCTACTTACGTCATCTAGAATGAGGATTATTTATTTTCTGAAACAAATGTTCATTTTGTAGGTAGGTTATTGTATCTACACCAATTTTGCGTTGCATGTTTGTCATCACACGGAAGGTTATGTTTCAGTTACGACCTCTATATCACTTATTATTTCGACTCATACAAGGTTTTTCGGATGGTAATAAAATGTTGTTAGTTCAGGAAACCTCCTTCCCAGGTCGCAGGTAAGTCAAAAGTTTGTTTATAGCAACTACCGGTATTATGAAAGAAATGATAATGTGGCTTGCTTCTCCTTACCCACAACAACAATTTAAGAAAGCAATGCATACACAACAGTCCTAGAAATTATTTGTACATTACGGGGAATACAAGAGTGTGTGTTAACATTTCCCTGAAAGTAAGATACCATTCTTCGGGAGAGAAGAGCTAATCGCCTTGATGGTAGGTTGTTAGTTAATATGGTTTCAATTATTGTAAGAAGTTCCCAAACTTAAGCCTATGCTAGGACTGGAAGCATTTCTAATATGATAATGCTGAGGTTAAGTTACTTACCGTATGTAATATATAATTTTCAAAAGAAAAATATGTATTGTCCGTTGAGCCATTATATATTTAAACACAGATCGTGCTAAATGTTCCAGCATAACTCAACAAAATGACAGTGTTTCGCCCCGGTGTGCAATTGGGCTCTTCAGTTGGTTAAAGCACACCTCACCAAGACACTGTCTAGTACACACTGGGAAGGCCATTGCAAGACGTATTTGATACATGTGTATCCACATCACGAGCAAAGCCAGTGCACTATGGGAGTCGAAACTCCACTCCAAAGCAATTATAACCTTACCTTGGCATTGAATATATAATTTTCAAAAGAAAAATATGTATTGTCCGTTGAGCCATCATATATTTTAACACCAATTGTGCTAAATGTTCCGGCATAACTCAACAAAATGACAGCGTTTCGCCCCGGTGTGCAATTGGGCTCTTCAGTTGGTTAAAGCACACCTCACCACGACACTGTCTAGTACACACTGGGAAGGCCATTGCAAGACGTATTTGATACATGTGTATCCACGTCACGAGCAAAGCCAGTGCACTATGGGAGTCGAAACTCCACTCCAAAGCAATTATAACCTTACCTTGGCATTGAATATACAATACAATACGTATTTTCTTTTGAAAATTATATATTCAATGCCAAGGTAAGGTTATAATTGCTTTGGAGTGGAGTTTCGACTCCCATAGTGCACTGGCTTTGCTCGTGACATGGATACACATGTATCAAATACGTCTTGCAATGGCCTTCCCAGTGTGTACTAGACAGTGTCTTGGTGAGGTATGCTTTAACCAACTGAAGAGCCCAATTGCACACCGGGGCGAAACACTGTCATGTTGTTGAGTTATGCCGGAACATTTAGCACAATTTGTGTTTAAATACCGTATGTAAATTAGAGAAGCGATATCCAGTATTCAGTATTTACTGAAGTCAGTCCGAGTTACATTATTTGTGAGAATGGTCTCTCGATCAAGCTCAAGTGAATATGGTAATGTTTTCATGGCAGCATTTGTGTATGCTACTGTATTTACATTAATGGGATTGTTAGCACCTGGTGTATGTACTGTAGGTTATTGATACCCGATTTCAAAATTACAACCCATCGTAAATTCCTGATGCAAGAAACAAGTTACAGTAGATTGAGTCATAGAAAATAAGTGCTGTTAGGATAGGCCCTGTTTAAGTCACCTTGAGGGTGGCCTGTGCATTGATTACAGTTAGTGATAGGTTACATTGTGCTTTGTCATCCACGAGCAGTTTAGGGCGTGATCTTTTGAATAGCCAAAAGTGATGTGGGGTTTTCTCAGGTATCTACCATAAACCTTTTCAAAGCGGTGAACGAGAAAATGGCCAAGAATAGATCTTATCCTCGAAGTCAAAATACTGCAATTTAGCCCTGTTTGTGTGTTTCAACGTCCTAGTAAATGTACCGGCGATGTACCATTTTGTTCACTCTCAAAATACCAGCTACATCGGCCGGATTCGAACAAGCGGAGCGATAATTATGCGTATGTAGTGGTAACGGATGGAAGTGCCAATCAGCCCTAAATAGCATGGCTATTTTTCTAAGTCTTGAAGCGGGAGCGTAATTTATATTAGGTTTGAAGAGAAGGTGTGAAGGGAGCTATCTGACTTGCTGCTGCGACTATAACGACCCTAGGCGTGACGTCATAGTAGGAGCCTTACGGCCTGTACATTACGATGGCAGTGGCTAAACCCTAAACAAATTGTCACTAATTTGCAAGTCAATACGGAATACTGTCGAATAAGTTAGTATCTATGTTTTAACCCCTTTATGATCAAAATTTCACTAGTTTTGAATGCAAAATAACACAAAATTACACTTTTAATACAAAATTTTCAGTGAAATATTTTAAGTTACTGTATTTCCATATTTGAGAGAAAAATATTCACTTAGCATTGCAATAATTGCTATTGGTTTGATTCAAACTTGGTTTTTCACCAATGTTGCCAAGTCTAGCATAATTTACAATGATGTGTATAATTTTTGCAAAACAAAAATTAAAACAACAATGAAAATCAGTGTAGAGAAAAGTAAAGGAAGATTGTAGTTTTACGTGACCGTGAATCTTGTGATTATGAGCCACGGGACCTCCTTTTTACTTGGAATCCGAACCACAGGACATGGCATTTCACTTCGAAAATCTCACATGCATTGACCGGGAATCGAACCCGTAGAGAAAAGTAAAACAATGGTAATGACAAGAGGAAAGAAAGAAGGAAAAGGGATTGTTAAAATTGTAGATGTAGATTTGGAAGTAGTAGAGCACTTCAAATATTTAGGAAGTGAATTGATGGAAAATGCAAGATTGGATATGGAGATCAACAAGAGAATACAACATGGGAGTGCTTTTTATCATCATGTTCGGAGTTTAATTTGCGATAAAAACATACCAATGAAGGCTAAAGAAGTGATGTACAAGATCTATTACTTACCAATGATGACGTATGGATCAGAAAATTGGCCGATGATGAGGAGAGATGAAAGTAGAATACGGGCAGCCGAAATGAAGACATTCGAAAGGAAGTGAATGTACAGAAGCTGAATTATAAGCTGAAGCAGAACAGATTGAGATGATAAGGATGTGAAAAGGATGAATGATGATAGAATGCCGAAAGAAGTGATGTACAGACAGATGATTGCAAAGAGAGGACGAGGAAGACCTAAAGTACGGTGGATGGATTTGGTGAAGGACAGTGTGAGAGAACGGAACCTGGAGTGGAGTTCAGTGGTTGAGGAAGGATGGTGGACAGACAGAGTAAAGTGGAGGGGTGTCGTATTTGCTCTGACCCGGCCCAGGCTGGAAAACGGAAATCGATGATGAATAATAATTAAGTGAACTATCGAGTTCTTGAGCCAGTGGTTAATGCACTCAAGGACCATGCTGAACGTAGATTGCCGGCCTTTGGTTCACAATTATCCTGCTGTTTGCTACCGAATTCCAACAATTTTAAACACACTGTAGAAGAACGTAGTAGTGTGTACCCTCAAGAGGAATCATGGATCTCTATTATACGAGGCACGTCCAGAAAATAAGTTCCGTTTGGTAATAAAATTAAATTGTGTACAGATACAGAAAAATTATTTATTGCACAACATTCTACACCCCTTAAAACTACTTTTCCACATAACTGCCGAACTTTTTCAGGCATTTGTCATAGCGTGGCACAAGTTTTTGGATACCTTCTTCATAGAAGTTTGCCGTCTGTGTCTTCAACCAGTTGGAAACATCTTCTTTCAGCTCGTCGTCATTGTTGAAGTGTTGACCGCCAAGGAAAGACTTGAGATGTGTGAACAGATGAAAGTCTCTAGGAGCGTGGTCAGAATTGTACGGAGGGTGGTCAAACACGTCCCAGCCAAATCCCTGTAGGAGGTTTTTCGTCACATTTGCAGTGTGTGGTCGTGCGTTGTCGTGAAGAAAAAAACAGCTTTTGACAGCAACCCTCGGCGCTTATTCTGTATTGCGCGGCGCAATTTCCTAAGTGTCTCGCAGTAAGCATCGGCGTGTTTGTTTGACCACGCGGTAAGAAATCAATGAGTAAGATGCCTTTCCAGTCCCAGAACACTGTCCACATCATTTTCCGAGGTGTCAAGATTTGTTTCGGCTTAACCTTTGCTGGGGATGAAGTGTGCCTCCATTCCATTGATTGCCGCTTACTTTCAGGGGTGTCGTAAGAAACCTAAGTTTCATCTCCTGTGACTATCTGCGTCAGAAATTCTTCGCCGCCTTCATTGTAATGGGTCAAAAACTGAAGTGCACTACCCATCCGTTTTGTTTTGTGTTGCTCCGTAAGAATCTTTGGTACCCAACGTCGGCAAAGTTTACGAAAGTTCAGTTTTTCGGTAACAATTTCATGAATTAGTGATCATGAGATTTGGGGAAATTCCATAGCGAAAGCACTAATTGTAAACCTGAGGTTTTCCTGGATCTTGTCATCAATCGCGTGAACCAGTTCTTCTGTAACCAAAGATGGACGCCCACTTCGTTCATCGTGCACTTCACTACGTCCTTCATTGAACTGTCGGACCCATCTTCTCACCATTGAATCACTCATCGCATTTTGTCCGTACACTTCGCAAATTTGCAGATAAATTTCAATTGGTTTCACTTTCCTAGCATTCAGAAAACGAATCACAGATCTGATTTCACAAGCGGCGGGATTTTCAATCAACACAGACATTGTACGAGTAAATATGCACAACAACACGTACGTGGCTGACAGCGCTCTCCAAATGGTGCACATTTCTTCTCCTTGATACAGAGCGTCTACCGCGCATATGCGGAACTGCGCTGCAGCGGAACGTACAACTAGTTGAAGACACAGGCGGCACACGTCTATGAAGAAGGTATACAAAATCTTGTGCCATGCTACGACAAATGCCTGCAACATTTCGGCAGCTATGTGGAAAAGTAGTTTAAGGGTTGCAGAATTTTGTGCAATAAATAATTTTTCTGTATCTGTACACAATTTAATGTTATTACCAAACGGAACTTACTTTCTGGACGTACTTTGTATATTGGCCACATTGAGACAATTTGGGAGATTTTGGTACAAATCTCACCTTCTAACCCCCTCTGGTTTAAGAGCTTGAGTTCTGTGAAACACACAACTTAGCATTATATACACTAGTGTCCAAAAGTTAACCATAATCACTTAACGAGGCCATACCATCTGATAGGAATGTTAGACAGATTGCTGAACATATGGAAGCTGAATCACACACCATATGTCACACAACGTGTCAAAAAAAAAAACAACAGTGTCAGAAAGGTTCTGATAGCTAAGGTAAACCTTTGATAACAACTAACACAACTTGGCAATATCTTCCACAACAAAATAAGCTGTTAATAGGGTGTATGGTTACCCCCAACGGCCACACATCCTTTGCAGCGACGTGGCATGCTCTCTATCAGATGGTCCAAGAGCTCTTGTGGCATTCGATGCCATTCCTCCGAAAGGGCAATGCGAAGGTCTTGGAGGGTCCTTGGTGGCGACTTACTGGATGCAATTCGCCTCCCCAAGGCATCCCAGGCGTGTTCTATAGGATTCAGATCCCCAGACCTCGCTGGCCAGTCCATGCGATGAATGTCTTCTCCAGTCAGAAATTCATCCACCAGAGCAGCGAGGTGCGGTTGGGCATTATCGTCCATTAAGAGGAAGTCTGGACCAACCGCACCTCTGAAGAGTCGAACATGTGGTCTCAGTACCTCATCCCTGTATCTCTGAGCAATCACAGTGTTCCACGGACCATCCATGAAGATGTGCAGGTCCGTATGGCCATTCAACATGATGCCGCCCCACACCATGACGCCACCACCACCATACTGGTCCCGTTCCACCATGTTCCTGCGGTTGTATCGGCTACCCAGTTCTCTCCAGATTAATGTGCAACGGGAAGCGGGATTCATCTGTGAAGAGCACATGCCTCCATTCATTCATGGTCCAGTTTCGACGTTGACGGCTCCACTCTGTGCTGGAGTGAGCGGGACGCACACCGCCGGATGTCTGGCAAACAACCCTGCTGTTCTGAGCCTCCGGTACACAGTTTGCTGGGAAACGGCAACTCCTGAGACGGCTGCAAGCTCCACCGACAATTGTCTTGCAGGTGCACCCCGATTTGTTGGGCGGTTAAGGCCAGATATCGGTCCTGCTGTGGGGTGATTACTCTTGGTCGACCTGGTACTGGCCTACGACTAACATCTCCTGTGTCTCGAAATCATCTCCATAGCCTGGAAATGACATTTTGTGGCACATTCAAGGATACGGCAACTTTGGTCTGTGTCTAGCCTGCTTTCAGGCGGCCGAGTATTCTACCCTGCAAAACGGGATCCAAATGGCATCGTTGTGCCATTAATTTGTCACATTCACCACGAGGCTACTCTCCGCACACTCTAACAGGGCAAACACGAGTGAGGGAATATGGGGCACAGGCACTGGCTGTGTTTACCTTGCGGTTACGCCGCTAGTCAAAGCAGGGAATACTCCTTTCCTATACAGAGCAAACGCGTAAGGTTGGTAGGTGCATATATCGTGCAATTTGTGGTCTATTTCCTGTTACCCTTCTGTGTATATATGATTGTTATGTGTAGCATGTATTCTGAACTGGGGCTCAACCCGTTTTCCTTATTTTTACCCGTGACGTCCAGTGACAAGAATTTCGTCCCTAGGATCCAGTTAAGATGTGTACGGTTGTTCATGAACTTGGGCGTAGATGGGAATGGATTACCACTTCGCCCTCCTGGGCGAACTGGCACACTATTCACATTGGGTTATTTTATCAACTGCTTATCGTTGTTCTTGCTGGTGGACTTATAAAGTGTCCCAGCTGCTGTGTAACTGTGTCAAATGACTCCGTAGTGAACTCTCTTTATATGGAGACACAAGCTTTAGTTTTGACTATAGATTGGATAGTCTTGTGAAAATGACAGTTCAATATACAGTATAGACTGTCAAAACTGTTACAATTCTCAGAATGAACAGGAAACCAAACAATCCATAGACTGGTTGGTTCTTAAGTTTAGGGGCTGCGACAACGCGGTCATGTAGCCCCGTGTACTTTGGGTGTGTGTAGAATCTGTCTGATAACTGGTGTTAATTGTGATGACTGTATTAGTGTGTGTTATCTGTTTTTTAATTCAAGTAAGGACTGCAGACTTCTGAATTTTTCAAATAGTTCCTACTTCTGCCGCCAAACACCACCGTCAACGACTACTAGTTCAGAACTTAGCTACCAGACGCCACCGCAGTCGGCTCTTGGCAACGAACGTAGCAACCTAAGAGCTTTGGTTACATTCTTAACCTATACAATTTAGCTTCACACAGGTGTAATTAGTGGAAGGTTCTTTAACATGCCATAAATCTATGACATGGGACCGCCAGCTTGACTTCCCCTCCGAAGGAAGGCATACTGAGTGATTTTTAACGCTCTTAAAAAATCCCGACGACTTCAGCCGGATTTGAACCCGCGATCTTGGGCATAGAAGCTCAGCATGCTACAGACTTTGCCACCGAAGTCGCCGATCCATAGACTGGAAACAATTTTATTAGGAAAAATACTTTCTTAAAGTGGTAAATGTGTCATGGACATTTCTAACTCATCAATGCCAATGGTACAATGCTTTGAAAAAGAATAAAAATAAAAAATAAAACTTTCGATAACTGTAAGGTGGCAACTTTTTTTCATGCAGATTAGAGTTGTTGGCAACTTTTTTTCATGCAGATTAAAGTTGTCTTCTGTGTTCCATCTAATTTTCATTTGTCTGTTTGTTCTCACACATATAACAAAACAGTTTGAATTTGTTTAATTATTATCGAAAAAGTTTGATAAAAATTAATTATTGTTGACAACAACAGCCCACAGTGTGTGTTAATTGTACATGGCTCATGAACGGGTAATAATTTAATCAAAATTTTGCAAGCCATAGTCTGTCCTTCAGTGGCATATGTATGATATATCATTATGTTTGGCATTGACAATACCTTCAATTTGTTAGAGGATTCTCCAAAAATCATATTCGAGTTTATAATAGTTGACTTAATAAATAGTGAAGATACTGTTTCATTAACTCTGTTCAAGTCAGGATTATTATTTTACTAATCGATAACTGTATAAATTGTCTGCAATGCTGGCGCGATGCTCAATGTTCATACGTGTGGTTCTTGCTGCTCCAGTTGGCATTTATTACAATAGAAGAATGATATCCTGTACTCCATAAAGTGGTATTTGATTACGCTTCATGATCCGTCTCAATGCATCCATTAGTTGATCAAGAACTGGTATGATAACTGCTGGATCACTTGCATATGGCTTGATCATTACTAGTTTCTCAAGAACTGGTGTGATAATGGCTAGGCCACAATTTCACCACTTAGAGATGGCTGGACTACAGCATTGCTACAAACTGCCCAGTCCCAACCTTGGGCACAGCAGATAAAGTGACAATATTCGAGGCTTTGCTGAATTGAAGGCTCTTAAAGAACTTGTGACAAACCACATGATTAATAATAGCATAATCTTAACTGACTTTAATCCCAGTCACTGGTGCAATGATCACTACAAGGCTATCATATTTAGGCAAGAGTACTCACGCAGGTTGTGATTCATTATCGGTTTGTCCATCCTTTTCCCTGGAACTGAATAAAACATGTATTTCAGAAGAAAAAATCAGTAGGAAATACATAACAATATAAACTGTAGTAAGAACTCGGGAGAAAGGCAATTTCGAAGGTTCAAAGATGTAATTTAACAGGTTCCAAAGTAATAGACAAGTTGGTTCTATCATCCACTATCACATTCAAGGAATCAAAGTGAATGTTTACACCACTGACTTCCAGAAAGTTTGATAAACTTCATAATAAAAGTGCCTTTCAAGATACGAGTGCTGGTGACCGAGGTGGGAACTGTTCTTTGTTTACTTGTGTCAAGTTGTTAGCCCGCTTAGTTGACAGCTCCAGCAGCCTCAGTCATCGTTTCACTCTCTGTGGTGACATGAGCTCGTGTTACACTTAGCTGTGCTGTTGCCAAACAATTAGAAACACACCATTCTTATTAATTTTTCCGTTCACAATTCACATTATAACTTCTGTCTAACACAAGTAGCCCGTGTAATGCTGCTTGTCTTATGCCATCGCTGTGACTCTGACCAGCAAGACTCCACTGTTATGATCATCAAACGCTGGCACAGCACTCATATAATAACAACAATAATAATAATAATAATGTTAGGAGTTTTATGTCCCTTTTAACTACTGTGGCTTTTAGAGATGCCAGTGTGTAGGAATTTTGCATTGAAGGGAATCTTTGCCTCCCTCACATCTGAGCAGCCTCAAATGCCAACTGACCGTGCCAGGATTCAATCCCACAACCTTGGGCACAGCAGATAAAGTGACAATATACGAGGCTTTGCTGAATTGAAGGCTCTTAAAGAAGAACCTGAACAGAGCTGAAAACGCAACAACGAAATTCTTCTTCCTTATTCCAGTCCAGTAATAGGTTTGCAGTTGTTAATTCATTTTAGGGGCTAGGGATATCTTAGTCATCAGCCCTGTGTATTTGTGTGTTTGTTGGATTTGTCTGATGACACAGGCTTGCAACGATTTTGCAGCATGGATAATTTTATGCCAAAAAGGTCAAATCAGATTATTAGGGTAAGGAATTGGGGTAAATACCCTTTAAGGGGTTATTATCCCGAAATAACGTACCATCCAAGCATTTGCCAGGATGGTGTGGAGAAGGCAAGAGAGTAGAATCCAAGCCAGTGAAATGAAATTCCTAAGAAGTATGATAGGTAAGATAAGGAAAGACAGAGTGAGGAATAAAGATGTTAGGAAGGAAGTTGGGATGGGAAAACTAAATGAGAGAATTGAGAAGAATAAACTAAGGTGGTTTGGACATGTAAAGAGGATGGAGGAAAATAGAATACCAAGACAGATGCTGGAGGCCAAGTGCAAGGGTAAGAGAGCAAGGGGAAGACCTAGAACAAGGTGGATCGATTCAGTGAAGAACAGCGTGAGGAAAAGAAATCTGGACTGGGACAAGATCGTGGAAGAAGAATTGTAGAAGGAAAGAGGAAAGTGGAGAAGTGCCATAAATACCCCGACCCGGCAGGAGCTGGGTAAGGGGAAATGATGATAATGATGGTGATGATGGTGTGGAGAAATCCAGGTTAAAAAACACACTCAGGATGGCTACTGTAGTACTGGGAATAAAACCACCATTATCTGAACTTGCGGGGTCACAAGTCTCTGTTGGTCATCAGTATGGTATAGACATTTCATTGTAGGAGTGTACATTGAGTGGCTAGATCCAGAATTAAGGCAATAAGTCACAGTCACACACCTGCTTTGCCATTGCCCAATCTGCCCCAAATTATTATTGAAATGTATAGGTTTAACCACTGTAGTTTAAGAAAACTATACAAATAATGACTAACTCAAAGAACTGGACAGAGGAATGAAAGGAAAAGATGACTACTGATCAGAAAACAGAAATTCATGAGATGGGCAACTTACGAGAATCTCGCTGTTTCGTACGGCCATGAGTTTGTGGGTACAATGATTCTTCGCTGGTTGTCTTCAGGAGGGTGCATGAAACTAGTTCTCAATGTTAATTTCAGTACCTACTGTAGATCCCAATGATAAGAGTCTTTTATATTTCTTACTGCAGTTAAGTTATACTGATGTGTGGGATACCAGACAAGCTGAGAGTATGTGAATTGCCAGGTATATGGAGAGCTGTACTCTGTCACAATCATCAATAAACAACGTGCTGTGTGTACTCTGCTGATGATCAGTAACATGTGCTCTCAGCGTCTCCAGTGGGCTAATACTACACTTCTATAAGCTGTCAAGAATACTGGCAAAAATTGATGGAATAATCTGGGACTGTCTTCAGTTACAATCATCAGCATTTGGTCACCCACCTCATGTAGAACGTTTGGTCCAAGGATTGTTATGAAGAGATAGATGATTTTTTTTCGTGAGGAAACTTCCTCCTTTAATGCACCATCAAGTGGAAAATGAAACATCATTAATGTGAACAAATTTATTCATGTACTTTACAAATAAGCTAGGAAGCATTAAGTTTATTGGAAGTGACTGTTCCCAAAGAATACAGGATGTTTATTTTCCGAATGAGCTAGATATAAACATCCTGTATACTTCGGGAACAGTCACTTCCAATATGGATAGCCAAGGTAAGGCTTTATTAAAAAAAAGGGAGCTTGTCTCTCATGGTACATTGGCACTGCTCGTGGCATCACTTGAGCCTTGCCGTGGCCTTTTCAGTATGTAGTAACCATGCGTCTTGGTGAGGTGTACCATACCAGCTGATGAGCCCAATGGTACACCGGGACAAAACGCTGGTAACTGATTTGAGCAAACTAGACAACTTTTTCAAGTTTTCCTTATGAAATTTGTTAAAGCTGTAAGTTTTACGTGACCGTTAATCTCGCTTTGCAAATTAAAGAGCATTCCTTTAACTCCTATGTTAATGGGCTGCTGTCTGATTTCAAGTCCTATTTAGTTTGGACTGTAAATACATATTCTATATTTCTTTTTCAATTTAAGATGAGTGATACTTACAATCTAGTGAACTATTTATTTGGCAAACCATGTTGAATACTTTCTTTAAGTCAAGGAAAAGGCCATATTGTTATGATTAGGTTTTACCATACATAGACAGTGGAGCACTGTTAATCTGGACTAATAATATGATTTTGTTATGTCTGCCTAAGTCAGGTTGCCACAGTCGGTGAAACCAAACGTCAGAAGTTCAATGACATTTAAAGGTTTTTAAATTTGACAACCCAGGTTCAGTAGATTTACTGATATCTTAAAGACACCTTTTAAAGAAAGCATTAAACCCATAACATTACTACTATGTTTGTCCATGAAGAATGACATGTCTAGTATGTAAATGCACATGCTTCATGATATAAACTCCTGTCTATATAAAAGCAGCACCGCGAAGGTTGACGCGATGGAACTGGCATGTTCCGCACATGCTACGGATTATGCAAATGATTAACAGTTCAGAGTCACCACGCATGCATTGGCTGAGCAACGTGCTCTGTACTGCTGTATAAATAGAGGGCTTTAGCGGGACGTGGAACAAAGTCTATAGTGATCTGCTAGTGATAAACGTTGTGGGACGACGTCACTATGCCTCGTCGCCGACAGAGAGCGTGATATAACCACCTTACGGAGTTCGTATGGGGGAGATTCATCGGGCTTCCGGAAGGAGGATTGTCCTATCGCACAATAAGCGTTCATGTGCGGTGTAACAGCAGCACAGTGATGCGAGTGTGGAACCAATGGACGGACGAGAATCGGACAACTCTGAAACCCAGGAGTGGATGCCGAAAGATGACATCAGCGCATGATGAACGACACCTGGTCCGCATGGCGCTGGCGGACAGTACAGCTTCATCAAGAGAGCTGGAAGCACAATGGTCCACTGCTACAGGTGTATCACTGTCTGCTTTGTCAATTCGGAGAAGTCTGCTGCAGCGTGGACTGCGTGCAAGAACCCCAAGGTGCAGGATCCCTCTCACGCAAAACCATCAACACCTGCGGCTGCAATGGGTTCATCCACATAGAGACTGGCATGCAGATTGCCAACAGGTGGTATTTTCTGACCAATTTCGCTTTAATTTGTGGCGCCATGATGGCTGCATTAATGTTCGACGCTATGCCGGTAAACGCCACCTTCCGGCGTGCATTATCCAACGTCCTACTGGTCGAACACCTGGAGTTACGGTCTGGGGTGCGATTGCGTATCATGGACGATCGCAGCTACTACGCATTGTGGGTACTCGAACAGCAACAGGTACATCTGTGACATGCTGGAGCCCGAGGTCGTCCTCTTCCTTCAAGGCATTCCTGGAGCTGTCCTTCAACAGGACAATGCGTACCCACATGTTACAAGGACTGTTCGGGACTTCTTTGCAGCAGCACACATACAGCTTCTACCATGACAGGCGTATTCGCCGGCTATGTCGCCCATTGAACATGTGTGGGATGCTGTTGGTCGGCGTCTCGCTTGAGATAGTCGTCCTATAGTTTCAACAGATGACCTGTGGGTACGTATACGAACAATATGGAATGCTCTTCCCCAAGAAGACATTCAACATCTGTTTGACTCCATGCCACATCGTATAGAAGTACTGATTGCAGCATGTGGTGGACACACCCGATACTAGCACTGAATGCTGTTGGTGTGCGTTTTGTGCTTTGAAAATGTTATCAGTTATTTGTACCCCTAGGACTCGTTTGTGTATTAAATTTCATTAAATTCTGATGATTCCGTTGTGGTGTTGCATTTTGTATAGAAAGGAGTTTATTATACAGTAGGCACAGTGACAATCTTTTTATGTATAAAAATACTACAAAAATACAATTCAATAAAAAATACAGATACAGTTTAATGGTACTCTCATCTACACGTTTCACTTTTACAACACTACGCAATCTTTTGCCATTAAATCTGCATTATCTGTCCATACCCATCCTAAGCTCTTGTAGCCCCTTGATGTTTGTGCCTGTTAAACCATGTTTTTCATATGGTTTCAAATGCTCTCTATGGGGTTCAGGTCAGGTGAGTTACCTGGCCATTCAAGCACAGATATGATAGTATTTTAAAAACTTCTGAACCACATTTGTTCTGTGGGTAGGGGAACCATTATGCATGAAGTAGAGACACTAATGAATACGTCAAAAATGCAGCATACGAGCCTCCAACGCCTCACGATACTGAGCCCGAAGAGCTCATCTGTGATGATATTTTTGTTAGAATACTAATGGACATACCAAGGAGGCTGTGAAGATGCTTTTGACTTGAGCAGTAGAGATATATTTACTCCCGACGCACACTCGTCGCCGGAATATAAATTTTGATCAGCGGGAGACACTTCTAAGCATTGAAATATTAAACGTGAAGATGGACGCATTCTAGGATTTTCCATTGTGAGGAGAACGATATTTACATGCTACGATGGACGTTTAGCAAATACAGTTGCTCAACGTGGGAAGGTTAACTTGACACACACAGTCAGAGCCGGAAGAGAACAACTCTCTTTACCATGTTCCCACATGGAGCGGATGTGATTTTTGATATGTGAAAAGGAGACGCTGATTATCTAAGTTTATCACGTCAAGTATTGGATTTATTGTGTGCGAGAGGCACGGGGAAACATTTAAAACAGTGTGTAATTGAAACAGAGTTAGTATTCCTGAAGGATACTTATTTCCAGCATTTTTGTGCGAAGTGAAAACGTGAACAGTACCACGAGGCTACGCCATTATAATAGTGTGACTCTCAAAACGAAATTACAGTGTCTTGCAAAGTCATAGAATCAGTGTGATAACGCTGAACAATCAGTGTTTAGAGTCTGTGGCAGACCCTGACCCATTTGTAATCTGTCTGCACGAGAAGTGTAAATTCAGTGTAATCTCTAAGGATATAACTAATAACTTAGAATCTGTGTCATCATGAGAATGGATTTATCATCTATGTCTACGTGGAATAATCCCCAATTTGGAACAACGAGTAGAGGAAATATGCCATGGGGAGATACTAATACAGTGAAACCTCTCTATAACGGACACCGTTGGGTCCGTAAATACTGTCCGCTAAAGAGGGGTGTCCACTATAGAGAGGGTTAGAGAAAATTATTGCATTTTGGCACATGTACTTGTGCAGTATGTATACTTACATGAAAACGTAGGGTTACGTGCGGTAAAACAGTCCAGTTTCGTCCGTATTTAAAATGTCTTCCCGCGAATAGCAGTCAGTGATGGAAGGCAATTTTTCTTCCCAGCTTGAAACATTATCCATATCAACAGTGGAGGATTTTCCGCAAATTGCTCTAAATTTTATATCGTGGCGCTTTTTGAAATTCTCGAGCCAGTCGTTCGAGGCTTTGAAATTTCCGATACCTAATTCTGCTGCGAAATCCAATGCATTGGCTTGTATCATTGGTCCGGACATAGGGAGGTTCTGACTACTTATTTTGCTGAAACACCCTATCACTGACTTATCAATAACAGCACCATTACCACTTTGAAACTGTCTAATTTGCAGCTCATTACCATTAAGACGCCTTAATTATCTCTTCTTGCTTTTTACAACTTCTGCTGCCTGTGTCTTTCCAATCCTAAACACTTCAGCGAGTTTCCATACACCACATTTCTCACGTTTGTGATAATCCACGATGTCTACTTTCTCTTTTAAAGATAAACTTTTACGAGGAGCCAGTTCAGATGCACTCGCTTGCTACTGCAATGCACAGGTCCTATAATAGATTTTAAAAGTTTCACGGTAAAACTGACAAGATAGTGAAAGTATGAATTCCTTTATCCCAACCATTTCAAGTTCAAGAGAACAATGGAAGTGATACCGTTAGGCCTAGGTTTACTTTTGGAGCAGTGCAGAAGATCGGGGATGGAAAGGATAGCGCTAACTGGCTTCCAGAAAGTACATTAACACAACAGAGTGTTCATACAAGACTAATAGACCTATAGAGATGTGATTTCTTTTCAATACAAGTGTCCGCTAAGAGAGGTTGGTTGATTATTTTAAAAGTGGCCGTGGTGTCCGTGTCCGTAATAGAGTGTGTCCGCAAAAGAGAGATTAATTACTAATATACTTAATAGGGGTTTCGTCACGGACGTAGAAAATTGTCCGTTATGAAGGGGTGTCCGTCTTAGAGGAGTGTCCGTTAAGAGAGATTTCACTGTATTGGCTAATCATGAAATGCAGGAAGAGGAAATGGATACGCTGAAGTTCCAATAAAATGCTCAAACTAATTCTACGATTACGTAAGTGAAAAGTCTAATTTCTGTAGAGGGGGAGATGCCCATAGAGTAGTTGTAGTAGACCACATATTTTTAGTACAACCTCAGATAGATAGGGAACTTGTAGCTAGTGTAACAGTATTCTTGCCCAACAGCTTTGAATGGCGCGGGTCATGCAGTATAACCCGACGATAAAATTTGTACAGTAATGATTTATGGAATAACTATGAAGAGGTCCGAGGAGGCCACATGCATATTTAATGTCACAGAATATGAGTGGAATATCTTTAGTTTTAAACTGTCTGCATTTCATAACTATTTTTTTACTGCAAGTTTAGCAGCGAGTTCCACATTTCTAGTTAAACGATGTCTGTTATTATTTTATTCCAACAAGTATGAGTGGAATACCTTTGGAGTCATAAACTTTGACTATTTACTATGTTTATAGAGGCTTGAGCTAAGTCATGTATGCAGAATAATGTAAAATTAATGTATCAGTTTATAGTGTTGCGGAGGAGCACGCTGTGTTATCTTTATTTTTAAGGTTGTTTGGAATACTTGTGATATTTCCATAAGCTTTGGTATTGCTCATAGGAGTGCACTGCATAGCGAAGTATTGATCTAAGTGTTTGTTTGAGATCAGCTGGGAAGGTATAAGAGTGTGTTTGGCACAGCCAACTAAATCTTTATAGCTGCTACATTTAGAAGGCAGTGGACATGTGGTGCTACAGAACAGAAACCTGTTATAATCTACGTATTTGTGTTTGTAAGGACAGAGCCCCGGCACAGTTTAAACGATTGCAATTTATGAGACGACTAAATGTAGACCAGAAGGCTTTGCTTCGACTAATACCAGTCCTGAGTTCGAAGAATGTTTGAACTACAGCCGATTTAATGCTGTACTTTTGCCATGATATCAGAATAACCAATGCATATGCAACTCTCATAATAATATTTCAAGAGCGATTTCCAGTCATGATTTTATTTATTGAATGTAGAAGCAGTTAAACTCTATGTTAATTAAGGATGACCTGAGATTGTATCACGTACGGCGATGTTATTTTGTGTGTATATTTTACCGTAGAAGCTTTATTTCCACGAGGTTTCCCACTTGTAGAGCGAGGCTGTGTTATTGGAGGAAGGTGACATGAGGCCATTTTTTCCCAGTCAACCAAAATGAACAATGGAGCTGTTAGAGCCATTATGTTACGTACTAGGTCGATGAGTTTTGTGGATTGCTAATGTATACAACCTGAGAACTATTTTCTCATATTATATTAATTGATGGTAAGGCTAGAGTGTTTACGCATGGAGTTCTACATCTATTTGAATACACGATGAGGGATTAATATTTAATTTAATAATGGAATTTAAAAATCATGATGCATAATTCTTTGACCGAAATGGAACCTAATTAATGGAATTTCATTAATTTGTGGCTGATAATTTGGTTTGTTAACGTTGTCTTATACGACGTTCTTTCTCGCTTCGACACTGTTTTTACACAATTTGTTGAGACGACTGATTGTAATCGCTGTGACAACCTGGAGGCACAGGCGATTAGTAATCACGCGATGTGAGTCTTGGTTTTAATCATGCTTTTGCCACCGTAATGAACACAAGTAGATGACGATTTAACGCGAACAGCATTATTTTCATGTAGGTAGGCATGCATAAAGCATTGACAATAGGAGTGTTGTGTTATTTAATTATTTCTTGTTGTATGCACCTTTCATGTACTTGTATTTATTAGTTAAGACTTTCTTTTATGGTAGGACAGAGATCGTGCTAGCTAGCTTTTCTTTTTCTTGATGAGGGCACGTCTCGCCTACAGTTTAACTTAAATTAGGACTTAGCTAACTAAATTAAAATAACATTAAATGTTGGAAGTGATACCATCATAGCTTAGATATATTTGTTAATGCTATTAAATGTAATTGAACACTTTGCTATTGTCAACGATTAAATTAACTTATTTTGCTATAGATTCAGGATGTGATTATTGTTATTTTTCAAGAACTTGTGTTTTGTTTAGGGAATTATTTACGTATCACATTCCTAACCAGCTTGCAACTTAATTCTTTTGTGAAAGGCTTTTGAGGGGGTTTAATATAATTTAACTTGATGAATTGATTATTTATTTATCCTCTTTTATATATTTTGATTTGCGGGCTAGCCGATTTATACCGTCCGAAACAGGTTAGGGATTTGTCTTTGATGAATAAATTTTATGCTCTTTTACTTAAGCCTGGACTTTCCATTGCTAGATTTAAGTTTTTGAGGGTATGCTCTCCTTGGGCTGTTTTTTTTTTAAATAACCGCAAACCTCTCACCCAACCCGACACTACGCGTGTGTAGCAGTCTTGTGCGGGCTAGTCTGAGACATATTCCATCCTCTTAAGTGTGTGGGTTCGATGGGAGTGGAGATGTTGAGAGGGCTGTTGGTGGTCTGCGGTCACCCGACATAACCACGCCGATCAGGCACAATACCTGCTACCATTCATGGCATTATTTGGAAGGAAATATAGCTCTCGCCTGCCACAAGTGCACCCAATACCATTACACTATCAGGCTGTTTAATGGTCTTAACAGTGTACCTTGGGTCATACAAAAATAAACCTTGGCCTGTTGCCTGATCAGTCTAAAATAAGCTCTCGTGTGAAAAATTACCTTCCATGAATCCTCTAATGTCTAGTGCTGATGTATACTGCAGAAGTGTAACCTCATCGTCTTGCCAACATACCGAGCTGGAAGCTCCAAATTGTTCTGGAGCCAATGCTGCATTGTCCAGATTGTCACATCCTGGACCAGATCTGAATGCTCATTCTTTTATTCTGCAGCTGTAATCCATGGATTTACCATCACTTCACGTTTTAAAAGGGTATCTGTCCACATTGCAGTTTTCTTTTTCGCTTCTGAGTCTACTTTTCGTTCAGGAGTCATTCCAGGCTTGTTTTAGGCCATAAATGGCTGCCCAGCCACTTTTAAGTCTGCAGCTACAGTGTAACTTCTTACTAGCCCTTCTTGGGTCACTGATTTAAAACTTCCCAAAATCATCCTCCTATTTTTGATCGGAAGTACTTCATCATATACCACACAATTGAAATGGCAGGGTCGTGGAGTGTTGGACACACATTTGGTCAACCTAACTGGTATCATTTGGGCGTTCAACTATTAGGTGTAATTCCCTATAAAGAAAACTAATTATAACCTTCAAAATATGTGTATTAATATCAACTTTAAACATATGGCGGGGACTCTCGTCGAACAGACTATGGTTTCCTATCTTCAATTCTCCTCGGCAATGACGAAAACATGTGACCCAAAATGAATGTTGGAATATAAAGATGTTTGTTACTCACTCATCGACGGTCTTGCAGATAATCTACGAGACATGCTCGATAGATCAGTTCTCCCCAGCATTTCTAAGATTTTCCACACGTGGTTTGAGGTTAGAGATGTTTTCAAAGCCACATCTCTGCGAGAGAAATGAATGTGCTTCCGTACCCAACTTGAATTGTGCTAACAGAGATAACATCGTTGTGATTTGTAGCCGTTTCGAGTACTTTCGAAAGCCATGCTTTCAACAAAACTGTTTCTCCAAATAGGCCTACGCCAAATTACGAGAACGCGACCTTTCCAACCAGACGCTACAATAGAAGTGAAGCCTCGCTCCACACGAAAAAAGCCACCTCTCATCTTGTAAACACATGTTTTCGTCTTTCTCCGCCAGGGTCATGATACCCTCCAACCCATACAAAATACACCAATAATCTCGAACCCATGTATATTTCTTACAACTCATGGCGCGAAACTCTTCTCTGACGTCAGAATCTTACACAATTTATACAAAGCTTTCTTCAAGACAAGGGAAGTTATTCTCGGCCCAATCTAAATTTGGCCTAGAGTTTCCTGCTGTTGCAACATCTTGTAGCTTGCCTAACAATCCGCTGTCTTGTATGCTGACATCTCCCATACAAATTAAATGAAATATTCCTGACTGAGTCCCCGAGATACACAAGATATGTACACTAAATAAAATGAAATCCTACAACCTAAATGATGATGATGATGAGCAAGAAAAGGAATGATATGAACAAATTACCCTAACCTGACTTCTCTTGCAGTCAACCAAATAAGGGTTTGGGAACATTGTGACCGGAACAGTCACAACAGGAACTAAAAATACCGAAGCATAGGTCTTTGCTTATCTTTAGCTTGTTTCGTCAGATGTGTTGAAATCAATGCATAGATACTAGAGAATATCTATGCATTGATTTCAACACATTAAATTAAATAGTGTGATGATTCTCAGGACTAGTCTCCTTTACAAGAAAAAGTTGGTGTTCTATTTCCACTTTCATTGTCTTTCTCTGAAGACTTCCTGTGTCGCTACTGCCCATTACCATTACTGCTTAACTATCCATTTCTAAGGGGTTGTCCCATTTGTGCAATCAAGGAAACCAGAAAACTGTTACTTGACCCCAACTAATTGCAATACGTTATCTGGGTTGAACTACACAAACAAATTTACGTAATCACTCAGCCATTCTTTTGTAATGGATGTGACATGTCGTTACAATTTATTTTCAGAAAGTGTGGAATATTTTTAGTTTCTCTTACTGTAAGTAAGTAAGTAAGTAAGTAAGTAAGTATGAATGGCATTTGCATATGCTTATAAGAGACTATATTGGCTGACAAAATAATTCAAGCACCAAGAAGGACCTTTCCACACACTTCGGCATACAGTTACATCTCAGGCCGATAGTAATACGATTAGTGTAAGAATGTGATTAGTTGAATGCCTTTGCATCCACAGCTGGCGTGATAGTCTGGGGGCCATCACATATGACAGCTGGTCGTTTCCAATTTTAAATATCAACCTGGTTGCATCCATCCCAGGCCTATAAAAGGGCTCACACAGGCTGCTCAAACATAGTGGAATGCCATTCCGGTTGCATAAACCTTGCCGACATTCGACATGTACGCCTTTAAAGTGCATCTACCCATTTAGCAGAACTGGAGAGGAGATGCATTATCGGACTGTATGAGGCCGGATGGACCTATTGGTAAATTGCCCCAGACTGGACTGCTCGGGCGTGTTGGAGTACATACATGGTAACAGGGTTCAGGATGCCATTGACGAACCACCAGGAGAATCGATTGTCGGACTATCCATGAATCATGTGCAGATCCAACAGCTTCAGTGACCGCCATCCAGAGGAAGGTGTCGCCATCATTATCTGGCTGTGTCATCCTGCACCAATTCCAGGTGCTCGGCTGAAGAGAATTTGGTCTCGTGGCACCTATTACCTGTCCTGCCATGGACATCCACTTACTGTTGCAGTTGTTTGCAATGGTGTAGGTACCATGAAACCTGGACTGTTACAGACTGGAACCAGGTTGTCTTAAATGATGAACCCATGTTCTCTTTGTGTTCTGACGATGGCCATGTTCATGTTTGGAGACCTCGTGTTGTGGGCCTCAATCCAGTACTTTCTGTCATGAGCCACACTGTACCCACAGCTGGCGTGATAGTCTGGGGGCCATCACATATGACAGCTGGTCGTTTCCAATTTTAAATATCAACACAAGGCTATATGGAAGCATAACCTGCGTTACGAAGGAATGTTGCTGAACAAAAACAGTTTAGAATTTTATGTTTTCTTTACCTTTAAAAGCTTAACCAAATCATCCGTAAAAATAAAATCAATGAGCCTTTCGTGGTCATTACTAATGAAGGGTATCATTAAAGACAGGGTATATACAGAAGACTTCTGGCCTACTGGAATCATACTCCGGCCATTTCATTCACCATGGACCTACAGGGGGCAGCAAAGCTTTCACCAGAACAAATACGTTACAAATACTTACAGTTCTTAATTGGAATGTGGAGGGAATTAGCTGCGTTCTCTGTAGAACACAAATGGACTTTCTAGAAGAACCAGATATATACATACATACTTACTTACTGAGACATACATAAAACAGGAAGGAATAATACTGTGCCCGTCTGTCCAACTGGGAGGCAACAAGAGAACAGTGTGAGCACGAGGTTCTGAATTCAGCACTTCTTGGGTTATGCTGGCTAATAAATTGCACACTGTCCCCATGTTCAACGTAAAGGATTGAGGGATCATCTATTGACAACACAAAAGAAAATTAATTCACATTTACTAATTAAAAAGGTCATGAAAAATAAATATCACACGCCAATTCCTGCGAAAAATAGAGCTTGCTAGCAGCAAGGCATTTCTAAATAAATTCGTACAGGATTCTCTAATCCTGTAGGATCAGTGCATCTTTAAAAAAAAGGCATAGTCTTTAGTATCTTCTTAAAAGACTTTGTTTGTTTAAACTATGTTGAAATTATTACAATTAATGCATTTTACCCTATACAAGTGAGATGCACGGTCATCTATATCAATAAAAAATTAAATAAATAAAATAAAATTACTGCATTTGATTGACCTTTTGATACATGATTATTTTCACCATTTTACATGTCAGGATTATATTTTACACACTCATCATCGGTATTATTATTTCACGTTGTATTTGAAGTCCAATTCAAAAATTGTTTAAATCAAAAATCTTTTGAAAGATTTTCCAAAAGTTCATTATCAATGCGAGGGTTTCTCAAAATAGAATTATCATCAACAATAGAAAATTGTTTTGACACTTTTACAATATTTTGCTAGAAGAGGCTTTCCAAAAATTATTTAATTATTATAAACAATTTAAATTGTGAACACCTTTCAATGTTTGGATTAAAATATCTTACTCAACACTGTGACTCTTAACAGAGTCATAAAACACTGAATTTGACCAAGTCAGTCAAATAACTTGCTATAACATTTGACGTTACATCATTTTACCAAGTATGAAACAGTTGTTTCAGAATAACAAAATATTATTCGACGTGGTAGTCTATTAACTTGAATGGACCAACATTTCACATATTTGAAGCTTTTTCAACACAATTTACAGGATTGCCACAATCGGAACCTGCCCAATATAAGAGGGTTCACCACTGGATCAACTGAGTTCACTTTCAGGAAATACACATATTACTTAGAAAATAGTGTCAACGGTAGATCCCTTTTTCCATCATTAATTTTGTAATCTGAATTAGAATATTAAGCTTCATGAATCTACATTCTCACTAACAGCCTAATGATTGCCTCAAATCCCTCACTCCCAAATAATAAGTTATGAACAATTATCCATAAACATTTCTACTGAACACAGTCCGTCTCGATGTCCATTAATGTTGAATGTGGTCAGGCACCATGACTCCTCTTGGAACTCTGTCCTCAGGAAGGTCCTTTCCAAGCATTCGCTTGGCGCTGGGGCCACAAACATGGCGGTGTGCCGGGGATGGCGTCGTTCCCATTATTCCATCAACATCTGGCATGTCGTTCGACGTCAGCTCCATCCCTAGCCCATCATCTTCTTCTTAATGTTGGTTAACGTCACAGTGTTCCATTTTACGGATCCCATTACGGTCCGATATTTTTATGCCCACTCGGCAATAATAATGTTCAGTGTGTGAACGGTTAGTCGAAAATGGCTTTCCAAGTCCACTATTATGAATGGTTAGAAGGTATTAAGTTACAGTAATCACTCTTAATCGCAATAGTTAAGTCGACTGGCATTTGTTTGATTTGACAAAACATTCACTTTCGTCAGTATTGAATGTGCCAGATTGCCTCCAAGTCCGTAATATTCCAGTATCTCCAGTCTAAAGCACTGACCTATTCTTAAGATCCACATAAAAATAGGGTCAGATTAAATATGTCTGATATTATTTTCAATGTCCAAGATCTCTGAAACAGATTACACTTCACAAATATTCACTCGATTGGTTACAAGTGTCAGAAATACTAGTTTCTGTGTCCTCTGATGACTTGTAAAAAATCACCAAGGTGATGTTATATCGTACCTTTCACTTCGAAGAAATTTTGCAGTAAGTTTAGCAAAGTTGGAATATGATCCAAAATTATGTTTGGCATACTATCACAGTTTTAAACATCACGGCACTTTCGTTGACAATAATCACGTGGCACTGGCCCAGTCGTAGCATAAGCTCCATGAGCACAAGACAAGCAGGAGTACGATGTAGTAGTAGTACCATCTCTTCGTTCGCGCCTTCAGTTTATATAGCCCCCCCAAGGTCGATACTCAGCATTATGTAATGGCAAGCTGGACATATCATTGGCTTTCATATTCTAAATTAAATAGCTTTTCTCCTGTATTATCAATCTTCTCCAAAAGTTCTGTAGAGCAGCTTGGTTATGTAGACTTCCTCAATATTCGATAAATTCCATTACGTGATGTCTCATTTCCCAGATATTACATTTTTAAATGCGCGTGCCGGCATTGGTTTTGAGTCCGATCGCTCCGTTCAAATCCACACAGCAAGCAGTTATCATTACGCTTCGTCGCATAGATTTCAAAATTTTACTTGCACCTACTATGTTGCCAAATATCATAAGGGCACATACACCACCTGAAAATGAATGAAAATCCACAGCCTGCTTCCAGTCTCCGACCGGGTCAGGAATGGAATGAATGAAGCCCCCATCTAGCGGCGAGGATATGAACTGTGCCGGCTGCCGAGGCCTGACGCACTCCTCTGGGGCAATGATTAAATGAATGACAGATGAAATGAAATGATAGTGGAGAGTGTTGCTGGAATGAAATTTTGACAGGGAAAACCGGAGTACCCGGAGAAAAACCTGTCTGCCTCCGTTTTGTCCAGCACAGATCTCACATGGAGTGACGGGATTTGAACCACGGACCCAGCGGTGAGAGGCCGGCGTGCTGCCGCCTAAGCCACGGAGGCTCTGCACATACACCACCTACTTTTTCTAAAATAAAATTCAAAAAAAAAAATGTATTTTCATCCATTCCTCTGTGGAATGAATTCTTCATAGGGCAAGATAAATTTTGAGGTTTGCAGCATCCAACGACTCTCCTGTCTAGTTCGAGACTTCTTCTATTATCTAGGTGATTATTGTGAAACATCCTGCCTAGTCTTTCTACTTCTTCCTTTCAAAAATCAGCGCTTTTCTTTCAACATTTTTTTTATCTTTCTCTTCCACCTCTCAAGATGTTCCTGGTCAGGGCTCTTCCTTTTGCTTCTTATGGAGCTCCTCCAAATATCTTTGGCTTTCAACGTGTTGCTCGTCCAGATGTTGGCGACTTTCTCTAGTTTGGGAATCCTTGTTGTCATTCCTATCACCTCGGATTCTCCACCCTCGGTAATCTCTCCTGTAATTATAGGGTCTCTCCCCTCTTCTCTCATACGGGAAATCTCGTCTTGGCTGTCACCCATAAAAATATTACTGACGAGGTCTGATGTCATGATTATCGCGTGGTTTAAAATTTCCCTCGGTGGTTCGATCTGGATTGGTCCGACAATGCCTATCAGTCATGACAGTGTGTATCATGCTGGATTCAGGCTTGGTATTTCTCTCCCTAAAATATTGGCCATTAGTGTGATCCAAATTCTGTAACACTTCCGTCAAAATCTTCTTGTTTTGATTCCAGCAGCTATGAGTGATCTTTGAAAATCAAGTGGGAATTGACGAGTTATTGCCGCAATTAATTCATACTCTAGCATTGGTGGTTGCAAAAATTGGGGCTTGGCCAATTGACTAGTAAAGTAGCTAGCATACTGAGTTGGTTGCGAGGTGGAGTATTTCGTCGCATAGAGTTCTTAGTGATTATTCTGCTGTGTTTCCGGGCACCAAAACCTTTTCAACAGGGCCCGTGAGAACTCCTCAAAATTGGTCATGGTGTACCGGAACGCACAATGACAAACTAAAGCAGGACCGTCTAAAAGTGTGCCAATTACTTTAATCTCTCAATCGGGAGAAACTTTCATTTCAGCTAAACAATCCCTAACTTCCCTTAGAAATTCGACTGGTGTGACAGTACCGACTCCACTGTACTTATTAGGTTTCTCTTCAGTGTTTTTTATTACACTCGTAATAGTAGTAGGTGTTATTTGATTAAAGTTAGAAGAAGGTGTTTTAGGATTGAAGTGAAAAGCGGGTGTTTCAGTTGGTAAAGCTGAAGAGCCCAATTGGCACGCTGGGGCGAAACGCTAGCAACGTGCAATGAGCGTTTGTAAGCTTACGCTGGGCAAACTGTTAAAAATATCTAAATACTATGAGTGTAAGAATTGTTCAGCATGAAAAGTTCTACAAAAAAGTCCACGAGAGCATATGTCTATCTTCAATACATCGCCCACTGTAAGTGCTTTTATGTTTTAATTTCTTCCAACCATGTCCATTCAACTACTGAGGCGACAGCTTAAGAGCTAGCTGAGGGCGAGTCTATCATTCCTGTTACAGCCTAGCTAGCGGGCGAACCTATTGCTCCAGATACAGCCACCAGCAAACCGTTGAGTCGTGTTGAGTTAAAACTTCTGAGAAGGGTGGTTGTGTTTGGAGTTTCTCTGGAAGTGCAACTAGGATTTTCTTCATTTCGCCTGTGAAACACAGTCAAGTTAAGATTGGACGGAAGGGGGATTTGAGTTTCATTCACCTCGCCATTTCCTGGAAGTGCAACTCTCATTTCGCCTGTGAACTTTTCGTTCCGCAAAATTCACAGTCAATTTATATTAAATTATACTGACTGGCGTATAATCTCTACTTGGTATAAAACAAAGTCCCCAATTCTTGGATGTCACGGGTAATCTCGAGAACCACTGAATGGATTTTGATGCGGTTTTCACCATTCTGTAAAGGATATCTCGAGGAAGGTTTCTGTAGAAAATTTATGACCAAAGGAAGTCAAGCACTAACGATTTCAGTGAATAGGTCGAAAAAATGGCGTCCGTGCGCTTTCTAAGCTTACGCTGGGCTAACTGTTAAAAATATCTATATACTATGAGTGTATGAATTGTTCAGAATGAAAAGTTCTACAAAAAAGCCCGGGAGATCATATCTCCATCTTCAATACATCGCCTACTATACCGTATTTACTCGAATACGACCCGCCCTCGAATAAGACCCGCACCCTGATTTTGAAGAACAAAATTAAAAAAAAAGAATTTTTACTCAAAATTATTTACTATCTTAACTAAATAAAAAGAATAGCATTTATCCAAAATAGTTTCCAACAGTTTTGAAGTCGTCCTAAAATAACACACATCAAACGATTAAAAATACAAATAAAAGTACACAAACACTTCATTCATCGTCATCAGAAGTACCAACTTCGGAACTTTTATCACCATCACTTTCCCACTAAATGTCGTCATCACAGCCATCCATAGCATTCGAAATACTACATTTCTTGAAGCTCTTCCGTATGAGATCTCCAGAGATACGATTCCATGCCGTCAAAATCCACGAACACAGCAGCTGAACTTTCGGGCGCTGAATACGACCAGTTGGAGTCGGTGCGTGCTTATCGGCCGCCATCCGCTCCATACACAGCTGTTTCAAGGCTGCTTGAACGGGCGGTTCACGCAGCATAGACGTCATCCCGCCCAATCACGAATACATGACTCGTCAATATCATATTTCCTACCGGGCACGATTTCCAATAACTTCAGCTTCCCTCGCAACTTTCAATTTCTCACTCACAGTAAATGATGGCAAACGTTTCGTAGCATTCATATTTACACTCGGAGAACGTGCGTGTGACTATGACGCCGCGTGCTTATGGTAAAACAAAGTTATAGCCGGAAGAAGGCTAGCACCATCTAGCGGATACTCGCAACACCCGATATCGCGCGCGGCGGGCAATTTAGATCTTTCAAATTTGGATGACTCAAATAAGACCCGCACCCCAATTTTTCACGTCCGAATTTGTTTAAAAATGTGCGGGTGGTATTCGAGTATATACGGTAAGTGTTTTTACGTTTTCATTTGTTCCAACAATCTCCATTTAGTTACTGAGGTGACAGTTTACGAACTAGCTAGGGGAGAGCCTATCACCCCAGCTATGGCTTAACTAGCGGACGAGCATATTGCCCCAGATACAGCCAGCAGCAAACTGTCGAGTTGTGTTGAGTTAAAAACTTTAGAGAAGAGTGGTTGTGTTTGGAGTTTCCCTGGAAGTGCAACTCGGCTTTTCTTCATTTCGCCTGTCGTTCCGCAAAATTCACAGTCAAGATTGGACGGAAAGGGGATGTGTTTCATGCACCTCGCCATTCTTAAATTACGTCTGACAAGAATTTGTTGCACATGCATCTCCACGATAATATAATTAATAGTCCAGTCAGTGATTTTAGCCCATCATGCCGAGACGTAAAACGGATATTGGTCATTGTTCATCGACAATTGGGGGGAAAAAAAACGCTTATCACGTAATGCATTCATAACTGTTCCCGGGAGAAGCCGGGTCGGGTTGATAGTTATTCTATAATACGGACCAATCATGAACAATGTTAACCCCAAACAGAATTAATAGCCTGAAAAGCCTAAAACAAAGTATGAATGGCCTGTGAACAAAGCCCATAGAAAACAGTTGAAAACAAGTGTTAAGTTAGGGTCATGTTGACTTTACAAAAATGCATAGAAAATGTTCCATAGAAGGATTGTTACTTGGTGTAACTCTTGTAGAATCTTCTTGAAGCGTTGGTTACACATAACACTTGAAAAAAGCAAGCAGGTCAACTGCTGAAGTAAAACACTATAAGACCAGGCAGGTCAAAAATAACTACGCTACCTCGCCAGGAGGAGCAGTTTAAAAGACTAGCATAGTTTGCTAGTGTTCCATGCTGACTAGTTGAAGCGAAGTTTTAGCCTAAATTAGGCATGTTGAAGTTGAGTAACCAAGATTGTAGCGTTCCAGCAGGAAGATGGCCCAATGGATGGTGCGCCGAGGCTTTTCGAGAAGCAAGGCAACATGTGCCTGTTGATGATTTGAGTACGCTGAACTTCCATGGTGTCGATAGTTTCGACGTAGACAGCAAGTTGTGCCTAGTTGACAACAAGCGTAGATGACATGTGTAGATTACATGTAGAGTGTCGATAGTTTCGATGTAGTGACAGCAAGTGTCTAAGTTGACGACGTGTGTGTTCAACATCCCAGTTGCCAGTGCTTATACAGGAGCTCAGACGAGGACTTAGAAAGATCGACGGAACAAGAGAAGTGATTGGCTCGCTTAATACCAGCAACCAATGAGAAGCGCAGAAAGAAAATGGCAAGACAGTAGCAGCAAGATGGCTGTCATTTGAATCGGTAAATTAAAGATGGCCAGGCTTGACATTTTAGCTGTAACAGTCCTAAGGAAAATGTCACATCAATGACGACAGTGAGAAAAGCAGCAAGACGAGGAAATTTCAGACACTGGGGTATTGAGGTACAATGAATCATTTAATTATTACCTTATCGGGAATTGACAGTACATGGCATGATCATATTGAGCCTCTGTTTGTGATATTTATGTGTGGATTTAGCGGACATTACGTTCTGTTGTATTTTCGGAAACTTTTCGTGTCAAAATCTATGTGTTTCTTAGTGTTAGCAATTACTTTGTGCTTGCACTAGGCCTACCAGATGACAGGTGGGCAGCGTTGCCAAGCGTAATGCTACGGCTGTAAGTGTAGAAGGCGATGGATAATATGTACCTCCAGAAAGATAGTATCGTAAAAGCCATGGAGAATTGATACCGAGGTTTAGAATGAACTGGAACAATAGAGATTAAATCACAGATGGGCAATGAGAGAGCGCAGCTCCTCGAGCCAACTGCATGAGCGCAAGCGGAGCCAAGGAGCCGGGACCAGCTGACTGCTCGCTAATAGTTTGTGCTGGAACGACTAGATGGCAATATGCGAAGTCAAGGCGCAAGCATAGGTACAGCATTGTACCGGGCTGAGTATATTATATGTACGGCTGTTCGCTAAATATGAATCACGAACAAGCTTAACACATTTTTATGAACAGTTTTCGCAAACAGATTTCCCAAACATGCACAAAATGGCTGCCAAACTTCTATCAAACTTTGGCTCAACATAGGCTATCTGTGTGAGAAACAGTTCTCTCTAATGAAGATAAATTAATCTCCACGAAGAGCCACTCTGACGCAGATCTCACTGCCTTTCTTCGAATTGCAAGTACAAGATCGATCGCTCCAAATGTAACACGTCTGCTTCAGCGAAAGGATACGCACACCTCCTCATCATCTGCAGAATGACAGTTCAGATATATAAGAACACATAGGCCTATGTTTTGTTTGTGGTCAATGATATTTATTCATGTATTTACAGTATTTCTGTACTCCTAGAGCAAATTTTCGTTCCTTGTGTTGTAAACAAGTTGTTTCAGGACTATCGGTAGTGGGCAAAGGAGTGTGTACTTATCAGCTGTCAAAGTAATTATTTATATTTCCTACACAGAACCTAATAAAAGGAATATAATTAAGCGTATGTATGTAGCTCCATAATCTAATCATCTAATGCACAACAAACATGGCACAAATATAAAGCTGGTGTGATACGCCACTTGTAACAGGAAGCTGTGCAAGCAGCTACAAGGTTAACTTCCGTGAGAGCGCATACTCGGCTCTTTCTCCTGCCAGAGCGAGGGCGCTGCTCAATGAGCCGAATTGTGCCCACCTCTGGATTAAATGAACTGGTGGGCAATATGTCACACAGGGTCTAAGCTTGAATTGAAGCAAGAGGTAGACTTAATCATTATTGAAGCTGCTGAAGTTGGGTTGAAGAACTACATTTAAGGTCAGGATATGCATTAGTTTTCATCTCTCACTCCTGTTTGGTGCTGGGTGCTGAATTGAAGGTTCAGAGGTGATTCAACTACTATATACAGTATCCTAACAGACTAGAATGTTAACATAAAAGCTCACCTCTTTCTCAGTCTTCGAGCAATGTTGTCTTCTTCAGGTTGCTTTACACTTAAGTCAACATAAGGAACTTCCAATTTAGGTAGTTGCGAAAGATGCACTTCAGCCCTCCTGTAACAATAGAGAGTATTGTGAGATCTGAATCATTTTAAATTACAAAATAAAAAATAAAGAAGTGGAAAGGGTAATTAATGTAGGTCATAACTTAAGCAGTGGCTTGAACAAGTTGCTCTTTCTCCCATGTGAACTATATAAAAGGCATATGCTTTAGCTTTAGGGTATCCTTGATATGCAGTGCCAGCAATCTGGATTTTATTATTGGTGAAGGACAACCGTATTTCAATGTTGTTGTTTTGAGTCTTCAGTCTTTTGACTGGTTTGATGCAGCACTCCATGCCTCCCTGTCCTGAGCTAATCGTTTCATCTCTACATAGCTACCACACCCTACTTCCGAGGCAATCTGTTTAACATATTCTAACCTTGGTCTACACCTACAGTTCTTGTCCTCGACCCTTCCTTCCATAACTAAGCTTGCTATTCCTGGGTGTCTTAGTATGTGTCCTACCAACCTATCTCTTCTCTTCATTAGCAGTCGCCAGAAACATCTTTGCTCTCCCACTCGTCTTAATAACTCTTCGTTTGTAACCCTATCTACCCATCTGATGTTTATCATTCTCCTGAACACCACATTTCAAACACTTCAATTTTCCTCTTTTCTGCTGCACCAATAGTCCAAGTTTCACTTCCATAGAGCGCCACGCTCCGGACAAAGGCTTTCTTAAATGACTTCCTAATACCTAAATCTATATTCGATGTCAATAGATTCCTTTTTTTTTTTTAGAAATGCTTTCCTTGCCTGAGCCAACCTACTTTTTATATCCTCTTTGCTTCGTTCATCACTGGTTATTTTACTTCCTAAGTAACAGAAGTCTTCTAGTTCCTTTAGCTTTTCACCTGCCAATTTGATGTCCATAGGGGTTTCTGATTTATTTCGGCTGCATTCCAATATTTTTGTTTTACATTTATTAATTTTCATCATGAATTCTTTCCTCAAGACCGGGTCCATACCATTCAAAAACTCATTCAAATCCTCTGGCGTGTCGGCCAAGATGACGATGTCATCAGCAAATCTCCGAGTTGAAACTACAGGGTCATCCGTTTGGGATGTCAGAAAAGTATAACGTTATAGCTATTATGTTAATGCATATATATCTATGCAAGTTTCTGTAATGTGCATGACAATGATGGGAGTTAACAATGATTCTCTTTGCAGCAATGACTTCCGCGAGACAACGCAGCAGTGTAGTTCATAGTGCAATCACCAGATGTCTGGTACAGAGCGGTAAATGTTAACGCCCACTCAGTGCTCAGTGTTGTTACAGAGTTGAGTGAAGATGGTCGTTACACCACAACAATGCACTCAGTGTGTCGTATGGTATGCCAAATTTTCGAATGTAGTGAAGACCCAGCGAGCTTTCAGACGTCAGTACAACGTTAGGGATGTCCCATCACATCGGGACATTGTAAAATGGTACAACATGTTTTTGGAAAATGGATTGCAGATGCCTCACACAGGTGGAAGACGGCGTGATAGCAACAGGGAGGAAGATATTCGACAAGCCATGACACCGAGTCCACGAAAGTCACTCAGCCGCTTATCAACAGAGCAGAATACACCATACATAACATGTCACAGGATTGTTAGGCATTATCTTCACATGCATCCATACCATATGCAGCGCCTGCAAGCATTGACACAGCTGAATTACGGAGCTCGACTCAGTTTTGTTACGACGATGTGTGAGCGGCAGGAAGGTGACAATCAATGGTTAAAACGATGGACGTTCACGGACGAAGCCACATTCCATGTGAGTGGCCGAGTCAACACGCATAACTGCATCATTTGGGGAACAGAAAAACCACATGTCTCATACGAACTCGAAAGAGCCAGCCCTAAAGTGAATGTGTGGTGTGGAGTGACCTCTGAGAAAGTCTACGGACCCTTCTCTTTTGTGCAGGAGACTGTTCGTGCAGTCAATTATCTTGACATGATCGAGCAGTATGTGGTCCCTCAATTACAGCAAGATGGGATACTGGACATGATTATCTATCAACAGGATGGTGCTCCACCGCATTGGGCTATCATAGTGAGGGAACAATTAAACCTCATATTCCACGATCGCTGGTGCGGCCGTGATGGACCTATCCCATGGCCTCCTAATAGCCCTGACCTAACTCCTCCAGATTTCTTTGTATGGGGCTACGTCAAGTCGACAGTGTACGAACAAAGACCACAGAATCTGGCTGACCTACGGAGGGAGATTACAGCGGTCTTTCAGCAAATCACTCCAGAAATGCTGCGTGCCATGTGGCGCAACATGGATTCGAGGTATCATTTGCGCCGCGTGCACGATGGTGGACATGTTGAGTGCTAATGTGCTGTGACACAAACTCCAGACTCTCCTCAACACGTATGTACCATTGAAAAAAAAATGAAAATCCACATCCTGCTTCCAGTCTCCGACCGGGTCAGGAATGGAATGAATGAAGCCCCCATCTAGCGGCGAGGATATGAACTGTGCCGGCTGCCGAAGCCTGTCACACTCCTCTGGGGCAATGATTAAATGAATGACAGATGAAATGAAATGATAGTGGAGAGTGTTACTGGAATGAAATTTTTGACAGGGAAAACAGGGAGTACCCGGAGAAAAACCTGTCTGCCTCCGTTTTGTCCAGCACAGATCTCACATGGAGTGACCGGGATTTGAACCACGGACCCAGCGGTGAGAGGTCGGCATGCTGCCGCCTAAGCCACAGAGGCGCTCAGTATGTACCATTAACAAGCAAGAAATGGGCATAGTTTCTCGTGTATAGCGTTTTACTTTTCTGACATCCCAAACGGATGACCCTGTATTTCTCCTTGAATCTTCACTCCCACTTTAAATTTTTCTCCAATTTCCTTCATTGCTTGTTCAAGGTAAAGATTGAAAAGTATGGGTGATAAATTGCAGCCTTGCCTTACACCTTTCTGAATACCAGCTTCTCTCCATTGTCCAACAGCTCGAATGACTGCTGTCAGGTTTCTGTATAGATTGTAGAACACCCTCCTATCCCTGTACTTTATTCCAATCGTTTTCAAAATGTCAAACAATTTAGCCCAATCAACATTATCAGAAGCCTTTTCTAAGTCTACAAATGCAATGAACGTTCGCTTATCTTTCCTTATTCTACCCTCCAAAATCAGCCTAAGACTTCGTACAGCTTCCCTAGTTCCTACATTTCTCCTGAAACCAAACTGGTCTTCACCCAACTCCGTTTCTATCTGGCTTCCCATCCTCTTGTAAATTTTTGTAGACAGGATCTTTGAAGCATGAGTAATCAAGCTGATTGCATGGTAATCTTCACATTTGTCAGCTCCCACTTTCTTTGGTATAAGGATGATAACATTCTTCTTGAAATCAGAGGGTACCTCACCTTTGTCATAAATCCTACACACCAAGTGAAATAACCTGATCAGACCATCATCACCTATGCAGCATAGCAACTCAATCGGTATATCATCTACGCCTGGTGCTTTGTTCCTGCTTAAGTCTTCCAATTTGGATCTCAAAATTAAATCACCTTTCGCATCCTCATCAATTTCCAATATGTTAATACAAATGAATTCACATTAATATAGTCAACTTGGTATAATATTATTCTGGAATTTATTCTTGCTCTATATGATTTCTGAGAAACCGGACCTATATTTATTAAAATTCATGTCATTGAAGTCCTTGATGTTCAGTCGTCTTGATTTAAAATTTCAACTGGGAGACTTTTATCAATATGGATCCTTTCAATGTTTGTTATGTATGTGTGTATTTTTTGTTTAGTGCTATTGTATTTGTGGCCCAAGTACAGTTGCTGTCCAGTACAGTCTAAAATGTATATGGGCCACAAATAAAATAACACTAAACAAAACACAGCTCCATGCAACCATAACAAAAATTGAAAGGATCCATATTGACACAAGTTTCCCAGCTGAAATTTTAAATCAAGATGACTGGACATCAACGACATGTAATTCAACAAACTTAGGCCAGTTTTCTCAAAAGAATATACAGTACACCATGTAATGTTATATAGTTTGATAAAAGAAGATAAGAACTATAATGGAACATAACAAACACAGCAGGTTTTAAATGTAACTAAAAATGCAGAACAAGAAAATTTAAAAAAAATCCTTTTAATAAGCATGTGTAACGAACATTGTTTTATAAACATTTTTCAACAAAATACATCATTTTTAATCCCGTTACGAAAAGTGTACTACAGTTAAACTTCTTTTGTATGTTTCACATTTATAAGTGCTTTTATGCCTACTGTCTTTTCTTGGTCTTGGCTAAATCCCTATGCTTTCTATGTTATTTTATTACAGATATACGATTTATATTTCTTAGTTTTTCACACTTACACGATCATATTTTAAGTCCCTGGCAATATGAATCATTATTAACACATTTAATGATTTAAATTACGGGTTCTGCTAAAATGTAAGTTAGAATGCAAATATTGGGAACAGACCGTAATTCCCTTCACACCGGTGCAAAGGATGCAGGTAGCGAGCGCTAGTTATGTTACATAACACAAACGAGTGCATTTTAATGCCACGTATTTTGTGTCTTAAAACATACATCAATTAAAACCTCTTGAAATAGTCAAATTACCGTATTTACTCGCATATAACCCACACTATTTGGACCAAAAATAAGTGTGAAAATTTTTGGTGCATGATATATGCATGGGATTTGTGTGGGAAGGACCATACTCTGAAATGATGCAAAATTTGCATTATCGAAACAAGATAACTGGCATACTTAGCCTATTCATTGTCACTGCTGCCAATCTCTAAGCTACTCTTGAGTGCATCATTCTGATCATCATCCTGACTTTCGCCTAATGCATTTTCGATGACCGTCTTCAACAAGCTCTTCACAACAACCTCCATCGACACCATAAAATCATGCCCGTATAACCACAATGTTAGTTTGGCTACATGTAAAGTAGGGACAGTGCGTACTGTTACCAGACGATTTTGGCTAGCTAATACAGTAGAGCGTCGATAATCCGGACTATTTGTAACCGGACCAAGTCCGGATTATCAAAATGTCCAGATTATCAAAAAGAACAAAAAAAAGTCATTTGAGTTCATAACAAAAAGAAAACTTGCTAAAACCCTTAATAATTCACTTGTGGTCAAATATTTGGAGCAGATAAATAAAACTATTATTCAATATGAACTTATAATGTATTTTAATGAAAGACAGTGACAGTCACTAAAGGCCTAGCGACAAGTCAACACTACTGTGAGGCAACAACCCTACTAAGTTAAGTAAACATTGCAAATAGAGTTTTCTAGTGCATGCTAAATTTTTCAATTTTATTTATTTAATTATTATTCCATTGTGTTATTCTAAATTGTATACACGTGCATATACACCTTTACTCACGTAATTCATAAAACCTTTAAAACAAACCTAACGTAGAACGAGATTCAAATTGCGAATCATATTAAAAAAAAAAAAAAAAAAAAAAGACAATCTACTACAATAGTAGTGTAATTTTTTAGTGTAAAATAAAACCTCAACACAGTGATCAGGATTTGATGATGGCCACTTGAGGGTCGAAACGAGTAATCCTAAATTGCCCCATTGATATTATAATTAACAAATACATGTAATTTTTTTCCAGGAGTGTTTACATATTTATACTTACCCCACCCAGTCATTGGGCATATTCGTGTTGTCCGACTGAAGAGCTACAAATGACATAGACCTATGTATGTACAGTAGACTCTCGGCTATACGGCTCTTGACTATCCGGCCAACTTAATACTGTACCAATACTTTTCCAAAGCTTTAACAAGCGGGCTCCTGCTAGAACCCTATGTGGTATTCCGATGATGATGATGATAACTGTTGTTTTAAGGGGCCTAACATCGAGGTTATCGGCCCCTAATGAAATGAAATGGCGTGAAATGAAAGGATGTAGATAAAAACAACTCACTGCCATGGATGAAACGAAAATGGTGTTTATAAAACAGACAGTGAGCCCCAAAAATTATGCCTTATTTGAATAAAAAGAAAAAAAAAGGCGGATGGTAAAAAAAGGATAAAACAAATAAGGCATAGTGAACAATAAAATAGATGAACACAATAAGAAACATAAAACAGATTTAACCTGAATTAAAAGTTGTAACTACAAATTAAAACTTAAAAAAGTAACCACTCTCCCTCATGAACCTGATGACGAGGTCAGCTGATGGCCCGTCATCACGGAGAATAAGGGAGAGGGTATTAGGCAGTTTAAGAGTCCCTCGCAGATCGGCCAGATCCACACACTCCAAGAGAAGGTGTGCCACGATTAGGTGGGCGCCGCAAGTACACACAGGAGGATCTTCTCTCTTTAGCAAGTGGGAGTGCGTAGCTATCCCATGGCCGATCCGGAGTCGACAGAGTACCACAGCTTCCTTCCGGAGAGATCGGAAGGAAGATTTCCACACCTTCGTTGTCTCCTTGATGCCTCTCAGTTTGTTGGGTGGAGGCGTGGCACGCCATGCTTCCTCCCAATGCGACAGGATCGAATGCCGCAACTGAGAGCGCACATCACTAGCAGGCACCTTATACGGTAGCGAGGGCAGTGCGACTGCCTCTCTCGCCGCCTGATCAGCAAGCTCGTTTCCCGCAATACCCATGTGGCTAGGAAGCCACACAAAGGTCACCCCGGTTCCAGCGTTACGCGAACTGACGTGTGGTATTTCAAAATATTTTATGCATATCTTGTACTTCTGGCACATGTGGAGCCACAATTATAAGATGCAGTACAGTATTGTTAATACGTATGTATTGAACACGTTATCGGAAAAAACTCTTTTCAACAAACGGGACACAGAAGCCCTCTTTCAGCACCCACAAACAACAATGAACACTCGTAGAGATCAGCTGTGTTGGCAACTCTGTGTTCTTTGTTCCAACAGTTATTTATCGGAAGTTCAAAGTGCGTACGTTCGTGAATTGTTGTTTTGTGCGCTCCGTTGTACAGTACAGTATTTTAATGAAAAATTGCAGAATGGGCGATAAACGAAAAAAAGTTGTAGCGACTATAGATGAGAAACTACGTGCTATAAAGCGACTAGATTCTGGGGTAAGGGCCAAAACTATTGCTTTGGAGTTAGGGGTAGGAAAAGGTACAGTTGGAGACTGGAAGAAAAATCGAGCAGAAATTGAATAGTGCTGTGCTGCCCAAACTAGTGGAAGTGGAATGAAAGTAAAAAAGGTAAGCATAATGGTACGGCTTGGATCGGAAGAGAGAATATAGAACTCCGGCCTATCCAGCTTGACCTTCCGCCACATTAGGCCGGATAGCCAAGAGTCTACTGTATGAATGTATGTATTCACTCCAACTATTTTTTTTCACCGGAATTGAATCCGGATTATCAACGGTCCGGATTATCGACGCTCCACTGTATTAGGAAACAGCTGTTCAGTTTAGTTTATGTGCCTAATGGCAGGTTTACTTATCGTCTTTCTCTCCATCTTATCCGGTCTTCTGCACAATGCTTCATTAGGTCATAACACTTATCAATCTTTCTATTAACAATCAGCTTCTTCTTCCTCTTCTGATTTTACCATTTACTGTCCCTTCTAACGGTCTGGTCACCGAACTATTTCCTCTTATGCAATGTCCAATCCAATTCATATTTATTTTTCACATCATTTTAGTTATCATTTTTCTTCTCCGATTTTCTGCAATAAGCTTATCTCTTCATTTTTTATTTTTTGTTTCCAAGTTATTCACTCCATCTGACTCCAAATTCACATTACTAGAGCCCCTTTTCTTCTCTCATCTTCTTTTCTAAAAGTCCAGGTTTTGGCTCCATACATTGCTGCACTCCAAACATAACAATTAATATATTTCTTAAATCTATATTCATAGCTCCACAAAGTAATTTTCTATTCGTATTAAAGGCTTCTTTCGGTAACGCAACCCTTGTTTTTATTTATTTTGAGCATATAATGTCTTGTACAACCAAACTTCCAAGGTATTTAAAACTTTTAACTTGTTCAATTTCTTCTTCTAATTTTATTTTAAGTTTTCCATCTATTATGATACTTTTTAATTTTTTCTCATTTATTTTTATCCCATATACAGTATTTTACATGTTTTATCCAGGTCTCTTAACATTTGTGTCCTTGCCTTTTACTCTCCCCCATAATTACTATATCATCTGCAAATCTAATACATTCAAATCATCTTCCTCCTATACATACTCCCCTTTCTCCATCAAAACATTCCTGAATCATTTCTTCTAAATAAATATTAAAAAGAATAGGTGACAAAAATCCTTGTCTCACTCCCTTTCCCATTCCTATTTCTTCTGTCATTTCCTCATGAATTTTAACTCTTACATTTTGGTTCAAGTAAAGATCTTTAATAAGGTATCTTTCTTTCCAGTCCACTCCAAGCCTCTTATGGTCAGTTTTGTGCCTGCATACTTTTTATTGTCCGAGTTAGTAACTGGTCATACGCGTTGGATTTATCTGCCCCACACTTTGTGGAGGCCTGTTCCCCAATGTCAAAAGTTCGGCCCTCCACCAATGGAAAGATTTAATAAACAAAAAAATAACAGAACTTTATTTCTCTAGCATTACATGTTGTCCGTTACATGCGACGCCATTTTTACTACACAAGTCAAAGCTCCCTAGATCTTAGAAACTGCTTAATTTCTAAAATAAACAAAAACATCTCACTCAGTGTTCCCAACATTTTCCCACCAAGTTAACGGATATGACACAGTTAACTTAACATAGTCCTGGGAACATCATCGATTCTGCTCACACCTGAAATAACAAATTGATACAAAACAGACAAGTTCAAGTTAATCTAAATATCTTTTTGGCACCTTAACAATCCTTCCACTTCGTGTCCTGATTACTTCCCCTACGTCACTCACACTACCACATGATACATCATTATCTTCTTTCACAGTCAGTTCAGTTATCTGTTCACTGTCTGAAGTCGAAGGTTCAATCACTGATGTAGGTTCACTACCTTGGGCTTCTAGGAGGAGGTAGAGTCTTTGAACTGGTCGCAGAAGTTCTCCAGATGTAGTCTTCAGGCGAACAAGACGGGTGACTCCATCCTATCCGGGCAAATGTTCTAGGACCTTTCCTAAAGGCCAATCCAGTCTCTTTGAGTTGTCATTGCAAATGAGGACAACATCATCCAACTGAACAAGTTTTTACTGCTCGACATCCATCTGCTGTCGCTGTAGACCCAAATACTCACTACGGAGCCTCTTTCTCAGATTTTCCTTTAGGGTTAATCTGTACTTCAACCTCTTGTTCAAACTGGAGGACTCGATGACATCAATCTCAGGCTCAGCAGCTTCACGAATATCCCGAAGAAACATGGCAGGCATTATTGCTCCTAGTTCATTGGAATTATCAGTTGTATATATCAGAGGTCTTCAGTTTACTACACTTTCACATACACATAGCACTGTTTCCATCTCAGAGTATGTAAGAGATGGACGTCCTAGTGTTCTCCGAAGTAATCTTTTCACAAGTCCTATCAACCTCTCCCACCAACCTCTGCACCAGGCAACAGTGGGTGGGTTGAACTTCCACTTTATTCTCTCCACTGAACATTACTCGTGTACCTTTGACCACTCAATTCGACTGAAGGCAGTTTCAGTACCAGAAAAGTTAATCCCGTTATCACTGAAAATTCCAGCTGGTCGTCTCCTAGCTACAAATCGCCGAAATGCTTGCAAAAAAAGCATGTATTGATAATGACAGTAGCAGCTTAAAGTGAACAGCTCTGGTGACTCGACACCCGAACAAGCAAAAGCACGCCTTTTCATAGTTTTTCAGATGGAGGGGTCCAGCCAGGTCCACACCCGAAATTTCAAAGGCAGCAGCATCTCTTACACGTTCTGCTGGGAGTGGTGGAGTTGATACTATGAATGGTTTAGTGTCCTGGCGCTTGCAGGGGACAACCTTGGTTAAAACTGACTGTAGTATTCTTCTTCCTCCCTTCACCCAGAATCTTTCCCTCTTAATCGAAAGCAGACCTTGAATGCCAACATGACACATTCGAACATGAACATCTATTATCAGCCGTGACACAAAGGGATGATTTTTGGGCAAAAGTACAGGGTAACGAAAGTCATGGTTGTCTGGTCTATTGGAGATCTTGGTTCGCAAGCAGAGGAGACCGTCATGATCTTCAAAGGGGTGTAGGCTGGAGATTCTGGGGTCCGTGGTACTGGGAAATGCATCTTTCTAAAATGGTTTCAAAACCCTTATCTCATCAGAAGTGACTTCTTCAGTAGAAAGTGGTCACATCTTCTTCATAAAATATTCAAAGCCAGCAGCTCTACAATTGTTCACAGAACGACACATCCAAGCAACCATTTTAATAATTTTCTCACTCTTTGAAAAATACCAATAGTACCAGTCACTTGGAAGAGAATCATCATCTGCACAAAGCATAGAGGAAACAACAGTACTCTTACTTTCTTGAATAAATAACATCCTCTTCAAACTTGACTTCGGCCGAAGGCCAACTGCTACCTATTTGGTGCAACCATTCAGGTCCCTCCCACCATGATGACAGAAGCAACTTTTTACCTGAACAGCCTCTAGATGGCAGGTAAGCTGGATTACAAATACCTGAAATATGATGTCACAGTTCTGGTTGAGTCAGCTTTCTTATCTCATTCACCCGGTTTCCCACAAAGGTAGCCCACTGATCTTCTCCTCTAATCCACGCTAAGACTAGATGAATCACCAGGGTGTCTACTGTAAGGATGAAGTAAAAATTAGTTACTTTTTAGGTACCTTTTAGTTACCTTTTAGTTAATTTTAGTTACCTTGGAATTCAAGTTACGTCTGCGGTCTATAAGCATAGGCGCTCATCACGCGGTGAAGAAAAACAACAATGAACTGTTTTTAAAGAAGTTTTTTATTTATCGTATGGCTTTTAGTGCCGGGAGTGTCGAAGGACATGTTCAGCTCGTCTGAGTCTGTAGCTGCTTCCAACGGACACCCTTAGGGTGAGCTACAAGTTCCGTTCAATTTCAAGTTGCTACCAGATATCAATGATACCTAGTGGTGAACGTTGGAAATTTTGATAGAGCGTTTCGACGAAATATAACCTAACAATTTAGCTTCACACAAGTTTTGTCTGTGGAAGAATCCTTTACATGCCATAAATCCATGACATGGGACCGCCGGCTTTACTTCGCCTCCGAAGGAAGGCATACTGAAGGATTTTTAACGGTTTTAAAAAATCCGACGACTTCGGCCGGGTTTGAACCCACTATATTGGGAACAGCAGTTCAGCATGCTACCGACTACACCACCGAAGCCGCTTTAAATGAAATTCACATGATGTTATAAAAATTAAAAAATAATAAATATATACTAGATATTTAATATCCAATGAGTTGTTTCAGCTAATATGTCGTCTTGTCCACAATATGTTGTTATTATTACGGTACCAAGAGGTTGCTCAGCTCTTGACCATTTGGCGAGATTTCCTTCGTCCCCGCGGTAGGTCGCGAAGAAATGTATGCGATGTTACGCGATCGTCACCGAATTCTGTCTTCGCAGTCAAATGCGGAGAAATATCGAGATGTTACACGATCGGCGCTGGTCTCAGTTGTTTGGTGAGCTTCCCATAGTTTTTACGATAGAACACGGAGAAAAATCGCGATTTAGATCATCAGCGTCACTTTTAGTCATTCGACGAGATTTCCATTGTCCTCGAGTTCGGGCACAAGAAAATATAGCATTATTACGCAATTGCTGTCCGTTTGACAAGAATACAGTTGTCCTCGTCATTGAATGCGGAGAAATATCGCGATGTATCGCAATCGCTGCCGCTCTCGGCCGTTTTACGTTGTCCTCGAGATATTATGCAATCGTCGCCGCACCCGGCCGTTCCAACGATTGTCTGCCTGTCTATCTGTTCTGATAGAATGCCGGAGGCAAGCTCAAGGTTGGGCATGGCTAAAATTCACGCGTAGTTATGAACATGTTGTTCGGTCGGCGCCGTGATTCCCTTTGTCCCTATGCTGTAGTTGGGAGTTCATGAGTTCAGGGTGGATCACGAGGAGGATTTAGTATTTCGATGCTACGTAGGCTGCCATTTTTAAGTGGGTTGATGCACTTCTCGCTCCCCGCACGCTTTTAAGTATACGGTCATGGGAAAAGTGGCAAGTAGGTTTCGTGATGGGTGCCCCGTGATGGGTGCCCAATCACCTTTGACAGGATTCCCGCAGTCCTCGTGGTCACAAGTTCACGATAGGGGACGGGTTTTATGATTTTACGCAACTGACGTCGATCTCGGTCCGTTTGACGAGATTCCCGCAGGCAAGTCGTACGGTCAGCCGGCCGTCTTGAGGATGCGATTTTGGAGGATGAACGTTCGAAGTAGGTACGGTATCGAATATTACGAATTGTTCTGAGAGGATTGCACGAATAATATGACAAGATGGCAAGTTTTATTTCGATCGAGAACCACGAATTATCAACAAGTTATCGAAATAATCGGTTAGATTATATATCCGATGGAACGAAAGTTCGAAGGAAAAATCGACTTATAACGGAATTTCGAATTAACCATACTGAATGTCGCAAATTTACTTGACATATTTTTTAAATAAGTTATATGTATTTCGAAGATTTTTCGCATTTTTTCGAAACGGTAACATTTCGCAAGATTGCGACATTAAATTGTTTAGCGTTATTTCTGAACTTCAATTTGACATAGTTTCCAAATAACAGAAATCAGAGATTTCTTTTTAGTTTCGGAAGTATTCGCGAATAAACGTCTCGCGAAAAGTCAGGTTTCCTAATACAGTAACACAGAAAAATATTTCACACGAAACTTAAGACTTCTTGATGCCTAAAATATACGTTGAACCGATGTATACCGCTCAATGTATCCTCGGTAAATATTTCCTTGAGGTCGGGCACGGAGACATATAGCTTAGTACTATGCCAATAGGCACGGCGCCGCTTGCGTGAAACTCGCAATCTCTGAACCTAGCGGCGCGAGTTTAAATGATTCAACCCGCCTTCAGAAAATTTTCGTTACCCGTTTGTAAAATTCGTTACTGAACCCTTTATCCTCTGTTGGATAAATGATTCTATGTTTTATTTCTTCAATTAATAAATATTTCTACAAGCATCATGAAAATAGCCAGACGGAGATGAGGAAATTTCAAGCAGTTGCTGGAGACAGTGGGGACATACCTGAAGCTGTTTGACAAAAGGCTAAATACTTAGGATTGTGAAAAGAATGACCATAGCTATGCTTCAGAAGGACAGGTGGTGGCTGCCTCAAAATAGAAGCGACGCGCAGTGAGACACGGCTCTGGTATGTTCATTGTAATATTCGCGCCTAGAAGAAAGATGATGCAGTAACGTGAGTGGCTGATGTACATGCTAGACACTCCTACTAGCCAAGGTCTGAATAAAAACCCCCAAGTTACAAAAAGGGTGGGAACCAATGAGAGAAGAATGCTTATTTAGCGCGGCAGGTCTAGCGTGGGCACGCTACGGCTAGCATTCACGCGGGAGATCGCCTAGACAACATCTCTACGATCGATTCTAGGATTAATGGGCATATTCTTGACCTGCGCTATTTTTCGAGTTCAGTGATATTTATTTCATTCCTGTATCACTATTATTTTGTGAAATTTTTATCTAATTTCCCCTCTATCTACACCTAGGGCTGGTTCATTTATAAGTGGTGTGAAGAGCCAAGACTTTGCTTATTACGTTTGTTCGTCTGAAGACGGCTTATTATTATTGTGTGTCGAGGACACGGCATATTTTACTTTGGTTCGTCTGAGGACGGAGGCTGTTATTTTGTGTGTCAGTGGACACAGGCTTTTAGACTTTGCGCGTCTAAGGACGTAAACAGTTATACTTTGCGTGTCATGAAGGACACAGAAATTATTATTAAAAGTGTTAAATTCAGTGTTAGATAGTCACAGTACTATATTTGTAGGGGCAGTATCTTCGACAATTCGTCAACAAACTGTTTTGGGGAAAGAAGTACCCGAACGGCGAATTTAGTAGTCAGACATCAAGTGTATAATAATTTAATTTTTGAATCAGCACGAGAGATGACATCATTGACCATGGAGGAAGCCTGGAAATATCAAGACTCCGTCAAGATGGTTGAGATGAGATAAGAAGAATCCGGTTGGGAGATGGCTGCCGATGTTCTTTGACGGGTGGCTGATTGAGGATGAGTACTGAATAATATTTATTATTATCTGATAAATTAACTTAAGGTGTATGGGACATATTTTGTTTTGTAAATAATTTGCTTGTGTGATTAACGTAGTCTATTTAGTTTTGGTCTGACACACCTTTTGCACGGAAACAGCTCGCATATATGTTATTAGTAGAAGGTTCTTTTCTTGTTTGTTGTTTTAACTAACGTAGCTATGTGGACGATCGTGTTTGCATATGCTACGCAATGCGGTTAAAAACGTCTCTCGGAGATATGTTGTGTTTCAGAAGTAGGACTGAAGTAATATAATTATACAGTAGATTGGAGGGTAATTGATTTCTTTTGTTTTATTATTGATCAGATTCAGTGAGATTATTGCCTTTGGAGCAATGTGGTTTGTGACGAAGAGCAGTCAGCTCTATCGTAGGTTTTAATATTTTTGTAATTGCTGGCGAGCATCCATTCAGCCGATCTGTGTGAAAAACGTATTGTCATTCCCAGATGTGTGTGTGTGTGTGAGTGTGTGTATTTTGTGTCATTACAAGCGGGAATTTCAGCGTAGACTGATTTCTGGCAGCTTGATGACGAATCCATATTGTGACCTCGCGAGGGCAATTCTGGATATTTTGATTAATGTCTGACCATAGTGGTTGAGTTTGTTGCTGTTGATCCCTTGAGATAACGGCACAGCTGGTCAGTTATATTTATACACACGGGAGTGGGACGATGACAGGTAATTGAGGAAGAGGGGAGATGTTTCACAAGACGGACTGAAGGTTGCCAGCCAGGTCATTAGTGGAGAGTGCTTGTGTGGCTCAGTAATAACTTGAAATATAGAATTAAGAACTGATCAATGATAAAAATTGTTTAATAAATGGGAGTTGCCTACGAATCACGATAATCTCCGAAGCGTTAGCTTAACATGCAGTTTTGTTCATATAAAGTAATGTCAGCCAGTCAGGCTTTTGTTGTTGTTGGTTTATTCCATGTTTATATTTCATTCAGTGACCCGTGAGTCACGTGCTATGCTGTATTTCCTTGTTTGTGTTGAGCAGTTTGGCCAGTCTTGGCAGCTCAAAGTCAAGTGCGTCTTCGCGCTAATGAGGGTCCCGAGAGAGATTCCTGTAAATAATAGATTTAGTGCGTGTGTCAGCATTACTTTTTAAGGGTTTTTATTAATGTCATGTTCCATATCCATAAACGTTGATTTACGAGATGATTGTTCGTAAGCATCGTGGCCGTTAACCCGTTGTAAACGAACAGTCATCCAAAGTACTCATTCCTCGTAGTTAGTCATTACGCGCACATAAAACACAAATTGCAAGGTAGTGGAACCAGGATCCACATTTTAAATAAAGGGGAGATCCATCTGACTCCTCAGATTTATAGATATTCTTGTCATGGGAAATTCAGGGAGGATTGTTTTTATATTTTATTGTTGTTTATTTCTTTTTATGCACTATTAAGTCATTAAATCTTGTTATTATTTTACATCTTGTCACCTTTCTTTCTAATTTATAGTTTACATCCTATGACCCTTGCCTCAGTAGAGCATGTTGTTTGGCGAACTTAAACATCACATAGGAACTGAGCGCGACCCCTTGATTAAGATTTCTTACGAAAAGTCAGGTTTCCTAATACAGTAACACAGAAAAATATTTCACACGAAACTTAAGACTTCTTGATGCCTAAAATATACGTTGAACCGATGTATACCGCTCAATGTATCCTCGGTATGTATTTCCTTGAGGTCGGGCACGGAGACATATAGCTTAGTACTATGCCAATAGGCACGGCGCCGCTTGCGTGAAACTCGCAATCTCTGAACCTAGCGGCGCGAGTTTAAATGATTCAACCCGCCTTCAGAAAATTTTCGTTACCCGTTTGTAAAATTCGTTACTTTTGTTACCCATTTGTAAAATTCGTTACTTTTTCGTTACTTTCGTTACTTTTGTTACCGGTAGACACCCTGATCACTCCAGAAATTTGACTCACAGCTCGTGGGAAAATCTTCATTTATTGCTGCATCGAGCCTAGCACCTATCAATGCAGCAAGCAATTCTAGACGAGGTATCGTGACTGTATTGTTTGTGGGGGAAACTCTTGTTTTTGCCTGAACCAACTGTAAACTTACTTGCCGAGAATTCTCCACCCTCAGGAACACAGCTGCAGCATAGGCATCCTTGCTGGCATCACAAAATGTATGCACACTCCATTCAGCAGGTCCACTGTTAGAAGGTTGGGATCTTTAAGTCTTTCAAGCATACGACATCATCTGCCCATTTCACAAATCTGTTGGCAATGCTATGATCCACCTCTTTATCTCACCCAATGTTTACACTCCATAATTCTCTTAAGATAAGTTTTGGTTCTAGGGTCACAGGAGATGAAAACCCAATTGGATCGAACACCTTATGGGCAGTGGAAAGAATAGTCCTTTTGGTAATTTTCTCTGGAAAATTCTGGAAACAGTCTGGGCTTATGGCCAGAGTGTTACGTTTTCTGTCCCAGATTAAACCAAGTACATTAATGAGACAAGCCTCTGAGAGTATATCTGGATCTGAGAATTCCCATCCACACAATTGGAACTTGCCATCAGCCATGATAGAGGTGGCTTCTTGAATGAATGTTTTAAGCTGATCATCATCAAGGCTAGTGACTACATTATCAACATAAGAGCAATCCAAAATACTCTTAATTGAGGTCTCAATGTATGCAGAAATTCCCACATGACATTCAACCAGAACCCTTGAGAGATGAAGTCTGATAACTGCATTTAACAGATAAGGACTACAAACAACACCGAACACAACTCTCCAGTGTCGATAAACAATTAATTATATTCCCCAAATCAAAAGAAAAACCTCTTACTCAGTGTTCCCAACACCCAAGTAGGCTTGGATGGTGAGGAGTTTTTGATTTACTGACATGCTGAGTCATTGCTGATGCTTTATTTAGATTTGTTTGCTGTTGCAGTAACATTACGTCGCGGATTTATTTTAAGTCAGTTAGGTTTGTTTGATAGCGTTATCTTTGTAATAGCGTGCTAATATCAGTCAGCAATGCTTGTTACTCGCCAGTTGTGTATATTTTTCCATTACTAAATAATCGATCCACACCTTTTGCTTGTTGAGAAGGCTGGACATAAAAGGAGTGAAAATGAAAATCCACAGCCTGCTTCCAGTCGACCGACTGGGTCAAGGAATGGAATGAATGAAGCCCCGATCTAGTGGCGAGGATATGAACTGTGCCGGCTGCCAAAGCCTGTCACACTCCCCTGGGGCAATGATTAAATGAATGACAGATGAAATGAAATGATAGTAGAGAGTGTTGCTGGAATGAAATTGTGACAGGGAAAACCGGAGTACACTGAGAAAAACCTGTCTGCCTCCGCTTTGTCCAGCACAAATATCACATGGAGTGACCGGGATTTGAACCACGGACCCAGTGGTGAGAGGCCGGCGTGCTGCCGCCTAAGCCATGGAGGCTACATGAAAGGAGTATTTGTTACAAATGTGGTTTGTTTTCCTGAGCCATACCAACATTCCAGAATATGTCAGTCGAGTATAACATAAATAGAAAAGTTTATTGTGAGGAAGAACCAGCTGTGCAAGTTAACTGTTTGTTTTGTGAAGTCAGCTATGTGTTGTGTCGAGTATTGTAGTGATGATTTTTATGTCTCCTGACGTTTAACCTGTTTGTTTATTTATTTATTGATTTATTTTCAAGCTTATTTTCTATATTTTGATGATGTGATATTTTCTTTCAGGAGGACTTACCCCATTTTGTTAATAAATATTTTCGGTAGTATAATTTTTGTTTGTGTTTGTTTTGGTTTCATCAAATGTGAGCAGATTTTAAAATGAAGCCCATATATCCACCTCCACAGACAGTAAAAAATTGTAATTGCATATAGAGCCTAATCCAACCCCCTGATAAGAGTCCTGACCATTGGAGGAGCCCTGGAAGGGCACCCTATGTAACTCCCCTGCCTTTTTATTAATGGATATTACACACACATCAAAAAAAGTTTTGCATATTGCCATGGAGCAGAGTGGGGATGAAAGTAAGGACGGACTTATTTATTAAGCTCCACGCCTACTCTACATTAATTGACATCAGGAGCAAAGGCAGGCCATTCCATTCAGAGAATACCATTCTCCTGAAAAAAGGAATTGACAATGCCAGTTCTGTGTGGGCGAGCATTATCATCCACGAAAGTAAAATTTGGGTTGAAATTGTCAGCATAGCCTTTCATTACAGGCGCCAGGATAGTATCCCTGTAACGTATGCCTGTCATACGCCCTGGGATGAACACAAGAGGGGTTTGGCGACATACATGATGCCACCTCAATACATTGCACCACCTTCTCCCTGTTGGTATGAGTCTCGATGTATTGGTCGTGCATACGCTCACCAGGTCATCTCCACACTAGCACAGATCTATCCTGACGGACACAGGCCAGTGTAAACAGCCGACATACACGCACGCAAGAACAACTAATGGGTTTGAGACCACTACGATTCTTGGCCAGCAATATGCAAATTTTTTTTTCATGTGTGTAAAACAACATTTCTGTTACAGTCAACACATTGAACAGCCATTTTGTACACAAATTAATAATGCTGATTCTTATTAAATAAAGGTGCAGTGGAAGGAAAGTTTTCAACAATGGGGAATCACTATTACAGACTAGATCTGCGAGCAGGTTGCAAGCCATCCAACAGTTGTTATATTTTTTGCACAAAAACTATTAACAAGGGTGAACTATAATACGACTAAATGAAGAAATTAACAGTTCATACTCACTGGTACAGTTTAGGATCCGGTGAGGGCAACTCTACTTTCTCACTGAAATAAAAGATAAAAGAAAACATCAACAATTATTTATACGTGAAAATTTAAGGACAGTCAATGGAGAACATTAAAATATCTACAGTACTAATTTGTGATGCTATTTTTATAACATCATGATTTGGTTTCTGGAACTGCTGTATTAAATACAGTTGAGTCGCTGCTTGAGTGGGTCACCCTCTCTCCAGGGGTTATAAATATGGAGGGTCCAGCTCAGGGTATGAGTGAAGACCTCAACGGCATCTGCAGTGGTGATGGAGTCCTTTGGTACAGCAAAGTTGGCGGAAGAGGCAACCCAGTGCTCGGAGTTAATCGAGTAAAATATATTTGTCCATATTATGGACACCCGTAGCGTCTGTACTCCAGAGGAGCGGCTACAAAAGGCGTCTGTTCTCCATGTTAGGAGCAGTCTAGCTCATACCTGGCAGTAGGACATAAAATGCATTTGGGAGTGGCGACCCCATCTTAATAATAGCCTAAAATGAAAGCAAATATGGTTCAGCCTCAGAAAATACTAGGGCTTCCCCTGCAGGCGCAGTTCTTCAGATGCTGGGGTAGCTGTGAGAAATGGGCAACCAGCATCGCAATATATCCGAATAGGGACAGTCAACATCTTAACCCTGACGGACAAGACTGAGGAGCTAGTGGACTTCATGATAGAAAAGGATATAGCCATCGTCGGTCTCGGTGAAACGAAATGGAAAGGAAGAGGGGAAAGAAAACTAAAGGAAGGATACAGGCTGTTTTACAGTGGAGGACAGGAGGCAAAAAATGGAGTAGGATGTCCTAGAGTATGTGGAGGAGGTGAAGAAGATAAGTGACAGGATGTTCATAGGAAGGATACAGTTTCAGACGGGGACAAAAGATCTGGTTCAAGTATATGCTCCACAAACAGGGAATAAAGAAGAGAACTTGGAAGAATTCCTAGAATAGGTGGAAAATATATAGAGGATAAGGAAATAATAGTAATGGGAGATTTGAATGCACAAGTGGGAAGAGAAAGACAAGGAAGAGAGGAGATTTTGGGACCATATGGTTATGGCAGTAGGAATCCAGAAGGGAATTTCTTAAAGGACTTCTGTCTGCAGAACCAATTAATTATAGGGAATACGTGGTTCAGAAAGAAAAATAGTCAGAAGATAACGAGGTATGGATGGGGAGATAGAAGAACGAAAACTCTGATAGACTAGGTTTTAGTCGAAAAAGGACACCGGAAACAACTAATGGATGTCACAGCCATGCCAGAGGAAGCCTTTGGAGGAGAAAGTTATGAGATTACCAGTAAAAAGAGAAAGAAAGATTAAGGTCTGGAGGCTAAAGGAAAAGGAGGTTGCAGAAGAGTTTAAGAAAGAATTGCAAGAACAGATACCAAGGACGGATATTACCCATGTGGAACAAGAATGGGAAAAGGTCAAGAGTGCAGAGAAAACTGTGGTAGAACATCAGGAAAGGTACGGGAAAAGGCGACAAAACAGTGGAATGATAAGAGTGAAAGAAAAGGTAAGGGAGAAGAAGAAAACTTGGAAGGAATGGAAAACAAAAAAGACTGAAGAAAGTAGAGCAAAATCCGAGGGCAGATCAAAAAGTAAGTTGCACTTCACAATTATGGCCATTTATTACACCACCTATACAACAGCAACCCGTCTAAAACGACATACAATGTAACGTCACTTTTCCACATAGTTTCCAAGAGACTCCAAACATTTCTGCGAACGCACAACCAACTTGTCGATGCCGGATGCATAGAAAGTTCCTCCAGCGTTCTGTAACTACACGGAGACAGCGGCCTCCACCTCCTCATTGGTCTGGAAACGTCGACCACCGAGCTCCGTTTTGAGCTTACTGAACAGATGAAAGTCACATGGCGCTAGGTCGGGACTGTAGGGAGGATGTTGCCAGACCACCCACTTTAAACGCTGCAGCAGTTCGCTCGTTGGGCGGGCCTTGTGAGGTGTTGCGTTATCGTGCAACAAAATCACACCGGCTTCCAATTTCCACTGGCGCATATCTTTAATCACTTTACGCAACCGTTGCAACGTTTGACAATACGACGCCTCGTTGATCGTCGATCCTATCGGCATGAATTCCACGTGCAGCGTCGCGATTTCTCTCAGGTGAATGCGCCGGTTCTGCCTAATGATCGCATTCACACTGTTGACATTTGAACGGGTCCTGGACGTTGCGGGCCTGCCCTCGTGATATTCGTCCGTGATATCCGTGCGTCCGGCTTCGAATTGCTGACACCACTTTACTATCCCTTGCCGGGAAATGGCCCGCTTCCCATGCACAGCACTAATTTCACGATGAATGTCCGTGCAATTCTTCCTTTTGGCCCATAGCAATCGGATTGTCGCACGCACCTCATATTTGGAGTGAACGTCCAGTCGACGTGCCATTGCATTTGGCCGCTATCCACACCATACAAGACGAGACACCACAGCGACCTGCCTAACAGACGTGTGGGCAGTGTCTGTCCCTTTCTCCGCTGTGCCCACGTTTGCGACACACAGCGCGCTGCTGCAGCGCGTTAGTGCAACTAACTTTTTGATCCACGTTCGTATATAAAAACAAACAGAGATTGCAAGAAAGTAATTGCAGAGGAAAAGAAGAAAAGCTGGGAAGAATTCACTCGGGAAATAAGGGAGGATTTAAATCGTGGAAATAAATTGCTGTTTGGAATTATAAAAAGTAGAAGAAAGGAAAAGGTGAACACTGGGTTCATGAAAAACAAAGAAGGTGAAATATTGACAAAACCAGAAGAGATAACCGACAGATGGAAAGAATATTTCAGCGAGCTGTTGAATGTGAGACGCCAGACATGCGGAGAAGTTACGCAAACAGCCAAAACGGTGGAGGAAAAAATAGAAGAACCAGACATTACTATGGCAGAAGTGGAATGGGCAGTTAGGAAGATGAAGATGGGGAAAGCTGTGGGAATGGACGAAGTGGCAATAGAAATGATCAAGACGGCAGGACCAGTGGGACTGCAATGGACATACAGACTTCTCAGGAGTGTGTGGAGAGAGAAATAAGTTCCTGAAGACTGGAAAAAGGGAATAATATTGCCAATTTCAAGAAAGGAGACAGGAAGGTGTGTGGTAACTACCAAGGAATCGCTATCGTCTCGCATGTTGCCAAAGTAATGGAAAGAATCCTAGAAAAAAGAATTAGAGTAAAGGTAGAAAACCAAATAGAGGAGGAGCAGTTTGGATTTCGAGGGGGCAGGTCATGAGTGGAACCCATTTTCATTCTGAGACAGAACAATGAAAAGAGTTGGGAATATGGGAAGGATATGGTAATGACTTTTATTGATCTAGAAAGGGCCTATGATAGCATCCCTAGAAAAAAAGTTTGGGAAAGCTTAACAAATAGGGGATAGGCAAGGAACTGAGAGACATGATAAAAAGGAATGTGCATGGATTGCTACAGTAGTGTGAAGACTAGAGACGGGATATCAGAATGGTTTCAAATTGTCACTGCACTAAAGCAAGGAAGTGTGTTGTCACCATTATTGTTCTTAATGGTGATGGATGACATTATGAAGGCAGCAATGAAATACTACAGTAGGGCAAAGATGAAGGTAATGTTGTTTGCAGACGATGTTGTGATCTGGGGCGAGGATGAAATGGAGGTACAAGAACAGTTAGACGTAATAAATGAAAAGATTGAGCAATGGGGATTGAAGATAAATGTGGAGAAGAGTAAAACAGAGGTGGTGAGTAGAGGTAAGAAAGAAGGAAAAGGAGTAATCAAAGTCGGAGATAAGGAATTGGAAGTGGTGAAACACTTCAAATACTTGGGAAATGAACTGACTGAAGATGGAAGACTAGATTTGGAAATAAGCAGAAGAATACAACTCGGGAGTGCTTTCTACCAACAGGTACGGGGACTAGTATGGAACAAGGATATACCAATTAAGGCTAAAGAAGTTATGTACAAAGCATATTATGTTCCTATAATGACATATGCAGCAGAAACTTGGACAATGACTAAGAGGGATGAGAGCAGAGTACAGGCAGCTGAGATGAGGTTCCTGAGAAGTATGGTCCAGAAAACGAGGAGAGACCGAGTGAGAAATGAAGATATATGAAAGAACTGGAAGTACAGAAACTAAATTACAAACTGGAGCAAAACAGATTGAGATGGTTTGGACATGTCAAACGGATGACTGAAGTAAGGCTACCAAGACGAGGATTGGAACGACGGATGACAGGGAAGAGAGGACGAGGAAGACCAAGAATGTGTTGGATGGATTCGGTGAAGAATAGCATTAGTAAACGGAACCTGGATTGGAAAACCATGTCGGAAGAGGAATGGTGGAACGACAGAACAAAGTAGAGAGGAACCATATTTGCCCCCACCCAGTGTCATCTGGAAAAGGGGAAATGAATGATGATGGGGAATCTTAATACATCATTTTTATAGTCAGGGTTCTAGAGCAACTAGGGCACCTTGAAGGATTTCCTCAACTGTGTCCTCTCCAGGAAGTAGTGGAGATTGCTTTGTCATCAGCATATAAATGGAGGCTTGTGTTAACCATTTCGGGGATTTTGGAGACATAAACGTTGAAGAGAGAGGGGGAGATAACACTGCCCTGAGTCTTCTGTTCTTATCTTCCTCAGAGGGGATTGGGCGTCCTCTACTTGGACATAGCAAGTATTGCGGGAATCCTTTGTGCTTCAATTTGTATAGCAGTCCACTATGCCAGAGGTGCCAACCTTTGAAGTGGGTTATCAGCAATCCCTTATATCCCCCCCCACTCAAACATTTTCACGTCAAATCCAAAGCATGGTCCTCCCTTCTCGATAATGACACCACCTTTGCCCTATCCAGAAGCAACCTATAGTAAAGAATATCATATTACACAATAAAATTTGCACATTATCTGCTAGTTCTTTGATAAAAAATTCCTTGTAGCTTGTTTTGCACCCAGTAGCTGTTTTCCGTGAAAGCTCTTCTGTAACATACTTCCCTCTGTGGATGTGCTTAATGTAGGTCTGAATTTTCCAAACAACACTTAAAATTCTTTCTGTGGGAGAGTTACTGTGAGATACACATAATATTGCAAATACCACATTACTTAAGGTCTTGAACTGTCCCCTTTCATTTTTAAGCTCAGCAATGTTGTCCCAGTTTACATCAATTCTAGGTCCTTGTAAAAAATATTCAGGGAAAGTACCACACTGATAAGCAGCCAATTCTTCTTCAAGTTTGTCATGTTCACTTTCCTTGACAAAACTTGGGTATCTTTGAAGAAAATAATCAAGAGAGGTGTCGACTACTTCGGCATGATGAAGAAATTCATCATCAAGGGGAAATTTCCGGATAATGTAACTGTAAGCTGCCTTATAAAACTCCCTGGCGGAGTTATAAAACATCTGTTCATCACAGTCGTTCTCTTTCAAGTATGACCTGGCTTTTGCTCCTATTACCAAGTCCTCATTATCTTTCTGGTACTTCCTCTCATTGTATTCAGTACTCAAAAGGGAGATAGAATCTGATTTAATAGAACTTGGCCAAAGAAATCTGACCAATAGGTCAGTTAGAAGACCATCAAGTTTCCTCCTGAGAAGATGTATGGCTGGAGCATCTTGCTGCACAAATACATTCACTGAGTTAAAGACAGGAAGTGCACTCTGAAGAAAATAGCAAAACAGTTTTGTGTGTGGGTCCAGTAAGAAAGATTTCACAGTTTCAAACTGCTTGATACTCTCATTTTATGGGGGAGCTCACTACAAAACATCAGTCTCAAAGCTTCTCACTGCTCAAGAACTTGATTAAGAGACTGAAAAAGGGCGAGCCAGCGGGTACTGACGTATTTCAAAATTTTGAGACCATCTGTGCCTGATATAAATTTAATGTGTTTTGCCTTTTAGAACTTTTATCAAGATAGTACAACAACTGAACCAAGAAGTTTTCTACATTGACTGGTAATTGGGCTGCTGCTATTTGTACACAGATGTGTATGAAATGACATGAACAACCTGAAACATAAACAGAAGAATGCCTGTCCTTCACAAGCTTGGAGCTGGTCCGTTTGAAAGAATACAATACTCTGGAAATACAGTATGATTATTTATCATCTTCAGATTAATAGGTTGAAATCACTTGGGTACAATAGATTTTAGATTGTGTCATAAAGTATTAAATATCACGAATTAAGTTCCTAGGAGTACTATACATTTATGACACAATCTAAAATCTATTGTACCCAAGTGATTTCAACCTTTTAATCTGAAGATGATAAATGATCACATTTCCAGGGTATTGTATTCTTTCAAATGGACCAGCTCCTTTCAATGAATATTGTTCTTCACAATATTCTTCAGCAAATAAAGAGCAAATAAGATCGTTCAATAGCCATAAGATGTTTTTTATAATTAATGAACATCAGTGGAACTAAAATATTACATCTGAATTCAAATATCATGAATCAGGGGAAAGAAAAATATGTATGCACAATACATACTTGGCAACATTGCTATGAACATTACCAGCATTTCTCATCAAGCTACACCTACACATAGTGCACAATACAGTTTTAGTAAAAATGATACCAACCCCTTTTCTCCATAAAGCCTGTCTGCAATCAAATTATCTTTCTGTATATTTTCCATACCATATGGACAAGTTGATGCAGTATGGTGATTGTTATACTTGGGTCCTTTGATATGTCCTTTTCCTAAACATCCACGGGTCAAGCATTCTGGAACTGTCCCCATGTCAGCAGGAGCTGGAATCAAAGCATCCATGTTAAGAGTACAGGAAATATTGCAACTGGTAAGTAAAGCACTAAAACTCAATGCAGTCACTTTACTGTATAAATAGCGATGATTATGAAGATGACGATTAGTGTTTTAAGGGGACTAACGTCTAGGTTTTCGACCCCATGTAAAAATAGCATTAAATTATCAAGCTGGAATAGTTAGTAGAAAATATGCTGAACATACACATTATAGAACAGGACATTGACCAAAAAAATAAATAAATAGCAATTTCAACTAAGTCATTGTCACAGTTAGAGAAGGAAAAGACAATGAGTGACAATGTTCCTGGCTCCACTGTATGTGGGTTCCAAACTAGAGCTGGTAATAAGCGATGTTCCATTAATCTATTACATAGGACTGCGATGAAAAAAATACAAGGGAAGTAATATCTGAACTTCATGTATTTTTTGGTGCCGATTTTGAAAACAGTAATATTAAAAAGTTCTAATACGTCAGGTTTTCTTTTATTTGGATTTTTATGAATTTACACTTGGGATTGAACATAATAGAAGAACGTCAACAAGAAAATTCAAAGGAAAAAAACTACGTACCAATAGACACCTGGTTTGTTTTGTTTCTTGCTCAGTTTAAAATTTGTTTCGAACATTCATGTAAACATTTCTCTTGGTCAATCGTCTATTTTATGTTAGTTTCTTCTAGAAAATGCAGCATAATTTGATATAAAAAGTTCAAACTCTAAGGAATTTTTCTTTTTTGCTCTCGATTGTAGCAAAAATACCTATATCGATTTTACAACAACAAAAAACTGATGTGATGGGGGAAAAGTGGAGGTCATATTCGAAATAAGCACACCAAATATTATAAAAATTAGCGAAAACTTCTCTTGTAGTTTTCAAAAAACTTAAATTTCGCAGGTCTGTGTTATTAATGATTAATTGAATAATCTATATATTTAAAACAATAGAGTGATTTTAGCTACCGAGAGATTGAGAAAGTGGCTGAACCGATCGACTTCGTAAAGCACTTCGACGAAAGCTCTTGGCCTGTAGATTTGCAGAGTGTCTTTTAAAGGAAAATATATATTTCGGTATATTTTTAAATAATTAAAGAAAAATGTAATATTTATGGCTCTCGCCCGTGCGCAAAATGAGTTTCCTCCACGAGAGACATGGCGGATAAAAGATCCACCGCAGCTTACTGTGATCTTTGTTTATAAAAATAAAAAAGGGGAGGAATATTGTTCACAATGTTTCCACGATATATAGACCTACTTGAATAGAATTATAAAATAAGGGAAATATTGAAGAATTTAAACTGGATGTTGAGTGTGTATGCGTTTACCTAACTTGATATTGCGCTTCCTTTCAATTGACTGGGTGGCTCAGGGGCTAACGTTGCAGAATCTCAATTCTATTATGCATCGTTGCAGGAATTCGAATCCCACCTCAGGTATGTTTTCTTTTATTTCCGTATTCTTCTATCTTGCTATTGGTATTCCATTGTCAAAACATATTTTACTTTTATCATTCCCGTAAAGTAACTAATTTTCCGCAATTAACGTTCCCATATACTTTTAAATTATTAAAGAAAAATTTAGTATTCCAGGCAATCGCATGTGCACACAATTGCTTTCGCCATAATTCATTTGAGCGGCTTTGACATCGTGGTCACTCAGCCCCATGAACAATGGTGTGCACATAATATTCTCTCTTATAACCTGTGTTATTGTGATGGCTGCATTAATGTGTGTATCTGTAAGTATGGTGGGGATTGGGAAGGATACGGCCGAGGCCTTAAGTAAGGAACCATCCCAGTATTTGCCTGGAGTGGAAGTGGAAAACCACAAAAAACACATCCAAGATGGTCAAGGTTGAAATCGATCCCACCTCCCCTCAGTTTTACCTCTCGAGGCTGAGTGCACCCCGTCCCAGCCCTGAGGCCAAAATTAAATTTCTTGGCAGAGAAGGGAATCAAACCCGGATCTACGGAGCAATAGCCAAGAATGTAGCTTTAAGAGAGGGCTTCCCTGTGTTAATACGATTTTTGACAGGCAACAGACTTAGAATTCAAAATCTGCCTCCATTACGGTGAATGGCGAAGGGAGTCTATGCTCATTCCAGTAGTTGGCGAAGCGATTCTATGCTCTCCTATATAATTTACTGTCATGGAAACCCAAAGGATTGTACTAATAACAGGTGATGGAAATTGCTTATTTAAAGCAGTTTAGTATTGTTTATATCAATATAAAGAACGTCATCGTGATCTGTGTTTGCAAACTATTTAAAAAATTGTTGCTGGCAGGGATAATTACAAGGAATTTATTATTGGCGATCAGTCTCATCGCATTCTCCTCAGCAGCCAAGTCTCTGGATGGTGAATACACTGGTCATGTTGAACTTCATTGAATAAGCGAATTGTTTATTGATTATTTGTACATAACAATGAGAGAAGCTGGTATTCAGAAAGTCAAGGCAGCAACTTATCACCCATACTTTTCAATCTATACCTTGAACAAGCAATGAAGGAAATTGGAGAAAAATTCAAAGTAGGAGTAAAGATTCCAGGAGAAATAATTTCAACTCATCTTAGCTGACACACCAGAGGATTATAATGGTATCGAATAGGTCTTCAGGAAGGAATTCACGGTGAAAATTAATTAATAAAGATAAAACAAAAATATTGGGATGCAGCCGAAAGAAATTAGAAACCCCTATGGACGTCGGATTGGAAGGTGAAAAGCTAAAGGAAGTAGGAAACTTCTGTTACTTAAGCAAAACCACCACTGATGAACGAAGCAAAGAGGATATAAAAAGTAGGTTAGCACAGGCAAGGAAAGCATTTCTACAGAAAAGGAATCTGTTGACATCAAATATAGATTTAGGTATTAGGAAGTAATTTTTGAAAGCCTTTGTCTGGAGCGTGGCACTCTATGGAAGTGAAACTTGGACTGTTGAAGCAGCAAAAAGTGGATAATTGAAGTGTTTGAAATGTGGTGTTACAGGGGAATGATGAAGATCAGATGGCTAGATAGGGTTACAAATGAAGAGGTAATAAGATGATTGAGAGGAGAGAGATGTTTGTGGCGACTGCTAAAGAAGAGATTGGTTGGTGAGACACATACTGTACTAAGACACCCAGGAATAGCAAAGTTAGTTATGGAATGAAGGGTTGAGGATAAGAACTGTAGTGATACACAAAGGTTAGAATATGTTAAACAGATTGCCTCGGATGTAGGGTGTGGTAGCGACAGTATGTAGAGATGAAACAAGTAGCTCAGGACAGGGAAGCATGGAGGGCTGCATCAAACTAGTCAAAAGACTGAAGACTCAAACAACAACATAACAATGAGTCTAACCATGCTGTTGATTTTGGCAATGAAAGTATTATTAGTCATTTAAGATTTAGCAGGTCCGTTGTGTAACGTTTCCGACCTCACCTGAGCGACCATTTACAACACTTCTCCAACTTCTTCGATACTAATAATAATACAGACCCACATGGGCTGCTATAATTTAATGTAATAAAACATCCCTACTCTGATCTAAAAACATAAATAAAATATTCAGGGTTTGTGGGGGTTAAGCACCGTCATGATTATAACAGCAACAATAAATAATTCACACCCAACTACACCAGTGGCCCACTGAATTAACAAAACCTAATATTTGGTAAAAACATAATAATATTCTAATAAAAACACATATCATACACTTTGCAGGATCCTTGCCGAATACAGACTGACCTATTGATTCCCTATCGCAGAGGTTAACATTGGGGATTTTTCTCTAACCCCCTAAAGCGATCATAATGTAAGCAAGGACACCCCCCCCGCTCCAAAATCTCTTAAGTCAAGACATAAAATATTTAAATTCCTAATGGGAACCTCTGCCTTGGAGTACAGTGATCAATTATTTGTATAACAATATTAAATTATTTAATCCTATTACATCATATAATTTTTTAAGACATAAAGGTAGGTACAGTAGTGCTACAGACCTAAAAATACCAATGCAGTGGTTGAGAAGGAACAAGTCATATTTATTATCATTTCGTTAACACCACTAATGTGTAAAAGGGGCCGGCGTTCAATAAGACGAACGTAACCCATTCTTTCCCGCAATTATTTCTAGAGGTCGGGTTGCAATTTCGAAATGTTCACCCTGAAATCAGGCCACATATCTAGTCTATTTCTATATTTGCTTTACATTATGCACATTGTGGAAAAAGCTTGTTCGCACAAGTAAGTTGTTGCGAATGGAAGCATATTTTTTATTGCCGTATCGTCGATTCCCATGTAGTCCTTTTGAGTTGTCACCCAGCAGTCTGCTAGCTTTTTTTTTCATTAAAAATTTTCTTCATTTCACCACTTGAGGTCAATTCAGCGAGTTGGTGTTGTTCCTCATCTGATAGTAGCTGAATACTTTCAATTTTGAGATTAGCGCTGAATGGCTCTCGAATACAGCAGATATCACCATCGGGCTCAGGAAAATATACCCGAAAAGTAGTTGCAAGACTACATGGATGTTCAGTTATATTTTTTTTACCTCGCAAGGCAAACCTTCGTTAGATGACTGCAGTATCGGTTTCAGTGTGGGGAAATTGGCATATGAGCCATTTTGGACCCTTGCTGCCCAAATATTACACTTTTTCAAATCTCACTGTTCGTATTCAACTCTGAAGACATCAACAAAGTCACCTTGCAAACTCAAATTTTATGTGATCAAACACCTCAAGCAAGTAAGCAGTTCTGCAAAGTCAAGAAATGTCATTGAACAGATCCTCATGTATAATAATTTTTTAATTAATGCAGCCAATGGCCATGTACTTTCCTTTTCAGCACGGGTCAGGGAAGGGATATTGGAAGGAAATCGGCCATGGACCTATTGAAAGGAACTGTCCCGGCATTTGTCTGTTGGTGAAAACGGGAAACCACGAAAACCATTTCAGGACGGCCGAGGTGGGATTCAAACCCACGCTCTCCCGATGCCAGCGAGGCACGAGGTAGAGCATTAGCGCTCTCGGCCACCGCGGCCGGTAAATTCTCATGTATTGCCCTAAGAAGAAAGATCCGTACCTCATCTTTCAGCTCGGAAAACCTCCATAAGATCCTGCCCCTTTAAAGCCATCACACATCAGTATGAATGAGGAGCTGCTCATGCTCGCTACCCATGTCGTTTCACAGCAAATAACCTGCATTTTAAGGAGCTGGTTTTGACATTGTTTATTATTTTCACCACTTCATTAAGGGTGCTCTGCATCAGTTCAGGCAGTCTTTTGGCTACTAATGCATCCCGGTGAATACAGCAATGTGTCCAATGTGACAATGAAGTGAAAAAAGGCAGCTCCAGATGTGTGTCCACTTCATATATGGAGTAACCTTTTTCACTTCAGCTTGAAGGCCCTTCCGGCATCCATACAGACCCATACATTTCTTCTAGGCGATATCATGTTTATTAAAATATTCGTTCAGAGCAGCGAAAATATTGTCTGCTGTTGTGCGAACTAGTTCACAGGAAAAAAAGAAAATATTCATATATTTCATCATGACATAAAAAATCCTACAAAAATCCACATTAAAAACAAAAAATATCACCTTCCTTGATATGTCGGTACTCTCATCCAACTGCAGAGCAAACATGTCACACATGTGGAGCCTTGCCAGCAATGTCTCTTCAATATTGCTTGACATATCTGAAATTCGCATTTGCACAGTATTGTTAAGACAGCTGGACGGTACTTATAAGCTTTGCGGCAACAAGGCCTAACATTCTCATGCACAAATTAATTGCTGAAGCTCTCCAGCAATTGAATGGTTTTTGGCACGTTTTGTGACAAGCTGAGGTACTTCGTAGGATGCAAGCATTGAATTTTCATTCACATTTACACCAGAACTTTTGGTAATTACTTTCTGGCATGATTTCAGTTCAGCTAACTTTATTTTGAAGAATTCAATGGATTTACCTTTGTGCTTCCAGTGTTTGGTATCTACTGTAGATGCCTCCGGAGGTTTGCAGGTTTCATACTCTCGTTGGCAAGAGTTTCAAAGCATATGATGTATTGAGGCTTAGGAGAATCTTCAGGTCCACAATACATAAAGCAAATTTCCTAATATTTTATGTCGTATTTCCTACTTTTCGCAGTAGACTCACTCTTTGAATGGCTAGGCTCAAGAGAGACAGCAGGCGGCCCATTCACATCTATATGTATTACCACAGATTCCTCTTAGTCACTATCTGTACCAGTGGGCCTACTTCTTTTTAAAGATCCACTCTTCAACCAATGATCCATATTCAATGGACTTTAACAATTAAAAGTTTCATCTTTAAAAACATGTGTAAATATCCAAACACACAAAATGGCTGCGGAGCAGAAGACAGAGAAACAGGAGCAGAACACTCTCTAGCGGGAAACTTGAAAAGCTCAAAGTACGCTGCGCAACATATGAGTGTGCCACTTATGCTGTGGGTGGCGACGCATAATTATTATTATTTTTAAGGAACTCTTTGTACTTTCTCCGTTTTCCATTTTCATTATTGCATTACTTCTCAACGACGCTTCATGGAACCCCTGGCCAACCGTCGGTCCGCGGACCACCTAATGGGAACCTCTGCCCTATAGTATACATACATGGCAACACATTTATGACACTCTCCTGGACCCAAGGTGAACATGTACATATTTGGTACTCATGGTTGATGATCTCTGGTAGCAGATGTCGGTAGACTACTTACAACCAGTTGTAGACTCCTCAGAAGCTAATCAATAACAAATAATGTTATTGGTTTTAAGTCCCTTTTAACTACTCTGACTTTTAGAAACACCGGGGTGCCGGAATTTTGCCCCGAAGGGGATCTTTAACGTGCCAGTAAATCTACTGACATGGCTCCCTCGCATTTGCGCATCCTCAAATGTCAGGTGACTGCACCAGGATACGAACCTCAAGTCAGATCTGTAAATCAAGTGAATTCTTGCATTAGGGAGGGTACACTTCACAATTTAAACAATATTTTGCAAGAGCATAAACCCTACATTCAACATACCTCTCAATTTAAATGAGAGTTCAGTGTCTAGATAAAATTAAATTGCAATCTTGCTGATGATATTCGATTAGCATCACTCATAATATGGGATGAAGTCCCAATGGCAAGTATTCATTCGTTAATGTGTGTGAATCGACTTCTAAAAGATACAACATAATTTCCTTTTCTGTGAAGGTTATTGTTCTTGGGGGAGACTTTCAGGTAGGTTTTGCATGTTGTGCCGCACCCTTCTCGCCAAACAGTTATTCACAATTGAATTAAATACTCTTCTCTCTGACAGTTCTCCAAAATACGCCACTTATATAAAAACACGCGATTGAAACCAGATTAAATGGAATTTTCTAATTTTTGTGCTACATGTTAACGGCCACTATTCCTCTATGGATGGTGAGGAATCAAATGTTACTGGATTACCAGCCAGACTTTCAACGCATGAGGATATCGCGATTGAGATTTATGGCTAAACATTCACTTCTGCGAAGGATATAATAAATTTCTCGAAAGTTTGCATTCTTACTCCAAAAAATGAACAATGTAATGAAATTAATTTAAAAGTCATTGAACTTATATCCAGTAGTTCAAAAACATACAGCAGAATCAGCAGATTATATTCTGAAGATGAAAGCCAGCTACTTCAGTTCCCACAGAATTCTTGAATTCCTTGGAATTAAGTGATTTGCCTCCACATACTCCAAACGTTTGACCCATAGTTATGCTCCTTAGAAATCTGAATGTTTCCCAAGGGCTCCTAAATGGAACCAGATTAATTGTAAGAAATATGTATGAAAATTGCTTGGCTTTGGAAATAATAAGTGCAGATAATATTCGACTTTATTTAACACCATCCGATAAAATACTTCCATTTTCTTTTAAACACCAATTTCTAATTCGCTTTGCGAACTTTATTACAATCAATAAAGCTCAAGTGGAAACTCTGGAACGTGTAGGTCACTATTTCCCCCATCAAGTTTTCAGTCAAGGGCCAGTTATATGCTGCAAAGTCAATCTTTGGCTGCCCTTGAAGTTGCAATAGTGTCAATGAGTAATTGTACAAAGAATTCATATACAAAAATACTTCGGTAAATATTTTCCCAAGGACCTTCATGTTTTAGAAATGTATAGAAATGTATAAAAGTTACTTTTATCCTAAATATACAAAGTGTCCTTCCTTGCTTATGGTAAAAATATCCAAATAGGAGTCAGTGACAGTGGAAGGACAAACATAAATCAAATTGGGAAGGGTGTTGGGGGGAAAAAAAAAAAAAAAAAAAAAAAAAAGAGTTTTCAGCAAAGATTTTGGATTCTTGTTTAATGTTTATAATTTAGGACAGGAATACTTTTGTTTTACTTTTGTTTTAACCTAGTTTTCACTAAGAAGGTACATTATTTAGAAATATATAATACAATATACAACCTGTGACAATAAAGTTCGGTGAATAGGTAGTCCTATACTATCAACATAGATGAACAATGCACGACAGTGACCCTATTGTCCTTCGAAATAGTCCCCTCCTGTATCTATGCAATGCTGAGATCGGCGATATATGTCCTGGAAACTTTGCAAGGAGGCGTCCTCTGGGATAGTGTTCAAAAGGCTCGTCACGTGACTGAAAAGTTCGGTGAATGGGTCTATATTACGAACCGATTGTTGGCTTAACTGAAACAGCAGTTACTGTCCTTCGAAGTAATCCCCATGGATGGTTGTGCACTTCTGAGAATCTCTGTACTAGTCCTGGAAACTCGTTAGGAATAGCCTTCAGTTGGGTTGTCACATTACGTTGTATGTCCGAAATGTTCAAAAACCTCTGCCCCTTCAGGGCTTTTCGGTGACCCTGGACCTGGAGCCCGCCACTCTATAATTTGACGCTTGACTTCGGGGTCGTACCTCAGACACCAGGTCTCGTCGCCCGTGACGTTGGTTTTCAGATAAGCCATTCCATTCCACAGAACATTCACCCTTCTCACTGCCACCCGCCAAACAGATGTGCATGGTAGGTTGCATAAATTCATCCTTCTCACTGCAACCCGCCGAACAGGTGTGCATGGTAGGTTGCATAAATTCATCCTCCTTAACACGCACTGTGTCAAACAGGTCTTACACGTTGTGTTGTGTGTCGCCAATGTTGCCAGGTCAACCGTTCTGACTTTATTCACCAAACACAACGCGACGAGCCTTTTGAACACCATCCCAAAGGACGGCTTCTTGCAAAGTTTTCAGGACATGTATCGCCGATCTCAGCATTGTATAGTTACGGGAAGGGACTATTTCGAAGGACAGTAGGGTCACTGTCGTGCATTGTTCATCCATGTTGATAGTACAGGACTATTCACCGAACTTTATTGTCACAGGTTGTATTTGAATTAATTGTTGTATGACTTGCTTTTGTAAGAGCGTAGTGAAGGGAGCGAAGTACATCGATTAATCGACAGAAACAATTATTCGACCAACCGATTAATCGATAACTAAAATTAATCAATTAAAAGTACCAGCCCTATTCCAAACCCCTTTACACTAACATACCACATACCCTAGGGCTAGTAGCCAACTTCTAACTTTCTCCAGCATACTTCCCTCCACACGGCCTCACCAGGAATCAAATTTACTCCAAGACTATATGGTGCAAGCATGGGGACTGAATGTCTCGGAACTGTGCTTTAGTACTTGAGGGGAAACATTGCCATGGAACCACTCCATTCCCAATGCTGGCTGAGGTCCATCTATGGTCTTCTTCTCCTTCTGCAGGTTTTGTTCCGCCCTTTATTTGCAGGGTCTGCTATATGGATACGTTGTCCCCCATTTGGTTCAGTCTAGGGCAGAGTCTGAATGAAGATTTTTGCTATCAGGTCCATATGTATCAGCCCTCTGTTGCTTCGGCTGCCCCTTAGGTCTCTTGCCATAGACTAGCAGATTATAGACAGTTTTTGCAATTGTGTCTTCTGCAGCTCGCAGCACATGTCTAAACCAACGCAGGTGGCACTTGCGCATCTTGTCATGGATAGGCGCGACACCGAACCGATTCCTGTTATCATTGGAAACATGATCCAATATTATGACTCCTGATGACCTCAAAATCTTGGTCTCCATAGCGCCTAAGCAGCGCTCTGTTTCAGTTGTCAGTCAACACAAGCGCAACTATACAATGCAACAGGGTGGATGAGAGTGTGATATTTTTTTGACTGAAGGTGATCTTTCATCCTACGATCACAGGTGACACCAATAGTTATACGCCACTTCATCCAGACTGCGTTGATCCTCGCATTGACCTTTACAACAAGACGCCCATCATTAGTGATGGTAGAGCCATGATATTTAAATTTTGTCATCCGTGGCATTTTGTTGTTGTTCATTTGAGGGGCTTGGGACATCTCGGTCATCAGTCCCATGTAGGTGGATGAGAGTTGAACTAGTCTGATACCCTGTATTTATATGACGACTGTAGCAGTGTGTAACTGCATTAGGAGACAGGGATGAGGTAGTTACCCCAGGACTTTAAGTAAGGTACTATCCCAGCATATGCCTGGATAGAATGTGAAAAAAAAAAAAAAAAAAAAATGAAACAGGGAAGACCACACACAGGATCGCCGCTCTCAGCGTTGGAATTTGAACCTGCGATCTCCAGACTTGCTGCAGCTGCCCTATGGGCCATTGTGCACGTGTTAACGAGCCTAGTTACGACGTGGGACTGTTTTCCTTTTGTTCAGGTGCAGTCCATATAGTGCAAGTCTGTCAATCCAAGCTTGGGTCTGGATCTGCAAAACTTGTTTGTTTTAAAAGGCCAACATGATATCATCAGTGTACAGAAGGGTTCACGGAAGTTGCCTTTGCAGATCGGGTGTTACAGTGTCCATCACTAGGATGAACAGGAGAGGTGACAAGGTAGAACATTGATAAACACCAACAGTGATGAAAAAGTCTTTGGAAAGCTCCTGTGGTTGCTTGGACAAAAGCTTTATGGGTCCCTGTAAAGGAACTGCACCTATTTTATGAGGTACTGTGGCACACCATGTTTTTGGGGCTCTAGCCAGATAAGAATGTGAGGTACCTGTTCAAAGGACTTTCCAAGCTCCTACAATGCGAGATGGACTCGCTCGTTTTTCTTACAGTGTTTCTCTACTAAGAGAGCTGCAGCATGAATTGCACGAGTTGTACCGCAATTCATTATAAATCCAGCTTGATTTCTTGTGAGCTCGGTAATCTCCCTAATACGCTCATTCAGAACACTAAAAGACCTTCATAGTGTGACACAGAAGACAAATTGGGCAATAAATACCACATTCCGCCAGTCTTATTAGACTGTGTTCGTCGCTCTCTGATGATCTGGTTAAAGAGTTGTATTAACCATTCTACTGCATCCCACCAATGGGAGGACCATAACTCAACTGGAAGATTATCTGGGCCCGTAGCTTTCACAGACTTTATTTGATGTAGTGCAGTTTTAGCCCTGCAACTTCAGTTTCTCTCTCTGGTCCTTCAACTACAGTGGTATTTGCTATTGGTGGGTGGGGGAATTCTTCAGTCTTCTTTAAGTTCTTTTGATTTTCCAGTCGGTCAGCAGATTGCCGTTTCATTATTCACACCACAAATGGCACGAACATCCTCAGATTTTCGATGTCTGGATTTAGCGAGTTGGTAGATATCTTGTCCTCCTTCACGTGTGTCCAGTTTGGCATACTGCTCTTCAAAATGTGCAGATTTTGTTGCGGCTATGTTCTTTCATAGCATTGCTATGAGCTGTTTTGTAAACATTCCAGTGGGTTGACGTTTTATCAGCGAGAAACTCGTGATATAGGTGCTTCTTCTCATGTACTGCCATCTTTACATCCTGATTCCAGAACCCAGTGTCTTTCTAAATCCTCGAGTGTCCTGGCTTTATAACTCCCAAGTATAGCATGTGCAACTGGCCATATGGATTATTTCAATTTTATCCAACTATCTTCGACACTGGAAATCTGTGTCAATTTTATTCGTGCAATGAGAACAGCCTCCTCCTCTTTGAACTACAATTATTTTATTCTAGCCGGTTCCATTCGGTTTACCTGCACAGTTGTTGGTCGCTTTATATGGTATCTTACAGATGAGTGGCCAGTGCTGCTTCGGGACCGTTCCATATGGGACAACTTTTGCATCTAATACCGGTACATTTTTAATTGAATTAAGCAGTGAAAAATTAATTTTTATTCTTACCTTAAATAACTTTATTTTCGGATTACATACATACATACATACATACATACATACTCGAGACCACTGAAAAGTACTATTATGACATAAATATTTCTAGTGGGTGCACATACACTGCAAAAAAAGGCAAAACAAAAATGAAAAAGTGGAAGATTTTTTTTTATGTATATATATGACTATTTCATATTTTTTCCTTCTAATTGATCACAATTTTTAGCCTATTTTCATTTATGAAAAAAAAAAAAGGCTTATGAGATTACTTTTTGTCCATGTCTGTGTGTGCGTCCGTGGTGTGTCGCCTCCCCCCTAATAAAATCTTAACGGCTGGAGCGATTTCAATGAAACTCGGTATGGTCATAGTACTATTTTGTCCGCCCCCAACCCTGCCCTTGAAATTTTATTTCGTCGCACCAATCCAACATGGCGTCTGTGCGAATTATTTCACCGGTATTCTATATCTCCGAAACTATTACCGATATCACCCTGAAATTTTGCACGGTGATAAAGGGCACTACTAGAAGTTCGTCTATGACATCAGAAGAACGTTGCATCAAGCGGTTATTAAATTCTGAGTCCGTGGACTAAAGTCGAATACGGCAGCAGACGGAGTGTGTTTGCCATTCGACTGCAGTCGAACATGGCAGCATAGGGGTTAAGTGTCTGTGCCTGACAAGGATATAATCAACCTGTGTGGCATTTGTACCACTGTAAAACATGATGAGATGTGAGTCACGCTTCTTGAACCAGGGGTTTGTGATGACCTTGTGAACTGAGGATATGCTGACAGTCTGAGTTTAATTTACTCCAAATCTGTGTTCACCATAGACTATTCATCTTTTCTGTGTCCAATGTGCCCATTGAGGTCTCCAGCCATGGTGGCACTTTAAAAGTTTTCATATCAAGCGCTGTCCAAAAAGCATATTTGGCATAAGTTGTTTGGCATGTTTGCAGGGAAATAATGTCAACACCACTGGTTGTGGGAGCCATTGTACAGGAGTTTGTATCCACAGCTGATGTACGACTTCTGTCCACGCCACCTTGTCCTTGTACTGCACAGACATCAGTAGCCTACTCCTCTTTTCGAGAGCCTTCGCGAGTTTCCTATGTACGGCTCCATAACCTCAAAACCCATAATTGCTTCCTGAACCATCTAAACTGCAACCTTTGTCATCAGATTCACAAGGATCATCTCCAGCACCAAAATCACTTTTCTTGGTGTTGACCTCCCTCGGCACTAGCTACATTGAACCTCTGCCCACATCAAACCAACCAATAACCAACAATAGCTCCGAATTGAATCCAAATCCTCCTTACCACTCAACTGTATCTGCTCCACTCTTTAGGCTCTAGCCTCACCAGGGCCTTCACTGCTTGAGGCTATCCCAATTAACTTACCCAATGCCCAATTATGCATGCCAATCCTACCATTGTCTATCCACTAACCCTATACCCTTTGCCAGCCACTAACATCCTGACTTCACCTAATCCAACTGCCTCCTCAGCCAGGGTTTCTATATCCCTTTCCATATCGAAGACCGTCTCACCAATTGCTCCATTGTCAACTACAGACACCTGCAAACCTCAAAAAACATCCTAAACCACCACCAACACTGCAAACTCTACTTCCGTGCATATATTTAGTGAAAACGTTGTAAATGTAGAAGATGCACTATCCATAAGTGTGTCACCTTTACCTCACTTCATGATGACAGAACTTACCCCATCCAATGACAATGCAACTACTCCTACAAAAACTATGATTTACCAGTTGATATCGAAGAACTGTCCTGCTTTGTATATTGGACTCACATCTCCCTCTCTGTTCACCTATATGACCAATCACTGAAGTAAATTTAAACAACTCACTACCTATTTCTACATATGCCCAATCCCAAAAAGTCAAAAGTTATCAATGGACTTCCTTTCTTCTTTCCCTGACCATTAAAATTTATCATTCAAATTATGGGTAACTTTTCCTTATTCTTCACTTTAAAAACTTACAAACTCTACATTTAATCGTTGAAGACATAGGTTCATTATTAAAAATAACATGAGTTGGATTTGCAGTAGTCTGGATGTTTGATGGTAGTAAAAAATGTCCAGTTTGGGCAAATAAGAACACACAGCCCATCTACTGTTACTTCTTCAGGAGTTAAATTTCCACTTCCGCAGAATTTTTTATTACGAGGTTCTGATGTGACATGTGACATTCTTCTTTAGGTTACTAGCGTTCTGAGAATTTTCACCATGCGAAACTCTTTTAAAAAATGCGGCTAATGGCACGATTAACACAATGAGGGTCTATTTAATAATAGTTTCCCACTTCACTCATATAAAAAATAAAAAAAATGATAATATTGATTTAATTTATATGGTACCACAAAACATACAGTCTTCTGTCACGTGGAGGTAGAACCGACTACCGGCATGCAAAGTTATTTACTTATTATAAAAAACATACCGTACCAAAATAGATTGCCTATGATTGGATAATATAATCATGTGACATGCTTTTTGCCAGAAAAAGATCTAACTTGATTTGTCAAAAATTTCTTGTAGGCGAGGTATCATTTTTCCCACATGATGAAAGTAATTTCTACTCTTAGAAAATCATACAGAAGCACATCCTAGAAAATCCAGCTAGTCATATTCTATTGAACTTCAAGAGGAAACCCAGGCTCAGACATCCCGTCTCAAACTTTTATGGTAGGTCGAAAATATTTTTAAACACAGGACAATTTATGGCTTTTAATCAGGCAATTAGATGCTCGGGAGTGAAATGAATAAGCAAGAATTGAAAGAAGGTTTTTCCTGACCATATCTCCATCTTTATTTCTACTGTTTACATTTTGATCACAACAGTAGCATAGCCAGGATTTTAGTTTCGGGGGAAGGGCCATAAGTCCTCATCCATTACTGCAGCAGTTCATATATTTTTCTGATTATAAGTTAAATCAATGCAAGAGTGAACTGTTTGGGTAATCTTGGAAGTGTAGTAATATTCTTAGTAGTGGCCACGCGGGCTAAAGCGCTGCGTTAGGTCAAGGGGCCAAGCTCTCTGCTGACTCGGTAGACGCGTGGGTTCGAGCCCCACCGTCGGCTGTCCTTGAAATGGTTTTCCGTGGTTTCCCATTTTCAACACCAGGCAAATGCTGGGACAGTACCTTCCGACAGGCCACGGCCGCTTCCTTCCACATCCTTGCCCAGTTTCATTCATCTTCATCCATTCCATCTCTCATCCCGACGCGCAGGTCGCCCACGGGCGTCGACTAGAAGAAAGACCTGCACTCGGCCTCTCAGGAGGCTACACGACAAAAAAAAATCTAGAATAAAGGATGGCAGTAGACTTTAACTTCATTTTAATAATGTTTAATACTGTTTGCCTCCAGGCGAGAGAGAGCCACGCTACCCCAACACCACTTACAGTTTTACGCAGGGCCACAGCTAGGGGAGGGGTCATGCCACGTGCCCCGGACGCTGGACCCAGGGGGGTGCCTAAATAAGGTGACGAATGTTGGTAAGACAGTGGAGGCAGAAATGCTCTTACCAGGATGTTAAACCCGAAACGGGTACCGGGAAAAAATAAAAGCTGCTGTTAATGCATAAGCAATTGAAGCAAGGTGGCATCATTGTTGTCGGCATCGGCAACATTCTAATCTGGCCATCTCTCTCGACAGCATGGTAAGACAAAGTTGAAGGAACACATGTCTCAATTGCAATTGTTACAAAGTACTTTAGGTTTCATTTTTAGCTTAGTACAAAAATCTTCAGTCTGTACACGACTGTCTGAACTTCACCCTTTGTTGCTTTGTTTTGAGGCAGCTCATAGCAGTGCCAGTGTTTACATTTGTCTCTGTCACTCAGATTTTCAATTAACAGTTATCAGAATACTGCTATTATGACATATTCACACGTTTCAGTTCAGAATGTTCTTTACATTAATACTGTACTATGACTTGGTGTTTTTTAAATAGATTCTTTACCAGAAATGTTTTTAGTAGATTGAATGAACATGTAAAAAAAAAAAAAAAAGAGTAGGTAACAGGAAGAAGGCGCAAGAAAGAATCGTGTCATCATAGATGCAGAATACAGAAGCCACTCATAAAGGTATCAAACAAAGAAGGTATGTTTCAAAACATTTAGGTCTATTATTGTTAGTCTAATTTATACAGCACTGTTTTAAGGTAAGCCTAACGGTCGCCGTGGGCCTCATTCTTGTTTATTATTATTATTATTATTATTATTCAGAGGAAGAGGTCAATTCAAGAACTAATGCTGCATGGATGAAATGGCGAATAACAACGGGAGTTACGTGCGACCACAGGATGAAAGCACATCTAACATCAAAAATCTATCGTACTGTCATCCGCCTAGTAGCACTCTATGGAACCGAATGTTGGCCGACTACAGCGGAAACACAACACCGTTTAAGTGTTATGGAGACTAAGATGCTAAAGTGGACAGCAGGTCTTACTAAGTTAGATCGTGTTTCCAATGACAGCGTCAGGAACGGTTTGGTGTTGCACCAATCCGAGACAAAATGCAAGAGAGCCGTCTGCGTTGGTTTGGACAGGATTTACGGGCAGGAGGTGAAACAATTGCCAAGGCGGGATACACACTTGAAGTCTTCGTCAGAAAACCAAAAGGACGACGACCTCTGCTACGTTGGTGTGACACGCTACATAAAGACCTAAAAAGTGTGAATCTCCATCCTGATGTGGCCTCAGACAGAGCAAAATGGAGACAACGGATTCATGTAGCAGACCCCATAGCCACGTGGGATAAACGCTGAAGAAGAAGAGGAAGAAGAAGAAGATTATTCAGAGGAAACTGTAATGCACTTTAAATAATAAATAAATAAATATATATATATATATCTTTACAATCAGTAAATCTATCTCGTGCAGAAAAAATTATTAGTAAAATCTGTGCCTACAATATATAATGAAATGGGGACCTCAATTTGCTACACCTACAATAAAAACTTTTCATAGCTTACTGAAGATGTATCCATTTTGGCTTCTTTATGACAAAGCGGCCCATCTTCTAAACACTTGCTAATGTGACAAAAAGAAGAAAGAAAAGAGCAACTATCGAACAATTTGAGACTCTTCCCCAATACTTCCACTTACAAACTCTATCTATCCTCTCACACAGACACAAAACGGCCGTAAATCCCGACAGTAGAAACATTTAACCACACTGTGCCTGTATTGTAGCCTGGGACATTTTAAAACTGCTATTTCCAGGAAATGGAAATTAAAAGCTGACGAGTGTGTAAGCTGACAAGCTATAACTGGCCCCCAGCAGAGAGATCTCTTGCTAATTGGCAATCTCCCTAATTTCTTGGTAGACTTTTGTCATCATCACCTGGTTATATCCCCAGTACTGAGGCACCTACTGTACTTGGAAAATCCCCTCATGCCACAATCCTAATTGCTACCCTGTTATTTCAGTTCCTTCAAGCAGTGCAGACACGGAAAATGATGTCTGGCCATGCTGAGAGTCAATGCATTTACTGTATTTAACACTTCGTTGTAGGTTCTAAATTTATTAGAGCCGTAAGAAAATATAGAAGCTGATGTCCACCCCAATATCTGGATTTATTTGGCCCTCTCCCCCATGGCTATGCCACTGTGGGGAAAATGAATACTTTTAATTTAATATGTAACATCTTAGTATAAGCAAACTGCTACTGATGTTACAGATTTGTACAGTCTCTACCTGCAATTTTGAGTTTCAAGAGAGACGTGGTCCTTGCAACCACTTTAAAATATGCTACTTGCGGCAATATAATTTTATTAATTTAAAATAAAATTTGCAGAATTACGTAAGTGTTGCAAAAGTATTGAGCGAGTTTTCTGAAATATCGCTCGAATTCGATAGCATGCAAGTATCGTAAGTATAGAGGACCTATCCCTAGTACTTTTACAACTGGAGCTTCAGCTAAGGGCATAAAAGTATATTGTTTTAAATATTGTGAATATATGAAAGAAGAATTATGTGTGGATCGTACACAACTTACCAGCCTCTTGTTTTTCGTTGAGATTTGGAGGTGCTCTTTCGATCGAATAATAGGTTGATCTTGGTCAGTTAAACTGAATTGATATCTTGCATCAAAAAGATTCGATTTGATATTAACCCTTCAGGCCGGCTATTTAATCTGGAGGTGTTCCCTTCTTCGGCGGTATTTAAATTGAAGCTCAGCAGAGGTGTAGACACCAACAAGGTGAAAAATTAATAATGCAACATCTACGAAATATAACGTAATGAAAATTTTAGGAATACTTACCGATAACATGTCCAATGTTTCTCAGTAATATATGTAACGACTGCTTTTCAGGTTTGTCCATGATCACACGCAATATTTACAAAAATATAATAATTTGATAAGTTCCACTTTTGGTATTTGTTTCAGGTATATTTACAATGAAAACAAGATATGATAATGCTCAATCTACATAATTTTCGGGTATAATTTCCAGGAAAAGCTGAATTTTGAAAAGTTTTTAGGCCCCGTATATGTATCCCGTGAAGAATTGTCAACAAAATGTAAATATCGCAATATTAGTTCAAACCTGTCGCTTGGCATTGTTTGAGGGAATATACTGTAGGGGTCTCTAAAAATTAATCCCTGGTGAAATACCTCTTTAGGGTAGGTTTCTGCATTTTCCCCATCAACATTACAAGCCCCTAGAACACATAAATGTTGCCCCCTCTCACTGACTCCCACTTCCTGGCATGCGACCTTGATTTCAAGGGCGCGCCAACTATACATTCTGTCGCGTACATATTTGTTTCTCAAACTATTAGTTCAATCAATTTGTCGTCGAAAAACAGCAAAATAGAATCTAAAACAGACGTGAAATGCTTTCCTGTTCCTGGCATACCCGTGAACCTCTCGCCACAAACACTGAACAGCGGTCGTTGTTATTACAGCTGAAGCTATTTCTTCTTCATCAGCGCTGTCTGCCACTTCCCCAATAACATGCTGTGTGTGCATAGTCCGTTTCACTACCGAAAATATCGCTTCCCTATACATCACTTCCACTACTGTCTATCAAACGAATAATCTCTGCACCTGTAAGATAATGCGACAGCCCGGCAATTATTTATCTGCGATTGAGGAGCCTACGAAGCAAAAAATTAACTACGTAGTATTTGCTTTCGGTGCTTCCCCTTCATAAGTGGCAAAAATTGTCAAGTTAGACATAGTTCACAAAACATTCTCGAGATGGTAGGAGAGACCGTGATACCTTTTAAGCAACTAATTAGAAACTCAATAGTGCGCGTTTCATGCTCTTTGGCTGATCGATATGAGTCGTAAAAAGCAACGGTTATCGATCAACTTCGTATTAGTTCTAATTATGAAACAGAGATGGCATGAAAGTACACAACGTCTCGGTTCATAACGTGCAAAAAGATCCCGCGAAGCAGCAGTGGTTCATGTGTAATAAGCATTCTAACTTCCGCCTGCACCGGCCGTTTGTGGTACGTCGAACCGGCTGGACGAGTAGAATCCAGCGGACGTACAGTGTACGTCCAACCGGCTTGAGGGGTTAAACGAGAGTGGTGAAATTTTCGAAAATGAGTAATTTTTCATAAAAAGTGAATGTTAGAAAGTGGTGTAACTTTGACCTCTCATACTTTGGCCGGGCCCAAAACATTTTTCCCCATAAAAGTGGTAATTCATTAGAAACAAGATTAACAAGTGATTTAAACACATCTCTCATTTATCATTTCCTGCGTCCATTGTTTTTGTTCTTGGGTTCTATCCGACAACGATGAATTGAGGTTTCACTGTACTTTCAAGTTGTGATACTTAATAATATAAAAATACTCACTCAAGGGAGACTCCAAATCATGACCAGTTTTCTGGCACCAGCCAACAGGGTGAATGTCAGGAGAATCATCATCCACCCAGTAACTATACACATCTGACCACCCATCAAACTTGATCTTAATTTGATGGTCAGAAACATCCTCTACGGTGGCCACACGCATCAGCCGAGGGACCCATTTGTCCACACACTCCAATTTCATACCAACACGAAAAGAGCAGGGAGGACGTTGTTTAAAAGCTCTAGCTGGAGCAGCTTGAGACTTTGTTTCCTTCAGGTACAAATCCCACTTGAATGATTCGGGTGGCTTGAAATCTGTAAATGTTAAATCATGATAATCAGAGTCTACACAACATATGATCAGCCATATAAATTAAACCAACACAAATACAGGAAAAATATTACATTATAAGCATATCCTATAAAACACTTTCTACTCATTTTTTGGGACTGGTGACCATAATGTCCCAAGCCCTCAAAATGAAACAACTACTAATAATAATACCACCCTAGCATGCTAACCTACACTGAACCAAAGTACAGGGACAGCATCAGTACTCAGGTTCCAAACTCATTAAATCTTTGAACATTAGAAATGGGAATCTAGAATGATTGAACATAAGATTCGGTAGAATAGGTGTAGTAGACAAATCGGCGCCAATTACAAGTATACAAACTAGTACAGACACCACAATAACACAGATCATCAGATTCCTACACACACACAACTACATATGGCTGATGATCACACCATCCCAAGCCACAAAATGAAAACAAATTTTACCACCCTATCAAATTAAAACCCTTTGGATTTAAAAAGCAACTTTGAAACTCAATTCATTTGAAGCCAGGTGGAAGAAATAGGCATGTAATAGGCTACTGTAAATCAACTGTTTTACAGTTGGTCAATGTGCTAATGTGCCCAATTAAAGTGGGTGGGGTGCGACACTTACCTACTTACACAAGTTAACCTGGAAACAAGTACATGAATTAAGTATATACTTTTCGAAAGAGGGTTAATGGCACATGTTATGTCTGCGAGGCAAACATCAGAAGCTCTCTTTCACAAGTCATTTATAAGGTATGTACGACTTATATACAATTATTTAGTTATAATACTGTTTTTATAACATATCAAATTTTACTTGTGTTCCGTTAGTGTTATAGCACTCCTGTAAATATTGCATTTACAGTAGTCTTGATTAACCGAGCTTTGATGATGATTTTCTTTCGGCAGTAATGATACTGATTGAGAAGAAACATAATGCAAAAAAAAGTGATGGTTTTAGAACCATCAGTTTGATTTCAAATGCAGCCAAAGTTTTACTGAGAAGACTATGGAAAACTAGACAAATGTCTTGCTGAGGAACAGCATGGATTTAGAAGAGGGAGAGGAACAAGGGATGCAATTGGTCTCTTAAGAACTATTGGTGAAAGATACATTGAAAGAGGAAGAGTAATATATATTGTTTTCCTTGACTTGGAGAAAGCCTTTGATAGAGTTAAGTGGGATATCTTCATGGACATTCTAAGGAAGACTGGAGGGAAAGAAGGTTGATTAAGAACCTATATCTCCAACAGAAAATCAGAGTTCAAATTGGGAATGAGTTGACTGAAGAAAGCAGAATTGGAATGAGAGTAAGGCAGGGATGTTGTCTTTCCCCCATACTGTTTAATGAAAGGAATGAGAGGAGTGCAAATTGGTGGTAGGAGGATAGAATGTACTAGATTTGCTGATGATATGGTGTTATTGACAGAGAGTGAAAAGTAATGATTGGAATGTTGGAAGATTTAAATATGACCTGTGAGAAATTTGGAATGAGAATTAATAAAAATGTATGGTGATAAGTTCAAAAAATGTAAGGACAACTTTAAGGTTAGGACAGGACGAAATAGAACAAATAAGTGCGTTCAAATACTTAGGATGCATAATAACTGAAGACATGAGATGCAAACAGGAGGTGAAAACACGCATTGCAATTGCCAAGGAGGCATTTAATAAGAAACTGAGACTGCTTTGTGGGGGTATGGACAAAGGCCTGAGGAAGAGAATGAAGAAATGCCTTATTTGGAGTGTAACATGATATGGAGCTGAGACGTAGACATTGAGAAAAGAGGAAGAAAAAAGATTGGAGGCATTTGAGATGTGGATATGGAGGAGAATGGAAGGGATTAAATGGGAAGAGAAAGTGTGAAATGAAGATGTGCTGAAAAGGGTTGGGGAGGAGAAAAATATATTCAAGGTAAGCAGGATGAGGAAATGAAATTGGCTTGGTCATTGGATGAGAAGGAATGGTTTACTTAAGGATGCAATGGAAGGAACGGTAAATCTACAGTGACGAATGCAACTAATTTTACTCAAATTATATCTTAAGAGTTAGATAAAGGAGGGCAAATAGATGTCATATTTACAGATTTCGAAAAAGCGTTTGTCACAATAAATCATGATATCCTTCTTAACAAATTGGGTATTTCGGGATTCGCCCACCCATTACTCCAATTATTCAGCTCCTACCTCAGAGACAGGAAACAATTTGTATTGTTCCAGAAAATCGTCTCAAAGGAATACATAGTTCATTCAGGATTACGCTAAGGATCGAACCTTGGACCTCTAATTTTCTTTTACATGCAGACGACTTAAAAATGGTTAAATAAATTTCTTCCACTAATGACTGCGCTCTACTGCAAAATGACCTAAATAATATACTCAAATGGAGTATATAGTCAAAACCACCTTAAATAAGTTACTAAAAAACCAACATGGCCACCACATTTGCTGTTGCCAACTTACATCATTTAACACCAAAAAGTCACCACACACATCCATGCAACACGTATTGCAAATGATCCAAACTAAGTAAAGGCCCTTTTACAAAAATACATTTTACATAAAGTTGTGAAGCAGTCCTTGATCAAGTTAGGGATATCTTGGTCATCAGTCCTCAACAGTCCAACTCTTAAGCAGTATTATGGTAGTGAATTTAACTTAAGTTAACTCTTCTAGATTAATTTTTAAACTATCATATAAAATGCATAAAAACAAACATTAATACTTAATCAAGGTTTTTTCCAGTTTAGCTGGGGAGCTACAGATGAGCATGTGCACTTCTTCTTATAGGCAACATTTTTATAATTAGTTCAAAGGTGCAGACCATTCTATTTTAAGATGAGTGTTCAGGGAAGGATTTAGGAGTAGGAGAGAAATAGAATAGTAGGGTACATATTAGCTTCTTATTTCTTTATTTTTGAAAAATATTCATTTTATGCATGTATAGGCCTACATACAATATATGGAGGCAGAATTGAGACAAGCTGTTAAAGCCTATTGGCAAATCCCTATTGAGATGCAAGAAGATGGTTGTTCCAATGCTTAAGCCTAAAACCATTGGAAATAGTCGTGGATTTTAGGGGCATAAGACTGCAATGACAACTCTGGAGCTTTGCGACATCATGGTCATGTAGATCTGTGTACTTGGGGCGTGTGGAATTTGTCTGATAACCTATGTTATTGTGATGGCTGCATTAGTGTGTGCATTTGTAATTCAGATGAGGATTGGGAACGAGGGGGACATGGTCTTAAATCAGGAACCATCCCGGCATTTGCCTGGAGTAAAAGTGGGGAAACCACTTCCAAGATGGATGAGATGGGAATCGAACCCTCCTCTTCTCAGTTTTGCCTCACGAGGCTGAGTGTACCTTGTTCCATCCCTCAGACCAAAATTAAAATTTCTCACCAAGCCGGGAATCGAACCTGGACCAACTGCCAAAAAAATGGTAGCCGCACAGCACGAGATGGTCGGTAGAATACTCTCCTGACCTCTCGTCACTTGGCACATTAAAAGCCAATTGCAGAAAACTAAAGGCACCTCCCCAAGGTTAGTTCCGTAAAAAGTAAGAATTCACTGACAAATTGACGAGTTGAATACAGGCGTTGAAAGGCAAGCTTCATCGACGGAGTGATATCTCTAAAATTATAATTATAAGGTACCAACACAAAACAATTTTCTGTGGAGAGCAGAGATATTTAAGTTGCAAGAGCGGAATACATGAGAGGAAATACGGTGTCAGCCTCCACCAATATCCAGAAAATTTTTCTACAGTAATACGTAATGTGACTAAGATACAGGAGTTGAACATTTTATCGCTAAAGGGTGTTATTACATTTTTCGACAGTGCCAACATTATTGTTTGCGCTGGTTTTGCTTCTTAGTTTTTGAAAGTGGTGAACGTAGAATAAGGCTATACATAAAACACAAATCTAACCTGGGGCTTACACCCCAGACCCCTTGCTTGCATTACAAGCGGTAATTTTCATTCAGACAGCCACCTAGCCTAGTAGCGGCCAGTGGTTTTGTCTATCCTAGAGTTGTTTTTCCCAGAGATGCGTTCTGACAGTTCAGCGAAGGAACTCTTACTGAAGGCAGTGTTGTTGCGAATGCTGCTGGCTAGTCCTACTATGTACGTACGTCCTCCACTCTTCCCCTAATTTCTATATGATCATAATATTAATAGCATTATTATGATAGTGTTACTCAAATGGTTTCTAAAAAATCAAAGTGCTTAAAATTTTCAGTGCATATCATAAAATAATAGCCCGTTTTCAAGCAAAAATGTTCAAGACAAAACGACATACGTGATAGAGGTAACACTTCAGGAGTGATGAACCAAGTAGGATACCTAAATTAGCCGAAATACCTTGTGTAATGATGAATAATAATTGTGGAAATGATGTCTTAATAGATGTTTTCTCCTTCGCTGTCTATAACCCACCCGCTATCCCCTTTTTCTAACACAACTTATATAGTGATATTACAGATTAATTCTGTACCACGTATCACTTTTTTCCTTTTCGCTTTCATTTTGATAATATCTCATTTTCATACCTAATTTTATCTTTTTTTTTGGGGGGGGGGGGGGGCATTATCAATTGTAGCTTCTAACCTTGATCACTTTTGCACTGGATATATGTGCTAAATCACGTAAATATGTGTTTTTATTTAATGCTTATTTTACAACCGCAGCCATGTTCGACAGCGAATTTAGTATGTGAAACTGCCGCAGTGAGCGCTCACAACGAGGCGCACACATTGATGTCAGTAGTTGCCAACATGTCCCAATACAAAATACATTAGACGACACACGTAACGTTGTAACTATGTGAAAAAAAGAAATAATCAGGCTCTCATTGGTTAGTAGAACCAGGTTCCATATTGATTAAAAGTCAAAAATATTAAAGGGACAGGAATTCCGCCTGATCAATACACAATTTTTCACAGTCAAAGAGCTATATTATACCCATTTGGTACATGTTTCGAAGCCTTCCATAATGGCCCCTTCATCAGCCATAGAAGAAAAATTTGGATTTCCTAATCACCAGATGTTCGTTCAGCTTTCCTTTCGTCTCCGGTTTCAAGAGGCTTTCATCAAGCTTGGCCGATTTGACTTTCATTACATGGCGATGTATTGATCTTTCAACCAATCTTTCATATGAAGTCAACAAAGTCTAATATGACCAAGAGTTTTTTTAACTCTTATTATGGGTCGAACTCCCTAGGTTATTTGTACACAGAATCCTGCTATTATATTTTTATGAGAACTCTATAAGATTATTGCAAGAGTCATATAACTTGCACTTTATGTTTGCATTTTAGTATGTTATTTTTAATGTGTTTTTCCATTTGTTTGTAATATTTGTAAGGTTTTCTCAGGACAAGTTTTATTCAATGATTTTTGCACCATAACTGTCCTCAAGATTTCTATGTCTTTTTTTCAAGTTTACTCATGTTAGTTTTAACCTTTTTAATGTATTTCCTTGATTATACTGACAATATGTTTTTGTGTATGGCTGATGAACAGGCCATTATGGAAGGCTTAGAAACATGTACCAAATGGGTATAATATAGCCCTTTGACTGTGAAAAATTGTGTATTGATCAGGCGGAATTCCTGTCCCTTTAATATTATTTTTGTCTTATTGGTTAGACGACCGTCTGGACCAAAATTACTGATTGCACTACAAGCAAGGGGGCCTGGGGTATAAGCCCAGGTTTGTTTTGTACGTAGAAGAGTATTCACCACTGTAATGAACGCTGATCACAAGGATTCCAAGTTTTGAACTAAGCGGCAAAACCAGCACCGCACTTCCTAATAATTATTGGTCTAGGCACAAACCATTGGTTTGGATGAAAATTATTGATGCGTGTCTACCCCCCACTGAGCGCGATAAAAACCCGGAGTGTTTGTATGGCCTAACGAGCTAACAATTATTGGTCTAGACAAAAACAGCTTGCACAATCCATTGCGAACTGGTTCAAACTCAGCGCTATTTTGTTTCATTGTACCGCGCATATACAAAGTAGTACCGTAAGTGCGGTGTTGGCAATATTGTACTTGTGCTTACAGAGAAACGGCGAAAATGGCGGAATCAGCTGGAATTTCATCTATATAAGTCTTGATTGGGACGGCGGGTGGGTTAAAGACTGCGGAGTAAACATCTATTACTACATCATCTCCAGATTTCTTCCTGACCATTATTACAGTTATTTTGGTTAATTTTTGTATTTTACAAACGTTACGAGGGAGTGATACGTCATACAGTGTTACCAATTTCAGTTGTGTAGGCCACTGTGGGCATGATTTATAGGATAAATAAAATGTTGCCAACCCCCACCCATATGGTACCGTGTGGTGTTTGTTTTATGTTGCACTCTATTTGTTCGCTACGCTGTGTTTCTAAGGTTTAAACCAGGCCATGCCAACTCAGGTGCTTTGCAAGCACCTGCCGGCACCGTACTCTGCTGTAGCAGAGGAACGTGTAGTGGCAGCGTTAGCGAGGCAAGAGTAGTGTTGTTGTTGTTGTTTGGTGAATGGGGCTGGGCAAATCAGCGTGCATCAGGCAGCGTACCGGTAAGAAAACGAATAATAATAATAATAATGCCAATTTTGTGCACAGACAGAAATAATTTATTATACTCCTGATTTTGCAATAATTTTCAACATTCTTTCTTTATATTTGGCATCGCTTTGAAACCACTAATTTGCTGACATTTGGAACAATCTCTTTGGCAGATGCAATCCGAAGTGTAGCTTCCAAGGAAGCATCAGACAAACTTAAACTCATTTTTGTTTTGTTAATATTCACAATTGAAAACATTTGTTCACAAACGAACGTTGTTCCGAACATAGCAACAAATTTCAGGGCAAGGGCATGAATCCTTTGGAATTCTTCTTCCTCAATGCCTTTATAAAATGAAATCAAATCACCATTGTAATGGTAATAGCGGTCTGTCAAAATTTATTGCACTGTAGTTTTATCAGCTCAACCTGAAGACTTCATCAGACATCCTCTGGGTGCACCGAAAAAGGTGTCATAAAAACTTTTACTTTTTTACTTGTTTTATTTCTTCAAAACTATCTTCAAATTCTTTATGTAATGACTGCAACGCTTTTGTGTGCCCATTGATGTGTTCATAAGTACTTAAATTCAAGTTTTTTAAAGAGGGAAAATTGTCCCAATTTCCTTCTTGATGCTGACTTTTAAAAATCACAAGCTGCAATTTGAAACTTTCAATACGGTCACACATAGTACTGATTTATTTATTTTTGCCTTACAACGAGATATTTAAATAATTAAATTCCCGGTGATGTCTTTTATGAAAGCGAGGTCTGCGATCTATTGCTGATCATCCAAGTCTGACTGTGCTACCGCCACTACAATGGGAGGAAAGAGGGGAGGGAGGGGAAAAGCACTGGGGCGAGCAAGCACTAACTGCTCGTGTTGGCGTGGCCTGGTTTAAACGATGCATACATGCTAAATTGTGTGTGTTAATTAAGGCCTTACATACAAAAACAGACCTCACCTGGGGCTAACGCCCCAGACCCCCTTGCTTGTAGTACAAGCAGAAATATTTGGCCAGACATTGCCTAACCTAGTAGCAGCAGTAATTGTGGCCAGTCAGAAACCAGTGTCATGTATTTTGTGTACCACACATCGACAACAGTGAAATGAAGTCTCGATAACAAATGAACACACCTAAGGCATATATTCCAGTAACAGTTGAGCAACGACAAGCAATTACAAATCCCGTTGTTGAATGAACAAAAAATAAATTTACGCAATTTAGCATATATTTCCTGTGCAGTAGTGATAATGGACAGTAATTTCAATTGGCAATGACTCCCGGAATATTAAATAAGGTATGAAAATCATACATATAAGCTAAATGAAAGTGTAGGAACTTCGTTCATTACTCCCAAATATGAAGTTTCAAGGCACACGAAACACACTAGTGAATTCCTGTTCAGTGTAACGTGTAGGCAATTAACTCACCCATCTGGTTAATTGTGATGTCTGTATTAGTGTGTGTATTAGTAATTGAGGCGAGGAGATTGGAATGGAGACGGCCAGAGCCTCCAAGTTAGGAACCACCCCGACATTTGCCTGGAATAGAAATGGAAAACCACTTCTAGGTGGCCAAGGAGGGAATTGAACCCGCCTCTTCTCAGTTTTGCCCCGCTCCAGTCTTCAGACCAGAATTAAATTTCTTGGTAGAGCCTGAAATCAAACTCAAGACCTCCGCTAGTAGCTACACCAATTCGTGCTAAATAAATTCATAATGGACATTAATGAATTATAAATCCTACATTAGAAAGTATTCAACTGATATTTAAAAAAAATCAACTATCCAGCGTATCTGGTCGGCAAAATGCATGTGGCCAGTTGGCGTCCTTCAAATTGGCATCACTGCATGGATTCCATGGCAACAAGCCCAGCGCGCAACCTACTCGTGCCGAAACATCAGATTGCTTCTATTGAAAATACAACTATAGCAGCGACCAATAGTTTTGTCCAATCATATAACCTATTAGCAACCAATGGCTTCGTCCAGACCGTGTCATCTAACCAAGTAGTGACCAATCGCTTTGTCTTACCCATCTTTGGTACATCAGTAACTTTCCCCCCAGACATTCAGTAGTGCAGTACATCGAAAGCCAAAAGATATTGTTGGTATACTCTGTAATTTTGCAACGGTGACACATGCGTAGTGCATATCCTGTGCGCATGCGCAGTGCGTATCCTGTGCGCATGAATCAGTTTGATTCATGTTTCACAACCGTTGAAGTTCAACCTTCATTGCACCCATGACTGAAACAAATATAAAATATGTTATCTGCCTATGGGACTACTGAGTATCGGTCAGTAGTACTACAGATAAGCTAAATAAATAATCACCAATACATTCACGAATCAACTTCTTGAATGAACTACCACTAGCCGAGTGTGAATCATACTTCCAAGTTTACTAGTAACTTTATATCCTGTAAAATATGTTATAAATCCAACCTAGAGAAACAGCTAAGTCATGTATATGTGACATGTGAATATAATGGCTCACAGCACTTGGAAGTCGACATTAAGATAAATTAATCAATCCCTCGATAAATTACAATATTAGAAGGCGGACGTAACCTAAGAATATGTTGCTAAGTGTAAATTTTGTTAGATTATGTTTGGATTCAATTATACGAAAACTGCAGTCAGAAGACTATTTCAACATTTGAAAAGACTACTAGGTATTATCATATATATTATTTCAGTAGTATAGATCCCTCCTGTGGCACTCACAAGCGACTGATCGTGAAAATGAGCATTCAAATGAAAGAGAATACACATTAGCAGTGACGAATTGCACTCCATAAAAATCAATAATTTCTTTAAAAAATTACTTTAAAAAAAATGTACGAAGTGTGCGATTTGCAGATACTGTTGGTGTATGAAAATACGCTCCATAATTGCTGTCCACTTCACATTTTGGTCGCCGTGACACCCGTTTCATGTCATTTTAACATTATGAGGTCTTTCCTTTATCATTTTGCATGGAATTCAGAAACAGTAAATCAAAGGAATGAGTACTCAAATCGTATAATTTCATTAATATCGAATAACCGGTGAGTGTTACAGCACACTTAGCACACAAATGACATTATCAGTGACAAATTGCATTCTAATTTCTTAAATATCAATTTTTGTAAAACCTATTGGGGAAAGTGTGGTTTATGAACATGCGAGATTTCTCGCACGGGTCCGCTAGTTATTATTATTATTATGATATTTGTTTTTAAAGCATCTTGATGAAATATAAACAAGAATTTATAAAAATTTAATTAATTAAAAGTTTCCAAACATTTCAGGCAGCTGATAATCAATACACACATACAGTGAGATTCTTTTGCTGGAGTAGGGCAGATGGCCGGGCGCTCGCGCCTTCCACCAGCCAACTGAGCTCGGGCCGCAAGGTTGCGTGGAGGCGAGCTAACCAGGGTCATTAAAGTCATTAAGTCACTAAACTTTCATCAACGAGGGTGTGAAGTGTCAGCGCGCAGATAAGAAGGTACCAGTAACAAAAACAACAGCTTCATACAAGATTTAATTAAAGAAGCAAAGATGTTTCTTTTTATTTCTTGGGAATTTGGATGACCTCACATCACCAGTTAAAGGTTAGAACTTACCTTTTCACAGAAGATGCTGAAAATGTTCTCATTTACCTGACAGACAGTAAGTGGAAGTTACATCATTACATTATGTAACTACTCCTGTACCCCACTGCATGTTTACTCTAACTAACCGAAGCACAGACCCGTTTGATGTTTAATTGTGGGGTAATTTAAAATACAAAGTGTACAGATCAATTACCCGTACTCTAGTGGAGCTGGAGAACAATATACGGCAACAGATATCCCTCACAACAGAAGGGAATTACAATGTGTAAATGCTAATTTATTTACGTGGTACAACGCCTGTCTGTCAGCTGAAGGAAAACACTCTCAGCATCACCTGAGAAAAGGTAAGTTCTTTAATCATGGTTTGCTGGTGAATGTACCATTAATTAATGTACTTTGTTACGGTTTCCACCTGCGTGCAATCTGCGGAACGAGCTCGGTTGGCTTGCGGAAGGCACAAGCGCCCGCCAGCAGGCCGCCAGTCCCGATGTAGCAAAAGAATCTCCCTGTATTATATAATCTTAAGTCTATAATAACCAATAATAACAGTTCTAATTGATGTACTTTAGTATCACTTACCTTGTACAAATGCACTAGACGCAATATTCCTATGAAATACGAAAATATATTCAATTAAATGAAGAGTATGAGAGTTGGGGGAGCACAATTAAAATAGTTGGTCACATTTATCTGGGACATCTCGCGCACTAACTCCTTCCGGAATTCGGCAACTGTATAGCAAGAAAACTTAGTGGTATTGTCGTATTTGGAGATGCGACATTTTAAGCAGGGTTGGCGACATTGTGCTGACACAAAAAACAACTTAACTTCAAGAAATTCAACCATAAACCAACATGCGCGCGCGCATAGGGGATGGATGTTAAAGTTGGTTATATGTTTATCATTTAGTAACTTATTTTAGGTGGCGTGGACTATAGAAAACAAATTATACTTTAACGTACCGAAGTGTGTTGCTATGACCTTCACACGTAAGAAGAACCCAATCACATTTGTTTATGGAATTGGACCTCACGTCATTGCAAAGATTAAGCGAGAAGAAAGATCTAGGAATCCTGTTTCACCGAGAGCTTGCTTTCACTTGTCATGTGCAAAGAGTTGGGGACGCTTACAGCATGGTAGGGTTTACAATAAGAAACACTAAGCCATTCATTAGGACCAGTACCTGCATAAACCTTTATATTGCCATGGTGAGATCCAAGCTCAAGTACGCCAGCCAAGTATGGAGTCCCTGGCAGAAAATCTGCTTTAAATCCACTGAGCAAGTTCAAAAGAAATTCCTCAGATATTTACACCTCAAAATAAGGGGCAATTACCCACACATGGTACCCTACGGTGAACTTTTGTTGAATTTCGGCATGACTAGTTTGGAGTGTCTAAGGAAAGTGAATGATATGAAATTCCTTTATAAAGTTATTAACGGTCAAATTGATAACTCATTTTTCGTATCGCTCCTAAATGTCAACATCCCTCGCTCAGCTACAAGATCCACCATAATATAACAAATACTGCTTCACATAACAATACTTTGCAGTATTTACAAACGATGCAGTTCGTGTAAACTGGAAATTAGATTTCTTTCTCACAATTAGACCGTTCTTGGAAATTATAATCCAGTCACTGAATTCATATTTGAAATAAAATTATCTATCACGTAAAACAGAACCAACAATGTAAATATGTGGATAGGCCTGTTCCCTAGTTTAGTTTTCTATGTAATCATTTCAAAACCTGTGTTTATATTTAACATAAGATAAAATTCAGATTTAGTTTTTACATAACCGTATACAGTGAAACCCCCATTTAACATTTGCCCTGGGACCTGCAGATTTGAGCCTTAAATCGAGGTGAAATTTAAATAGGGGTTTTGTAAAAAATACAATGTAATGCCCTTCTATGGCGAGTTTAACATGTATATACTACTATATTCACAAATTATTCTTCCATATGAGTTTAATACAATGTATTTATATATATCATGGTTAAATAAAAAGTTTTTGAAAAATCATCACAATATTCTGCTGTGGTGCTTTTATATTTTATTTAAAAAAAAAACATCTGCAACTGCCTCAAAATATAACTTGCAGGCTATTAAATAATGAACGATTATTAAAAATTAGTATTGTACATTAACAAGAAAAAAATGTCCATAATATAGGCTAAATCACAAAAAGAAGTCAGTCTTTATATGTAGGCCTAGTTGCCTCAAACTTTGGACAGTAAGGACCACACAAATCTGTAAGGATTAGACATTGATGCAATCTTTTATTCTATTAGTTGAAATTGAAACACCATGAAAATACAGAATTTTATGTTTTGCATTTCACAAACAGTGAGCTTAATCCGTTTTGCTGACATTTCTAGGACATTCACCACAGTCTAATGTAAATCCCAAACTATTACAACACACGTCCTACTCGGCATAAATCTCATCGCAATGAAATAACTTGGCTTCGGTTCGGCACCGATGCCATTGCATATGAATGAATTCCCGCCATCAATACAGGAAAAAAAAACGTCAACTTTAACGAAATAGAACCTCCAACTTGTAGCAAATGTACTGTATGAACATTAAAAGATTGAAATATGATACGTAGGTTCTTTACAAGAAGAGTTCAGGATCGTTGGTATATATCACGGGATGGCAGGCTTGAAGTGTTTTTTTTTTTTTTTTTTTTTTTTTTGTTGTTTTTTTTTTTTTTTTTTTTTTCCTATTAAGACCAGTGGGAGTCTTACAATAACATTTACCCTCTCTCCCAAATCCAGCTTGTACCGGGAGGAAAGCAGTAAAAATAAGACCTTGCTCCGTTATCCTATTCCGTAAACCACTTTCGACGAGACTTAAGACCTTATTTTGAACTATCCTAAGAGCGTGTGTATTATTTGTGTGTGCCCACTCCACTGTAGTTAATTTTCAAACAGAAGAATTGTTGTAAATAAATTACATTTATTGTTGACGTCCTATCCAACGTTGCCACATATCTGACGTCACTACAGAGGTGTATATAAAAATAAAAAAATCTTCGCTATTTCAAAATTCAAATCAACTCTTAAATTGTTTGCGACTGTAGAAACGTTAAAATAAACACACTGTATTTTTATTTCACGCACGTACGTAAACGAAGATTTTATTTTTCCGGCCCAAAAATCGAGCCTAAATTGGAGGCTAGCGCGGTGATTATGAACACGTTCTTGTTCAAATAAAGGAAGTGAGGTTAAGTTATCTGATGCTAATATTTAATTTCAAAGGAGTACCGTACGTAATATCTGTCATGAAGGAATCAACTCATTGTGTACTTCATAAGGAACGAAGTCTAGTTAGCTGTATCCATGGGATGACGCCTTGCCGTCAAAAAATCGTTTTGTAATTTCGTGACATTAACTAACAATTGGACAAATGGGGTGGATTTATTAATCGATAAAGCTTTTAGAAACCAGCGAAAGGAATTGAAATATTTTTCATTTACTAGTTAAAAGATCGCTTGTCATTTCGTTCCGATAACTCAGAATTGGAAAAATATGGTGGATTTACTGTTCGATTAAGATTTTAAAAGCCAGCGAAAGGGATTGATATATTTTTCATTAACTATTCCTTCCTTGTTTCTTTCACTTAACCAACGAGCTAGAGAAAGGTATATAGAGAGGCAAGGAGCCGCGTAGCAGCGCTCTGGGCGGAGGCAACCAGAGTTAAGGCGGCCATGATTCAAAACGTCGTCTGACAAGAGCTCGTTGCGATTATTCGGGCTGTGCAGGAACATGCGTTGAATGAAATTTGTTTAAAAATACATAGACCAAGCCGTCAGTGTGTTCGTCATTCAATTGTACGAATAGAAGTAATAAGACAGCAGGAGTGTCGTATTTCAGGTAAGAAATGTCATCCAAATTCATAAATTAATGAGGTAGACTCTTTACGAAAGCGTGATGCAGCAGTTGAAGTTTGTGTGATATTTACATTTCAGATTCCCTTTGCAGAAGCAGAAACTAATATTTCCACTTGATATACCTTTCTCTAGCTCGGCAGCCATACCGAGGTGGCTGTGGGGGTCTATAACCCGGGATCAAGGCTGTGGGGTGACATGTCCGGCAAGTGTGGTGGAGGATTGCGATGGTAGCGGTGGTGCTGCACTCAAGTCGTGAACTAAAACCTGGGTTACGGCAGCGCCGAGCGGTATTGTAGTTGTTGAGAACCTCTCCAAGATGAGGCGCAAACTGAAGGGCAGAGGATCTGGAAAATACCTGGGTTGTGCCTGTTTAAGCCCGTCTGCGAGCAGGTAAGACACAGGTTTGCTTAGGAAGGAGTCTGGGAGACCGCCACAGAGCGGTGGCTGGCTCCGCTGAAAACTTTCAGAGCTGGTAACGCGCAGGTTAGCTTAGGGAGGAGTCCGGGAGACCGCCACAGAGCGGCGGCTGGCTCCGCTGAAAACTTTCAGAGCTGGTAACGCGCAGGTTAGCTTAGGGAGGAGTTCGGGAGACCGCCACAGAGCGGTGGCTGGCTGCGGTGAAAACTTGCAGAGCTGGCAGAACGCCAATACTTACCGCTGTGTCGCATAATGATTGACCACTAGAGCCACGGAACCCCGCTGTGGTAGTCTCTCGTGTCCTCTTATCCACTCTATATACCTTTCTCTAGCTCGTTGCACTTAACTCACGATAATAAATGCGCCTGAGCTCGCCTGCAGTGATTGGTCAGTTTATCAAGGTTGCTGCGTGACTGGCCAATAACAAAGAGTCTTCTCGCGGATGTTTGGAAGTACAGCTGGAACACGCGTACATATTCATGCATTTCCTCGGGCAATTAAGACTTCGAGCAGAACATGCGTGGGTATCTACTGTCTCGCCGTTGTGCGGCAATAACTTGACATTTTTTTTTTTTTTTAAGTGTGTTCCCATTCACAACAAATTGTGGCACGGCTTAGTGATTTGTTTATCTTACGTCATCATAGAGGGAGTGACGTCATACTCTTCACGAAGGAAGGGAGAAAATACCAACTTGCATATTGTTTGGGACTCTACCAACGTTAAATCGACACCGATTTTATTCCAGGGGTCCAAGAATTCGAGCCTAAAATGGAGGTTCAACGTAAAATCGACAAACGTTAAAATGAAGCCCGATATACATTGCGTCTTATGGGATAATAGCCGGGACCTACGGAAATGTACGTTAATTGCGGGTAAACGTTATTTCGAGAAACGTTAAATCGGGAGTTCACTGTATTTAGATTAAGCTTTTTACTACCATCCATTTACATCTGTGTGAATTTCCTAGTATTAAGAATTATGTTTAGATCTTAATACTTAATGTAGAAATACCTGGAAATGTGTTTTACTGTGTAGGTGCACTGTTATTGGGGCGCACTCTAAGCCCTGTTGTATACCTTTCAACAAATAAATAAGTACATTATAGTGTATTCTCAAATGTTTGTTTACGACTTCATTGACAGTGACCTTACCAAACTCCTTTTCATTTCAAAGTGACAAACAGTTCTTCAGCTTATGGGAAAATTCTTAGTTTCGATCAGATAAAATCCACGTAAGTTTGTATTTTTAATCAATAATTGTTCAGTTAGTAGGTTATTACTGTAATAAGATTTCTATTAAGTTTTGTTCCAAATATCTTTCAAGGACGTTCAGAACCATATTCGTAAATACCTCCCAGTTCTTGTGGTGCAGGGTAATTCAGAACAATTTATTTTGTTTTGTTGTATATTAAGTCAATATGATTGCTTTTTCTTGGGATACATAACATAATAAACATAAATTAGAAGGCTAAGACTTTTTCCTTGACCCATTTTTATAGAGCGAGATCACAAGATGCCGCGTATTTACATAAAGAAACCTCCTGCTTACACCACTGAAGATCTGGGGAATGCTGTGCAAGATATTTTCACCAAGAATAAAACCAATAGAGAAGCGTCAGAAAATTATGGTATTCCTTTGGGAGCTTTTCACAGCAGAATTCATGGCAAAACTGGAGTTGAAAAAATGTTCTGTGTGAACTTGTTGATTTTTATAGTATGTAGTATGCCATCCCTACATTAAAATTACTGTTCATAATTACCCCATAGTTCTAGGGGTTATTATGAACACCCGGAGTAATTATGAACAGGGAACTGGAGGTATCTAATAAAAATTCCACTACACCTGAACTAATAGCAATTGAAGTATAGGAGTGAAATTACAACCTTATAGCGGGTTTACAAGGTTTCACAAGAATCACATGATCCAGAAAGCTGCCAGTAGTTTAAAGTAATGAAATTCGTAATTACCCAAACTGACACCCATTAATAACTTTCCACCTTCCTTTATGATCATTTTTGCAATTATTTATCTAATTTTTATAATATTAGCTTATTAATTGCTTTCTCAATGCTTTGTATTCATTTTTAATTGAAATATTATCCTTGTTTCTGAGTATGGTTTTGTAGTGTCTCTCTTTCCTTACTTTTACATTGTATTTTACTTCTATTCCATACTTGTTCTCCAAGAAATTGTAAGAATGTTTTGTCAGGCACAAAATGTAATTGTGAGCTTTAGAAGGCTCCATTCTGTTTGATACTAAATGGCAAAGAAAGGTGCTGCAATGGTTAATACATGGACTCCAGATCCTGAAATCTGCTCTCAAACTCATCTGAAAGTTCAGTTAGTATGAGTACATATCTTGTATTGGCAACAGTATTCTAAGATGCCCTACCTAACACTTGTTCACTTCAGCAAAGAATATACATCTTGCTTTGACAGGATACATGAGGACTGGACAAGTCAACAGTGGTCGTGTGTGATTTGGAGCAACGAGAGTAAATTAACTTACCTTATTCCAATGGCATTAGATATGTCAAACTTTATTCAGTTTGGTGCAATTCAACATGGAATGACTACCATCTAATCTCACCTTATATAGAGAATCCACCACAAAATCAAAGACAGTTATCAAGATGTGGCATAAGGCATCAGATGTGCTTGCACATGGAATTTCTGTTTTCAAGACTTCTATACATATCCACAGAAACTCCTCCTCTGCATGAATATACTGTTCTGTAAGTACAGCAAGTTATCATTGGAATTTGAGTGCCATCTATGAGGAGCATCGAATAACAAAAAAGAGCCCTGTGCGACCGCCAACAGCCATATTACATTCCTGTGTGTATAGGAATGCAATGACAAAATTGAGGAAATTTCATGCTTGGAGAAAAACTTAGATAATTCTCAAATTAAGGAAGTAGTAAAAATATGCCAACCCTATGTTATATACTTACCAAGTGGGGGAGTAAGGGTGTGGCCATTCTGTTCGCACCACCCCACAGGGTGAATGTAAGGAGAGGTTGGATCTGCCCAGTAGTCATAGATGTCGTCCCAACTGTCGAAATGTACTAGAATCCGATTTTCCATCAGATCAGCCACTGTGGCTACACATACTAGGTACGAATTTTTGCGGTCAACAGCCTCCAGCTTCATGCCTACTCGGAAACCACTTGGGCATACAGCCTAGAAACATAAGACATGACATTAGACACCTGGACAAACTGTACAATCAGGCAGTCACAAGGATCTGTGTAAAAACATATACTGTAGTATTATACACACCTAAGATGTCCCCCTAAAATATTTTCTAAACCATTTAATACATCAATATTCTGTTTTCACTTTTATGAATGGTGCTAAAGGGCTCATAAAACAACTTGCACGTCTTTTCTGCTGTTTTCTTCATTGTATAAATATTGGTAGCAAGTTTTGTTTTTTAAATGGAATAGTACTAATTTCTCTCATTAGTAGGACATATTTTTAATGAGTAAATTCAGCGGTGTGATAAGTTTCCAAAACAGACCAGTAATTTTAGAGAAATAGAGTGTAGCATTAAAAAAATGCTCTAGGCCACACCTTCTTCCACCGACGTGCTGTCAAAGGGGATGGATTGAGACAACTAAGTGAGAGTCATGGCTTGTTGATGCATGCTCATGACATAGTCTCACTCACAGGTAACACCTGCTGCAAATAGAATGAATATCCCCAAATCAGAATCTTAGTCGTTATTCCAGAAGCAATGGGAAAAGTAAATAAATGATTGAAGGAATAGATCATGAAGTCTCATATGGTGTCTACTATTTTCTAATGTCGTTTGGTGGTCTCTAAAAGCCGCAGTAGTTAAGAGGGACGTAAAACCAATAACATTGCCTAATGTAACTGGGCACAATTTGTGTTCACAGACTGGAAAGCTTTTTGTAATAGAACTAGGCAACAGAGAAAAATGGCTTCTAATACTTCAATATTATTGTATCATTAGCAAATCAATACGAATAAAAAATGACTTTTGTCATAGATGCCAACCAGGCATACAAGAATACGAACAAATATAGGCTAGTAATCTCAAAATAAAGTTAAGCGGCATATGTAAGGATATATATAAATAAAGAAGTATTATAACGAAAAGTTAGTACCAAAACATTTTGACTATATTTCAAAGGAAAATTGCAGAATACACAATATAAAAATTGAAGACATCAATGAAACATTACTCTGACACAAAATCGATTTTCTATATAAGAGGAAAGTTTTCCTCAACAAAAAATGTACGAACACCATTTGAATGCTGCAAAAGATTTGTCTGCTTTCGGATGGGACTCATTCCAGCCAAAACATTAAGAGAAAATGCAAACAATATTGGAAAGATAGCAATAGATATTTGACAACAAAACCAACAGGTTAAAGAACACCCACACATAACAAAAAAAAAAAAAAAACAGAACACAAGCAAGACAAACGAGAAGAAACACAAGACATTACAACCACCAATAATAAATTGAACAGAATTGAAATGAACACAAGAAGAAAATGCAATTTTGAGTAAAGGCCCAAAACACAATTGGTCACAAATAAACAAGCAAAATACAGTAAAACCTCATTGTAGCACGATCCGATCTACCACCGGTTCCGATATAACGCAGGAGAAAGTATGTCCCCCAATAAAAAATATGTCTTTATTAAATTTATTACATTTTCATTTACACTGCAAGTAAACACATGCATACGGAAATGAAATTGTCTAACAACTTTACACAGTTCTGTATTGTCAATAATTAAAAAAGTGCAGTATGTGCAGTACATTATTTGTGTGTGTGTGCTTTTCTCTCAGGAGGCACAGAAAGGCACGGTCATGTTTATGAAAGAAAGGGAGTGGAGGAACATGGTTTCCAGATGCCTCCTTCAAATATTTCAACTGGAGAGCGAATTTTATGGACAACTAGCAGAAGTACCCGTTCATCGAACGGTCTTCAGTATTAATAGCCAGATGTTATCAATTGTGATACTGTTGCCATGGTTAGGGGCTTGTCATTCCTTCATCAGTTTACCACAGCGAATTTAGTTTCCTGGGTATATCGCAGACATTGTTAAATGTAGGGCCTAAAATGTGGTTTTCGGAGACCCTTTATAGACTCCCAAGCTTTGTGTGTCACATTCAGGGGCCCAAGATAAGCTTTGGACATCCATCTATGATAACTTTTATATTTCACCTAGTTTAGCATGTATTTTGAAAAGTTTTATCCTATAACCACACTTTTATGAGAAGTACAGTGAAGAGTTATAGTACATCAATGAATAGTGTCGTGCCTCTAAAGGATATGTGTACCAAATTTTACGTTGATCCCCCCAGGTCTCGGATACCCTAATACCGTTGGGGTCGGAAAAGAACAAAAGTTGACCAAGGGAGGTCGACAGGAAAGAAGACGGAGAGGAGCCCGGCACAAGTGGAAGCAATGGCGGACTCAGCTGGGGTCCCGTGGTCACCAAACCATGGAAAAGGGATAGAAATATAATTGGGACACCAAATATAATAAGCTTAATAGCACAATATTGAAGCTGAAACAGAGGCAGCTATCAAAAAACTTCCCCATGATAAACAGAGTGAGGCATGCTACGATGTCAATAAGAAAATTAAGAAAATCATCAAGCACAAAAATCCCAATCCAAACAATCACATTAATAACCAAGAATGCAGAGACCTTAAAAACAAAATAGAGGAAAATAGTTTTATAGTAACTAAAGCTGATAAAGTAAATACAACAGTCATCCTTTGTAAGAAGACTGCATTAAGAAAACTGAAGAATTTTTCGATTACCCAAATTATGTAGTTTTGAACAAAGATCCAACTTTGACTTCACAAAGCAAGCTCAAAAATCTTCTTAAAAATACCATTTTTATTATAAACGATAAACATTCTCATTAGTATGAAACCGAGTATTCCCACATTAAGATCCCTACCCAAGATTCACAAGAACAACATACCAATTAGACCAATCGTCAACTTCAAAAATAGTCCAGTTTACAAAACAGCGCAATTCGTACAGCGGTTCTTCGATTCACACTACATTTTTAAACCCAACAGTTCATTTAATAATTCCTTACAGTTTTGTCAAATTACCTCAACATTGACGACACACATTCATTCCACACCATAGATATCAAAGATAGGTATACAAACATACTTGTTAAGGCCACGATTAAAATCATTAAAGACAACCTAAAAGAAAACAGCACCCTGTCAAAAGTAGAAATTGAAGAATTCATTAATATATTAAATTTCATGTTAGACAATAACCATTTCAAATTTAACAACAAAATCTACAAGCAGAATGAAGGATTGGTAATGGGTTCCCCGCAGTGGCGAAGCGTGATATTTTTTGTAGGTAGGCTGAAATTGAATGAATTCCGAAAGTAACAAACGTGCTCAACTCCTCAAAATTCACAGCTTTAGTCTACTGGAAAGGCTGTGTCCTCACCCCCAGTGTCCCATAACTCATCAGAGGTCAGGCCTTTTTTTACTTTAATGTGGCACACACAGTTACTCATACCATGTATGAAAAAAAAAATAGAACAATTATCTCAACTAAATGGTATTCTTCACTTTCACAGTCATAATAAAGCAGATGTGTTATTTCAAATAATTAAATCTAATTCGACAAGGAGCATCAGCAAATTAATACATTATCACTCACCATTAATTTTTTTGTAGATAAGTTCGATCCTTCTGTCCTTTTTCTGGGCGTAGACCTCGATAACTCGGGAAATGAATTTTTGACGTTTGGAAGAAGATTTAACAGTTCTCTTTTCTATAGCCAAAATTGCCAAATTCGATAGTCTATCGTTCGTCATTGTGTTGCGGAGGTACGTTTTAACACGTTTCAATGTACTCATGCTTCTTTCGCATGAAGCAGTGGTCGCCGGAACTGAAAGTACCAAGGAAAGTAGCTTCACGCACTCGGGGAGCACATTTTTTAATCCATTGTGTATAATGTATTTGAACAAATCCCTAGGCGATAGGTGTTTATCCTCACTACTATAAACGAACATAAGTTCTCCTGTCAGTTTTTCATGATCGAAGAATGGATACACTTTAAACAATTTTTCGAGAATAAATGTCGGGAATTTATTTGGCCTACTGTAATACAAAAATTCTTCCTGATCTACCAATTCCGTAAAATCTACCTTCTGATAGTCCTGGAATCTGGTTTCCATATTCACTACTATAGTGTCAACTATTTCAAACGCAAGTCTCTTCAATTTCTGTGATCCTGCTTCATTTAGAGTAGTTGAATTTAGGAGAGAGTTAGCTTTCTCAATGTAGGCAAGAAATACTTCTTCACATCTTAGTTTATCAACCGCCTTGGTGCAATTTTCAATTTCGTACTTGCAACGTCTTATATCTACGGTTTTGCTTTGCAGGATGACAAACAATACACCCGTATGCTGAAAAATCAAATTATAAAGCTGCAGCAAAAAAGGAAACGTCAGATCATTAATATATTGCCGAGTCCAATTGCCTGATGTAAGGAATTATCATCCCATCCATCATTGTCTATAATATCATGAAATGCGGCTTTTAGTTCCGCTTAGTGAATGATAATTGTTGCAACAGCGCGCGAATGAAAGTTCCAACTTGTTTCACATGAGCTTGGCAATTTGAAACCCCTTTCTCTAAGAAGATCGCTTATTTTACTAGAACGGCTCAAGAAAGTATGGAATCCTGCGAGGTTTGCTACAAAAATCTTACCTTGCGTAATTGTTTTACAAGCATAAAGCAGAACCAAATTTAATTGATGCGCGTAGCAATGGATGAAGAGGGCATGAGGATATTCTTGTTTTACAATACAGTGAACACCAGCATTTTTACCTGCCATTGCACTGCATCCATCGTACGTTTGGGATATTAATTTCCCTTTCGAGATCTTCCAGGTTTTGAGGACGTCAAGCAAAACAGCGGCTATACCTTGAGCACTTCGGTCTTATGAAACGTCATAAAATCCGACGAATCTCTCTTCAATTTCTCCCGATTCGTTATTGGCATAACGGAAAATAACGTTCATTGGACTTGTAGTTGAGACATCCGTGGTTTCATCAGCCTGTATGGAAATAAACGGACTATTTTCAAATTCACTAAAAATCTGTTCTTTAACTACTTCCGTAATACATTCGAGTAGTTCATTTTGTGTGTCAGAGGAAGGGCCTTTATATACCCCATCGGATGATAAATGATCTTTCATATACGGTTCTTCCTCTGCCAAGAAATCCAATAATTCTAAATAATTGCCTTTGTTTAAAGACGTCTCAGATTCATCGTGACCTCTTGCCGCGCCAGGAAACAGAGAGTTGAAATCAGTCTTTTCATTATATTCCTATTTCGCTCGACTTTTTCATTGTGTTTCAAAGCTGCAAGACGCATCGCCTCAGAAAGTGCATGGTCAATTCTAGCGGTACCTAAATGATTATATTTAACAGCTGCTGTGATGTGTGAAATTGAACATTCATTTTTTTTTGCCTTAGAAAGACAATTTTTAAGACTTTCCTCACCAACCCCTCTTTTGCCCCATTCTAAATTGTCTTTAGCAAAAAGCACACAATAAAAACAAAATAATCTATTTCGGGTAGCACTACCACTCAACCATGGTTTCGACTCGTACCATTGTCTCTGAAACCGTCTTACAAACTTTCCATCGGTTTTCTGAAGTGACAAGCTTGGCGTGGGCTTCCGTTCTTTCACCTGGAATTTTTCCTCCAAAGAGAGTTGAGAAAAAAATGTTGGATTTTCAATAAGAAAATTCAATGGATCATGAGATGTATTGAACGCATCCGTTGAAACGCATGTGTCGTGTAGATTAGCGTACTTATGCCTACTATTTGTTTTCAACTACTCTGTAACACAAACACCCCACACAGTAAGATACAAATATATTAATAGAAACACACTTCACTGCACTTAACATTCCACACTGGCAATAGGCTGCACAGATTGGTATCATTCACCGTGTAGCCAGGACTGCCAACATGTCAAAAGAGCACATTAAAAAAACCATTCTGCAAGTTAAGTTATGTATTTTAAAGTAACACATAATGAGATTTATCTTAAATTCATTTTTTTGCGTATGTCTGGGTCCTGTTCAGATTTATGTCCATGTTCAATAATTTTTCATGTCAGAAAATTATGCTATCTTGCATTTAATGTCGTTGACAACCCTGTAACCAGTGCTGTGCTGTCTTAGTTCTGCCAAACACCCCTAGATTGCAGCAGTTATCGTTGTGGCGTTTCTATCTCCAGGAGTCCTTGGGCAAGCCTTAACGCACAAGTTTACAAGATACACCCCCTCTTCACCCCGCCCACCAAGTAGTTGCTACTGCGTCTGCGCGCGTGAGGCTGAGTTTAGGTGAATAGCTATTGGTTGATTTGGTTGTGAGCAGACACGACGCTAGGCAGCGCGAGTTCAAATATATAATATTCGAAATATCAATCGAAAAACACCAATAACAGCCGAAGAAAACTAATTTAACTTTTTTTACGGATAGGCTGAGCCTCAGCGCCCTAATGGGCGCCTCGCCCCTGGTTCCCCGCCTTCGGCATTTTTACTAATATATAATAGATCACATGGAATACAACAAAAGAGTCAACAACATTAACGGTATTAAGTTCTGGGGGAGGTACGTTGACAACATTTTCGTCATCCTTGATACCACTAACATTAACATAGATCAACTCTTGAATGCACTAAACAAATTAGACAACAACATCAGCTTCACCGCAGAATTGGAAACAAATGGCTCCATCCATTATTTAGACCTCAACATCAAAAAGAACAACAAACGCCTCAACTACAGTATCGACAGGAAACTAACGCAAATGAACACAGTAATTAAGAATGACTCCAATCATATTGAAGGCTACAAAAGAGCAGCATTTATCAGTTTTCTCAACAGAGCAATTAACATGGAACAGGCATATGAAGATGACATTTCTATTATCCATCAAATAGGAGAAGCAAATGGGTAGAGCAAAACTTACGTAAACAACATAGTCAGCAAAATAAAAAATAAGCCCAAATCTAAATTGATACGCGAAAATAAAGAAAAATCTACTTACGCCGTTTTTACCAACACTAATTGTCTAACATATTACGCAACCACCACATTCAAGAAGTACAGCATGAAAATAGCTTTCAAAACCACCAATAATTATCATAAAATATTTTTCAACTCCAAGCATGTCAACGAGTCAAACAAATACAACAAATGCAACGATTATGAAGCTGATTTTGTGGGACAAACAGGCCGCAATTTTAATATTAGATTTAACAAACACCTGAATGCCTTTAAGCACAATAAGTTCTCGGCCATGGGTTTATGAATGAGAAAGGTCACAAGTTCACGAGGATAGATAATGACATGGAGATTCTTCATTATGCGAACAAAGGTACCATGATGAACATCTTGGAACAGATCGAGATTAATACAGTGCAAATATCAACCCCACCCACAATCTTAAAGAAATTTACTTTGATACAAATATTCTTTATGACACTTTAATGGATTTATTCTCCAAGATTATTTAATTTAGTACACCACAACATTTCATAACACAACACGCAATTTCATGTTACCTGCCTCCGCTCCCCCCCACTGTTCTCTACTCCCACGCCCACTAGTTTGTTGATGTTTTTCCCCTACATCCACCTTTCTTTCCCTTGTGATATTTTCATCCATATGCGGTCCCCTCTCACACCTTCCTTGTTTCCCCTCCGACACCCCCCCCCCCCCCCCCCCCCCCCTCTTTCCGTCCCAGGCCGCTCTTTTCGTTTTCAACACCACATTCAGTACTACTCTGTGGAGCAACGCTCACACACATCTCAGGTCACGCTTTGGCCCCGAGCATCTCTCTCGACAGGTAAGCGAATACGATAACACACGTAGATTTACATGCAATCATATCACACAGATTTTTAACGTATTTTCTTCTTTCCCTTCTCCAGTTTGCTTTTCAAGGGTGGAACTTATTCACAATAAATGCCGGTTGCCCTGCACACCTTAGATTTATTGCCTACGACACGTATTTTTTATGTTGTAATCCATGCTATTTTAACTATTTTCAAGGTTTTTCTGCTAATGGGTTCTTTTCCGATAATTTTTTTCTCAATTCTAGATTTTGTTGCCAGATGGTGTAGAGTTCACATCTAAGGTTTCAAAGTTTCCTCCAGTGAATAATTAATAATTGAAGACATATCCATACCAGTCCATCAAATTCAAGTGTTTTTTTACATGGTGTACTCGAATTTTATTGTTAAGAATTGCTTTGAGGCAGTGAAGGGAATGAAGCCTCCTTTGTGTTAAATTTGATGTCTGGAAACACGTTCAGATGGGACAACAGGTCAGTCGGCTCGCAAAGAAAAAAACGGGACAAATCACAAAATTTGGTACGAGAAAGTCTAGGCGTACTGGCAGAATCTTGTTTTGAAAGGAAGGCCGCGCCAGTCGCAGAGAGTCGCGTGTATCAGCAAGCATATGTTAGGGGCAACTAGACTAACCCGCACGACACAACGTGTGGATAGAAGTGGGGTGAGGGAAGTCGCGCACCACCCAGGTCACGTGGACGACTGCAGCTAATTATTAAAAAGAATTTATACACATTATGAAGCTTTCCATTGCTAATTAGCAATTATTTGAAAGAAATATTAATGGTTAAGAAAATGCAATAATTTATTCAAGAAATTATCTGTATATTAATTTTTATCTAAGAAGTCTCAGAGAAGCAGAAACTACATGTTTTTAGGATTCCACCAAATCTTCGGGCTGTTTGAGAGAAGACACTATCTTGGACGTGGAGGGGGGGAGCCCGCAAAAGGAATTGGGACTCTTATCTTGTGACACTTTAATGGAACAGACGTGTTACTTGGTATATTACACCAATATCCACTTAACAATACAAAAATGTTTTTATACGATGTCCTTATACTCTTTGATACAAGTTTCGGCTCTGTGAGCCTTCTTCAGTCAAACACATTAATGATTCTCATATGACGGTCTATGTGTTGATCTTGTTAAGGAACTTTTAAAAAAAATCTTTTTACAATCGTCAAAGTTATTTAAAAATGGACATAAAATGCTTAAAGAATTCGACTATGTGCAGAAGTTCAGGTCATAGGCCCTTCGTTGTTGAAATCCCAATTCAAACACAGGACCCCATTGTACAAGTATCTTGTAAAAAATCGGTATGAAAAATCCTTGTGGCTACGGGTGAACGGAAGTTCCTTGCTTAAAACTATAAAATTTTGGTTCAACAACCGTAGATTTGAAGACGCTGGAGATAACACCTCACTATTTGAAGGATATACAGCAGATGTGTTGTTGTTGATCTGCTTTGATCACTGGCAAAGGACCTATGACCTGAACTTCTGCACATAGTCGAATTCTTTAAGCATTTTATGTCCATTTTTAAATAACTTTGACGATTGTAAAAAGATTTTTTTTTAAAGTTCCTTAACTAGATCAACACATAGACTGTCATATGAGAATCATTAATGTGTTTGACTGAAGAAGGCTCACAGAGACGAAACATGCATCAAAGAGTGTATAAAAACATTTTTGTATTGTAAAGTGGAATATTGGTGTAATATACCATAATCAATACGGGAAAATCTAGAATAATGACTAAAGCCATAGATATTCATCATGTTACTTGGTGTTCAAGGGAAGTGCGGACGCAAAGTATTTCGGTTAACGGGAAGCGAAGTGATAATCTGGGTCAAGTGTAGGCTCAAGACCGCACTTGATAACATTATATAAAATTGGGAAGTGAACTTAGAATATTTTGAAGTGAACATTTATATAAGTTAAGTGAACAATTGAATATTGAGATAAACATTAACTATTGAACTACGTAATTATTACGAGCAATTGTTGCAATTGATTATTATTATTATTGTAAAGCCGGCTCCAACGAACATTATACTCAAGCAGAGCTATACAAAGTTACGATATTGCATTCAATATTATCAAAGATAGTCTACGAGGAATATTTCGCAAAATTTATTTATTCCAATATTATTACGATGAATATCATATTGAAATTGGGAAAGACACTTCTGAACTTTATTAAGGTGGAAGAGATGGCATACTAAATACATGGAGGAAACGTAATATACAGGATGCTGAAGATATTTGAAGTTAACTAAAATGAAGCAGAGAAGACTATGGTTTTCGCCAACATTTTAGAAATTTATCAGATAATAAGATCACAATGATTTTTACGAGAAATACTACTACTATGAATATCTACAAGACTATTTCATCACAAAGTTATCAGGCGTTCTATCCGAGAAGAGGAGGGAAGGCCGGAGATCGGAGTCGAACCGAGGGAAGAATCCAGAACGAGGCGATGGTGTTCAGAAAGGTAATCCAATCCAGAATAGGCGTGGAATTCATCACGAAGATGCTAGGCGATTTCCGAGGTGTGAGAAAGGCGATTAAGGACAAGGCAGGAAGGGTGATGCTATTCCAGCATTATCATTATCCAGCTAAGATCAAGACGGACCTCAACTAGACAACTTTAAGTCGACACCAGGTAGAATGAATCCAACAAGTAGTATTTTTGTAGAGTGAAGACACTTTTTAATCTATCTGAAGTAACATTTTCGATAGCTGGCTGTAGGAATTTAATTATCTGCATTTTGGAGTATTATAGATATTTTTGTCAATCTGGATTAGCTTAATTTCACATCTGAGTTGAATGTTGAAGATTTTCAAATTTTGAGTTTATGATAATTAGAATTTTTGTATTTGAGGACGCAGACCATATTTTTGGATTTTAGGATTTTTAGGATTTGCGACTAGATTTTAGTTCCTGAGATTTTTGTGATATGCGAATCCGATTTTTATTCTTTGTCATATTAGGATAGATGACCGTTTCTTGATCATTTTTATTTTCGTACAATTTCAAAAGTTGATATGACTGACAGCGGAGGACCGATATTTTGAAGTATGATTTTCTGTTATAAAAATTCATCGATAGAAATGGTGATAAGCAATACTTTTATTAATATCGTAGAAAACCTTATGGGTTTCATGGAAACATTTCAACAACGAATTAAACATTTTGTAATACTGAAAGGAAACACTACTAAGAAATATTGTGTAAACAGTAATATTGTGGAATGCATTTGTCGCATTTGGAAACCAGAAGGCACTAGAGTTATTATTATTATGAACCATATTGAGTTACATTGTGGAAATGATTGAAGAGGTTAGTAATTGATTTAATATTCATGGTAGAGATCTGTATGAGTAATTTTAAAAATCTAAGGCTGATAGTTTACGTAAGGTCGTTGACTTTGGTGATAGTGTTGAAACACAGTCAAATTCATTGTGTATTTTGAAGCTGATGGATGGTATTCCAGCTTATTGTTGCAAAGGTTTGCATTTTGAAGTGAATGTGGCAATGTGCGAGTTTAACATTGTTCCACGATAGGCAAGTAAATGGTAATTATTAATTGTCGGCGAAGTTATGTTGTGGATATGTGTAGAAGACACAGTGATAGAAATTTATGTGTTCGAAGATTTAGTCACTTGTAATGAAGTCAGATAGGTTTCTATTTGAGATCAGCTGTTATTATTATTGTACTGTTGGAAGATGCTCAGATCTAAATTACTGATGGCTCAGGTATATCACAGAAAGTTGAAACAATGATAATTGTTAGTTAAAGTGGAACGAAGTTTATCAATATTACCATAGTATTTTTATTGGATTAAAAGGCACTAGAGTTGATATTATTGTGATCTAGGAATTCATTTGTACTTATTTTGATGAGTAATAATGATGTAGACCAAGGTTAGTGGCAGGATTCACGAGTTGGGTAAATATTTTGAGTAGAGGGTGTGAATATGTAAATACTCATGTAGATATTAATTATAGACCGAATATTTAGTATTTTAATAGAATAGGGATTAATCAGGATTAAGGAGAATTGTATAGAGTCCAATATGGTCAATGTAATAGCAAAAGGCCCTCACTAATTTTATTTTCCGAGATAGGTCATTTTAAAACCACCTTTTATTTTACTCCTTAAACTAGGGCACAGCGTTTCGATTACTTTACTGATTTAATATTTTAGCTAGATTAGATAGATATTATTTTATCCAGGAATCATTCTTTTATTTTATTGTAATTGTTATATTATGAATAAATCAAACAGATACGTGTTTACGTAATTCTGACGTTTTATAGAAATCTGGAGTTATAATTTGCAGATAATTGGGGAAATATTGTGCTATAGTGGTGAGATAGGACTTGTTTGCCCACAAATACTACCTAATCCCCCGAGTGTTTAAAGGGTTTCTCACTCTCCTGTGATACGAATTTCCAGCCAACCCCATAGTTTAGTTCTACAGCACAATGATGACTAGCCGTACCCCTTCTGTTTTATTTGCCAGTAGTTCTTCGCAGTTTTTCTAGCCGGGGACTACAAGTTGCTGCAATCCATCTCCATCTTCAGATTCTGGCAGATATCTCTCTGGATACGAGACAATGGCTAACAGTTATTGCCACCCAATCAAGAAAAGTAACAAGAACTGTTCAGTAAACATTAAGATCAGACCCCATTCCAGTGTCAAATTGGACCGTGACGCTATGTTAATCTATTATTACTGCATTTAACAGCAGCTTCAGTGTCTATTCGAATAACTTTTAATTTGCAGTTGTAATTGAAGCTTCTTAAATTAAGTTTTAAGCATGACAAGATGCTTAATATGTGTGCTATAAATTTCAAAATATTTTATTTCCAGGTCAGATTGAAATAATTGGTCACCTCGCTTATGATATTAAGGGCATTAGTAATTTCATAAAACATACACAATGGACTAAATCATGCATGTTTTAATGAAAAACTAGTTTTTTTTATATGATGTTCATCTGGTTGGCAATGTTTACACCGTGTTTATAAGGCTGAAGAAGGGAATTATGGTCAATCCCGAAACATGTCCTTAATTAAAGTTTGACTTTTCAAACTTTTTTGTATGATTGGGCAGAAAATAACAGTTCTTTTCAAATTGGCAACGACTACAACGGCTGCTCCAAGGATTCTGGATGGAGTGGTCAACAGACTACATCTCCCACCTGCAGCAGAGGAGTAAATGGACACTAGCAAACAACAATGTACAACATGGCACAGTAGTGATCGTGAAGGAGGACAACAACCCTCCTCTGTGCTGGAAGCTCGCGGTGATTGATCAGGTCCACCCTGGAGCTGATGGACTGGTGCGGGTGTCCACTGTCCGTATGTTGCCTGGAGTATTTAAAAGGCCCATCACAAAACTCTGCCCACCCCCCATGTCTCAAGCAGGTGATACCTGAACGGTGTGTTTTGTATTGTCTATACAATTGTGCTTCTTTGCCTGTGTGTGAAAAAAGTGTCCAACCCTTTTTGCTGGCAGCATGTTTGTTTATCATATTCGCTGCGGTAGCTTGATGATCGCGGTCGCTTTGCTCTGAGCTGATTTGCCAGGCTCTCGCCAGAGGTCGGATGATGCTCCGTGGATCATCGTTGTCCAATGGGATGCAGAGGAGGAATGCTGGGACACTCTCTCTCCAGGGGTTACAAATATGGAGGGCCCAAGCTCAGGGTTAAGAGTGAAGACCTCAACGGCGAATAAGGTGGAGAAGATGGACTTCAGTACAGCGTATGAGGCGGAGGAGGCACCCCAGTGCTCGGGGTTGATAAGAGTAAAAGGTATATGGATGTCCATATATCCAACTCACTAGTGTCTGTTCTGGCATCCAGCGGCTAGTGAGCAGCGTCTGTTCACCTAGTTGGTGCGGCTGTTCGAAGTACGGCTTAATCTCAACAATAAAGTCTTAAAATCTTGTGATCTCCATCGGAGGTCACCACAAACAATCTTCAACTTGAAGCAACCATGGCAGAACGACAGGAAAAGATTCCACTACCCCAGGCCCCAGTCAATAGATTGGATCCCTGTTCTGGTCATAGGATTCTGGGGGACCAGACATGTCATGTAGAGAAGGATTGGAGCTTCTCAAAACCTCTTCGACCTAAACGAAAGTGTTTCATAGGTACACTTAACGTGAACACTTTGCTTAAGCCTGGGAAACTCAAACATCTAACGAATACGCTTGATAAATTCAGCATCAAAATTTTGGCATTGCAGGAAACACGATTTACAGATGAAAATCACTTTGATTCTGAGAATTACAGGCTCTATAAAGGAAAACCTGCAGTGCAGATCAACACAGTACCAAGACAATTTGGCACAGGTTTTGCGGTTAGCAAGTCCGTCACAGATTCAGTAATTGATTTTACTTCACCATCAGAAAGACTCTCAACACTCTCAATAAAATCGGGAAACAAGGTATACACACTGATTAACGTGCATGCACCAACAAATGACTACAACAGGAAAGACCCTCAGGTAATAGAAGACTTCTGGGAACTTCTGGAGGAAATCACGAACAAAATTCCCAAACATCATGTCAAAATTCTACTGGGGGATTTTAATGGTCAGTTAGGAAAAGAAAAGAAATATAGGAGAATTACAGGACCATACACTGCTCATAGCAGAACCAATAAAAATGGTGAACACCTTATAAGCTTCTGTCAAAATTTCAATCTCCAAATTATGTCAACACAATTCCAGAAGCCTACGCGTAAATTAACAACATGGATATCCCCCAATGAAACACTTGGAGAATTCCAGATTGACCACGTTGCTATCTCTAGAAGGAACGCTAAAGAAGTCCTTAATGTGAAAACCAGGAGAGGATTCTTTGACTCAGATCATCATTTACTACAAATCAAGGTAAAATTTCAACCCAACAGACAAAGGACAAGGGGAACCCAGCTTTTCCGAACTGATCCAGAATACTTTGAATTCAACAAGATGAACATCATTGAAGAAATCCGTCAAATGGATACCACGAGCTGGTCTGAACTTGCAGAGAAAATGAAACAAGCAATAAAATTCGGTCAACCTCCAAGAAAGAGAAATCATAGGTGGTGGAACATCACATGCGATCATGCTATTGAATATAGGTTTAAAGCATGGAATAATTTCAATAGCCATAAAACAACAGAAAAATGGCAAGAATTTGTGCATGTTCGGAAAAACACTTCTAAAATTATTCGCCGAGAAAAGCGCAATTATGATAATAATAGGCTAAATGAAATAGAACAGGACTTCACTAAGAACACCAGAAATTTTTACAAGACCTTTAGAGAAAATATAGCAGGCTTTCAACCTCCTAGTTTAGGCTTCCAACGACCTGATGGATCTCTGGAAACAAATACGAGCAATAATTGTGAAATTCTAGCTAAATATTTCAGTACACTCCTTAATTGCGAAGCACCTTCTGAACAACTTCAATTTGCAAAACCAGTGCCCAACCTTGATTCACTTCCACCATCACATGAAGAAATAGTGGACATAATCAAGTCATTAAAAAACAATAGAGCTCCTGGTGAAGATGGACTTATTGCAGAAGTTTGGAAATTGGATCATGAACAAACACATAACACCAAAAATTCATGTCTGGAAAACAGAGAAAATCCCAAAAGAATGGAAGAGTGCTTTGATATACCCACTCCATAAGAAGGGAAGCAAAACTGATCCGAATAATTATAGAGGAATTTCGCTTCTTCCAGTCGCTTATAAAATTCTCTCTAAAGCTTTGCTGAATCGACTCGAGCCACAGGTGGACCACCATATTGGAGAATATCAGGCAGGTTTCAGGAAGGGAAGATCCTGTATTGAGCAGATCTGGAACCTCAAGACCATACTGCACATCCGACGATGCAGGAACACTACAGTCACATTTGTGGATTTCAAAAAGGCTTACGATTCGGTTGACAGACAAACCTTGTTTAACAGACTAGAAGAATTAGGAGTTGACAGGAAGACCAGGGCCATCATCCAGGAAACATTATTGGGAACTACCTCAAAGGTGAAATTCATGGGAGAAATCTCTAACTCTTTTGCAATACATACTGGAATTCGACAAGGGGATGGTTTATCACCATTCTTGTTCAACATCGTACTGGACAAAATCATCACAGAATGGGAAAAGCATGTGAAAGGTATCCAAATTGGAAAGGAGAAAGGGAAAAGAGTCACTGTGAAATGCTTGGCCTTTGCAGATGATCTGGCCATCTTAACAAACAACAAGGATGAAGCCATATTAGCGCTAGAGAAACTACATGAAATCTCCAGTAAAACGGGACTTGATATTTCCTATGAAAAAACACAGTATATGGATACCAAATCAACAGGAAACATCACCTTGCGAACGCAATATGGAAAAATCTCGCAGGTCACTCACTTCAAATATTTAGGAGAAGCCATCCAACCCACAGGATTGAACACAATTTCTAATGCAGATAGAAAAGTAAAATTGCAGAAGGCGTACAAGCTGACATGGAATCATTATAACAAAAGAGCAGTATCTCGCAATGCAAAATTGCGCCATTATAACACAGTTGTCTTGCCTGAAGCCTTGTACGCGGCAGAAACCACCGTCATTAGAGAAATGACAAGAATTCATGATATTGAGAAACAGGAACGAAAAATTCTTAGGAAAATCCATGGCGCTGTTTTCCGTAATGGAATTTGGGTCAGGAGACCAACAAAGGAACTTTATGAAAATACAGGCACCATTATAGATAAATTTAGGTAGAGACGTCTGCAGTTCTATGGACACATATATAGGATGGATGAGAACAGACTCACTAAGAAGATTTCCAATATCGTGAATGCAAGTAAATTAAAGACCAGTTGGATTAAAGAAGTACATGAAGACATGGAATTACTTAAAATCTCTGAAGACGACATTAAGGACAGAGAACAATTTAGAAATAAAATCAGAAACACAAAAATTGTACAAGTTTCAAGGAAAGATACATCAGGGAAAAAATGGACAGAGGAAAGGAAGAAAAAGCACAGTGAACTAATGAAGAGGTTTTGGGAAGAAGAGAGGAAAAGGAAGTGAAGCTGTGATTGGCTCAAGTTCTCACGCTCTGCTGAAGGGGAATAATCGGAAATAATAATATTCGTAAAGTAATAGTCCACAGAAATCCAGCGATTTCACCGGCTACCACACTTCATCAATACCTACATCTACCTACAGTCCACTTAGTATTTATTCTATCTTTGATATATTCTTCTAATATACGTACAAAGTAGTTTTTTCCTGAATTGCGACTTTTTTTTTCTCATTCTCTTTCCCAATCTTATTTCCTTTCAAACCACCAACAGAGGTTATTATTATGCTTGCTTTCTCCTACTGCTTTGTATATATTTTGTTCTTTAGTCTTTTCACAGTGAATTTATATGTTTTCTTCAATTTATCTTAAATGTCATTCTTTTTTTTTTTCATCTCTCGGTATGATGATTAACAACTTTATGTCATACATTTAACGCTGGTACTTTGCTCACACGACAACAGATGTTGCTAAGGGACCCTCATCAGCTCCTGCTGGTTATCCACTTTCGTCAGCTCCCGCTGATTATCTAGCTGGTTAACCAACTTCATCAAGTCCTGCCGATTAACACATGAAGAAAGTTGAAATTTCTTATATTTAGAGTTAATTTTGTTTTGTAATGTTTGTCTCTCTGTGCTTCCACGTCACTCACCTATCCCTTCTTCTCCTCCTTCGGCTCTGCCTGCCAATTGCTGCCTCACTCTACTTCAGTGACGTAACACTCCAGTGTCTCTCTCTCTCTCTCGAGGCAATCACGCATCCAGCAGTCATCTTATAATGGTTTGAATTACCATTCTTTTCTCGCCATGCCATGATGACTTGGTGATTGCATTCTACAAGTTTCTTCAATCTCTACAATGCCAAGATAAGTAAAGATTTTAGAGTATTTTAAACTCTGTCTAAAAGGGGCACTCCTTTTACCACATTTGGAACTCTCATTCAAATTGCTATTCTATCCCGTTGGCTGGGAATGCAATAATTTAGTGGTTTCTGATCAAAGTCGCTTTCAACAAGGGAATTTCACTCCTGCTTAATGCTAATTAAAGTTGAATGATCAACTTTACATGGGATTTTCCTTACCTTCTCATCTGTCATAACGGGTAAAACATTTACTCTCACCGAGAGATTCTAACTTCAAGCAATTGTACTATGTTAAAAGTCATTTATTTGACTCTATGTGGGATTACCTTGATTGCTTCATACTATTTGTTATTGGGCTAAAATTCTTAACCCCTTCGTGGGACCCACACTTCGCCCCATTAAACTAGGCCAAAAACTTTGTACCAGTTCAACAAGCGTTTTGCAAGATCTATCAAAACTACAATGACATTGAAACAAAACCACTGCTTAATCTGTGAAAATAATTAATTGTGTAGATAAGTGATATTCCCATTCTAAAACTCTCAACAGTACGACGTGTCCAGAAATTAGACAGACTCTAGTGAAACAATCCTTAATTTTCTTCCTCCCATTTTCTACCCCAATAACCGGTTAACAATTTAATCTTAAAAAACCTGTGAAATCTTCTGTTTTTTTAACGTTGAAGCAAGACTGTAACAAGAGTTACAGTCTCTTGTAACTGTACTTGTAATTCTGTATCAAATCTTTAGTGGTATTTGTATACAGTAGAACGTTGTTTATCCAAGCGTCAAACAACCGGAACGTCAATTATCCGGACGAGCAAAAAAAAGCAAAAGACGGAGCAGCGCGCGTTTAATGTACTGTGTCATGCGGAGGAGCGCGCTGCCTACAGTAGTGAGTCGGTTCTCATTTTCAATTGTTGCCTCCTGCCGTTCGTTTACTCCATAATGTTTCAACGTGTTACAGTAGTGAGTGTGCGTACTGTACTGTATTACGTTGTGAAAATGGCTTCTACGAGTGCCAAAGAGGAAAAACGATATTGCAATGTTTTATCGATGATAATAATATTATTGGTTTTACGTCCCTTTTAACCACTCTGGCTTTTAGAGATGCAGGGGTGCCGGATTTTGCCCCAAAGGGGATCTTTAACGTGGCAGTCAATCTACTGACACCCTCAAATGCCAGCTGACTGCGCCAGGATACAAACCTTGCAGTGTTGGAAAATCCGCAATTTATAATTTGAAGAACCAAAAAGGTGAAATTCTGAATTATGCATCGAAGTTAGATGGTGAAGAAGAGTATAAAAAGAGAAAAACCATGAAATCAGCTACGGATGAAAAATTGAAAAAAGTGGCGTAGTTATGGTTTATTCAGTCAAGAAGTAAGCGAGATACTATTTCTGGACCTTTGTTTTGCAGCTAAATGAGAAGCTTGGTGGTTTTCACCATAATGTGCTGTGTATGTTCTTCCTATGACATTATGGGGTTTGAAAAGCTGGAAAGCACCAAACTTTGGTTCTTCCTATGAAATAAACTAATGTTTGATTATCCAGAAAAGTCGTTATCCGGAACAGTTTCGGTCCCAATTAGTCCAGATAAACGACGTTCTACTGTACCACATCCTTAGTCCCAACTGACAAATTGTCGGAACTTTAAATGCATTTCATGCAAGTATTTTAGATTTGTGTTCTAAACACTGCTGAGCCCTAGTATTAGGATCATGCCTGTCCTTATCAGTAGTATACTGATTTCTGCTGCACCATAGAGTCAAGGATTACTCTTAATCTTTTAAGCATCTCAGTTTTGATTACTGAATGCTGCTGAGCACGAATTTGTAAGCTCACTTTTAATTATTTATCTTAACTCATTCTTGCCCAGTATGATTACTTACAAGCAAACCTTATTTTAGTCAAGTTTCTCAAAGAACAATTTGGGATGAGTCATGCATACTTGCTTATTTGTTTATTGTTGTGCTCTAACCAGAAAAAAAACTTGTTCAATTTAGATCCTTGTAGTCAAGTTTGTGGATCTTTTCACAGTTCTTTTTAGATCGTCTATTGCAGGGTGAGGGCTGGCTCCGTCAGTTTTCTACCCGTTCACAATTTTCAATCTATCTCTCTTGATTATTGCTTGTTTCCTCTAGTCAAGACTGTGTTGAGTCTCAATTCCTTTCATTAGCATTCCTTCTTATGAGAAATTTAGCTTGAATGTTAAGCACAACAGTAAATTCATCCTTTTGTATTGCAGTCCTTAGCTTATTCATGAATGCAAAAGTTGCATCTCTCCCTTGTGAAAAATACCAAAACATTGTTAATAATAAATATTAAGAAAAAAGGTCTCCTGCCTTTTAAAGAGTGTTTTACTATTTTTATTTGTATATTTACTATAAATAGCATCCCTTTTTTAATATTCACTTGTATTGTATTGTGTTTTGTTAAATACACTGAGTTATCCTAGTTTCCAATCATTGCTTATTAGTTATTACTCTTCCACACCTATTTCAATTGTCTTACTTCATCTTCCCTTGTGTAGTAATTGTACCTTCCCATTTACTCTAATCTTCATAAACAATCTTCGTCACAATCAATCAAACCATAATCAAACTGAATTCCATAAACATAATCAACTATTAAAACTGGAACTTTTCTCGTGTCTTAATACGCACCAGTAAGGGACTCAATAAAACTGATAGCAATATCAGCATTATCCGTGATTATAATAGGCAGCGTGTGCTGTATAACGTGGTACAGCAGGTTCGGCCAGCATTTGAAGCTCAGTAACCTTCCTTTTGAGGTTGCAAAACATCATTCCAAGGGTTTTCCCAAGCATAATGTATACCTCAGTAGGTTATGAAGGCATTCTTATTTCAGTTTCTCATGTCTTGTAAAGTGAAAGTTTACCATATCATGTTTTAGTCACGTGTCACATGTTCTGAATTTCAATTTAATGAAACGTTAAGTGCAGTAAAGTCACATAAACAAAAATCCTGTTCAGTGAGTGAAAAGCTTCAAATTCATGTATACAGTTGTAGTGCATTAAATTAAAGGGTTTGCCCATCTCTTATGTAATTTGTCATTTCCTTAACAGCTGAATTTCAATCATTCACGATACATCGTGGGTTTAAGGATGTCCTCCCAACGAGTGCATAATATTGGGTTTTCTACTGTATCACCAACCTAGTAGCAGAAGTAGAAGAGGCCATAAGCACATTACCTTCAAAAGAACAAAACTTGGTAAGGTTTGGAACCAATAGGCAAATTTGAGCAAAAATCAAGAAACAAATCATAAAGCATATCAGCATAGTGTTTGAGGGTCAAAATCCTCTCAACATAGTAAGCATGAACCTGAGAATTCCAACGGCAAGAGTGTTGCCGAAAAAAGTAGAAAGATGGCCCCATAAGACCGATCATAAACTTCAAAAAGAGTCCAACTCACAAACTTGCTAAATACGTTGAACATTTTTTTAAAAATCATAAAAATGAAGCCAAATACTAGCTACATAAATTCAATAGACTTTAGTTACAAAACAACAAACCTAATAAGACAGTAAATATACCATGCACTTGTACGATATATAAGATATGTATTCCAACACACTCACAAAAAAGGCATAGACAAAAGGCAAAAGAAAATTTACAGAAACAAGACAATCTAAGCAAAATAGAAAAAGATGGGTTCATATCATTATTTAAGATTTTACTGGATAATACATATTTCATATTGAATCCTATTATGATAAATGATAAGGAAAATACAGACTGTCATAAAATAGCAAACCACTGCTGTAGACATTTCACTTCAATTAGACTATCAAAACAGAAAAAGAAAGAAGACAAGACTCTCAAAAAAATAGTCAAAAAATCATGAATAATAATGCAGATGAAATCTTGAGCAATAAATTTTCAATGGAATGTTAGCAATAAAGAACACACAAGTGAGAAAACAACCAGGACCACATGAGATTCATAAAAAATCTAGGTCCATCTGCTCTAAACATCCTGCTACACATATTCAACAAATTTTGGACATCAAATGATAACCTACCTAAAGACTGGACCAAAGCAACCATCATTCCAATCTTAAAACCAGGCAAGCCAAAAAACCAAGTCCCCTCGTACCGACCTATAGCACTTACCTCCATTCTGGTAAAAATTCTAGAAAGGATGATTACAAATAGACTCAATTGGTACTTGGAAACAAAATCTCTTCTATCTGAAGAACAAGCAGGGTTCAGACAAAACAGGTCCTCCTCCCACCAAATAATGAGATTTACACAAGCTGTTAAAGAAGCCTTTAACAAAAGGGAAAGTGTTCTTGCAGTTTTCATCGATTTTAAAGGAGCCTATGACACTGTATGGCGAAACATGCTGCTAAAGAAACTTATCAACTTCAAAGTAAATGGATGTATGTTAAACTGGTTTTCAAGATTCCTTTCACAAAGAATGATCAATGTTCGTTACAACAACAAAACTTCAGGTTGCAAGCAATCAAAACTAGGCCTCCCACAAGGAGCTGTATCAAGCACAACTTTATTCAATGTGTACATCAACGATCTTCCAAAAACAATAAAGAAAGTAGGTAATGTGAATATCAGCATGTTTGCAGACGATGTTATCATTTGGACCACAGCACGTAACAGCCCAAATCAGCAAATGCTTCTTGAACACAGAATGAACCAGGTACTTATAAAACTCAAAAAACTGGACTGAAAACAATAATATGGAAATCAATACTTCCAAAACAGTATACCAGTTTTTCTCCCTGAGACACCACAATCCAACTTTTAGTCTCAAATTTAGTATTCAAGACCTTCCAAAAAGTGAAAGTACAAAGTACCTAGGTATCATCATGGACAAGAAGCTGAACTGGACCAAACACATAAAACATGTGGAGGATAAGGTAAGCAAACGGATGAAATTACTGAAGAGACTAGCAGGAGCTACTTGGGGGAGCACTCAAGACACACTCAACAAAACCTACAATACTTACATCAAACCTATCATAAAATATGGCAGTGAAGTACTCTCTACAGCACCCCAGTCAAACATTGATCGCCTGAGAGGTGTCAGAATAATGCCCTACGAATCATAACAGGTGCAATAAAAACCACACCTATAACCGCCTTGCAATTATATACCCACAACTTACCAATAGAAGAAGAGATGAAACATCAAACAGCCAATGCATATCTCAGTATACAAAGACTACCTCAAATGACATGGATCAAAAACAGTTTCTAGCCCCAATCTTAAAACACAAAAAGATCCCTTAAGTCTCGCCAAAGAATACATCAATAAGAGCAATCTGCAAATAAAACTTGAACCACTCTGTATGCCAGTCAACCCCATTGAATATATACAAGTGACTACAGATCTTGCTTTGTTAGAAGAGGTCTGCAAGAAAGGCTCTTCACCACAAGGTCTAAAACAACTGGCCCTCTGTACAATAGAAGAAAGATATCCATCTAATCAATGGCTAAAAATATTTACAGATGGCTCACAAGACAAAGAAAATAGAACTGGAGCAGGAATACATTCATCTCTCTTCTCACTCTACTTCCCAGTAGGCCAAAACAAAACAAACTTTGATGCTGAGATAAGAGCAATTTCACATGCACTCCATCAGTTATTAGGCAGAAACATTGATTATCAAAAATGAGTTATCATTACAGATTCAAAAGCAGCCATCCAAGCCATCTCGTCAAATTATAAGCCCCAAAATAAAGAATAATATAATAATAATGTTATTGGTTCTACGTCCCTTTTAACTACACTGGCTTTTAGAGACGCCAGGGTGCCGGAATTTTGCCCCGAAGGGGATCTTTAACGTGCCAGTAAATCTACGGACGCGGCTCCCTCCCATTTGAGCACCCTCAAATGCCAGCTGACTGCGCCAGGATACGAACCTGCAACCTCGGGCCCAGCAAGCGAGAACGTTACCCTTGAGCCACGCAGCCAGCATCCAAAATGAAGAACTGAAAGAAATTTTTTGTATGATAAAAACCCTTCAAAGACTCCACAAACAAATCTCATTTCAGTGGATCCCTTCTCATGTTGGAATAGTAGGAAATGAAGAGGCAGACAGATTAGCAAAAAAAAGTACCACACTACAACAACCTGTCAGTCAGACTGATTTTATGTCAGCAAAAACGATCTTGAAGAATACTATCAAAAACAGGTATGAAGAAATGGCAAAGAAAACAGCAGAAACCAAATTATGGAAAGACATTGATGCTAAATGGGATCAATATAAATTAACACCAAGAAGAGAAGCTGTAGCCTTCTTCAGACTTAACACTGGCCACGACTGCCTTGCAGCTCATCTGAAACGAATCAACATCCTGAGATCTGAAGAATGCACACTTTGTCACGAACCTGGAAGTAAAATGGATAAGGGGCACCTGCTACATTGCAACAAACTTGATGTGACTGCTAGAACTTCTGGAAACCTCACACAACTCTATTGGAACGCAAGAAAGCTGATGGATTGGAATCCGGGCTAGCCATTAGAAACAACAACAACATATTTCATATTCAATAATGTGACTCATCAATAAACAGATGGACTGGCAATGGGATCGCCAGCATCTGGAATAATAGTGAATATATTCATAGACTATCCAGAGCATATCAAAATAATTAATCACAAACCAGGAATAAAAAATTGGGGAGGTATGTGGTTGATTTGTTTATATTATTTGAAGAAAAAAAATCAGCAGCCGACCAGTTATTGGAAAACAATAAACATATTGACAAAATAAAATTTACAGAGGAGTTCAAAAAAGAATCCATAATTAATCACTCAGAATTAAAGACTATGAAAAACAAGGACCATCTAGAATATGAAATTTACAGGAAGCCCACACAAACACTTGCAATAATAAACAAGTAGTTCCATGAAGAACTAAATAGCCTGTTTTCATATATCCTACTATGTTAATTGCCTCTATCAACATACAAAATTTCAGTTTGATTGCTGTAATAGATACGTAGATATTGAGAACCGTCGGATGGACGCCATGATGGAGTTTTATATATGTAGGTCATGGAGTTATGTACTATTAGATGAAGATTATTGCGTAGGTTAATTATTCAAATTTCAATCAATTAATTAGGACATAAGAAATAAAAACAAGATTAAAAATTTTGCACAGCCCCCATCTTGAGGTTATGAAAACAAATGAAATAGATTAGATGTCCGTAGATTCAACTTTGTATAAGCATTTACCGTACCAAGTTTATCTGCGCTCGGATGGTTAGATCGCGAGAAACGTCCATTTAAATATTTAAATTTCGCAATGCCACCATGTTGTATTTGTGCTGGTCAGGTTATTGAAATTTCCATAGGTGAACTAATGTTCACAGCCTTTATTGGCACACAAAATTTCAGTTTGGTAGCTGTCATAGATTAGTTGATATTGAGAACCGTCTAAATATTTCAGATGGTCGCCATGTTCGATTTTTAAATATGTAGGCCATAGAGTTATGTACAATTAGATGACGATTATTGCGTGGGTTAATTATTCAAACGTTGATTTCAATCGCATGATTAGAACACAAGAAATAAAACCTTAATTTGAAAATTTCGCAGCCGCCATTTTCAGGTTATGTAAACAATTGAACTAAATTAGATATCAGTGCTTTACAATGAGTATAAACATTTTCTGCGTCATGTTTCACTACGATCGGATGGTTAAATCGCGAAAATTGTGTATTTAAATGTTTCAACTTTGCTTGGCTGCCATGTTCGTTTCGTACTTAACAGGTTTCTGAAAGTCACATATGTGAACTTCTAGTAGTGCCCTTTATCACCATATAACATTTCAGGGTGATATTAGTAGTAGTTCCGGAGATATATAATGCCGGTGAAATATTTCGCACAGCCGCCATGTTGGATTGGGGAGACGTATTAACATTTTAAGGGCACGGTCGGGGTCGGACGAAATTGTACTATGTCCTTACCAAGTTTCATTAAAATGTCCTAGCCGTTTAGATTTTATTAGGGGGAGGGGCACACGTACACACACATATGGACAAAAGGTGATCTCATCAGCCTATTCTCTCATAAATTAAAGTAGGCTAAAATTTAAACCATTCACCCTGAAAGTCAAAAGAGAGCATCTTTTTATAGCTTAAAGAGAGCATTCATTATCATGTTAGAAAGCTATAAAAATGAAAATCATATCACAAATAACTTACCCACAAACTATGGCTACAAGCAAGAATACGTTAACAATATAATAAGAAAAAAAATAATTCAGAACCACTTTAGTAATGGACACCAATCATTTATTAAATTTATTAAATTATACTGTGTTCTTTCTTTAAGACGTAACGTTGCGTTGAGTTAGTGTTCCATTAAAACAGGTATCTTTTGTTTCTGGTGTGTAAACTTGCAGCGTTATACATTCCAGAATGATTTATCTAATATTCTGGTTGTAGAGAAATGGTCCATTAGAATTTGAAAAAGTTTGCAGTTATCCTATTGCCCTGTACATGGTGAATGTGTGGAAAGTTCAAATGGAGGCTGTAGCAGGGTTGGCTACAGGCAACAGCCAACAACACACAATCTTAAAGAAAGAAAAAACTATCACCTGGTTTAAATGCAGATTTATTGTCCATAAGAAATTCCAGAATGATTTATCTAATATTCTGGTTGTAGAGAAATGGTCCATTAGAATTTGAAAAAGTTTGCAGTTATCCTATTGCCCTGTACATGGTGAATGTGTGGAAAGTTCAAATGGAGGCTGTAGCAGGGTTGGCTACAGGCAACAGCCAACAACACACAATCTTAAAGAAAGAAAAAACTATCACCTGGTTTAAATGCAGATTTATTGTCCATAAGAAATTTGAGTGTAGGTTGAGAGAATTATGATGTGGATAATGAGGATGACTGTGAAAGAAGAGTTGCAGCTTCATCAACTGATACTTCTTCAGGAGTTAAATTTCCACTTCCACTGATATTTTTTTTTTTATTAAGAGGTTCTGAAAAAGCAATTTTATGCACCGATTCAACATGCTTTTTTAAAGTCACTAGCGTTGGGAGATTTTCTACCATGCAAAAAAAAATCTTCATACAAATGTGGCAATAGGAGCGATTATCAAAATAAGGGTCTATTTGAAAATAGTTCCATATTTGAATGAAAAAAATAAAAATTAAAAAAAACATTAATATTGATGATGATGATCATCATCATCATCTTGCACAGTTTACAGCCGCTGGCCGGGTCTGTTTGGAACACAAGCCTCTCCAACGTCTTCTGTCTTCCCCCACCATCTCTCAGCCTCCACCCTTGTCCAGTCTTCTCCTCTCTTCTTCACGCTTTCTTCCACCCCCTTCAACCACCTGTCTCTCGGTCTTCCTCTCGGTCTCTTTCCTTCCCACTTCGTCTCGTGTATCCTCCTGGGTATCCTCTTCTCCTCCATTCGTTTTACATTTCTCTATACCATCCTGTAATGGTTCCTCCTTCATTAATTCTCTGGTCCTCTCATTTCTTATTCTATCCATCTTTGTAGCTCCAATACTGCTTCTCAAGAACCTCATCTCACTGGCCTGTATTTTGCTCTTCTCCTTTCCTTTCATAACCCAGGTCTCCGAGGCATACGTCAGGATAGGAACATAGTACGTTTGATACATGATCTTTTTGCTGTTCTGAGGGACATCCTTTCTCCATAACATGCTTCTCACACTCCTCCGGAATGCTTCTGCCTGTCTCCCCCACTCATTTATTTCCCTATCGTTTCTTCCATTATCTTGTATCAGGCTTCCCAGATACTTGAAACTCTCCACTTTCTTCAGCTGTTCCCCACCAATTGTTATTCCCGTTGTGGTTCTTTCCTTCTTCCTTGTTGTGATCACCATCTCACTCTTATTTATGCTAAATTTCCTCCCATATCCTTGTATTATTTCTTCCCACACGTCCAACTGTTCCTGTACCTCCTCCTCGTTTCCCCAAATCATCCAATCATCTGCAAACACCATTGCTTTCATCTTTCCTTCCCCAATTACTTGTGCCACTCGGGTCATTATGTCATCCATCACCACAATGAAAAGTAACGGTGACAGTGCAATTCCTTGTTTCAGGCTGTTTCTCTGTTTCAACCAGTCCGATCTCCCTCCTCCCACTTTCACACAGCTCACGCTTCCCTTGTACATCTCCTTTATCCTCCTTATAGTCCATTTTTCTACTCCTCTCTCCTCCAGGGACTTCCATACCTTGTTTCTGCATACACTGTCATATGCTTTCTCAATGTCCAGGAAGGCCATCAGTAGATCTGTTCCATACTCATAGTGCTGTTCTTGTAACTGCCTTACAGCAAAAATCAAATCCACTGTGGACCTTCCTGCTCTGAAGCCATGTTATTCTTCCCTCATCCCTCCTTCTATGCTTTCTCCTTTCCAAAACTTTCTCAAACATCTTTGCACAATGACTCATTGTTTCCCGGTCAATGCATGTGAGATTTTCGAAGTGAAATGCCATGTCCTGTGGTTCGGATTCCACGTAAAAGGGAGGTCCCGTGGCTCATAATCACAAGATTCACGGTCACGTAAAACTTCAATCTTCCTTTTACAATGACTCATCAGTGTTATTCACCGATAGTTTCTGCATTCGGTTCTACTACCTTTCTTGATGATCGGGACAATTATTCCCTTTTTCCAGTCCTCCGGGGTCTTCCTTTCCTTCCATGCTGTCTTCATCACTCGGTACAACCATTGTATCCCCACCTCTCCTGCTGCTCTCACCATCTCCACACTCAACTCATCCACACCCGGTGCCTTCCCTCCTTTCATCTTCCTTACTGCATCTTCCACTTCTTTCCATGTTAAGTCCTTTTCTGTTTGCAGTCCATCTTCCTCTTCCCCGATTTCTTCCTCCTCGCCGTGGTTTCCATTTGGGTTCAGAAGTTCTTCAAAATATTCTTTCCACATTTTCTTCAGTTCTTTCCTATTTTCTATCTCTTGTCCCCTTTTGTTCACCATTCTAACATAATCCGTAGGATTCTTCCGCCTCTTATATTTTACCATCCCATACAGGACCTTTTTTGCACCTTCACTATCCTCCATCATCTTGGTCCACTCTTCCAACCACTTTCTTCTCTCCTCAGCCACTACTCTCTTTGCCTCCTCCTTTCTTTCTTGGTACTCTTCCCTTGTCTCTACCGTCCTATTTTGATACCACCTCCTAAAGGCTCTATTCTTTTCCCTTACTATATCTTTTGTCTTCTCATTCCACCATGGTGTTTCCTTCCACCTCTTCTTACTACTTGTCCTCCCATATACTGCTTCTGCTGCACCTACTAGTGTCTTCTTAAATCTAGCCCATTCCTCTTCCACCCCTCTTTCTTTATCTGTTGGAATTCCTTCCTTTACCATTTTGTGGTAGGCTACTCGACCCTTCTATCTCCTTTCAGTTTCCATATCCTTATATGTCTTTCCTGGTTCTCAGTCCCTTTCTTCTCCTTAATCCCTTTCAGGTTCATTACCAGCAATTGGTGGTCGCTATCCAGGTTCTCCGATGGTATAACCTTGATGTCCGTGATGTTCTTATTTAATTCTTTCTCATACAGTATTTAGTCGACCACCGACTTCCTGATGATATTGATCCAAAATATATGGTATCACAAAACACGCAGTACTTTGTCATGTGGAGGTAGCAACTGACTACCGGCATGCCAAGTTATTTACTTATTTTAAAATACATGCTGAAATAGATTGCCTATGATTGGATAATACAATCATGTGATGTGCTTTTGCCAGAAAAAGATCTATTTGATTTGTCAAAAATTTCTTGTAGACAGATTTTCATTTCTCCTCACAACATAAAGAAAGAAATTTCTACTCTTAGAAAATGATACAGAAGCACATCCTAGAAAATCCCACTCAACATTCTATTGGACTTCAATAGAAAACCTAGGCACAGACATCCTGTCTCCAACTTATACGGTAGGTCGAAAATACATCTAAAGACGGGACAAATTATGGTTTGCAGTGAGGTAATTAGATGCTTGGGTGTGTGATGAATAAGCAGGAATTGTAAGAAGGTTCTTCCTGACCACATCTCTGTTTTTATTTCTACTGTTTATGTTAATACATTTTATTTAATAGTCAACATCCTAGTACAGGGGATTCTCTTGCTGGAGCGGGCCAGCGGCCAGCTACCAGTCTTACTCGCCTTCCGCCAGCTAACTGAACTCGGGCAGCAGATTGTGCGCAGGTAAGAACCGTAACATAGTACATTAATCAATGGTAATTTCACCAACAAATCATGATTAAAGAACTTACCTTTTCGCAGAAGATGCTGAAAATGTTCTCCTTCAGCAGATATACAGGCATTGTATCGTGTAAATAAATTAGCGTTTACACGTAATTCCCTTTTGTTGTGAGGGATATCTACTGCCGTATATTGTTCTCTAGCTCCACTAGAGTACGGGTAATTGATTTGTACACTTTGTATTTTAAATTACCCCACAATTAAACATCAAACGGGCTCAGGTCCGTGCTTTGATTAATTACAGTAAACACGCAGGGTGGTACAGGAGTAGATACATAATGTAACGATGAAACTTCCAAAGATATAACAGCTTAGGCTTTCACGGCCGGCATTGATAATTAAGTACAAGTTTTTCGGGCTTGTAGGCCGTGGTCTAGACAGGATATCTCCCGACGTTTCACCGGAAACTGCGTCCAGCATTATCTAGACCACGGCCTACAAGCCCGAAAAACTTGTACTTAAACTTCCAAAGATTTAAAATTCAAGTGTTGATAATAATGTTATTGGTTGTACATCCCTTTTAACTACTGTGGCTTTTAGAGATGCCGGGGTGCCGGAATTTTGCCCCGAAGGGGCCTCAAGTGTTGAAAAATGTTGGCTATTGTCATTAGTCAGCTGAGAATCTAGGGCTTATTTGTATTTTCTGTATTTAGTTTGAGCCCACGCAATTAGTCCAGCTGCCTGGAGAGGCAAGCCAATCTTTTTAAGTACAGGCGACGACCGATACAGACCAGTAGGTGTGCGTGCTTGCTGCTACATTTACGAACTTTGGGAGTGGTTAGTTTCTATCTAGCCACACATAAGTATGGCTGCGAGGTTCACCACACAACAAAGAATTTTCATTTGCTGTACTTTTATTAAGAACGAGTCTGTTAGTGTTACATGCAGAGCATATGAATTTCTTGGTGTTAAGGTGCCTTCGGAGACCACAGTTCGGAAAGTTGTGACGAAGTTTAAGTCTACGGGATCTTTTTTAAATTAAAAAAAAAAAAAAAAACGGAGACGTCACGTTTCGACAGAAGGGAAATTAGAGGACATTACTGCTTGATTATTACGGTCACCGAGAAAATCTTTGCGAAAACTTTCTCTACAAGCCGGCATGTCATATTCAACGCATCAGAGGGCCACAAAACTAATTAAGTATCGACCGTACAACACTACTTAAGTTCAAACCTTAGTCCGAGAGACCCAGTGGCAAGAACCAACTACTGTAATTGGTTTTTCCAGTCCGTGCATGACGGAATTTTAGATCCAAAGTTAGTGTTTTTCGGTGACGAGGCGTGGTTTTCTTTACATGGACGTGTGAATTCCCCAAAACAATCAATACTGGTCACCTGTGAACCCAAGACTGATACACCAAAACCCCTTGCTTGACCCAAAAATCGGTGTGTGGTGCGCAGTAACCACAAAAAGAATTATAGCACTTGTTTTTTTCCGTGAAACTATTAATTCTGCTCAATACGTTTAGGTTATTTTGAATAATTTCTTTGTTCAGTTAACAGACAGGGGAAGATTGTACATTTTTTTTCCAGCAAGACGGTGTAACTGTGCATACTGTGCACAATTCCGTGGACGCAATAAGTGCTGTGTTTGGTGACAGGGTGATTAGTGCTGGATTGTGGCCGCCTTGAAGCCCGGATTTAACACCGTGTGATTTTTACTTGTGGTGTGACTTAATAGTACATTATGCAACGAGCCTATAATGGCTGTAATTAAGACACGAGTACGGTATGTTTATAAAACGAGCGTATGCGAGTTTTATAATTACCATACGAGTGTCTTAATTACCATTATAAGTGAGTTGCATATGACTGTTTATGTTCGACTATAATTATTATAACTATTTTATGTTCGAAGATAAATATTCATAAATATCTGTAGAGATTTCGCCAGTTTTATGTACTGAACAGAGCACATGAGACGCAGAGAATGCCTTGTATTTGACCATGGCCACCTCGATTACTCTACTATGACACTAGGCAACGCAGTTTAGAAGGCCTTGGAACTCCACGCAGGTGCGATGCTAACCTTATCTAATTGGTCAAACAACTGTTTCTTGAACTGTGATTGGTGGGAGAAACTGTTTCATAATGAAAAATAGTGTTATAATGACCATCATTATGATACAGTTTACTGACACATAATAGTCAGGGTCGAACATAAAAGACAAAGTGTATCGGTCTAATCCCCGTACCATAGAGGAGCTAGAGAACAATATACGGCAGCAGATATCACTCATCACGGAGGGAGAATTACAACGTGTAAACACTAATTTATTTACTGGATACAACGCCTGTCTGTCAGCTGAAGGAGAATATTTTCAGCATCCTCTGTGAAAAGGTAAGTTCTTTAATCATTACTTGCTGGTAAAGTTACCATTAATTAATGTACTATGTTACGGTTTTCACCTGCACGCAATCAGCAGCCCGAGTTCGGTTAGCTGGCGGAAGGCGAGCGCGCCTGGTAGCTCTCCCCGTTCCAGCAAAAGAATCTCACTGTATAAACAGACTGCTACTGATATTGCAGATTTTTACAGATAATCTACCTGTGATTTTGAGCTTTAAGAGAGAAGTGGCCCCTGTGACCACTTTAAAATATGCTACTTGCAGCAATATTTTTTTATTATTTGAAAATAAAATTTGCAGAATTACCTACCTATCGAATAAAGTATCGAACAAGTTTTCTGAAGTATCTCTAGATGTCGAGACCATGCAAGTATCGAGAGTATCGAAAGTATCGAGGACCCATCCCTACTAAAGTTGAATATCTCTCTGTTCTATTGAGCAGGTTGCTGGGAAAAGTTGTTAAAATGTCTTGTTTTCACTAAGGCCAAGCTTCAGCAACCTTATAACCTCACTTATAATTTTAATTTTCAAGCTTATTGTCTAAAAATTCCTACAATAATTAATTGAACATTGAGCTACAAGTTTGAAATTGCCACTGTATATTTTATCAAAGTGTGCATTAGGTCCAAAGCCAAAGTAAGTCCATCATGTGGAAAATCTATTTAATTGACAGGGGAGGTTTTAGTGTTTCCTAGTTAATCTTCTTCATAGGTTGTTCCTCAGTTGGTTAACATGTTAACGAAAACTTATGAATACATATGAAATTAAGACACATAATTTAAAAATGATGGCACTTATGACATAGCTGAAGAAGACTAAGAATTTAATGGTGTGAAGTGAAACAATAGAACAAGATATGTGCAATAATAAAAGTAATCAACATGAACACGAACTGAAATCAGCTTGAACAAGAAGTGGTTAACTTACACTTGCAGGCTTATTGTTGAACAGGGTCCTTGGAGCTGCTTGAGCCCGACGAAACTTAATGTATGAATTCCAGAGAAATACGGGACTCTTGTAATTCTTAGGGGGATGAAGTTCATGACCAGTCTTATCGCACCAGCCAACAGGGAATATATCCATGGAATCAGCATTTACCCAGAAATCATACATTTCTGAGTATCCATCAAAATTTAGGCGTAACCTATAACCTATGAAGATAATTTAAATGATTTTTTTAAATTTTCATATTAAAAGGTAACTACATAGTTCTTTTTACAGACAGTGCTTTATAATATATAGCAATTCCCCAAAAATTGATTGGGAACACATTCTCAAGGATTATCAAGTTGGATATAATTTGTCAAGAAATTCTAATTTAGGATCACATTACAGCTCTGAAGGACAACCCCAGTTCAATTTGAATAGCTCAAACTGCACACAATAAATAATAACCCTCTACACAGGGTCTTCACAGAAATTAGGATGACGAGAGACCAGATGATGTTCCTCGAGCTTGAGTTCATCATCCAGAGAGATTGAAGTATTGTTTAGTGCCACTTAGTTAAGGTAGGATAAGGTAAATATAAACAAAACTAAACATCAATAAACCTCCTGCATTATTGCAAAAAGTGAACTGTGAATTAATATTTGTTCATTACCGGTAACAAAAGTTTGGTGCTTTTCAGTCGGTCAACACGAATGTACCCAAAAAGAGCTGGGTTATGTCCTAATCCTGAAATAAATTACATGAGATTAATAAATACACTAGGATGACCAGTTTCGATCGTCAAGCGATCATCATCAGATCCATTACACTTAGGCTATAGCATCTATGTTTGAGAATACAGGTGAAAAATATTTACAGTATGTACAATTATTTAGTTGCAGTATTGGTAATGCAACTGACGGTGTATGCTAAATGTAGTATATCTAATGTTAGGTGAAATGCTAAAATGGTGATCAAAATCCGGAGTTTGTCTGTTTGGGGTGATTATATGGTTATACAAAATCAACTATGGTTATACTGTAATAATACGGTTGTCTTCCTGACTGGAACTTCCGAGTAGTTTCGTGTTCACTCTAGCACCAGTTTCGGTTGACTAACCCGGGTGTTAACTGGACGAAACTGGCTTTTCCTTTCTCCCCCCTTTGTTCCTGTGTGCTTTCTGAGGTCAGTGCTATGTTTATTTGCATGACATTGCCAAATCTAGATAAGAATGTATGTTATTGAATACAGGAAGATCAATAACTATTAAAGACCGTGGAACTGTCTTCGCCACGCGTGGACTAAAAGGCCATTCAACTAAGCGCTGCCCGGTCTATTGAAGACGTCCCGGCACCTTTAATACTGCCGCGCATACCGGCCTAGGTTTATTGCAGAAAAAAGTACATAGTACACCTGATCCAGATAACATTTACCTATTAACCACCGCTATTTCCCCCCCCTTTTTTATCTAGCTTGGCTGTATCGCTAAGTTGTGTCTTGTTTCCTACAGGGTGTGTTTTTTAGTAGAGTGAAAAGGGGTGAACTCTCCATAAAAGTGTGTCCATTTAGATTGTTGGGATTGTTTCGTTTGGCTAGGTGAATCTCGATTGCTTCCTTTATGTCGAGAACTCTGCCTTTCGATTCGTGATGAATTATTTTTAGGTCAGTCTCGATTTAAGTTAAGCTGTGCCCCGTGTCACAGATATGTTCGCATACGGCTGAATGTGTTCCATATCTTATCGCATTCCTATGTTCATTATAACGTGTATCTACTAGTCTTCCACTCTGTCCAATGTAATTAGCTTGACAACCAGTGTCTTGGCATGTAATAGAATATACCCCTGACTTTGAATACGGGTCTTGTTTATTTAGATTACTATTTATCAGGTGCCTCCCGGTCGTATTGTTTGTTGTGAATGCCATTTTTATGCCTTGCTTTTTGAAAAGATTAGTGATTTTATGTGTGTTTGTATTCACATAGTTGAAGTGCGCAAATTTTTTCTCATTACTGTCCGGTTTGGGAATAGTTTTATCTTTATTTTTATGTTTGGCTATAATTTGGTCTATTTTGCTTGGCGGGAAATTGTTTTCCTTTGCTATTTGCTTAATGGTTGTTATTTCCTTATTATAGTTATCTTTAGACATGGGTATGTTTAAAGCCCTGCGCACCATTGAGTTGAACCCCGCTAATTCGTGCGTACTGGGGTGATTAGACTGATAATCAATTGTATGCGAGGTTTGTGTGGCTTTCCGAAATATGGAATATGAAAGTTCGTTATCTTTACGTTCAATGGTTATGTCGAGATAATTTATTTTTCGGTCTGTTTCGGATTCCTTAGTGAATTTGATTGGGTGGTGTAGGCTATTAATGGATTGGAGAATTGTTTCTTCGCTTGTTAGTTCAGTATCGTAGATGCAAATTACATCTACGTATCTTTTCCATATTACTATTCCCTTTGTTGAAGTCTTTTCTAAGAACTCATTTTCTAGTGCATTAATGAAGATGTCAGCGATTAGTCCGCTTAGTAATCTCACAATCTCTTCAGTTTAGTTTGCCGAATTGTTGGATTTTAAGTTAAAATCCAACAATTCGGCCAAAGAAACTGAAGAGATTGTGAGATTACTGAGGGTCGTCCTCAGTCAAAACATACCGTACTTCAATTCAACAATAAAATGTACACACAAAGAGAAGGCCTAGCTATGGGATCGCCATCATCAGATCGAATCCAAATTTTAACACAATATACATTGGAATGTTGTATAACTGGTTTATTAATTTCAAATGATGCCCATCTTTTGCCATGCATTCTTCCAGTCTTGCACTGAAGCTTTGCGTAGTCATTAGGCTTCAACTGCTGGACAATAACCATTTTATACGGATGAAAATGCAAATCGAAACGCAATATTCGTCTCACTGTTCGATCAGACATTTGCAAAGCAGCAGCTTGTTTACGAGCCGGCCGCCGTGGACTGGTTTCCACAGCTTGTCTCACTCGCTCAACATTTTCTGGTGTCCTGGCTGACCTTGGACGGCCTGTCGACGTACGTTTTAAGGCTGAACCTGTAGCTCTAAAATTACTCACCCATAACAAAATTGTGTTACGAGATGGAACGCTTCCTCTTCGACTCGCTCAGCCGTACAACGACATAAACCGTCAGATCTTTTTGCCGCATGGCAAAAGATGGGCATCATTTGAAAGACGTTATCTTCAAATCTTAAAAGTTAATATCTATTGTTCTTTCATGTTTTCCATTAATTGACATGTACACCTTGCTGTTATAAGTCATAAAAGAGTTTGTATCATTTAAAATGTTTGTGTTGTTGTGATTTAAAAACCATCAGACCTTTTTGCTGCTCCCTGTACATTACTTCCAGTCAATTTTAACATCAGACTCCATAACTTTTAAAACTTGCTTACCATTTTTTCTTCAGGGCTCTTCTTTGGCTACTCAAATTTGTTTAAGGCTTTTCAGCCCTTGTAGTGCTCTTTATGCAAGCTTTACTCTTTAATCACTAAATTAATGATTATTGCTTGCTATCGGTCTTGTGTTTTTTTTTTTTAATAGGACTTTCTCCCAACTTGTTTAATGGGATTCACTCCACTGTTACTTGCTATTTGTTGTCAACATTTAATGGGACTTTCTCCCAACTTGTTTAATGAGACTTTTTCCCTACATTGATTATTCAAATCATTACCAGTTAAACTATTTGTTAAACTTTATTACTGTTACTGAGTTTATGCTCACATGTTATGAAGGCTGTTGCCGGTTTGTTCTTCTTTGCCAATAAATTTAACAAACAAAAGCAACTTGTTCTTCCTAGCTAGTTTGCCTAGCATTTTTCCACTCTGTTTCCCTTTAATCCTCAAACTTATTCAACCTGGGACTTGCCCTTTGGTTCACCAGATGTAGGAGGTGATTCCTGCATTGACCGATCCTTACCACGGGCCCGCTCGGGAATAATCGACGGGATTTCGTTTTTCAAGTGTTCACCTGTTGTCTGAGATATCCGCTTAGAGCGGGAGTGCACCAAATAGTTCTGGCGAACCTACGTGCAATTCATGGTGTAGGGATATTTATATGCTGGTGTTTAAAATGGCATGTTTGAGCTAAAACATCGACTTCTTGCCAACAGGGTCGTTTTACTTGGCATGGTCCAGTAAGCGAACAGCAGAGTCCAGTCTTCTTGCGCCTAGGCAGGTACTGTAAATTTTCTTCAAGTGTATTTTAAAGGGTCTATGTAAATGTGTGTAAATATTGTGTATATATGTTAACAAGTACAGCCAGAATACTTAGTGTTCAAATTTAAAAGAGTGTTTATTCCAGTCTTGCCGTGATCCTGGTATCAGCCAAAGCATGCTCAATGCCACCTGGGATAATGGGACTCAATGTCGGGGAAAACAGCTATTTTATTTTATTTGGAAAGGTCCATATGACCAATCCTGGCACCCATTCTATGTCAGTATATTAAGTTATATTCATTTGTGGCCTGTAAGCAAATTCAGTAGAATCAGTAGGCTTGTTTTTTAGTATACAGTATATAAAGTTAAATTAACACCAGGGGTTTAAGAGTGTTATAGATTACAGACTTTAATTGAATGAAATTAAGAAAGAATAATTCATGTGACTAATTAAACAAATTATTATTGAACAGTAAAAAGCAACTCCAGAAAGGAGCATAGCGCATTTAAAAGTTATTATGACTCATCTATAGTCCGAACGACGGATGCAGAAAGGAGGATATGACACTTCGTTTTCCACGCTTGTGAAAAGTTGACGTGTTAGCGTGTTATGTGTGCATAACACGAGGTTTATAAAAATCACTGTTTAGCCATTGTAAGAAGCACTCATCAAATGCCAATGAGAAGATAGAACTACATAAAATAACGTAATTGATCGTGAAAATTTGAGTGTTGAATAATAGAATTTTTTAAGATTCCGAAATTTGGTAAATCGGGACATGAAAAACTTGTCTACTCAGTGAACTGAAAAAAATGTGAGTGAGAGCTCTTAAATATTATTTCATTTATTTTGTGTGCATATTACAAAAATTATTAATCACATGAACAATTTATTTTGTAAGGAGGAGTACAATTTTCAGCGTAATAACGTGTGATTCTCTGGATAGTGCATGGCCACTCGTAAACGTTATTTTAAATGCAACAAAGCATTATTAGAATCTGCAGGCAGAAGTCTATGGCCTTTTCTTAAAATTATCTGCCCAAGTGTAACCTCAGTGAGTAATTAAACGTGAAGTAACGTTCCATTTTGTAAATCCTGTGTCTTCAAAAAATGCGATCGAACCACAAGGATTTCCACAAGGCCACATGGTGGTGAGCGCACCATGCCATTGAAAGCTGAAGTCATGATGATGGCCTAAACTAACGATGCGAGTAGCAATGAGTAGACGCAGACGGAGGTACGTGGATTGCCGCATGATGGTGGACGTGAGAAGAGCGACGGGCTTATTCCCGAGTTAATTCCATCAGACACCACCAATAATTTCTTTTGTACATGTGATCGTGTCTGGAGTAGTTTTATAGAGCCGAATATTTCTTGTTGACATCCTAGGCAGCTTAATGTATAGTTTACTTCTGACATTTTCTTCCATATGATTCTAATAGCCGTAATTCATATCATTTAGCATTTCAAGGAGGCATGCTAGAGTTTCTTTCTTTAGTTGAATATGAGCCAGCAGACAGAGCCAGAATTGTGTGTATTTTTGCCATGATAAAATAGGAAACACATGCTTAGGTGATATAAATTTGCAGACAGTGCCAGATCAGCTGAAAAAACAGTTTTAGTTCGCCGTGGCAGAGGCGAGACCTTGTATTGTGAAGATAATATGAGTAAATTTGTAACACACCAAATCGTATAGCTGAATGTGATCAAAGACCTTGAGACGACAGATCAAACACTTGTAAGACGAGGATTGAAGCCTTGGGTTCAATTTACAAAGAATATAACAGGAGGGTCATTTATAATACATTTTATAAATGAATAGAAATGCATTTCGAAATGATTATGAAACATGATGAGGTTTATTTAAGTACTTGAAATGTTACTTGTGTTAATTAGGGAGGCTAATGGAGCCATTATTCATTTTGAATCAATATGAGAAGCATTGTATAATGGTAGCAAAAGATGTAATGGTATTTAGGGTACGACAAAGGTCGACATTGAATTTATGAAGTTATGAAATGAGTTTTGAAACTACTGCAGAAGGTTACCCGATCAGCTGTTTGTGCTAAGCTGTAATAGAAGCCATTATCAGTGAGTCAGGCACATGACCGAGTATGTGAATGATTATGGTATGTCAAGGGCCTTATTGGTATTTTTGCTACGTTGAGATGAGATGACAGATTAATAATCAATGCTTATAAAATGTATAAATGCAAGGGATAATACTATAAAATAAATAAGATTCTAATAATCATGGAAATCAACAGATTCATACTAAAATGTGACATAAAAAAATCTGAACCTCCCAACCAATTAATAATTGAACTTAATTGTTTCGATTATAAAATTTGCTATGGATATGCTTTTTATCCGCGATGGTGAGACTTTAGACTATGATAGAATCCCTATTTAGACAAATCACATGTCGTGATAGGATGATGGAACATCACGGACATTGTGCATTTCCCAACGTGAGTCGGTACAGCTACTGCGGTTGACGAGATAATTTCCTACACGTGTAGATGACAATAGGTCACAAACAGTAGCTTATCCTGAGTAGGTAGAGCTCAAAGGGAGCACCACTAGGAGGGCATTTCTTGTGTAATTAGTGGAAATGTTAAGTGTGGTTATTTTTATTATTAGGGTGATGTCAATGAGTTGTTAGATTTGTTTTTATTTTTCCATTTTGAATTCTTATTTTAAATTAAATTAAAATTTATTATTTTAAATTCAGATGACGGTTAGTTCGAAATGTAACGTAGAGATAAATGTAGTATGTGACACCATCGTAGTTTATCAGTGCTACCCAGTAAAAGTAAATTGAACTTTTGTATGAGAATGGAGATTTTCAAATTGCAATTAGGATCAGGTGCGATTATCGTTATTTTTAAGGGACTTTGTACTTGCTTACTGGGTGACTTAGCCATGGTCGTTACGGCGTGGCTGCAGGCAGTCGCTCACATCCAGGAGGCGAGGAGGTTTGAATCCCCCTGCTGGCAACCTTCAAGATGGTCTTCTGTGGTTTCCCATCTTGCTTCCAGGCAAATGCCGGGCTTGGTCCCTAACTATAGGCCACAACCGCTACCTTCCAATTCCTTGTCCTTACATTCACACTTTCCTCCCCAGACAACACTCCACATGCAACAGTACTTGTAGCTCACCCCTCGAGTGTCCGCATAGAAGCAGCTACAAACTCTGGCGAGCCAAACATGTCCTCGTACACTCCTGGCACCAAAAAGAAAGCCATACTTAAAAAAAAATTGCTTAGGGATTGTTGTTGTTCTACATGTAACGTACTTATCTTGACTGCCAGTTTCTCTTTGTGGATAGGACTTCTACTGGGGATATTTTCAAAATAGTTTGGGGGCATATTTTATTAGATAGATTAATTATTGGACTAGGCAAGGATCCTCTATAGAGTAGGATAGGGATCAGAATTTTAGAAATAAATTTATGAAAAATGTTATATAAGGCTGGATCATTTAGTAGATTTGTTTTTCCTCGAGGGTGTGCATTCGGAGCTTGTTTACTAAGCAAAACCTCCCCTTAAACCCCGTAGACTGCCCGAGATTAATTTTCTTGTGTTGAGCTTGTCTAGATCCACATCCAAACCTCTTCCTGTGTGATTTTGTTTGGAAAGGTGTTTCATGGAGGATGAAGGCGGCTCCCAGTTCTATGGCACTTCAGAACAAACGAGCTCAATAAGGAGTTTCGAAACGGTGGTACCTACTTATCAGAGCATGTCCTAAGGACATATTTGTCTAAAAATATACTAACTTCAGCAGACACTTTATTACGTATTTACAAGGCTTTCAACACAACTTTAAGCTGGAACTGAATTCTAAGCCGACCAGTAGGCAAGAAATACAGGTAGCACTGGAGATATGCAGTTCCATGAAGCATTTTAATTAGTAGTTGTTGATTCTTTTAGGGGCGTAGCAACATCGAGACCATGTAGCCCCCATGTACTCGGGTGTGTGTAGAGGTTGTCTGATAACCTGTGTCTATGTGATGTCTGTAGTAGTGTGTGAATTTGCGATCGAGGTAGGATTTGGGTAGGAAGCAGCCGTGCCTTTACAGAAATTTGCCTGGAGTAGAAGAGGCAAACCACGGAAAGAGATTTCCAGGATGGCTGAGGTAGGAATCGAACCTGTCGGATCACCAGGTCAATCAGTCTAAGGTTTCCACCATATGAGGCAATAGGATATTGGCAGAGAGCATAGTGCTATTAGACTGTCAGATAAGGACAAAGCATATCACTGCAAGAACTACAATAATAACAACAGTCGGACATATTCATTTTGTGGGTCCGAGCAAGTCGCCAAGCTAAGTAGCATGTGGTGTCTATTACTACTGGCTTTTGTCCAGTTTAAATCTTGCATACTCGGTACAGGAAAAACAAATCTCCAGTATAAACATGCCAAAATTGGAAAGTTAATATCTCTTTGACTAGGAGGATTATTGCATTGCCTGCAAAATACATTTTTATAATTCACATCTCTACAAGACTCCTGAGAGCTAGCTTTAAGACAATGACCAGAATGGCAGTACAAAATATTTCAAACAACTCTATCTCAGATTTAGGCAGGTATTGCCTCACAAATACAACCCGAAATTGAGGCACCATATTTTTGAAACACCCTGTATTACATACTTGGTTTAAAAGGCTTTCAGTATTACCACACAGCTAAGTACCAAAATGCAGACATTACAACAATATTATGTTTCTTTTAATATGTTGTTTTTGTTGCTTTTACATTGTTTTTGAGAAATTTGTATCTATTTCATATTCTAGACTTAAATGTTCATGTTTATCATATTCTGTCATATTGATTTCGTGTTTTACCAAAGTTTTCTTCACACTTTGCTCATTGGTAATACAACTTAGATAATAATCTTCAGTAAGTGTGCTACTAACCTTGAATTTCAGCAACTGTAAGAACACAGAAATAAGCTGGGTGTTCTGGATCTATCCCTTCCAACTTCATACCAACTTTAAACCCATTCTTGCCATACGGGAAAGCATCCTTGAATAGCTTGACTGGAGCAGCTTTGGCTTTGCAATAATCCAAATATTTTGGCCACAAAAAGGTTCCTTTTTCAGACTGCCAAGGTAACTTCACCTTTAAGGAAACAGAGATATTGTAATTTTAAGTCATAAATGCATTAAAAAATTAAAATCACAGAACACACAAAATCATCTACTGCTACAAACTATTTCACACTAATCATTTTAAACAGTTTGCAGTCAGTGATAAGAAATTTATTTTCCAATTGATTTCAAATGTCAAGAAACCAGTCAAGATAATAGTCAAAAGGTAAAACCATGGAAGTTCAAATCAACCACAGTTACGAATTTTTCACCAAGTCCTTCGATAAAAATGAAAGATTTTGTTGGTCATACTGGGAACTGGAATGTGGGTCATTGTAACGCAGCAGGAGTCGCCACCTTTCAAAGAAAAATTGTTTTGGCTGGCTCTTTGATTTGCAAAACATTCTCCTCTTATGAGTGAGCAGTGGTTCCCGCTTCGCCCCAAGCCAGCTGCTCAACACACTTGTTACTACCGCTGGTCTGCGGTGAAGCATAGGCGAAACATTTGGTTTGAGGATGTGGTGGACCTATTGAATGTGATGTTTAGCTTAAGTGAATTAAAACAGATAAATATTGGTTTTACAGTGCAAGACTGATCTTGCTACTACAATGCAGGGAGTTCTAAGTTGCAAATGACTAAATTTTGTAAGAAAGAAGTTACTGCTGAGACAAAACTATCCCTACATTTGTATTTGGACCAAATTCAATGAGCAGGAATAAATATTCAGTCCTTCTTATTCATACGCTGGAAGATGCATTACAATCATCGGTCAAAGGCATAAACTTTATAAAATTTCACAGCTTCAGTTCTGATGACCAGTCCAGATGATGGTATCCTGACACCTCATTTTGTTGAGAGCCATCTGTATAAGCACTGATCAATATCACTAGCTTTGCCTAATTTATTTTTTTTCTTTGCAGACCGATTTCAATTTCAACCATGTCCACGAAATTTCTAAGTTTATCTTCTTCTTTCAACCACCCCTAATTGTTCCTTCACCGACGCCACAATCACATGATAACCATAGCTTGGTTCCCTCGCTTTCTACACGATCGATAATTTTCAATTCACCTCTTATTGAATATACTTGCCGCTTTTGCGACATTATGGGGAGTACATCACTGTATTCTGAACTTGTGACTAAACACAAAGAACGCAGAATCACATTATTGTTTCCTAGTCCTGCTACTTCAACTAAACACATTGGAATCCAGTGGTCAAAGTCAAGCTAGGGTAAGTCTGATGTTAAAACTGTACTTCAAAACCACTCTTTGCGCAACTTGAACATTTTACTCTGAACTTCTAAAACTAAAAACTGCACTTTTTTAATTGAAAGATATACTTTCGCCTGCATTATGAATCCACAGTATTTTGAACCATATTATTTCGGGTGTCTACTGTATGGGCAAAATATAGTATACTACCAGCATTTGAAACATAATTTTAAACTTTATGTAAAAAAATACGAGAACATTTGATTTACTGTAGTTGCATGGTCGATAACCTAAATGTTATGCCCCTTTAAACAACAATTATCATAATCATCATCTAATGACATGATGTTAAGTCTAAATCACCGGCTAGAGGATTTATTCTTGTGCGATGAGATGAAATGCTGATCGGCATGTGTGGTTAAGCTGGCCAAGCTCAGAACACTTCCTTTTTGAAAGTATTTTTCCTATTCTGTCTTGAATTGAAGCACCATTCCATAGAAACTATTTACAGGCCAACACAAAAATATTAGAGATGGGCCCAAAAGATCCTATTAACCCACTGGCCTCTGCAAGTGAATACAAAATTCCATGTACATGCAGCGAAGTATATATTTGCACGAGTAAGCAAAGCACAAAAAAAAAAAAACATTTGAGACACTGCAGACTCCAGCAGATTGATAAGTCAGCTGTAGTGGAACATACTTTGGAAAGGGACCACATCTGTTTTGAAGACACAAAAGTACTGCACCCTTTAAAACATCTATCACACCTGACAGTGAAGTGATTGAAATTAATAACCATCCGCAAAATTTCACTGGAAAAATGGAGAAAGAGATGTATCAAAATAACTGTGCTGTACAGCTCTATCACGTGCAGTACAGTTATTTGGCCACATTTATACTATGTGTATGTGCCCGTTAGATGAAAGTTTCAAGGGAGAATCGGTCATAAACAGCACTCACGACATCCCCCAACCAACACACACCGAGAGGATGGATGTGTTCTTGGACCAGCTCCGAACGAGGCTTATTGGGAATAGGAGAGATATGGTTAGGAAACCAATCCAAAGAGCACACCCTTGCCAACACCGGGTGAGTTAGCCGTGGTCGTTACGGCATGACTGCTGGCAGTCGCTCACATCCGGGAGGCGAGGAGGTTCGAATCCCCCCGCCGGCAACCTTGAAGATGGTCTTCTGTGGTTTCCCATCTTCCTTCCAGGCAAATGCCGGGGTTGGTCCCTAACTATAGGCCACAGCCGCTACCTTCCAACTCCTCGTCCTTACATTCCCACTTTCCTCCCCAACGGTACTTGTAGCTCACCCATTGGGTGTCCGTCTCGAAGCAGCTACAAAACTGGCGAGCCGAACATGTCCTTGGACACTCCCGGCACTAAAAGCCATACGCTAAAAAAAAAATAAAAAAAACCTTGCCAACGCCAACCTCACGAGAGAGTTATTGAGGGATGAAATTAATGAAACTGGGCAAGGATGTGGAAGGAAGCGGCCGTGGCCTATCACAGCATATACCTGGAGTTGACAATGGGAATCCACGGAAAACCATTTCAAAGACGGCCAACGATGAGGCTCGAACCAATGTCTACTGAGTTCGCAGGTAGCTTGGCCCCATGGACTAGCGCTGCACGTGAGTGAGTGTAGCTATCGCTGTCGGTGACTTAAACCAGTATATGTATATATTGTAAATAGATAAACTCAAATAATTTTAAAAAACATTAAAAAACTTAACAATAATTTTAAAATTACAAAAAAGAATAGCGAGAAAAGCTGGTGGGATTTTTTTTTCACATCTTCGTAATACCATTTGCTTGAATTAATGAAGTTAAACACAAGTTAATGTTAAATAGCCACGGGAAGTGTCCATGCAATTCCGAGCGAGGCGCGGCATGTCACATGAGGTTACTCCATCTCAGCAACGCTGTACAGCTTTCGCCGTATCGGCGAGCTGCTCAATCATGTGGTTTTATCCTGTACAAATACAAACCAATATAAAATAAGTGAATTCATTTATGTATTTCACAGTCATACAGCATAACCTTTTGATATATAAGGATTACAACGGGACCAAGAACACAATTTTCCAGCCACCCCGAACCGAGAAAAAGTAACCTTACAAAAATGAAACAACTTTGTTCCTTGGACACACAACATTTTGAAATTAATCAACGAATTAGAGAACATTCCAATGTACATAGTGTTAAAATTTGAATTCGATCTGATGATGGGTTTTTGAGAAACTAATTCCCAAAGCTAGCGCATGGTTGAAACACGCCCAAGCGGGCACTTTATGTTTTCCAACTGCTTTAAACAATATTAAAATATAGATGAAAAATTTCACACTTGTTCGTATTTGCAAAGGCTACAAAGCCCTTAAAAATATATTTAATCCTTTCTTATATTTCCAGAGAAAAAGCAAGAATTCAAGACGTCATTTTTTTTCTTCATAACCTAAAAATGTGATGTGCTCCACGTGGTTACTTAATTTCGTCTTAATTTATATATGCTTTTTTCCTAAAGTACTTATTATACTTTACACTTGTTATATATTCACAAATACAAGAATGTAAGATCCTTTCTTTAGTGTTGTTCTAGTGATATCTCACATACTATTAGCTGCGCAAGATACAACTCAAATGGCAGCCATTATATATCTCCTTCACTCTCATTGGTCGACTTTCTCGCTGGCCAATCACAGTGCTTCTTCTCATCGAATAGTCCAGAATCTTTTCCTGCTGCTATATAACAGCTAGATTCTCCGTCTTCTCTACGATTACTTGGAATACCTTCGAACACTTAAGTACCGTTTTCGTCAATGGCACATCGCCGTACCTGCGACACATCTCGTCGCAACAAATACGTCGGAATACTTCAAACATTACGAATACTTCGACTACCGACAATAGCACACCGGGGCGAAACACTGTCATCTTGTTGAGTTATGCCGGAACATTTAGCACTATTTGTGTTTAAATATATTATGGCTCAACGGACAATGCATATTTTCTTATGAAAATTGTATATTCAATGCCAAGGTAAGGTTATAATTGCTTTGGAATGGAGTTTCGACTCCCATAGTGCACTGGCTTGCTCGTGACGCGGATACACATGTATCAAATACGTCTTGCAATGGCCTTCCCAGTGTGCACTAGACAGTGTCTTGGTGAGGTGTGCTTTAACCAACTGAAGAGCCCAATAGCACACCGAGGCGAAACACTGTCATCTTGTTGAGTTATGCCGGAACATTTAGCACTATTTGTGTTTAAATATACCGACAATCAGTAGTTTCGTCAAGGCATGCTGCCTCTAAAGTGACATTTTCGTCGCTAGCATCTGGACTCATGTTTGCCAGTCAAACAGTCGTCTCTGCAATCCAGCTCAGGAAGCTATGAAACTTAGACTTCTTTTTCGAAAATGAAATTGCTGCAAGAATACTGCAATGCTTTAAACTTGCTTATAGATCTGGTACCTACTTCTCTTAATATATGTCTCCGGCTATGGAAATTTGCAGTTTTTAACTATCAATCGTCTTTTATTCAATGCAAACATGAATCTCTACAAGTGTTCAACTAAGTGAAAGTGCTTCGGAATGGCGACAGTTCATGCTGGTTGCATTTTTATTTCAGCTATCTAACCTCCTGGCGAAGTGTACAGTGTAACAAGGATCATCTGGTTTACAAAATTTCGCTACGGAAGTTCCTGCTAAGGTTAACCTAGCCTACAAATGTTCTACTCAGGATACGGATAAGTAACATGTATCATTTAACCCGTTTTCTAATCATCAAACGTTAAAACTAGTTTACCATTTTTCTAAAGGGCTATGTATACAGGCCGTACAAATTTGTTTGAGCTTTTCAGCTCAGTAGTAGGCCTACTGTATAAACTTCTCTTACCTATATTTTCTAAAGGCTGTAATCTCGCCTTTCTTAAAGACAACCAACGTTTGTCAAATCAAGTGTTCCATTTCACTTTCCTCTCAGTTACTTGTTTTCCACTTACATCACTTACTTTATGAATCTCCGATTGGATTTCACATACCGGCTTGTTTTTGACATCTTCTGTCAGAAATTTACAAGTGCCCTTCTGGCCTTCCTCTTGACATTGCTGCCTCAGGACTTGGCAATTACTTTTTCAGGTTATACTTCTTTTCAGTGCGTGAATGAGTCATATGTGTTCAGCCTTTACGCACCCTTCTGGTCTTTCCTTCTATGTTAAGATTTTCTGCCCTGTTTTGAGGTTTCAATCTTTCACAGTTTCTTTCAAACATCCTGGGCTGAGCCCCCAAGTGTTTGAAAGTAGTGTACCCGATACCTAGTTTAGGCTATCGGCTACGCCAGCAGACATTAAGCTGTAGTTGAGGTTTTGGAAAGAATTAGGAAAAGATAGCGCACCGATCGCGTCAAGAAGAATGTCAAGATGACGTAGGAGGTCTAGAATCAAGGAGGCATTGACGTCTGTAAGAAGATGGAATTATGGATAGAGATGTGAAGCTTTATTGAAATATTTATGGGATTATAGCAATTAAACATCTTAGAAGAGGATATATAACATGCATTATATGTGGAAATAATTTTATGGAAGTCAGATAACCCTTAAGTTATTTTATAACGGAATAGCCGAGATGATCTGGGTTCGAGACTATGATCATGACGCGAGAGCACAGTGGTGGGGGACTACACCACGTGCCTGCGCCAAGCACATAAGAATGAAGACAGTGTCAGCAAGTTCAGTTGAGCTCAGTCAGACGAGCAGGTAGGAGCAGCTCTATAGCGTAAGCGAGACGCACAGTGAAGGTCACGTAACATACAGAAACTGTCACGGCGGAGTGTAGGCGACAGTTCCTGCATCGCCGAGCAGCGAAGGCCAGGCGGGTCATTGATCCAGGCGGGCTGGCCGAGGAAGCAATCGCAGACGGCCGGGATATGTCAGAACCGCACTGCTAGTAGTTGAAGACTTTATTACAAGCTTCATTTCGACGCAGTTTGAACATAGCTTTTATGAATGATGATGATGATAATTGTTGTTTTAAGGGGCCTAACATCTAGGTTATCGGCCCCGCTTTTATGAATAACTTCATGACTATGCTGTTATATAACGCATTCGAAGTTACTTTAACTTTTTGAAGTAAACGGAATGTTGTTAGCATAGGCACTGATGAACATTAGATCGTGCATTAATAAGATTTATATCTTATGCAGTTTTCATGAATTACCTAATACAGACAAATACAGGGTGTTTCGCAATCTTGAACACTCTCAAGTAAAATTTTATTTTACGCAAGTGGGACTTAGCAGTCATTTGAGATTGAACTTGCAATACTCAAACTGAACATTTAACGGAACAGTGGCGTATCTTAGGAGAGGAGTAGGGGGTCCGCTGTTTCCATGAACTTTTTCGAGGAGGAGTTGGACAATATCCGCTATGGGTAATCCGAAGTTCAACATGTTCGAGTAGACGCTGATAGAGACAAGATGGCACCGCAGAGCGATGGATTCGATTCCTGACGAGAGGAGTCCACCAGCTGATTCACTTGGGATTTCGAATGCAATCGCCATTTCATGGATGGAATGCTATTCACGCCGATCTTTCGAGAAATTCTTTATGTAGGGAAAATCGACGATCTTGGAAATTTTATTACAGCTGATTATGAAAGGTACTGTAAGAGTCATAACTACCTGATACGATTATTTTCATGAATACTGGGCACACATGTATATTTTTCTAATAGGAGTGATACGATTATTTAGACATGATTTGACTTTATATACTTCGAATTTGCTAGAATATGGAGTGACCATATGATATGGCAGGCATCATTATACGAAATTCTCACCATTGTTTGGCTTTATTAAGCAGATGTTTGGTCTTTTAGACATTTTTCCAGCTAGGATATTTTTCATGAATAGTTTTTTTTTGTGTAACGAGTATTTCGAACTCGTGATCTGCAATTGATTATCAGAAATTACTTCGTCAGTTCATTGCATACTAGCGAGTGTGTATTATTCATCAGTAGGGATTTTTTCCATTGGATTGTTTGGAGATATTAAGAAGTTATTCACTTTAGTGAATGAACATCGCTTTTATATGACAACTAGAAACTTGTTGATTCCTATCTGATACATTCACTCATATAGTCTACGAGGTGGGGTCTTTCGTATTTATACGATTGTATGGTGGCTACTCATCTTACCCATCGTTCAGGGAACTATCATCCAAGTCGACGGGGCGAGGTCTTTCGTATTTATACGACTGTACGGTGGTTACTCATCTTACTCGCCATTGAGGGACTCATTTTTATCATCCGAGTGTACACGAGATGTAAGTGAATCAAACAAGGAACTACTAGTCACATATCAGTCGAAATTTTGTTAAATAAAGTAACGATAAATGTCAACAGGATTGCATTTAGTAATTCTTGTTTGCCAATCCAATATTTTGTTGCTATACTCTTTTGAGAGTAATTTCAGTTTAACAGCTGTTACAGCTGATGCTTTTGATGATTTTTGTAATTGTGTTTGATACCTTTGAGAAGGATTTAAAGTAATTGAATCTTGTAAGATTAATCATTAATGGTCAGATTTATTTTAAGGCAGATCAGTATTGCAGATTTTGATATGAGATTATAGCACATTGGTGATTTTTTTTCTGCGATGTGAGTTATGAATATTGTAAGAGAATTAATGCTATTTAAAAGCAGATCATAAATTACTGAAGTAATATTTTTCCAATTGTTTAAGAAGTTGTCTAGATGTGATCAGAGTAATTACAGTTATTGGAGATTGTGTGCGTTGATAATTTAAAGCCAGTTATATATTTTTTGTAGATCATGCAACATGGTTAAGTGAAGTTTGTGATAGGCATTTTGTGGAAGTTGCCATGTGATAGTTGCAACGTTGATAATGTATTTTGAGGCAGACATGAGGTCGTCGTACCCAGTCTAGCGTAATTGTTGAGATTCATGCTGTATGTGCTGAATATTTAGGGAGTTTTGTGGAGTAATTATTGTATTCAAATGTGATATTTGAAGTATTGAAGAAATGTAATGTCGTTGTGGATAGTTTGATCCAACGTGATGTCGTGGAGACAATGATATTTTTTGGCATGATAAATTAAATACGAGATATAACTTGGAAGTAATAAAACTGTAAGACAATGTTCTATAAACCTTATTAAACAATTTGTTAGGAAATTAAATAAATAAATGAAGTTGATAATACAAGATTTTCTGAAAATAATAATTAACGAAATAATAATCTGAGATTTAAGCATATTAACGATCTGACCTAATGAAATAAAAATCAGAATGACTAGATGAAATAATGAAAACTTAAATAACCAGGTGATGAATTAAATAAATGGATGAATTAAAGATTGAATAAATAAACTGATTGAAATAAATTAATAGACGATTGTAATGATGATGAATAACTAAATTAGAAGGTGATAATTAACTAAAGAAGCTGATGATTAATGAATTTATATGGAATTAAATAAATTTAATCGAGAGATAATTTGAAGGAATTGCAACTTGAGTTGAGAATTTAAATGATGTAATGGTGATGAATTAAGGATTTTGACAGGAACATGTAGAATTTTGAAGTGAGAATTAATGTGAGAAATATTTAATTTTGATGATGACGATAATGATGACCAATGAGAATTTGAATTTTCTGTAATTCACAGATAAGAGATTGTTAATGACGATGTAAATAGTGTAAATTAATTATTCGATGTTTAGGAACATTTGATTAACATGTTCAACATTCAAATTATACCATGCAAACCATAATTTACGTGATATTTAATATGTGTGATTATAATATGTGTATGTTTAGACAGCTTAATAACTTTATTAAATCCACATTGATGTTAAATTAAAGAGAAATTAGGTCTCAGGTTTCACAAATGTCAGTGACGAAAGACATAGTGCTACAGTGATCCTGAGAACCCAAGAGAACTTTATAAATTTTTCTTGCTATGTGGATAAAAATAATTTTGGATTAGAAAAGAGATGGTTCGATTTTTGGACAATGACAATTTAACTTTGGCATTCGACCATACTCTTAGGTAGGAGTTATATTTAAAATGTCTGTCTGACTATCAAAGTAAAATAAATTTGTTTTTATCTTAGTTGTGATCTGATGATGGTGTGATGTTCCTTTTTCTTTCCTTGTTTTGAGTAAGGCTTATCCGTAAAGGAAGTGGTTTGCTAGGAATTCAGTTGATGGCGCCCATTTATATTTGCATTATCTTTATTAAACTTAAGCCCGTAACGACCCTAGAGATACTTTGTCTCGTGATACCCACTGCTTTTTCGAGAACTCAGCTGAATTTCCGACACATTCCTTATTTGACCAGAGGTTCATTTAACTCCGCTCTGTCCCGGAACTCCAGGAATGTGATGTTATAGCAGATGGGTCATCGCATCCCCAGGACGAACGGGTACAGTAGTTCACTTCTTTTTCTAGACTCTTGTGCTGGAACCTTCACTATTTTCCTTCAAGTATCTTGGGCTGAGCCCCCAAGAACTTGAGGTTGTTTTCTGCTGTTTTTTAGTATCTTGGGCTGAGCACCCAAGTACTAACCCAATCCATGACAGAGACTTGGTGTTATGTGAAATTCAAACCAGTTATTCGCTACCGTCTACAAACCGTTAAAAGTTATTCCAATCATTAATATTTTTGAGATTCTTCTCCTGTTAAATATAATACAATTTAGATCGTGGTTTGTTACAAAATATTTGAACTATTGTTATGTATCTATATTAATTTATCCTCTTGTTATGCATGCAAATATTTATTGGCAATAAAATTTCAAACTGTACAAGTAACTTGTTCTCCTTTCCAGTTGCTTTGTTTACCTTCAATGCCGAAACCTATTTTTTATGAAGTTCAACTTAATCTTAATTACAACCACCTCTTGGGGTTCTCTCCGATACGGGAGGTCTTACATCGACTGATCCTTACCTACACTTACATGAACTAATGTAAAATAGAACGACAAGAATGATGTTATTGGATTTTATGTAAGCCTATAGGTTACTTCACAAAACCACTTTCAAACTCAAATGCACATAATATTTTGGTCGACAATAGGTGCTGTCTCCGGAGAAAAGCATCCTGTATGGCAGTCTCCAGGCGTACCAGATGGTCGTTGGTACTCCAAGACTCCCTGAAAGCACACTGGTATTCAGACAGGAGTCCCCGTCTCTCCAGGACCCACACCAGTCGCCGATTGAGCATCCTCTCAAGGGGCTTGCACTGACCATTTGTGAGACAAATAGGTCTGTAACTCCCTGTTAAATTGGGATCCTTAACGGGCTTCAGGATAGGAAACACACCTTCCAACCAGATACGATTAAACATCTTGAGCAAATGACGAATGCTCTCATCGTTAAGGTGTTTAAGCATCTGGTTGTGAATATTATCCGGGCCGGGTGACGTGTCCTTGCCGACCGCCAGCGCTCCACGGAGTTCCCACTCAGTAAAGGGCATGTTGTACTCCTCCGAAGCGCGGGAAGCAAAACAGAGCTGGAAGCGTTCTGCCTCCCACTTCAAAGCAACGAAATCTGGAGCATAGTTATCAGAACCGGATATATCCGCAAGAAACGATGCGAGATGGTTTGCAACGCGATAAGGATCCGTAACCAATTCATGATCAATGGAAATTCCCGGTACAGTACTTGATGTCTGAATTCCCGAAATGCGTCGTAGTTTAATCCACACTTGAGACGATGGGGTATGTGCTGTGATAGATGACGCATACCGTTCCCACGATTGTTTCTTACTCTAGCGGAAAAGAAACCATGCCTTGGCACGAAATGTCTTAAATGTCACCAAATTGGCCATGTTTAGGCGTAGACGATAATGCTTATGAGCACGACGACGGTCTCTTATTGCCACTGCAATATCCTCAGTCCACCTGGGGACGAGTTTACAACGAGTAGTCCCAGAAAAGGATGGAATAGTCTCCTCGGCGGCAGCAAGAATCACATCGGTGAAGTGCTGTATCTACTCATCGACGCTCCGGCCACCAAGATCAACAAACACAGCTTGTTCTCGGTCACCAAGATCAACGAACACAGCTTGTTATTGAAACGAGGGCCAATTTGCCCGCTTAAGTACCCAACGACTGGAGAACTCCACGGGCTTCTGGCTCAGAAGAGTAAGAACGATTGGGAAATTGTCACTGTCACAGAGGTCGTCGTGTACATACCAACCAAACAGGGGGACCAGCGCACGGCTACACTCACTCAAGTCAATGTGTTAGTACATGTCGTGCGCTAAGCTACAATGGGTAGCTTCCCCTGTATTTAACAGAGATAAATCCAACCCTTGAATTAAGTCCTACACGTCCCTTCCTCAGGGGCAGGAAGATGGTGATCCCCATTGTGGGTAATGTGCGTTGAAATCACCCACGAGTAGGAAAGGAGCTGGAAGTTGATCGACAAGATCAAAGACGTCATTAATATCAAAGGGATGGTTCGGTGGAAGGTACACGTTACAAACTGTTGTCATAACAGGCAATGACACACGAACTGCAATAGCTTCCAGATCAGTGGTTAGTGGAAACTCTTCACTATAGCAGTCAGAGCGAACTAAGGTGCAAATGGCCCCGTAAGCCCGGGCGGCATCTTGTTTCTGCAGAGTATAGTCTGAAACGTCTCAGAACAGTCTAGTGATCAGGCCTGAGTTTCGTTTCCTGTAGGCAGACTATACTCGCTGCATATTGTGCAATGAGCTGACGGAGCTCGGTCAGATGCCTGTCATAACTGTTACAATTCCACTGAAACAGTGCCATAGTGTGAACTTATAAACTAGGGAATAAGTTGGAGCAGCAAGCTACAACTCAACCTCTGATGGATCATCACCCACTACATCGATTATAATCTCTATGTCCTCAGGTGAGGTCGTGGAGTGGATCGACTCAGCGGAAGATTTCTAGGATGCAGTTCGACGGTGGGGGAGATCTCCGTGGGGAGCGTGCAAACCTGGGGACCTCAACGTCCCCAGGCGCAGAAGCATTCGCAGCTGGTCGGGTGGATGGCTTTCCCTTAGGTGGAGTAAGGGATCACGAGGTGCGGGCTCCCTTCTTCCCCACCTCTCTAACAGTCTTAGATGGGCCAGGAGCAGAACTCCTGACCCCCGTCGACGATGCCTCCTCCGCCGGCTTAGGCGCGGCTTTCGACGACCGTTTGGGTGGGGAGGACATCTTCGACGTCCCCCCTGCTGTGCAGGCAGACGAACCGTCGCCCACACAGACTTCTTGGTGGCCGAAGGTGATAGTGCATTCACCTTCAAGCTTGTGTGCTTGTTCTTAGGTGCTAAACTTGGGATCTTTGGATCCACAACAGAGGGTTTCACACCTGGTACAAAAGATGAGGTAGCCGGAACCAATTTTGGTATTATAACGCTATAATCAATTGTAGCAACAGGAGCAATCGTGGTATGGTACTTCTTGCGGGCTTCCTGGTAGGTGAGACCATCCAGGGTTTTGATCTTCTGGATTTTCTTCTCACTCTGGAAGACAGGGCTGAGGAGAATGAAATCCAGGGCAGTTAGTGCACTGATATGGCTTTGTGCACTGCTCCGTATCGTGAGGTACCTTACCATACGTCCCGCAGATTGCAGACTTCGAGCACCGAGATAACATGTGACTGAATTTCTAGCAAACATCGCATTAGAGGTGGAATATAGGGTCGGACATCAACGGTAACGTGTGACCTTAACCTTCTCCAGGAGTACTGAGAGCTAAAAGGAAATAATGAAAGCACCTGTGTCAACGATCTCACCGTTGACCTTGCGCGTAATGCGCCTGACATCGGTCACATGACGGTACTTCATATCCTCCTTGAGTTTCTCGTCAGTGTTCAGAATCAGGTCCCGATGGAAGATAACTCCCCGGACCTGACCTGATTCAGAGACTTGTGTTTTTCCACTTTGACAGGGAGGTCGCCAAAGTGGTCACACTTCAGAAGATGGTCGACTTGCTCAGCAGTCCTGGTCTTAAGCAACAAACTACTGTTCCTCATCTTTTGTACTTTCTCAAGCTCACCATAGACACCTTCTATGTGGCGAGAAAACATAATACTCTTTACCAGCTTGAAATCACTGTCATCTGTTCTGGTCGCTACGAGAAACTTGGTGGTGTTAGCACCTAGATTTTCTAGAACGGACTGTTTCCAAGAGGTTGAACCCTTGATCGCACTAAAAATTAAAGACTTGGGTGGGGGATGTTTCTTTTCTTTCCCATGGCAATTTTATCCTCCCTGAATGCCACCGACTCCACTCACGGGCTGTCTCTGTAGGCGCTACCCAGCCAAGGCAAGGCCCACCTAGCTTGGAAGGCATTGCCCGGGTGTCCGATGTTTGACATGCCATACAGGCATGTACCCCCTTGGCATATACGAGAGAGTTTTCCAGCACAGGTATTCAGCTGTGCGGGAACCTGCGTTGTCAGGCGGATACTACTGCAGGGTACATGGCGCACCCACCTGTCGGTGTGGCCAGACAAAACAGGCTGTCGAGCGCAGTCGCACACTTAGGTGGCCCTTCCCCTGACAGCACGCAAATATTAAATTTTGAGTGCCAGACCTCAAACAAATGTGTACGGAAGAACGTGTGATATAACCTGATAGGGGTTATACCGCACAAAGTGTAATGTTTAGAGCTGGCTGTCAAACCCGTAAAGGGGACCTGGGCCAAGAAACCCTTTTAGTCGCCTTCTACGACTAGCAGGGTATACCTGTGAATGTATTCCACCCCTCCCACCCACGGGAGGTCCAGTTCACAAGACAAGCCGGAAATCTAAAAGAATAGCGAAGGTCACCCCTTTTAGTCGCCTCGTACGACAGGCAGGGGATACCGTGGGTGTATTCTAAACCCCCCACCCACAGGGGGATAAGCGCAATGAAATGAAATGTCCTACATGGAACTACCCAATACCGTGAAAAAAAGTCCAAATTGCAACTCATAAAATTTTAAAAAAATGATGCAACTTATTTAAATTAACAAGGGAGACAAGAAAAGAAGAGCATACCTTTTTCTCTTTAGCAGTTGATTCCAATGATGTACTTCCATCTTCAGATGACTTGATTGTGTTGCTGTTCTGCACTCCAGAAAGAGCTCTTTGCTCTTCCATAATTTTCATTTCGTTTGTATACAGAATTTTCTCGTTGTTCAGTAGTGTCTTGAGCTTTTCCTGTCTAGCTTGCAAATTATTCCGCATCAGGTCGCGAGCTGCTCGCAATTCAGCCCTTCGTTTTGTGAAACAAAGGAGACTACACATCTCAATTGTATAAAATTCTTTTGCTGTTCCACAATGACCACAGCCAATACAACGACAAAGATTGACCGTAGTCTTCACAGATTTGGAGCCTTTTGCAGGTTTCTTGGGAACTGAAGATAAAAACAAAAAAAGACAGATGCCAATTTATTTCTCTAGAACCGTAGTTAGTATATATCACAAATATAACATTTGACTGTCAAATTGGGCGACTTGGACTAAAAGTTGAATTTTCAATACAGGGTTATTGACATAAGTACATGGGATTACAAGCATATTGATACCAACTTTGTACAGCGAGGTCCTTCTCTAAACGACGGCACCTCGCTGGAGCAACGCGGTAGGCGGATAGTGATGAATCACTGCCAGATAACTATAATGTACCGATTACAAAACAGCAGGTCGTGAAGTCCTGGATGCTGACATATCATTTATTACATATGCAGCTGGCAAGATACCATAGTTTAGATAATTAAGATTTGTGGTGAAGTACTGTAGCCTATCTCGTATCCGATGACCATGGTCAGGTCCAAATTTTCTTGGGAAGAATCTCAAACAAATGGTATACAGAAAAAATCAGCATACTCAGGAGGCTCTCGAGAATGGATTAACTGCACTGATACCAAATATCAGTCAGGATAAATAACCGTCGGTGCAACACTCGACACGCTACTACACACGGTGGCCCGCCCGCCAAGTGGCCCCTGCAAGGCTCTGTCATTTAGATCAGGGGTCCTCAACATTTTTCTGTCGAAACATGAAATATCTAGTGCACCCCCACCCCCCTATTCTGCTTTCCTTTCTTAAGCACTTGTCATAGGCTACTTCGCACACAAAAATAAAACTGCTCACAAGATCTACAGTATTTGCTTCTGGCTAATTACTGCAACTACCAGTTACAATAATATAATAATAATGTTATTGGTTTTACGTCCCTTTTAACTACACTGGCTGTTAGAGACGCCGGGGTGCCGGAATTTTGCCCCGAAGGGGATCTTTAACGTGCCAGTAAATCTACTGACACGGCTCCCTCACATTTGCGCACCCTCAAATGCCAGCTGACTGCGCCAGGTTTCGAACCTGCAACCTTGGGCTCAGCAAGCGAGAACGTTACCCGAGCCACGCAGCCAGACTCTTACAATAATAATAAAAACACACAATTTACTATTCTTATTGTAATTCGGACGAACCATTTCCACTGAACACGCACTAGAATTCGCCTGTTCACTCACTGTCTTTGAACTGACTGCAAAGAGAGTCGACAATGGCAGAAATAGGAGAATCATATATATTATTTCAGTAGTATAAGTTAGATCCCTCCTGCGGCACTCACAAGCGACCGATCGTAAAAATGAGCATTCAAATTAAAGAGAATAGACATTAGCAGTGACGAATTGCACTCTAATGCCATAAATATCAATACTTTCTGTAAAAAATGACTTTTAAAAAAATGTACGAAGTGTGCGATTTGCAAACACCGTTGATGTAGGAAAATACGCTCCATAATTGGTGTCCACGGGCCGCTGTGACGCATGTTTCATGTCATATTAACATTTTGAGGTCTTTCCTTTATCCTGAAATGCAAATAGTGTTCTATAATCATTTGGTTGAAATAAAAACATAACCTTTCTCCTGAAGTCTCTCATTATAAACCTATTGGGGAAAGTGTGGTTTTTGAAGATGCGAGATTTCTCGCACGGGTACACTAGTCTATTCTTGTAAGGAAGTGGCGGTCACATTGTCAAGCGGCTTATTGTCATTTGTGGTTGACAAGTGTATGGTAAGGAGATATCGCTGCTGGTAGCAGGTGAAAGGATGCTGTGTGGGAAATGTTACTCTATGCCTTTTCAGTTCTTTTGAAATAAGACAGCAAAAGTACGGGTTTATTAGTCTCGAATGGCTATGGGAGCTTCTTGGATATGAGGATAGCAATATTTGTTACAGAATATGAAATATAAATATTGCTATCAGAGCCAGCACCCCCCTTTATCACTCTCTGCACCCCCTACAGGGGGCACCCGGCCCCCTCTTTCAGGACCTCTAATTTAGAGAAGGACATCACTGTATTTTAAATTGAACGAAAATGCTTTCTTCTGCTAGCAGTATAGTTCCGGGATATAATTCATTAAAATATCGGGGAATAACTTTTTTGAAATACTGTATCATTAATATTTATAACAAAGATTGGTTTTTTTCTTTAGAATATTTCACCTTGTCAATACTCCTTTTATTTTAATTTATTACTTAATGCACATGTTTCAATCTATATTTGGTTTTCTTCAGCATTGTTTTGGATTATGATTGCAAAATCTAGTTCATACTAACAGTCGCATATCACATCATCTTATAATTGTGGAATTCTCCTTTCCATTGTTAAAAGATCATTAAAATCTTATATTAGTCACAAAGCACATTTAAGAATTCTTTCTAATGCTAAAATCAATTAAAGTTATCTTAAAATATAAACTTCATTGAGATTGAAGAACTTTTATAAATTCTTATTATGCCTAAAATTAATTTGAAGTTTAAAATAACATCTGTAGCATAGTTCAAACCAATGAGTTGTATATGTGACGTTCTCCAGGAAACCATTCCTTTAGTTGGAAAATCTCATTTTTGGTTTATTTTATATTTTGATAGTAGGTAAATTTGCGATCATTTCCGTGAAAACTAGAAGTATTTATCTTAAAAACTGATTATTTTATGAAACATTGAAGTTATAGGACAGAATTTATTGAATGTCGAGAAAATCGATTTGAAAATTTAGTATAGTGCGTGGACAATATATTAAATATTTAAGAGAATCTGACTGTTTCACTGGATGAAGGAAGATCAGCATTGTGTATTAAAATAATATTTCATAAATATATCGGAGTTTTATTCCCTAGAAAGTATTGTAAATATGTAAAAATGTTCAAGATAAAGAAAGTGAAAAAGGAAATTTTAGTCTTGCAAGACTCAAGTAGGCGTACACAGATGTTCTGTCTTAAGAAGTGCAATCAATATCAGGAAACAATAATAGTATCTGTGATAATGTAAATTATAATAATAATAATAATAATGATGATAGTAATAATTCTTTTAGATTTTAACTACATTTTTAAAATATCTCGCGAACCAATAATTGTACAAAGTCATGCAAGGATTCAAATTACAGGGCGTAACACCCTCTTTTCAGTGGACTATTTAAATTTTTCAAATTTTGACAAAGGGCATAACTACATTTTTAAAATATCTCGCGAACCAATAATTGTACAAAGTCATGCAAGGATTCAAATTAATGGGCATAATATCCTCTTTGCCGTGGATTATTTATATTTTTCAAATTTTGCCAAAGGGCATAACTACACATTTCAAAATTTTGTTTTTATAACTATTGTTTTATTAATTTCATTTATTTAATGTTCTGTGTTAAGAAGTGCAAAATAATCAGGAAACATTAATAGAATCTGTGATAGCCTAGTGTTAATAATAATAATAATGATGATAATGAGTAAGAAGAAGAAGAATAATTCAGAATATATTAATGTTGGATATTAAAAACGTTCTGAAACTACACAAAGTTAGTTAGTATCCGATACTAAAGGAATCTGTCTTGTATCCCGTAGTAGCAAACTGAACTGTTGCTAATTTTTGTGGAATGTTTACGTATGTCTTTTCCTTTCGCACTCACAATCCTTCGCACTACTTGGGCCAGGTTCAGCGGCTTCAATGTTGCCTGGCCGTGGGCACAATAGATCCCTTGTTCCCACTGTGGAGTACTCTCGAATGTTGTCAAACAGGTATTTCGTCCTTTCGGCAGTCATCCCTTTTACTTCCAACTTCTTAGGTAGGTTCGGAGGGAGATATCTGCATTATCCATATCTCCGCCAGCTTTAGTGCATAATATCAGACAAGCTAGAAAGACACCGGGAATTCCCTGACCAAGTTCCTGCGATGGCGGTCCACACACATTAAAATTACCATTTATTAAATATGCAGCCCAGTACATGAATTCTATAATAAATTATTGTAACTATAAGTTACATTACCCTGAAGCACGAGCTGATTATTTCGTATTTTAGCCCAAGAAGACAGTGCAGGAACGTCATTGAATAAACCATACCTTCAGTCGCAATGTTAAATTCCCATTGCGACTTAAGGTATGGTTCTGTTAAATTACACAACCTGTTTCCAAGGTTATTTTGAAGACTTTACCATATCATGATAACCCATCCAATGCTCGCATCATCTAGTTCAAGGATCCGGTTAACGGATGGTGCTGAAATCTAAAAATCGATATTTCTCGCCCTTCTCGGCTCTTTGCGGCGTAGCGTAAAATATTGTCACGCGACTTAAGGTATGGTTTCCTGGAGAGCGTCACATATTGTGAGTAGTTGCTAATGTATGAAACAATGTGTTTCTGTATATTATAAATAAAATGCTCATTAGCAGTTGATGCTGCTTAAAAATCCTTGTTGACTCAAGAGTTCATATAATAAGATGTTGAAATCAGGCCTTTTTTGAAGATGTTGTGTTAAAATTTAATTAATATGTGGTGGGCAGAAAAGAACCAGTGGATCACATGCGAGTAGCGTCAAGTTACAGATCCTTTATGATTGGACGAATGTCCGATCTTGGTAGTCTCTATAAAGAAGGAATGAGTAAAATTTTATCAATTTAATTTTGAAAAGTTCGTTAATTCCATTTCAAGAGGCAAAATCAATATATAGAAACTTGTTTGACAGCGAGATAATAGATTTAAACTTTGTCTGAGCAGGGTAGATGTATGGCCTGTTTTAGCTGCTGCTATGTACTGAATTTATTCCATGCTTGGCGACAGAGTTGATGGTCCGTGAGCCTCGGATGCGCAATAGTGTGGGTACGTGTCAGTCCATCAGCGGCAGTCGTTCACACCTGTAAGAACCTTGTCGCCATAGTAGTGCGTTTCTTTAAATAACAAGCATACTAAAATAGTGTAAGAGGGTGCTATTATTGTGTACCGGTGTGTATGCCTAGTGTTCCTATTATGGCTGAGCCAGTAAAACGATGGGAAGTATTGCATAAGCAAGCCAAAGGATTAATTTATAAAGTCTACACGTTCTTCAAGCAAGAAGCAGACGCAGGGACTCCACTGTGTGATGTTGCCAAAGCGCAGGAGCGCACAGTGCTTGCCTGTGGTGATATAGGTCTACAGAGTGTGAAAAGAATTGTTCATAAAGCGAGGTTATCAGTACAGGCAAGTGGAAATGTGCACTTTAGATCGCCAGGTAAAAATCATATGGTACGGTACCGAAAATAGTCACTGGAATTGAAGACTTTGATCAGGATGTTTTACGCCGTAAGGTATTAAGAGTTTCATGATAGACGCGAGTTCCCTACAGCAAAGAAGTTAGTTCATGTAATGCATGCAGCCACTGGTTTTAACGGGAGCACTCTATTCAGAGAATGTTAAAGTGCGGGTTTCAAGTATGTGTAATGATGGGAGGAAATTTTTAATGGAACATAGTGATATTTCTGCCACCCGATTGACATTTCTACGAACAATGCACGAAATCCGAGAGGAAGGAATGCAAAATGTTTATTACTTAGATGAGACTTGGGTGAATCAGAACCACACAAGGAAGATGATTTGGCAGACGACAGAGGGACGTGGGGAATTAAAAGTTCCAGTAGGTAAAGGTAATTGTTCATAAAGCGAGGTTATCAGTACAGGCAAGTGGAAATGTGCACTTTAGATCGCCAGGTAAAAATCATATGGTACAGTACCGAAAAGAGTCACGGGAATTGAAGACTTTGATCAGGATGTTTTATTTGTCACGCTGGTTCTGCTCTGACTGGATTTGTACTTGATAGTAAATTAGTGTTCCGGGCAAAATCGAAAACTTTATCAGACTACCAAACTGAAATGAATGGGTAAACATTCCGAAAATGGATTTTAATGCAGCTGTTAACTTTTCTGCAGCCTGCAACTGTTACTGTAATGGACAATGCTAGCTATCACTCTGTTGTATTGGACAAGCCTCCTACAACAAACACAAGGAAGGAAGATACCATTAGGTGGCTGTGTAATAACAATATACTGCACGACGCAACAAAAACAAGGCTTGAATTGTTGCAGCTCATAAAATTGGCAAAGGGCAATGAAATGATGTATGAACGTGACACCATAGCTGAGCAGATAGGTCACAGGGTGGTACGATTACCGCCTTATCACTGTCAGTATAACCCTATTGAGTTGGTATGGGCACAAGTGAAAGGTTATATGGCAGAAAATAACACCACATTTAAAATAGCCGATACTGAAAGGTTGACTCATGAAGCAATAGACCGCAACAAAATTGCCGATGGCACTTCACGGACAAACTACAGGAGGACGATTTTCGTCAGGAACTTGTCAGAAATGACTTAATGGAGTCGATATTCATCAATGTGACAGAAACATCCGGCAGTTCAAGTTACGGTTCTAACAGTTCTGAGCAACCAGACACGTATGGTAAGTTTATTTTATTTGTATTTGTTTTGGTTTTTAGTATGTATACGGGGTTGCTCACCAAAAAAAAAAACTTGCAGCGCCGTCTCTCAATTCACTTCCTTGTACTGAGAGATGTTGCAATAACACTTCATTTCTTGACCTTTGTTGTGTGTAGGGTTGGGCGAAGCGAGGACGGTTTATCGTGAGACACCCGGTAGGGTAAATGTATATTGTATAAAATGAAATAGCTTGTGTTGTTTTCCAGTGTTTTGCCATTTTAAAAGAGGTGGATTATCACCGACTTCTCACTCTTCAGTCACAGAATCGATTCCTGACAGCTCAATGAGGGATCTGTGCTAGACAAATCGGACAGCGGACAGTACTCCGGCTCACCTACAGCATTATTATTCCATAATTGCTCCTTTATCATGCTTGTCATTTCATACTTCAATAACCTCTGCATAGAGGGGAGGGGGCATCCTTGAAACAGTATGCCACAGCGAAATGAATTAACTGTTATGATTTCTGTTAATATTCATATTATGTGCTTGAGTAATCTTGGTCATCAGCCCCGTGTACTTGTCTGATATAAACAGAGTTTCTGTGATAGTTGTAGTGTGTGTAGCTGTATTAAGGACAGGGTGCCCCTGGCCTTGAACTAAGGTACTATTCCAGCATTTTCCTGGAAGGCTTGTGGGGAAACGCAGGGAAACCACAATCAGGATAGCCACGGGATTCGAACCTCCAATCTACGGACTCGCTTCAGTTCCCCATCGCAGCCATGGTGCGATTTAACGCCATGGCTACACCACAGGGTACATAAATAAGCATCTCACCCCGGCCAAGGGGACGGAACAAGGGATAAGGAGATTATTCTATATTCTAACATCATGTTCGTTAACTGGCCATAAAACGCGAACCAGTCAGCGTAGAAATGTAATTTATATTTCCAAATATTCCGAATTTTTATTTCTTCATCCTAACTGCTTGAAAATGCCCCGACTATGAAAACTTTGCCTGAGCGCACGTGATATTTGATGTTGCGGCGGCAACTTCTGCCCGTATAAGGCAACGCTGTATTTCGGATGATCGCTTTCTTTCTGCGCGGCCAGGAGCCATCAACGGTGTCACCTATTATAGTATAGTGCGAGCCAACCAGTCGATAGCTGTTTTTTTTTTTTTTTTTTTTTTTTTTTTGTCGTGTGGCCTTCTGAGAGGCCGAGTGCAGGTCTTTCTATTCGACGCCCATGGGCGACCTGCGCGCCGGGATGAGAGATGGAATGGGTGAAGATGGATTAAACTGGGCAAGGATGTGGAAGGAATCGGCCGTGGCCTATCAGAAGGTACCGTCCCAGCATTTGCCTGGTGTTGAAAATGGGAAACCACGGAAAACCATTTCAAGGACGGCCGACGGTGGGGCTCGAACCCACGCGTCTACCGAGTCAGCAGAGAGCTTGGTCCCATGACCTAACGCTGCGCTTTAGCCAGCTGAGCCAATGCTGTCGGTGATAGCTGTGTTAAGGAATACACAGAGGAAAGGGATGGAGGGGCGGGCAGAGGAGTGGAGGGATGCCGAGTGAAAGGGGGGCAGGGGTTTCAATTGAATGTTGAGTGTGTTTGTTGTGTTTTAAACTGGCATTGTTTCTAATACTGTGTGCATTTATTAATGAAATCAATGATAATATAAAAATGAATGCTGTCCTCACTATTAATGTCATTTATGGTATTGCAATTTTTGCGACATGTATATTTCTATTTTCTCCACGACATTCATTAATTGTCCTTCTTGAAATAAATGTAGGATTTTCGTGTCGTTTTCTACATTCGTAAAATGGTGATTCTGTTCCTCCATATGATTAGCCATAACCGAGTATACATTATATTTTATGGCAGTTGTGTGCTCTTTATACCTTGTCGCAATGTTGCATTTTAACTGGTAAATTACCTGATTTATAGTTTGGATTGTGTTTTTTTTACAATTTGGTGATTAATAAATAGCTGTTCGTGTTGGTAGTCCTATAGGCTATTTTAAAATTATGTTTTTTGAAAATGTCTGCGATTCAATAAATATTTTAATTTATGCATGTAAAACTTATGAATTTGGGATTTTCTATTAAAATTTTAAAAAGTATTGCAGTAGGCTTATTTTATTTTATTGACTATTGCATTAACGTAAGTATGTTTGTAACAGTTATTTTTGGCTGGATGGATGAGGATCGTCTCTTTTTAATGGCTTTCAGGCTTTAAATGGATGCTAAGTGCTCTATTGATTAAAGTATAAAAAGTAGCTATTTGTGACTTCCATGGTTCATTGATTAATTTCTTATTATTATGCCAGTTTGTGCAGTTTTCTGATTAATTTATTAATTTCTGACCCTACAGTAAGTTTTATCGTTTTTGCATACTGTTTAGAAGGTCTAAGAGTTATGTTGATTTAAGTATGTTTCCATAAATTATTACAAAATTGTTATCTACATGCCTTCCTCAGTAATCCACTCTTCTTAGTCTTTTATGACTTGGAAAAGGCATTTGATTTGGTTCCAAGACCAGCCATGTGGGCGGTGCTGAAGCGGTTTGGTTGCCCTCAGCGTTTTGTAGATCTAATCAAGGCTCTCCATGATGGCATAACAGGTCAGGTTTGTCATCAGAATAAGATGTTCGATGAATTTCCTATTACCCATGGACTGAAACAAGGATGTGTACTGGCTCCAACGCTTTTCGCACTGTACTTGGCTGCAATGCTTTATGATTCACCCACAAACATCCCAGGTGTGGAGGTCACGTATCGTCTTGATGGAGGGCTTTTCAACCTAACTCGTCTCCGCTCCTTGAGGAAAACTCAGGTTACTAAGGTTACTAACATGTTGTATGCAGATGATGCTGCGTCGCCAACTCTCACACCAGAAGAGCTGCAAGAGTCAGTTAATTGTTACAAAAGTGCATGTGATCGCTTTGGTCTTACCATAAATGTCAATAAGACTAAAGTCTTGGCACAACCATCACCAGGCACACCTCTTCCTCAGTTCAATATCTCCATCTCAAATTTGCCATTAGAACAGGTAGACCACTTCTCGTACCTGGGCAGTACCATTTCTGTGAGCTGTACCTGTGAGCAAGATGTGGATAAGAGAATTGGCGCAGCCCATGCAGCATATGGACGATTAGCGCACCGGGTCTTCATGAATAAAAATCTGTCCACGAGTACAAAGCTTATGGTGTACAAAGCAGTAGTCATTTCTACATTGTTGTATGGCTGTGAAACGTGGACCCTTTACCGACGTGATCTTAGGAAGCTTGAGCGTTTCCACCTACAAAAACTTCGATCAATCCTGAGGATTAAATGGGAAGACTGCATTACCAATATTGCTGTTCTAGAAAAGGCTCAAATCAACAGCACTGAATCATCCATAACAGGTCACCAATTTAGATGGATTGGTCATGTCCATCGGATGGATGATGTGAGATTACCTCGTCAAATGCTATATGGTGAGTTATGCTATGGCACCAGACCTCATGGTGGTCCTAAGAGGCGCTACAAGGACCAATTTAAGCAGACCCAGAAATCGACAGGTCTTGATTCACAAACGTGGGACATGCTGGCTGAAGACCGCTCAACTTGGCGCCGTACCATCTCGGATACTGTAAAGACGTTTGAAAGGGATCGACGCACACATGAAGAGGCCAAGCATCAAGCTAGGATACCTCGAGCAGCCCAACCACGTCCTCCTCCAGCAATACTATGTGACTTGTGTGGACGCTTGTTCCATGCCAGGATTGGACTCTTTAGTCACCGTAAACACATCCACAAACTGGACTGAAGGAAGAAGATTTATACTCGGATTCGAGTTAAAGCCAATGATGATGATTCCTTGGTGTGTTCAAGGTGGTCAATGTATATGTTCGCTTAAATGCTTAATGTCAGGGAATCCAGTGCTGATATTGCCATTAAATGTGTGAAAACATTGTTGTTTAGAGTGAAAAATAGGAGGGACATAAATATTTCTATTTCTCCTTTACTAAGACCACTATGATCACTTAAAATGTTAATATATTAATTCCAGTGTTCCTTTAATTGGAATATTTGAGTACGGTACTGTACCCGCGGTCCTGGGACGTCAGGTCATTATCCATAGTTTGAATGGAGCGCCGAACTGAGTTTGAACTAGCGCTCATAGGAGGAGAGCCTATCGGAGGAGAGCGCACGCCCGCTTGGCGAATGGGAGAACGTCGAAGGTGCTGAAACATTTGGAGCTACCATATTCCCGTGAGATGGAAGGAATGGTGTTATGGCAGGATGTAGCCCCTGAATTTACATTGATTCTAGTGAATGAACCAGGAAGATAGCTTTACGCACTCCCAAGTTATGAAGGAAGGACGTTTGGGGTATGACGTAACTGCTGACGCACGCGAGTAGCCCCAGCGGTATTTAAACTGCGGTGAGAAGACAGCAGGCAGTCAATGTGTTCAGTATCAGAGCAGCGTCTCTCTGGTCCAGTTTGTGTCAGTGCGAAACCTCGAGCAAGTGTTATACTATGTCATCGCCGTGAATAAGTATGCGGGTTGCTGGAATGCGAGGAGTAGAAGGCTCTGGAAGGCCCATGAATTTTCTAAGTGCCAACGGTGATAGTCTTACTGATGAAGAGAAAGACTTAGTTATTCTTCAAACACATGTGAGTTGAACTGTACTTTATAAGAATTGTGAACTGTTATACTAGAAGTGACTGTCATAATGTATGGGCAAATAACTTCATTTCTTGACAGTACATTACTTTCATGTATTGAAATAGCTAATAGATCATGTGGACAGCTAGAAAGTGAAGCGTGTATTTCAAAGTGTTGTCACATATGAGGACACGAACAGTGAGGATATCAGGTCCATGCACTTCAGATTTAACAGCGTGATAAGTGATAGCACGAAAGTCGCAATGCCCAGTGTTAGGTTTTGGCCATATGCACGAGAATTTTAGATTGTCATGATGAGTGTTTGCTACCATTAGGTGCGCGAGCTCAGGACTTTAAAGATTCATTATACTGTACAACTGTCAGCCGATTGTGCTTAAGTGCTGCGCGAGATATCAGTCTCAAATGAAACACATTTAGTATGTGGTCTGACGACAGTAAAAGACATGGTAAAATAATGGAGGTGGAACATCGTGGACATTTTACGAGTGATATCTTGGAACTTCCCGATACTATGAAAATGCATTAATACCACCGACGATGGGTTAGATTCAAGAGGATGAGGAAGGGACGTAGACGATACTAGCCCATGAAGGACGCCGGAATGGACGTAGCCAACATCAGCCCAGGTGAGAAGGTTCTGGAACAGCACGATGGGGCAAGCAGAAAGAGCCTTGCCAGAGGTTAAGAGGAGCTAAATCCAGGGCGTGGCATGGTGTGTGGGGACACACGCTGGCACTTCAGGGAGGAACTTTCGTGCTGCTATTTCAACACCTGACAGACAGCAAATATCTGGAAGTAAGATCTCTTCATGCTATCGTAGTTGTACTGTGGTCTAGTCATGTGTATATTTCTATTCCCAAACTTAATAGGTCAGCATATTACTTTTTTTTTCCTTTCTCATGTTTCTGACAAGAAGTTCTCGTCATTTATCAGTTTTCCTGGTAGTGAAATTTCAGTAATTTAGGGCAGATAGTAACGCAACGTTTTCTTTGTTTTTCGCTTCCTGATTCGTTACTAGTGATAGGAGATATTGGTCACTTACGAGTTGATTTTGTGGAGGAGGAATGATTTGCGCCATGGGAAAATTAAATTAAATAAAATAAATAATTAATAATAATAATCGAGTACTGTGAAAATTTAAATAATTATAATAAAATTCAAGTACATGGATTCTTGAGTATATTGATAGTTAGAAGCTAGTGATAAGAATGAAATATCTAAATAATGGTGAATACATTTTGGAAAATAAATCAGTTCTGAAAGCGAAAGTAATAATAATAATAATTCTCAGAAGAAATATTCAACTAAGGAGTCGAAAAATATTACAATGAGTGTAATTTGATGTTGTTGCAAGTTCAGTGGTTTATAAAATCTCAGACAAAGGAGGAGTGGTAATCCCAAGGTGAATAGGGGATCAGGTTTTATGTAACAACCAAAAGTAGTGGAGGATTGAGCTAATTGAAAATGTTTTTTTTTTTATTTGTATAATAAGATGTAAGTAAATATCCCAGTCGTTGCCAACAGAGGTGGATCAGATTGTGACCAATTTGTTATATTGATGTGTGAAGTATAGCATTCAGTTTATAAATGGGCCTGTAGAAGACAGTGCACCGATATTTTATGTGATATGTGGGCATCATGAGATTGAATGCACCATTAATTGTGGAATAGTGGTGGTTGTCGAAAATGAGTAGGGGGTAGACCCTGTGAAGATTCATTTTTGTTTTCTTCTGAATGCATTTGTATGAGGGCAGGTCACGTTTAAGATCTGATTACACCAGGGAATCATTTCTTGCATATATGGTCAAACAGCATCTGAATCAGTTATGTTTAGATTAATAATCCTTGCTACTAATCGGAAAATTCCATTGGATGATTATTTTCAAATGCACAACAGCATATCCTTTAATTATAACATGCTGAAAATTTTATAAACAAATTTTGCAACATTTATGCTCAAAATATTTCATGAGTGGATCAATTATTAAATGTGGATGGTGAAGCATATATTTTCTTAATAATAGAAAACAGACAGTGAACTAAGTTTTACTCAGTGCCTTATTTAAAGTATAATTTGTAAATAAGCGTCAATGATGATCAATATAAGTGTTTGTGAGTGAAGATGGACATGCCTAAACTTTAAGACATTCAATAGGAAGTGTTTTTTTTCCCTTTATTTAGCAATCAGGAATCTCAGGGTGAGAGACTGAATATCTTTTACACCCTGTACGTTGAGGTAGGAGCGTTCTGCTTTTGACCTGATATAACTTTTATTTAATAAAAGTGGGGTGTGGTTTGTGGAAATCTTGTGTGTTTTTTCGTCCTCTCTATGCTCAGGCGCGAGTCTCGGACACAGTTCAGCACCACCTAGCCCTTACCCGTTAACCCCTGAGATATTAAGAATCTTGTGCTCAACTGTCTTCGAGGCTCCCGCATATGTGGGCGTTTATCTTCTGATAAACGGGCACAGTACATACCTTTGATATCATATAAATGCATTTTTTGTTTGCTATATAGTCTTAGGTTCTTTGGTTTATTGCAAAAATCGAATGTATTTAAGAACTAGTGTTGACCAAGAATTTGAAATCCTTTTTCAGAAATTCATGAATGAATTGTGTCAATTTGTGTGTTGAAATATTCTTTAATTAATAATTGATCTAATAGGTATGTCCTATTTATGAATGTTTTTTTAGACTCGATATAGAGTTTTCTGATAGAAGAGTTTTGTTTTTGATTCTGTAGGTTTGCGTTTGCAATACATTGAGTTTCTTTGCTGTACAATCTGTCAAGTAACATGTATCTATCCCCAACAGATCACATATGTTACAGTCTGGCAAACAACAGGGTGGAGCAAAATGTTTTTTGATGTGTATATATTACACAAGCAATAAGCTCGTTGTATGGGGGGAAAAATACAATGTGCTCCAAGAAATACTTTTTAAATATATTATTATGCACAAGCAGTTATAAGTTTTCCTCATATGGAAAGAGGTTTCTGACCCCTTTTTAACTTTTTTCTATTTCATTATTTACTGCTTTTTAAAATTTTTGACATTGGCTTTGTAACGTTTTTGTTAGTTTGGAATAATGTTCATGTTCTACGAGTATCAGTTCATGACCACTACTGCCATCTGCTATGTGCGCATATCGCTCAAGATGCATGTCTTTGTCTTGAGTATTCTTTGACGCCCATTATTGCTAGACAATTACTAACTGTACCGTTTCAATGTGTGGTGTACAGAGCTAATCCTAACAGGTTATGGGCCCAGGTACACGATATAAACAATAATAATAGGCCTACCAGTAATTATTATATACCTAGATCGTAGTAAACGTGTTTGAATAGATTGAAAAGCAAAGATGAACGCTACAAATACAGCGAGGATTGAGCTCCTTAGCGGGAACAATTTCGATACCTGGAGCCTGCAAATGCAAGCTATATTGATAACGAACGATCTGTGGGAATACGTCGATGGAACATCAATGAAACCAGAATCGGCTGCGGACCAACGCAACGCCACGAGGTGAGCGTATGGCAGATAAACGATAGGAAAGCTGGATCACTTATCAATCTATCTGTATCACCAAGTGAATTGAAACTAGTGAAAAACTGTGATAGTGCACATGAAACAAGTTGAAGGAAACATACCAGTCAAAAGACCCGGCGAGGAAAGTGACACCCCTGAAAAGGTTAACCCTGCACAAAATGGCATAAAATGGTGACTTGCATGGCCATTTGAGTGATATTTTTGACAGGGTGGACAAGCTAGGAGACATGGATATCACAATAAATGAAGAACTACTAACAATCACGTGATTGTATAGTTTGCCCTCCAGGTTTGAGACATTCAGATGTGCAATAGAATCCTGTGATACATCGCCAACTCCTGAGGCACTTCGCGCCAACATTATCAACGAGAATGACGCACGTAAGGAGGGCGCACGGGGCGAGACATCAGAGTGCATGCATATGCAAAGAAATTACGGACCTAATGAGAAGAAATATTAACCTGAAGTGAACGTAGGGGTACAACGAATAGGGATGGAATTTCGGTGTTACAAATGCAACAAACAGGGACACATGAAATCGCAGTGCAAACTCAATACAAGCACTGGAAATAATGCAACACACTCGGCAAAGTATTCGGAAAACATCTGTTTAAAATTGTTCATGGCATCGACATCTTGTTCGATTGAGTCAAAGCGAAAATGGTGCCTCGGTAGTGGTGTTACCACAATTTGTGCGGCAACGTCCAGAACTTCTGTGAAATTGACAGGTCAAGATGAGGGACGTTAAACCTAGCCACCAATTCGACGATGGAGATCGCGGGCAAGGGAAGCGTGCTTCTTAAGACAGTCGTCTTGGGAGAAAAGAAAAATAAATCCCTCGATGACGTATCGCATGTTCCTGACTTGAGGACAAATTTACTCTCCGTGGGAAAAATAAATGATCGCGGTCTAGATGTTATTTTTAAGAAAACGGGTGCCCTTGCATTGAAGGAAAACAATGACGTCATGTTACTGGCGGATAGAAGAGGCGATTTATACTATATACAGGAGATCGAAGAGAGAACCTTTATAGTATCGACCAACCCTAGCAAAGTCACGCTAGAGTTGCTACATCGGCGCCTTGGACATGCAAATTTAATTGACATTTTGTCAGCAGAGCGAAATCAGAGTGTTACAGGAGTGCAACTTGTACATCCTGATGTAAAACTGAACTGCAACGTATGCCGTAAGGGGAAGATGTGTAGAGCTCAATTTCCAAAGAAGTCAGAGCGGAAAATAGAATTATTGGATCTGGTACATACGGACGCATGTGGTTCAGTGAGGGTTAACTCCGTGGAAGGTCCAAAATACTATGTTGAATTTATCACTCAAAATGGTGTGAGGTACGATTCCTGAACTCTAAAGCGGATGTCTACAAGGCAACAGTGGAATACGTCTTTCTCGTCGAGAAGCAGAAAGGGAAATGTGTAAAGTTGCTACAATCCGACAATGGTGGAGAATACACAAGCAATGAATTCAACGAGTATCTCAAACAAAAGGGAATAAGTCGCAGGTTGACAGTTCCAAACAACCCCGAACAAAATGGGAAAGCAGAGAGGATGAACCGCACTCTTCTGGATGCCGCTAGATGTCTTCTCATTGAGGCAAACCTACGTCAGTCATTCTGGGCAGAGGCAGTGAATACTGCTATTGCATACAAAATCGCTAGTCTTCGAAAAGCTTGGGGGGAAGGCCACGATTCGAGTTATGGACAGGAAATGTGCCAGATGTGTCACATCTGAGAGTGGCCCACAGCCAGGTATACTTTATGGATCGGGAACCTGGCAAAGGCAAATTTGATCAACGAGGTGAAGAGGGCATATTATTAGGTTACTCAGAAGAATCGAAGGGTTTCCGTGTTTGGTCACCTGGGAAAAATAAGGCTTTCATCAGTCGTGATGTGAGGTTTCTTGAGGATGGCAACGAATCCAAGGTCATGATTGAAAATGTTCAGAGAGATCAGGCAAGGCACGAAATGGAGAATATAAGATTCAAGGAATTTACGAGGCTCTCGTCTGATGAAAAGGAAGTTGAATTACCTCCTGCAATCGAGGAAGAGAGAGAGAGGGACCCGCAATAATACAACACCCCCTGGGATGAAGTGGAGCCCATGGTAGAACTATTTTTGGCTTTTAAGTACCTTCAGATGAGGAGGGACCTCTCTTGGTCTTTGAAGGTTCTACGGATGAGGAGAGACCTCTCTGGGTTTTGAGGAACCTGGAATCATCAGAAATGGGACGATGCTGAAATCTGAGCAGCACTTCACTCACAACCAGAGGTCGGGGTCAACCAATGATGATCAGAACTGGAAGAAGAGGAAGACCGAGAAAACTATTCCATCCTGTTAGGACAGATGAGGTCAGAGTCACGGAACAAACTTACCTTACAGAGATCCCGTTCAAGAGAGCAATGACCGGTCCTAACGCCAATGAATGGAATGATGCAACTATCGCTGATATGAAATCTATTATAAAAAAATGACACCTGGGTAATGTTGAACCAGTCCAACGATGGTAAGGGCATCGGATCACCCATAGTATTGCGGAAAAAAAATAATGCAGATGGCACACTCGAAAAGAGGAAAGCCCGACTAGTCGCTCAGGGTTTCACTCAAGAATTTGGAGTCCACTACTCTGAAACCTTAGCACCAGTCGCACGCATGAGTTCTATTCGGCTTATGGCATCTCTAGCGGCCAAGTATGGAATGAAAATCCGACAATTCGACATTGCCACAGCATACCTCAATGGTAACCTGGAGGAAGACATCTTGATGAAACCGCCGAAGAACTTTCAAGAGATTTTACAAGGCATCATGGAGACAGAAAATAGTACTGCTATGTGGAATAAAGCAAGCCATACGCTGAAAGAGTTCTGGAGGGGCAACAATGTATGTTTGTTGAGGAAGTCTCTCTATGGCCTACGATAAGCAGGTAGAAGTTGGTACAACAAGCTGGTCCAAACCCTGAGAAAATACAGAGCCACTCCAACAAGTTCGGATTCTTATTTTTTCAAGATTGGGTCTGGTGAACATATGACTTTAATTGCAGTATACGCTGATGACATATTGGTTCCATCCCAAAATCAAGAAATGATCGCCGAACTGGGACGGAAGTTGGCAACCGAGTTTGAGCTCAAGGACCTTGGATTCGCAAGCTATTGTTTGGGTATTGAGCTCATTCAAGGCAATGGTTGGGTCAAACTGTACCAACATGGGTATATCAAAGAAATTCTCGAACGATTCGGAATGAGCGAGTGCAAACCAGTTGCCACACCTCCAGATCCTGGGATCAAGCTGACAAAGGAGGAGGACCCAAGTGAAGAGGAACAAAAAGCTTCCTATCGTGAGCTTGTAGGTGGTCTAAGACCACAAGTCCAGACATCTCATTCGCAGTCAGCTGCTTAGGTCAGTTTAATAACTGCTACGGGATGGAACACTGGAGGGCAACCAAAAAGAGTCCTTCGTTATCTAAAGGGAACTCTAAACGTTGGACTAGTTTTCTTGTCCGACCCGAAACCGGTCAGAGGGTTCGTGGATGCAGATTGGGGAGGATGCATCGAAGATAGGAAGTCTCACATGGGCTACCTCTCTGTACTTGGTGGATGCCCCATATCTTGGGATTCTCGGAAGCAGGGAACGGTTGCCCTGAGTACTATGGAGGTGGAGTATATGGCTATGTCCGAATGTGCCAAAGAGGCCATATACTTGCAGAGATTTCTTCATGAATTGAGTTTCAACGCTCTAGCTGATCTGACCATGTACTGTGACAACCAAAGTGCACTGAGATTAGCTGCAATTACCATGTTCCACAGCAGAAGTAAACATATTTACATTAGACATTATTTTGTTAGAGACTCGCTGAAAAAGAAGTCGTTCGTTGTACAGTACATTCCAACTGAAGGTCAAGTGGCAGACTTCCTTACAAAGAGTTTGCCCAGACAAAAACATCAGTGGTGCATGAAATCTGCTGGTCTGAGTGAGATTAACTGAACTTTACTCGAGGGGAAGTGTTAGTTTGGAATAATGTTCCTGTTCTACGAGTATCAGTTCATGACCACTACTGCCATCTGCTATGTGCGCATCTCGCTCGAGATGCAATACTTTGTTTTGAGTATCCTTTGACTTCCATTACTGTAAGACAATTAGTAACTGTGCTCTGTTTCATCATGTAGTGTACTGCACTAATCCTAACAGTTTTATAGTTTACTAGCAGTAGTGCCCGGCTTCGCCAGGTGTATTTATTTGTTTTATGGATGATAATGAATACCACTACAGAACTGGCACATGATACTTAAACTACCAGAAAATAAATATTTTTTTAATATAACGTTTTGTGGTGGTGGTGGCTGTAGTGGGGGTGATAAGTAGTACAGTATAATGGACGTAACATTCAGGTCACTTTCCCGTAATGATAATAATGAATAGGGAAACAGATATTTACTAACTATAGCACTGACACATGTAATTTTCAAACAAATTTCTAAAAATGATTAGAAAGATGAGTAAGTGAAATAAAAGACACTGCCTAGGGCCTATATCTCATTGTCTGTTAGAAATGTAGAGACCAATAGTGTCGTCTTTTGTCGCATAGCGCCGTAGGAAAATAGTCAGAACACTTAGGAAAACTTCGGCTATCCCGAGCTCCTGAGGTAGCAATAGTATCATTTATCGCCCCATAGTGCTCAACGATACGTTTCGGAATAGATTAAGGTAAATTTGAAAGCACCAACGCTTATTGCAGCTGATAACCTCAATGCATTGCATCAACACCATTGCACTTATACAGAGGCATAATATGTTCATGATGATAACTGTTTTAAGGGGCCTAAGAAATCTTTTTGCACTAATTACTCCTAATGACTGCAATTTATAAGCAGGGCAAGATATAACTATTTTCGCAATTCTGCACCAGAACACTGGTAGGGACAACGTGATGCAGCCCGAATTGCCAGTCAACAATAGACTTATTAAAATACTCTTACAGTTACACTACTACGGACATGAATGGTTCTAGGGCCTTAAAACGTGGTTTTCAAGTTCAGTTTGTTTTTATTCTAAATGTAGGGAAAGGAGAGTGTTGTCCAAAATATCAAGTGCACAATGTTACCAGCAGGGTTTCTAAGTGTATGTAAAATTTGGTGCAATTAGGAGGAACGGTGTAGATTTGTGATAAAGGGCCTAAATGCAGGGAATGGAGTGGTCTGTCCGAAATTTAAAGTGGACAGTGTTACCCACAGTGTTCCAAAGGGTATGTATACAAATTTTGGTTCAGATCAGTGAAATGGTGTAGATTTGTGCCAAAGGGCCTAAATGCAGTGAATGGAGTGGTCTGTCCGAAATTTCATGTAAACAGTGTTTCTCGCAGGGTTCCAAAGGCTAAGTATACACATTTTGGTTCAGATCGGTGAAAAGGTGTAGATATGTGCCACAGGGCCTAAATGAAGGGAATGGACTGGTCTGTCATAAATCTCATGCAGATAGTGTTACTCGCAGGGTTCCAAAGGGTAGGTATACAAATTTTGGTTCAGATCGGTGATACGGTATAGATTTGAGCCAAAGGGCCTAAATGCAGGAAATGGAGTGGTCTGTCCGAAATTTAACATAGCCTATACTATTCCTCTTGAATCTGGCTACCATATACAAAAGGAATTTTTCGAATCCGACTGGTAGTTCCAGAGCTTAGCGTGTTTAAACACACAAACTCTTCAGCTTTATTATATTAGTATAGATTAGCATGCATTATTTATACAAACCGACTATTAAATTTGGAAAATGTATTTTATTTAAATAGCCTATTCAACATGAGCTTCCAAACAACATTAAATTGTTAAAATCGGCCTGGTAGATAATGAGTTAGTTTTTCCACTTTTCTAGTGGTTTTTCTGATACGACTGCCACTTCAAGATTTCCTATGAAATCCACTCGGGAAGAGCTTATCAACGACCTAAAAATTATCCAATCGGTCACATAGAACTTAGGATATAAATGTTAATGTACGAAGCCTTTATACATAGGAAGAATACTTTTATCTTCCCAGTGGGTTTTCTGAGTTAACTACCAATAAGACTTTTCATGAAAGAGCTTTTCAACATCGAAACTGGTCCAGTAGAACTCTAAAAATTAACATTGATGTATCAAGCCTTGGCCTTTATGCATAAAAAAATAGTGTTTTCCCACTTCCTGGCGAGTATTCCAAGTAAACTGCCACTTAAAAGACTTTCTTGAAATCCCCCTTAGTAAGAGTTTTCAAACAACATAAAAATGATTTGAATCGGACCAGTAGAAATCCTAGATAAAGAAATAAATAAATAAAAAAACTAAAAAAAAGTAAATGAATAACTAAATAAATAAGTAAATAAATAAATAGACAAACAAATAACTAACTAATAAATATATTAATTAATTAATTAATAAGTAAAAAAATAAACAAATAAATAAACAAACAACTAAAATACTAACTAAATAAATAAATACTGGTAACAAACTAAATAAATAAATAAATAAATAAGTAAAATAAATAAGTAAATAATACTAATAAATGGCTAAATATTTAAATAAATAAATAACTAAATAAATAACAAATAAGTAAATAAATAAGTAAATACAGTAAATATGCAATTAAACAGACAAACAAATAAATAAATAACTAAATAAATAACAAATAAGTAAATAAATAAGTAAATACAGTAAATATGCAATTAAACAGACAAACAAATAAATAAATAACTAAATAAATCATGAAACATAAGTATAAAAATAAGTAAATAAATAAGTGAATAAATAAACAAACAAATAAATAACTAAATATGTAACTCAATAACTAAATAAATATGGAAGTGAAACTTAGGTCTATTGGTGCAGCAGAAAAGAGGAGAATTGAAGCGTTTGAATTGTGGTGTTAGAGGAAAATGATGAAGATCAGATGGGTAGATAGGGTTACAAATGAAGAGGTATTAAGACTAGTGAGAGAGAAGAAATGTTTCTGGAGACTACTAATGAAGAGAAGAGATAGGTTGGTAGGACACATACTAAAACACCCAGGAATAGCAAGCTTAGTTATGGAAGGAAGGGTCGAGGAAAAGGACTGTAGGATTAGACCAAGGTTAGAATACCTTATACAGATTGCCTCGGATGTAGGGTGTGGTAGCTATGTAGAGATGAAACTATTAGCTCAGAAAAGGGAGACATGGAGGGATGCATCAAACCAGTCAAAAGACTGAAGACTCAAACACACACAACTAAATAAATAAATAAATAAATAAATAAATAAATAAACAAATAAAAAACTAAATAAATAAATAAATAATAAATAAACAACTAATAAATAGATATGAAAATGAAATCCACAGCCTGCTTCCAGTCTTCGACCGGGTCAGGAATGGAATGAATGAAGCCCCCCATCTAGCGGCGAGGATATGGACTGTGCCGGCTGCCGAGGCCTGATGCACTCCTCTGGGGCAATGATTAAATAAATGACAGATGAAATGAAATGATAGTGGAGAGTGTTGCTGGAATGAAATGTTGACAGGAAAAACCGGAGTACCCGGAGAAAAACCTGTCGGCCTCCGTTTTGTCCAGCACAGATCTCACATGGAGTGACCGGGATTTGAACCACGGACCCAGCGGTGAGAGGCCGGCGTGCTGCCGCCTAAGCCATGGAGGCTTAAATTAATAAGTAAATACATAAGTAAATAAATAAACAAACAAATAAACAAACAAAAATAACTAAATAAATAAATAGGTAAAGAAGTAAATAAATAAATAAACAAAATAAACAAACAAATAAATAAATAATCAATAAACAAATAAATAACTAATAAATAATTAAATAATGAAATAAATACATACATATAAAATAAATAAATAAATAAATAAATAAATAAATAAAGACAATCAAATATGGTACCTTCAAAGTAAGAAGGCTTAAAGCACTCAAAAACGTCTGTGGATCCGAGAGTAGGCCTATGCCAGTAATACGCACCTGTTGTTGAAGTTTTTCGATTCTTGATAGGTTTCGCACGTTTCTTTTGAACGACAACTTTTCTCTTTCCCTTATTGAGAGCTTTCTTCATTCTTGATTGCATGAGCATTGCATACTCTTCGTCATCAACTAATTCAATTATATTAAACTCATTCACTTTGAACTGAAATAGAAACATCACTATGAGCTCCCAAATACAATGAACAGATCTTCAGGCCACATGAGCACTTAAGCTATCATAAATTAGAACAACTCATCACTTAAAACAGCCAAATGTCAATACCATGGAAAGATACACTGATACAGGAAATCCTGACACCATTTGAAGGGTCCAGGAGAACTTCCTAACTTCCACTTCACAAATTGGACAAGACCCAAACCCAACCACTGACCAACCTGGAGTAAACTGTGGTCCGTGCCTTGAATGTGATCAAGCCCACACAGGGCAGACTGGCAGGACTGTTAAATGTTGCTTAACTGAACATGCTGGGTTTAGCAAACATGCCATATCTACAGGGCGTAATATCAACTTTAATCATGCCAAACCAGTCAGGACTGACTCCAATTATATGCCCCTGAACCTGTCGTATTACCATGCTGTCCTGTTAATATGAACAGAGATGACAGTTATCTTATCACATAAGTGACATTGGCAACTTATTTCGAGATCAGAAGGACCTAACGCACACTTCGATCCAACATGTGGCCCTATTACACTCCCCGAATTCTCCAGGAACGAATCATGGCCACCAGACAGCACAGTTGTGCACGACTCTACACATACTCTGCTTAAAATCAACAATATTGACTCGGATTCACCCTGTTCTAACTTACCTGTCATTTCCAATTTCTGTGCTACCGACAGAACAACATGTTCACACTTTTCTGGCATATCCTCCGCTAGAATCTTTAATCACAATAAGCAGTGTGATAGTGAACATAATTCGCGACGACAGTCAAACCGCCTGAGGCATAGTAAATGAAATCAACAATGCATTCTTATTAGCTCTGTTTAACTAACAAGGGAACGGACAGCGGTGTAAAATTCTAGTCTGGTTGAAATTTAGTACACAATATTCCTACAAAGTTGTACAATGATGTAGTGAAAACCACACGGGCCACTTTCAGTTTTGAACACCAAAAACCTGCTGGGCGACTGCATGAGCAAGGAGGTGGGAAGAGGTAAAGCTGACCTTGAGTCCTAGCAGCATGTGATGGCTCCCGGCCACCAGACAGGACCTGCCATGCTGCGATGCATTCCCCACCTTAAACGTTCCCCTCAGCCCACTCTTGTACCCTCTCGATTAAAGCATAAAATGCAACATAATGTGACGTTTTGCGCTTGGCCATACTGTAAATAAATAAAACGAACTTTCATGTTTTTCCTCTTTTAGGCTACTCTTTGTAATCCTTGGAATAGTGGATGCTTACAAGAAAGTGGTCAATGCAAAGAGACCACCACGCGCACCTTGCAACACTTTTTTTTTTTTTTTTACACATATCGCAAATTTTTCGGATAGCACCATCCTTGAAACAAAACTGAACAGGGTTCACAAAGTAAGCAGGTTGTGCTTCAACATAACCGGATTTGTACCAACTATAGGCTACTTCCACATGTTACGAAACCACGGAGAATATAGTTGGTTGTGGGTCAATGATAGGGTTTAAAAATATTGTTGCGCAAATGAATGTTAATAATCAAAATTGCATAATACAATCAGGTCATAAAAAATGAACAAATTGTTTCCATATCCAGGAACCAAGCACATCTAACGGCTGAATCATTCCAGTAGTTACTTGGGGAATAGTTTTAAAAATAATAGTTTTGTTCAGCATAGCCACACCGAACTGATAAGGGAGTGACGGGATGAGGGAAAGGTGGGGAATGCAGCGCAGCACGACTGGTCGCTGCCGGGTGGCTGGGAGCCATTGCGTGCTACTAGGATTCAAGGTCAGCTTTACCTCCTCTCACCTACTCGCTCATGCCGGCGCCCGGCAGGTTTTGTGCGTTCAATATTGAAAGTGGCCCGTGCAGTTTTCACTACGTCATTGTACAATTTTGTAGGATTATTGTGTACTAAATTTCAACCACATTAGAATTTTACACCACTATCCATTCCCTTGTACATTTTTGCCAGGCGGGAAACTTCTTGAATTACTACAGAACAGGCATTTTATTTTTGTTTAGCTGAACTACAGTATGTATTGATATTAAAGAGTTTTTTGTACAATGTTTCTTTTTCATTGTATTAAACACCAAGAAGTACAATTGTAAGATTAAACAAATTGAAGTGATAGAAGCCATTTTTCAGTGTTGGCTAATTCTATTAAAAGAAAGCTTTCCAGTCGATCAACACAAATTGTGCCCAATTACATTAGGCGGGAAACAAGTGTCTACATACCCTAACCTGAGAAAAAACTAGATATTATTACAAACTAACAAGCTTGTATGTACAAAATGGGGTACTTAATTGGATGACATGTTGCGAACGCTTATGAAAAAGTCCCATCTAAAACCACGTCCAGAATACTCGCGCGACTTCTGCATTGAGGAACTTGGTACAGCATCGAGTGTGCTAAAGGTCAATAAAGCTGTTGGTTATGAGGTATATCCAGAGTTTCTTAAAGCCATCGGACCTATAACAAAATTATGGCTCATCGACAATGAAATTTTGCAGACCAAAGCTTCTCAAACAGTCGAAACTAATTGCCATCTTGAAACCAGGCGAAATTGGATTCTATGTTTCTCACTATTGATCAATTTCTCTACTCAGCATGACCTATATTTTGCTAGAAAGGCTTATTCCAAAACTCAATCAAGAAACCATTGATCGAATCATTCCCATAACACAATGCGGTTTTCGGATGTATCGGAACTTAGTATATTCTCCTGAATACACGTAACAAGTTAGCTTTCAATAATTATCACTACCTTTTTTGGGATTTTCCCTTTTTCATGTATTTACTCTCTTCCCTTCTTCTTTGAACACCAATAGAGACTTCTTTTGTATTCCTGCTTCTCTCTGTGCATTTCTTTATTCTTTTCTTAGTCTGATTACAGAAAATTAATTATGTTCACCCCTATTGCTCAAGTGTGCCAAGTATCTTCATACTGTGACACCTTGCGGTGCATCTCTGCATTTGTTCAAGTACTAGCGCCCGAATGGTGAATTAACTCATCCAGCTACTACTAAAGCTTGAAGTTCTCTACTACCACCGTAGATGACCCAGCCAACAACTCTTCATTTCAGCATCAACACTTGAAGACAGAAGAAATGATTTTATTTTTGTTGTGTTGCCTATGTGTTCCCCTACTTCTCCTTACTTCCCCATCTTTCTGCTGCTCCTAGGACACTCACTCGATATTCCTACTGTAATTCTTCGTGTGTGCTTCGGACCTGTTAGAAGGTCTCTCCTACAGGGAGTGGTCTATACATCGTACAATGTTTTAAGACTTTCAAATCTGTCGCCATAACACAAAATCTTTTTAACGGCTGGCCGTGAGTGTCTTCATCAACCATCGATGATAAGATAAGTACAAAATTCAGTGTTTTTAACTATCATTTCCATGGAGCCTGTGTGAATTCTTAAACTGAACATTTTAATGAACTATATCTTCGAAATTTGAACTTTGTGTGCTAGTCATATTCATTAACGGCTTCCAACGGGTAATCTATGTCATTGCTTTACTAAAACTGAAGTAAGCTAGCTATTGGAATCAACATGAAAATTTTCCATTGCTAAATCCGTCTCCCAACGTGGGAATTATGCTACTAAACTTGCAGTAATTTGAAAGTCAGGCAGGCTTTGACTCTTCGTGGGATTTCCCACTGGTTTTTGAAACTATACCAAGCTATTATTCATTTCACCGAGGGATCTCTTTACCAGCTCCATTTAACGCTACCTACAACTCGTAACATGTCATTCAAGCAATAAACTCTGAATTGTGTTCAAAGTTACATTGGCAAGCTCATCAAAATCTCGTTAACATAAAACTACAACTAATTGCTGAATCCAAAAAAACCTACATAAGACTCATTAGTGACTTTTCGATGTGATTCGATAAATTGGTTTCACAGTATGAACCATCAGTGTTGGGAAAATGAGGACTGATATAAGAAAGAAATGATACATCGAGACAGAAAATAGATGGATGATTACTTTCCGAAAGCGAACTGACAGAAATATGTAATGCAATGGTTTGCATGTTTAGTAAATAAAAGTGTCATTGTCAGACAAGGTTATGTTTGCTTGCATTATCCGTGAGATCTCAAGTCCGCATTAACACAGATAATCGAGAGTTCACTGTATTTATAAAATTAAGTATGGCCGTATACTGTCTAACACAGAATATCGGGAGTAAGGTAATTGCGCAATTCATATCTATCTCTTGAAATGGAAGTTGTAGGCCACTATTAGAGATTTAGAGGGAAAGGCTGTTCTTCATTTTTGCCATAGTATGTTTGTGGAATGTGTTGGGAGATGGTTGCTAATCACTTAGCATTCCCACAATAAGGCAAGAAGCACATCCTTCTGACATGCGGTATGTGCGATGGCGGCTGGTGATGAAAAATGATGGGTGTGCACTCTTTTAAAAGATCCTCTAAATTTGATATAAATGAATATAAATATTTGAATAAAGCATATAAAAGAACAGTTTCACCACGAGGTCACACATTATTTTCTCCATGTTCACTAGTGACACTTTGTGTCGGTTCTTCGACACCTCAATATTTTACTGTTCAATGTTCCACCTGAATGAAGCTGCTGTCTGATCTTTCATTTTCCTAGTACATGTAATTCTAATTCTGCAATCATGTACGATTTTGATTGTCCATGTTGGTCCATTTTTTTTTTTAATGTCCTAGGTCAGAAAACCCCGTTATGGTACAGGTAGCACTAGCTTTCTCTTTGTCACATGCAAACATTAAGCACGGTAACAATACATCCTATTGGTTTGTTCACAACCACAAACTCACTCATACTAATGCCATTCACTTCATTATGGAATAAGAGATTTCTGGCCTTCCCATTACACAGAGTTGTTTGAATTAAATTCAGGTTTGGAATAGGTCTTCTCTTCTCATTTATGGCCACATTTTCTTGCAGAGTAAGTTGGGGAAAGGTAATGGTTTTAAAATCCTGAACAGTATCTGCTAACGCGCTACCTCATGCCTCACTGGCATCGGGAGAGCGTGGGTTCGAATCCCACATCCGCCGTCCTGACATGAGTTTTCGTTGTTTTCCATTTTCACCAACAGGAAAATTTCGGGGCGGTTCCTTCCAACAGGTCCACGGCCAACTTCCTTCCAAAATTCCTTCTTTGACCCTTCCTTAATTAAACCCAAGTTAGTGGTCGCCTGGGCAATCGGCCTGTCACCATCCCCAGTTGTATCTGCTAACAAAGTGTGATTAGCTCCCAGACGCCATCCTTGCGACAATAGAGGAATGATTCCTCGCAGAGTTTGTGGGTAAAGCCGAGCTGGGAGGATAAGCGATATTTAAAAAATGTATAAATAAACCCCTAATAGTAAACAAACACTCAAATATTCCAGAACTTTAAAAACACACTTCTGACAAATACTTGACACTGTCAAGATTGCCAACTTCTCGAAAGAAAGACATTTATTGTCTATCAAACGTATAGGGCGTGTCAATCCTCTGATACGGTGCTTAACAAAATGCTATCATACCTGACCTTGAAAATTTGTAAAGAAATGTTATGAAACTGAATTAACTGTTACAACTACAGACTAACACTGTATATAATATCCATACCGTAGGCTTTTCTTTGAATTTTAAATGTAGTTTGAAAATCAAATAGCAGTGGCACTTCAAGCGGTGTAAAAACACAACCTTTCAAACTGCACCTGCAACACAATTTGGTACACCAGTTCTCCAACAGATAGTAGTTTATGGAAGCACCTGCACTCTAACGGTCAACACCATCACTTCATCGTCTGGCAATCAGTTGTGAGAGAAAGATTAGAAAATGTGCAGTTCTTTTCGCCAGACAAGGATGTGGCTCTGTTTCTGTTATAGTTAACACACATCCCCTCTCGCCCCACTACAGCTGCAACTGGCGAACAGCGATGTCTGATGATACCCGAACCAGCACAAGCAATGTACAGCGAGGCGCAACGAATGCGGTACATTTAAATGTGAAAATGCGGTATACTGGACATTTGTTAATGCTTTATAATACCATAAAATCATGTTATCTCTGATATAGATAAAATTAAAATGTGAACGGCAATATTGCAAGAATGGGTGTGAACTGACTCCAGGACGAATACCCAGAAACCACCACTGGGTATGTCCCAATCAAGCATATAAAAAGTCTAAAGATATCAATCCTTTACTTTCCTCAGACGTTGCTTCCGTGGTTTAGTGGTCAGCGTGCTTAGCTACCACCCCGGAGGTCCGAGGTTTGATTCACCGCTCTAGCACGAAATTTGAAAAGTGGTATGAGGACTGGAACTGGGTCTACTCACCCTCAGGTGGTCCAAATGAGTAGAGGGGATTCGATTCCCACCTCAGCCATCCTCGAAGTGGTCTTCCGTGGTTTCCCACTTCGTCTTCGGGCAAATGCCGGGATGGTAATGAACCCGATTTTGAATTATTATCGGTGTTTTTTGTCGTATTTTCGATCCCCATTCTAAGTAAATTACATTGAAAAGTGAATCCTGGATTTGAGCTGCGAGGCCGAGTCAGTCGCGTGATTATGGTGCATTATGGGAGCGCAAGCAAGGTCAAACTCGTCTGCAGACAAGGTATTGCCGCGAATTTTAGCGCTGTAATGGAATAAATTATCTGATTGGATACTGTGGACTGACCAATTAGGGGTGGTTTATTAAAATGAAAGCTCATCTGGGCCTAATTAATATCATTATATAATTACTCCCGGCACTCATAATTGACATTTTATAACATGGGAAGATACCTAATTGAAAGGAAGAAATTTATCAGCACTTTTGGAGTAAAAGAAATACGTAGTACAATGTATTATTGCTATATACAAGTACCCGCGGATTACCAACATGGCGGTAAGAAAGACTTTGGTGGGAGTTGTAATCCCAGAATTGGCGTCTTATTCTGTTGAATGCTCAATTTGAGCAGACGTGTAGCTGGAAGATCTACCCTGCGTGATTCAATTTTTCGAGTGCGGTAAAGCTTGACCGCGAACGCAGTGCCTGCGTGGGCAAAGTTAATGTACAGGCGGACTCAGGATCTAGCCTAGTAATAGCATCGCATTATTGAGTCGATACGCAAGCGTGTTTCATGGAGAAGAATATTATATGAGTGCATCTTATTAAAAGCGAGAACATTGTATAATTACAAACAATAACTAGCATATTCTATGTATATTTTAAGGCAATTTGTAATACAATTCAGTGCCAGTGTAAAGACAGCGTTAGAGTCCAGACGTGTTCTATTAAACATTGTGCTTCGCAAAGAAGCGACTACAAAGTTTCAAGCAACGAATGAACAGTATAACAACGATTTTAAACCAGTGATATTACGAAGCTACGCGAGTACATGAACATTGAGGCGACATTTATTAATAGTAGAATCTTAATACTTCTGATTTACACTACGATTGCAACTACAAATTTGGAAGGAATGTTGAATTATAATACTATGGAAGGAGTGGATATGGAGTAAAACGATCATGCGCCAGGAACACATTTAATGGAGTGCATACCTGCCAACTTTCAAAAATAGAAATCCAGAAGATCCCAAAGCGCAAAAATTTTACGCGTACATGCGCCGCAAGGTCTTAAAAATAGCGAGAAAAGACTACAGGGAAAGAGATTACAAACTCTTGGTGATGTGAGACTATCTAATTCATTGTGCCAGTTTCCAAAAATTCTGAAGATTGATGATATAGTTTCTTACTTGAATTCATTATGAAAACACTAAATCGCACAAAAATTTGTCACACAATTGAACGAATACCAGAACTACAGCAAGCACCGCTTAAAACCAAGCTTTCCCGCTTACAAACAGTCGAAGCACAAAGAGTAATATAAATGCAGCGATAATCAGCGAGACGGGATTATCGATAAACTTTACAGGGTGTCTACTGTAAGGATGAAGTAAAAATTAGTTACTTTTTAGCTACCTTTTAATTCAAGATACGTCTGCGGTCGGCAGCCATAGAAGCTCATCGCGCGGTGAAGGAAAACAACAATGAACTGTGTTTAAAGCAGTGAATGAGATTCACTTATGGTGTCATAAAAATTTAGATAAAAATAAATAATGGATATTTAATATCAAATGAATAGATTCAGCAAATATGCCGTCTTGTGTACAAGAAGTTATACCCAGAAGTTGCTCTGAACTTGGCCGGTTGGGGAGATTTCCTTTGACCCCGCGGTAGACCACGAAGAAATATATGCGACGTTACGTGATCGTCACCGAATTATGTCTTCGCAGTCAGGTACGGAGAAATATCAAGACGTTACACGATCGGCGCGGTCTCAGCCGTTTGACGCAATTCGTAGGTAGTTTTTCAGATAGAACAAGGAGAAAAATCGCGATTACATAATCGGTCACTTTTAGTCGTTCGACGAGATTTCTTTTGTCCTTTGAGGACGGGCACGGAAAAATATGGTAAGTTATTATTACCCATTCGGCACCGCTTGCTGTCCATTTAACAATGCGGATAAATATCGCGATGTATCGCAATCGCTGTCGCTCTCGGTCGTTTTACGAGATTCACGTTGTCCTCGCGGTTGCACAATGAGAACGCGATTTTATGCAATCGGCACCGCATCCGGCCGTTCAACGATTGTCTGCCTGTCTGTCTTGGCAGAATGGCGGAGGCGAGCTCGAGGTTGGGCATGGTTAAAATTCACGAGCAGTTATGGACATGTTGTATGATCGGCGCCGTGATTCCCGCAGTCCTCGAGGACACAAGTTCGCGGCCGGACACAGGTTTTATAATTTTACGCAACTGGCGTCGATCGTGGTCCGTTTGACGAGATTCCCGCAGGCAAGTCGTGCTGTCAGGCGGCCGTCTTGAGGATGTGACTTTGGAGGATGAACGTTCGAAGTAGGTATCGGTTATTATGAATTATTCAGAGAGGATTGCACGAATAATTTGACAAGAGGGCATATTTTCTTTCGAATTCAAATTGTACAAGTTTTCGAGATAACCGGTTAGATTATATATCCAATGGAACCATAGTTCGAAGGAAAAATAGACATATAACGGAGTTTTGAATTAACCACACTTAACTGAGCAAGAATGGAATGTTAAAATAACGGATAGGTTAACGATTTGTTAGCAGTAATGTTGGTTGATGGAACACCATTTTGCTAACATTACCGTTAAATTACTTTAACGTATCGTTAAAATTTTAATGAAGGTTGATGGAACCGGCCCTTGATGGCGCAAATTCACTAGACGAATAGATTCTTAAAATATAGTCTATGTATTTCGAAGCATTTTTGCGAAAAAATTTTGAAACGGCATCATTTCGCAAGTTTGCGTCAATAAATTATTTCGCGTTATTTCTGGACTTCAATTTGAGGTACACAAATTTAGAGGCCAATATCATAAATGAGAGGTTTCTGTTGAGTTTCGGAAGTTATCGCGAAAAAACGTCTCGCAAAAAGTCAGATATCCGATTAATACAGAAAAATATTTCACACAAAACTAAACTCTTCTTGATGCTGAAAATAAACGTTGAACCGATGGATACATTACCACTGAAGGTATCCTCAGTACAGTGGCAGATCCAGAGGGGGGCACCAGGGGCAAGTGCCCCCTCCCCCGAAAAACCAGTTGTCTGCCACATTGATATTGCCGATAAAAATGATTATTTCTGCAAACTGCACTGCAAGTAAAATCTTTGCTGTATTGCCTGCATTCATTAATGTGGTCAATGTTTGTTATCATACAGTATGTAATGGCAACACTGTTAATAAAATCGCTACATCGGCATACATTTTTTTATGTTTAGGACATGTAGAAGTAGAAATATATTTAATAATCCTTTGTGCCATGGAGCGCCTTCCTATACTACCTGACTATTTGACTGGCCGTGGCCGGTATTTTTAGCCTATTTTCATTTATGAAAAAAATTGGCTTATGAGATCACCTTTTGTCCGTGTGTCTGCCTGTGTGTGCGTGTGTGTGCGTGAGGAGTTTTGTGTGCCCCCCACCTAATAACTTCTAAACGGCTGGAGCGATTTCAATGAAACTCGGTAAGTTCATAGCACTATTACGGGCAACCCCGACCGTGCCCTTCAAATTTTGTTACATCTCACCAATCCAACATGGCGGCGGTGCGAAATATTTCACCAGCATTCAATATCTCCGAAACTATTACCGATATCACCCTGGAATTTTGTAGGGTGATAAAGGGAACTACTAGAAGTTCACCTATGTAACGTTTGAAAACCTGCTAACTACAAAAGCAACATGGCAGCCAAGCGAAGTTGCGACTTTTAAATAGACGTTCCTCGCGATATAATCAACCAAACGCAATGAAACTTGGTACAGTATATGTTTATACACATTGTAATGCATCGACATCTAACTTTGTTCAATTGTTTACATAACCTCAAGATGGCGGCTGTGCGAAATATGTCACTGGCATTCTATATCTCTGAAACTATTACCGGCATCACAATGAAATTTTATACTGAGTTAAAGGGCACTACTGGAAGTTCATCTATGAGACTTTCAAAAACCGGTCAACTATAAAACGAACATGGCTGGCATGCGAAGTTGAAACAGACTTTTCTCGCGATTTAATGATCCAAACGCAATGAAACTTCGTACAGCAAATGTTTATACACATTGTAATGCACTGGTATCTAATTTAGTTCCATTGTTTACATAACCTCAAGATGGCGGCTGTGCGAATTTCGAAAGTTAAGTTTTCATTTCTTGTGTTCTAATCATGCAATAGAAATCAACATTTGCATAATGAATGTACACAATAATCATCATCTAATAGTACATAACTCTATGGCCTACATATATTAAAATCCAACATGGCGACCATCCAAAATATTTAGACGGTTCTCAATATCTATTAATCTACTGCAGCAATCAAACTGACATTTTGTAAGTGTATAGAGGCTATAAGCATAAGTTCACCAATGGGATGTTCAATAACCTGGAGAGCACAAATCCAACATGGCGGCGACGCGAATTTTAATATTCAAATGGACGTTTCTTGCGTTTTAACCATCCGAGCGCAGTGAAACTTGATACGGTATATGCTTATACAAATTTTTATCGACTGGCATCTAATTCATTTAAATTATTTTCATAACCACAAGATGGCGGCTGAGCGAAATTACAAAATCCCGCTTTTATTTCTTGTGTCCTAATCATGCGATTGAAGTTTGAATAAAACACCTACACAATAATCTTCATGTAATAGTACATAAATGTAAGGCCTTTAATATACAAATCCAACATGGTGATTATCCAAAATATTTAGACGGTTCTCAATATCTACGAATCCATTACAGCAATCAAACTGACAATTTTTATGTTGATAAGAGGCAATTAATATTAGTAGGATGTATGAAAATAGGCTATTTAGTTCTTCACGGTACTACTTGTTATTTATGTGACTAGTTGTGAGTCAGTGACTGACAATGTTGGTACTATGTACATATTTTGTAACATTTGTGTAGTAGACTTGTATATTGTCTTCGGATAGTCACTATGTTTTAATACATATTTGACTGTGTAATGTACATTAAAATGTGGAAATGTACATATTCTGTAGAATTAAAAAGGTTTTTTTTTACATAATGACAATGACTTGTGTTATTGAAACTGAAACCAATACACCATCTTAATATAATGAATTTCTTGTAGAATTATAAAATCTGATGGTTGAATGTTATGTGTAGTGTGTGTAGATTAAATACAAATTTAGTAATTTTATTACATATTTTCTCTAGCTACTCTGAAATCATAGAGTGCCCCCTCCGAGGTGAACCTCTGGATCCGCCACTGCCTCAGTATGCATTTCCTTGAGGTCGTGCACGGAGAAATATAGCTTGCGCAATCGTCGCCGCTTGCGTGAAACTCGCTTCATCACATCTGCGAGCCTAGCCTGATTTTAACAGACCTCAGCGAATTTTCGTTACCACCAACTATCCAGGCATAAGAATTAGCTACTTTTTGTTACCTTTATAAAATTAGCTATTTTTTCGTTACTTTTCGTTACTGGTAGACACCCTGAGTCTTATCAGTCGATTTTCAGTTGAATTTAAACACTCGCGCCTTGGATTAGGATCTATTATCGAAAATCAAAACTGAAATGCGATTTGGATGCAGAGAACGAAAAAAAAGCTAGGGAGTTGAAAATCCGGAAAAAACTATGTTAATCCGGACAACCGGAAAACACCCCCAAAATCCGGAAACCTTCCGGGAAAACCGGAAAACTTGGCAGGTATGCCGAGTCGAATGAGCACTGTGAGCAACTACAAAATTATAATGAGCAACTACAAGAATATTTCGATCAACAATAATTACACTATCTACAAAATTGTAATTATCAGGAGTTATGAAGGCCAATGAATGATACTGCTCAATAATGATCGTCGATTTCAAAAGAAGAGGTCGTAAGAATTTCTACTCTGGAAGCAAGAAGACTAGAGTTTCCCAGTCTAACGCTTGAAGTTTGGTATCCGAGGACCGGGGGAGAGCAGTTCATATCCCGAGGAAGCAGGAGGACTGGGGGAGAGCAGTTCGTATCCCGAGGAAGCTGTATGCATGGAAGGGAAGGAGTGGAGTTCGAGACTCTTCACTATGGAGATTCTGGATCATCATGATATTCCTTATAACAATTGAGCTTCTAGATTCGACTAAAGGTAGAACAATGAGATTTATTAACAGTAGTTTAGGGTAGTTGGACATCCTTTTGAGCACCAATTCTCCATTTCGACGATCTAGCAAGACCAGTTACGTCATATTTATGCTACGTTATTACATTGCAATGAAGACATTGGAACGGAACAGTATTCATAATTTGAGTAAACTGGAATTTAATTTATTTCATTAATGCCTTTAAATGTCAGAAATATATCTTCATGGAAGATAGTATTAATTGACAATTGAAATTTAGGGAACATCTAAATCCAGTAACAATTCAGATTTATCGGACACTAAATAACATTGTTGTTATTTGAAACACATTGCAAAATTATGTAGTGTTGTTGACTTAATATTGCAATTTAGCAATTTCTGAGGATAGATCAGTATGGAGTAACGAACTTACGTATTACTATTAAATATAGATAACAATGGTTGAGAATATAGTAGCTTTATGAAGCAAACCATCGAAGGTCTTACATATAAACTTCAAGTATCATTATTAAAAGAAGTATTGTATTAACGACGAATATATTACGGTAAAAAGGAATAATGCAAGTTTCACGTGAATGTTTTGTGGAAACAGAAGTGAAGTAGCTATGAGATTTTATTGTTGAATATACAAGGGATTGTTATGCCATATATAAGTATTTATGAGAGAAGGGTCTGCGAGGACTATTTGAACTCTAATACGAGGTTGGTTCCATATTATGGAGAAATGCATTATTATACTGTTGAGAATCCAAGTTCATGCTTGTTGAAGCATTCTTGTTTTGTGGAGTCGAGTTTATGGTAACTCAGTTGTATTAACATTTGTGAACGATATCTTGGAGGTTTGACAGAAGGGAGCTGGCGGAAAAGTTGAAGCGAGGTGGTTATTAACTTTTGTTTATTAATCCTTATTAAATAATTATCATGGAGTTGACTATAATAATCATATGAGCTGAACTTAACTGATTGGTCATATAAGCCAGGAATTGACAATTAACCCTAAATATGAGCTGATGGTAAAGTACACATAAACATTAATAATATTAATCTTGTTGTTGTTTTAAGGGGCCTAACACCTAGGTTATCGGCCATAATATTAATCTGAACGAATAGCGAGGATGAGGATTAAACACTTAAATTAGAGTGGATCATGCGAAATAAATATTTTCCATAAATATTTGACAGTATTAAACTCATTTTAGTGACGTCTAAGAATATTAATAATAATAATAAATTATTATCAGGGTTGTAAAAATGTATATAACATTTTAACGTTGTGTATTTATGTGAGGAAGATATTTGAAGTGGAACAGTGGGAGTGTGTTAAGTCTTGTCATGCGTTGACAACATTGAAGTCAATTTATGTAACAGAAATAGAATGGAGAAGACTATGCTTCTTTAAAGTTGTTTTAATGTGAAACTGAGGTTGTTATTCGTGACAGAGAGGGGAGAATGTCATTAGATTTGTGTAATGATGAGACTGAAGGTTCGGTCACGAGTATTTGGAATCTGTGAAGGAAACAGCTGATTGGAGTAGTAATGGCGGACTTAAATGAAACAGCTGATGGTGAGACGGGGAGTCTACAGCTGTTGTGTATAGTTTTCATTAGCAGTGGAGTTCAACGATGTATAGATTAACGATTAGCATTTTTAAATTTTAGAATTTGCTTGTGGAGATTTAATTACTTATTTTATGGAGAACTCAGAAACAGCTGATCGGATGTTTACGTTCAGTGATACGTAAAGGAAAGTCATGTGAGACTGCAATACCTTTTATTTTGAAAGCAAGCGAGCCTTATTTTATTGTTTTATTGGTGAAACTTTATTTAAATTTTATTGTCTTTTTATTAATAAATTTCCTTTCATTCTTTTTTATAAGTTGAGTTGCGTGACTTATTTTAATTATAAGGAGATTGTGTTATGGAAATGGATCAGGTATATGGCACCCTTAACCCATTCCACCCCGAGAATTGGTAAGTTTCTCACTCTCCGAATGTAGTTAGTATCCCCACCGGAGTAGTTTAGTCCATAACACAATCGCAAGACTGTTGTAGCGTCATGGAGTGCTTGTCGGTAGGATTTGCAGGTTTTTCTAGCCGGGGACCTTCGAGATTCTACGATCCAGTCGATCTTCGGATTTCGACAAGTGCCGCTTCATGATTTATACAGGTACAGTACCTACCGTCAGGCCACGACCGCCTCCTTCCCTCTTCCTCGTCCATCCCTCCCATTCTTCCCATCCCTCCCATTCTTCCCATCCCTCATGAGGCCCCCTTTGCGCTTTGCAGGTGAGGCCGCCTGGGCGAGGCGCTAGTCCCGTCTCCCCAGTTGTATCCCATGACCTGATGTCAAGCTCCAGAACACTGCCCGTAAAGGTGGGATCCCTCACTGAGTCCGTGGGAAAAGCCTACCTGGAGGGTAAACCGACTATGAAAAAAAACTTTCCTTAGACTGTGGAGTACTACCATAAGTATGAAAGGAGTAGGGATGACAGACTCTTTTCACAGCTATTCATTGTTCATTGCTTTTTCACCCCAACTCCACTGGTTGGTTTGTTCGTAACGAAGGATGAACTATCGTTGATTTCCTGCTATAAATTCCAACATTAGTAAGCACTTAAATCTTCACAGAACATCAACTTAGTGTAATTTATTCCACTATTAGCAATTTGTCACAGAACTTTTCATTCTTTCCTTCAGTGACAAGGATATGACCTAGAAGTTGTCGTTATAAACTGCCCTCCTCTACTAAACAAACCCCATCAACAATGGGTAATTAAAGAAAAATTCATAATGCTAAGTCTTATTTGAAAATATGAAATTGATATTAATGGACAGAGTTTATAATCAAAACTTAATAATTTCCAACTTAGGTATAACAAAATCTTCTTCACACTAATTGGTTCACTTTTTCTCATCTGGTAAGGAACGTAAGTGTTATAATAACTGTAGCAGAGATTCATAATTTCAATAAGTGCTTGGTAATCCTGACCTATTACGACTTTAGGCTCTAGGTATGAATAAGGAAATGTCCAGCAACATTTAGGAGTGTTCGCTGCCTTCAGCAAATGACCTTGGTATCTCACTATGTTCTACCAATGTAATTTATTGTGACATTTAATTTTTATTTTGATGAGTAATTTGATTAGTCCTTCAGGCACGAGACATTTCTGTATTATTTATTTGTACCGTTAGACGTCTAATCATCAAATGACAACACTGAGTGTTAGTTACAAAATTCTCAATACTCATTTTCTAAAAACTGCATGTACATGATAGTAACACTATATCAACTACAATACAGAGTAACTAAGTGCAATTCAATGGTGGAGGAGTGCAGATAAGGCGAGTGAGAGAGCGTGTGTTCTGTGTACAGTGAGACCATGCTATTCACTGCGATGTCGCCAGACTCCCTTTCTCTCCACGGTACGCTCATTACTTACTCTGCTGTTTTTTCCCGACATTTGGCAATGCACCACGAACTGCAATCATGTAAGAGATATGACCAGCTGCATCTATTGGCTGATCATTTCATATTTCTGCTTGTACCCTGCACAACTAGTGTGCACCTGCCTTCTTGTGTGCTCCTCAGTAAAACCTGCTTTCAACAGACCCTTCATTAAACGAAACTTGTCTTAAACTGAAATATTAGACGGTTCTGTGAACTTGGGGGGGAAAAAGTGTTAAATTCCTTTCTTTAAACAAAAACTGTGTTACGTAGACAATGGAAATACAAAATGTGTACTTTAACAGAAAATTTCCAAGTTCCAGAATACAGTGCTTAGAAAATTTCCAGGCACCCTGTGAACGTCTACCTTGTCTACTGCAACAGATAATTCTGTAGCTAACAAGGAATGAGCAAATAGGTCTTCCTTCTTTCGCTCTTCAACTTACACGTCAAAGTGTACAGCTAATTGCCTCTTTCCTGTTCCCCACGCCTTTTCCAATCCTAGCTTTCATGAGCTGTCAATCAACAAATGCCTGTCTTTGTCTCGGTCCTTTTTAATCAGCTTAGAATTCAGCTTTTAACAGTCTCGCATATCGTACCTGCTGGTAATCTTAAATACTGTATAAACAACTGTAATTGGTTCCTTGAGTAAATGTCATACTCGAGGTAAATATTGGGTTAAAACTCAGCAATTCTTCTAGGTTTGTGCCGTGTCTTGTGTGGAGTTTTGCCTAGGACACCAAGCTGGCTCATCGGCGGGCTCTTGGTGTCCCCGCCCGGACCCCCCATAGGAGTAACGAAGTGCGAGCTACCTCCCTTTGGGTTACTTCTTTGTACCTAGGTATACAGTTTTTAGTAAATAGGTGTAAAGAATTCTGTTTGTGGAGGTTTCATTTGTAATTAATCCATGACAAAATCATACAACAGCTATCTAGCCAACCATAGGATAAAACACTATTCTAATGAGGAAAATGTAATCAGACACACGGACAGTACCTTGATATCACTTCCAGGAAGTCTTCCAATACCATCCTTCCACTCCAATATTTTCATGGGATTGAAGTCTTCAGTGTATAGGTGTGACTGAAGATTCAACTTGCAGTGTCTTTTGACACCTTTATCACAGCTCTTTCCTGTGTTATCTGCCTGTCCCACCTTGAGTTTTGTTTTGAGAGAAGTCTGCTCATTCACTAATAATGGTTCATATTTTTTAATTATGACCAATGGTTCTCTCAAAGGGATTTTATCCTTTGTTTCACTTCCAGATGAAGATTTTGTGTGTTGCACTACTGGACTGAATTCCTTAATAACATCAGTCTTTACACTTTTGGACTTAGTTTCCTCTTTCTTATCTGTAGCAGACTGGTTTGGTTTAGTATTCTTATTATCATTTCCTACTGCACATCTCCTATTGGTAACTATAATATTGTCCTCCTCCATTGGTGATTGTATTAGCTCTTTCTTCATGTCATCAAGTGAAATTTCCTTCTGTTTCTGCTTACGTTTCTGTTTCTTTGGAGTCCCTTTTAACTTAGATGTGTTTGGCTGCTGTATATAAAAAATGGCATCAACAGCATCTTTTAAACACTTACTCAATTCTCTGTTTTTTTTTCGCGTATTGTTTGAAAGAGAACAAGGAGATTTCTTTGGTTCACTCAGTTTCTCTAGGTTTAGTTTCTTTACTGTCAATGGTGGCACCTGATTATGATCCTTGGTCAAGAGAAATAGCTGGCTTTGATCCTTGAGTGAAGGAGAAGGCTGACTTTGATCCCTTGGCAACAGAATGGGCTGACTTTGATCGCTGGTTGTCAGAGATAACAGACTATGAGCCTTGGGTGAAAGAGATGGCCGATTTTGAACCTTGGTAGTAAGAGATGGTCGACTTTGAACTTTGGTTGTGATAGATGGTCGATTTTGAATTTTGGTTGTGCGAGTTGGCAGAGTTTGAACCTTGTTTGTGAGAGTTGGCCGAGTTTGACCCTTGGGTGGGACAGATAGTAGACTTTGAACTTTGGATGAGAGATATGGTCGACTTTGAACCTTTGTAACTAGAGATGACTGACTTTGAGCATTGGGTGCGAGAGATGGCTTACTTCGAAACTTGTGAGGGAGAGACAGCAGACTTTGCACCTTGGATGGAAGAGATGGTTCATTTTGAATCTTGGGTGGAAGAGATGGTTGATTTTGATCCTTGGGTGGAAGAGATGGCCGAATTTGATCATTAGGTGAGAGGGATGGAGCTTCTTTATCATTAAGTGAAAGAGATAGCAGACCTCGATCAATGGTCGAGAGAGATGGCAGACCTCGATTCTTCGGCGAGAGGGATGGCGGGCCTCGATCCATGGACGAGGAAGATGACTGAATTTGATCTTTGGGTGAGGGATGCAGCAGACCTCGATTCTTAGGCGAGGGGGACGGCCGACCTCGATCCTTTGGTGAGGGGGATGGCAGACCATGATCCTTTGGCGAAGGAGATGGCAGACCTTGACTCTTGGGCGAGGGAGATGACTGACATCGAAACTTGGGCGATGGAGAACGCTGGATTGGATCCTTAGGTACAAGAGATGGCCGAACTTGAACCACAAATGAGGGAGATGGCTGTACTTGATCTATGGATGAGGGAGGTGGCCCTACTTCATCCTTGGGTGAAAGAAATGGCCGTACTTGAACCTTGGACGAGAGAAATGGCCGCACTTGATCCTTGGGTGCGAGAGATGCCCGAGCTTGATCCTTGGCTGCGAGAGATGCCCGAGCTTGATCCTTGGCTGCGCGAGATGCCCGAGCTTGATCCTTGGGTGCGAGAGATGCCCGAGATTGATCCTTGGGTGCGAGAGATGCCCGAGCTTGATCCTTGGGTGCGAGAGATGCCCGAACTTGATCCTTGGGCGAGAGAGATGACCGTACTTGGTCCTTGGCAGCGAGAGATGACCGAACTTGGTCCTTGGCAACGAGAGATGGCCGAACTTGGTCCTTGGCAACGAGAGATGGCCGAACTTGATCCTTGGCAGCGAGAGATGGCCGAACTTGATCCTTGGCAGTGAGAGATGGCTGCGTTTGATCCTTGGGCGAGAGAAACGGTCGAATTTGGTCATTGTGTGTGAGAAATGGCCGCATTGGATCTCTGGATGTGAGAAATGGCCGAATTTGATCCTTGGATGGGAAAGATGGCTGAATTTGATCCTTGGATGGGAAAGATGGCCGAATTTGATCCTTAGATGGGAAAGATGGCCGACTCTGAACCTTGGTTGCGATGAACTGCTGATTTTGGACCTTGGGTGCAAGAGAAGGTCGAACTTGATCCTTAGGTTCGAGAAATGGCCGATTTGGATCCTTGGCTGGGAAAGATGGCCGACTTTGGGCCTTGGAAGTGAGAAATGGCTGAATTTGATCCTTGGGTGCAAGAAATGGTCGACTCTGATCCCTCTGTGAGAAAAATGGTCGACTCTGTTCCTTTGGCGAGGGAAATGACTGATCTTGAACCACCTGGCCACTGCTAATGCTTACTAATTTTGGTGGGCGTGAGATGGGCTGCAGAGGTGGTGGCTGTGGGCATATAGGCGTCTCCCGGTACACTGCAAGAAAGGAGAACAAATATATTACCTTAAGAACTATAAAACTGCATAAGAAATAACTCCATGTTTCATACTGGGTACATTATGTTCGCATTTGTGAAGGCTACAAAGGAAGTAATGTTCTATAGTTATATATGTTTCAATAATTTGAGAGAAAGTTTGATTTCTCTTTTTATCTTAACTTAACCTAAATCTGAGCAAGACCACGTGTTCGAAGATATCTTGCCATGGTCCTTATTGAACATTATCTTTACATTTATGACGTTTTTCTCTTATCTAGCTTAACTCTTAAGTTGGTTTGGCTCTGAGGTATTTTTTTCTCAAGTACTGTTTCAGTATATCATTACGTCTATTCGCAATCAGCTATATTTTGAAGTGGAGGACATATTGTATTCCTGAAGCATCCATTTCGTCACGATCTCCCCGATTGGCTGACGTCTGCGCTACAAACCGTATTTAAGCCACGTCGTCTTGCGGCATATCGTCCCATTCTTGAATTCTTCACTTCTTCACATCGCGTCAGTATATGTCTACTCTACACAGTCGAAACTATCGACTAGATCGAACTTATCAATCAACCACTCGACAACCAGTCGAACTTCAATGACACCTGTTGTCACATTGGTTCAGGGACTCGACTCTTTGCTGCGATGCATTTGACTAAAGTCAACTCGACTTTCAATACCTCGTCAAGTCTTTTAATAAGACCTTGAAATTGCGCTTCAATGAAGTGTTAGCTACTATTGCCTATTTTAGCCTCTTGGAGAGGAATACCTTCTTATTTTACCTGCAAGGTTCTTCAGTTATGGGCTGGCTACGTAGCTCAGCGGTAACGTTCTCGCTTGCTGGGCCCAGGGTTGCAGGTTCGTATCCTGGCGTAGTCAGCTGGCATTTGAGGGTGCGCAAATGCGAGGGAGCCGCGTCAGTAAATTTACTGGCACGTTAAAGATCCCCTTCGGGACAAAATTCCGGCACCCCGGCGTCTCTAAAAGCCATAGTAGTCAAAAGGGACGTAAAACCAATAGCATTATTATTATTATTATTATTATCTTCAGTTATGTGCAACAATGGCTGTACAAATTTGTTTAAGGCTTTTCAACCACTGTAATGTTGCCTAAAATCTCTTCCTTTCTTTAGGACAATGTTTGCTCTTTAATTACTAAAATCAGTAATTTTAGCATAGACTACACTTGGTCTTGCTGTGCCTTGTGATTAGATCAGGTACCAGAGATTCGGTTCTGTTCATTATGTTTAATGGGACTTTTTCCCAATATTAACTTGTTGTTCAAGTTAAATGGGACTTTCTCCCAATATTAATAATTGTTGTCAAAGTTTAATGGGACTTTCTCCCCATATTATCTGTTGTTAAATTATTACTTGTTAAACTATTTCCCTAAAACTCAGCAATTTTTCTAGATTTGTGCTGTGTCTTGTGTGGGGTTCCGCCTAGGACACCAAGCTGGCTCATCAGCGGGCTCTTGGTGTCCCTGCTCGGACCCCCAAAGGAGTTGCGAACTACGCGCTACCTCCCTTTTTATGAAGCACACCTGCGCCTCTTTACTGCGAGAACTAAAAGCTCAAGCAACCATAACCTCCCTATGAAGGCTTCCAAAGGATTAAAGAAGCAGCCATAGCCTCCTTATGAAGGCTTCCAAAGGATTAAAGTAATAATTCACTGGCCGTGAAAGCCAATATACCATTTTTTTAAGCCTTCATCGGGAGGTTATGGCTGCTTGAGCTTTTAGTTCTTGCAGTAAAGAGGCACAGGGGCGCTTCATAAAAAGGGAGGTAGCGCACAGTTCGCTATACCTGTGGGGGTCCAGGCAGGGACACCAAGAACCTGCTGATGAGTCAGCTTGGTGTCCTAGGTGAAACCCCACACAAGACACGGCACAAACCTAGAATAATTGCTGAGTTTTAATTCACTGGCCGTGAAAGCCAATATACCATTTTATTGCTTAAACATCACTAAGGTAAATGCACCAATAGTCATCATGTTAAGACTTATTTAGTCAGGAAAATATAATATACGTTATACCTTTTGGTAATTTAAATCAATGAGACCACTGTACCTAACCTCAAACACTAGGAAACTCTCTATATCGAAAGTATTCGTTTTAGGAAAAATTATTTAAGTGTTTTTGCACTAATGGTGTATTCTTTGGAATACACGGTAAGATAGAGTAAGCTTTTGCTTCTCTTTGCTTTAATTCATCCCTTCCTTTATTCTCAAACACTAACAGTGATCTTCTGATTTCTCCTTGTTGGTTATGTCTCTCATGTTACCTGTAAGTCTGTTCTAGATATATATCTTCCATGACTCACCTAGCGTCATCTAGCAGCGAATCTCTGAAGTTCCTCAATTCTTCCCTGTACAAGAAAACTTCCTTATTAATCTAGCCACCAGATCTCGTCGCTATCACCAGCTATCATCTCCGTGATCAAGAGAACTTAGTCTACTTTTTCACCCACCAGGCTGCGCTAGTGACGCCTACTATCAACTCTTTGAAGACCATTTTGTCAAGAGAAAATTAATTTCTGTTATGTTGTCTATTCTTATATGTATTCCTTTTGTCTCCTACCCCCACTCTTTTCCCTTCCCTGGTCCCTCCGTGCTCCGTTGAGCGTGTCTCACTTGCACGTCGGAAGTCGACCCAGTCAGTTAAAGCTTAACTAAAGCCCGTCTCCTCATCTCTAGAGGCAAACTTTTAAATTCTACGCCATGTTAGAACTTTAGTATCAACCGTCAACAGGAACATCGCCTTCGTCATGAAGCAAAGCTAAGTACTACTTCTACGTTCTTCAACTTATTTTAATTGATTTTAAATAGCTACATGCTTTTTAATGATCATTTTATAGGCAGTGTGAGATTTCTATATTTGGGGCAACAATCATCCTTCGCGGGATTTTCTATGTTGGGCTTTTGTCTATCTAAGCCAATCTTAACATGAAGCAGCATTTCTTATGCTTATTAAATGAGAGATTTTCTCACAACGTGGGACACCATTAAATTACCCACTGTCTATAAAATACTTAGCTCGTTCCACCGCTGGACTAACTTTTGCCCTATTATGCAGTCATGATTGTTCTGGAACTTTCCATGCCGAACAATTTATCTATGAGTTAAACCTTCTAGTACTTTCCACTCACATATGGGAATACTTTTTCATACTAAGGAATCTTCCTTATGAACTGCTAATCAATATCTATTTTTTCTTCCTCCGTTGGGATTTTTTTCTGTGCATTCAACTATAACCTACAACTTTCTCAAGCAATAGACTCTCGCATATCTAGTGTAACTAGTTATTTTCCACCATTGCAATAACTTTCTTGGCCATCAACTTTTTGTGTTACTACAGTGAACTTTTCAACTATATCAACAGACTATAGTGAAAACAGTGCTTGTTCAACCTTTCATCTGCGTCGCGCTCGTCCGTGTACAATAAATACGTCCATGAACACTTTTCCACAATCCCATTTGATCTTTCCCAAACCCCTTACTAACAAACCAAAATAATAAAATTGTTACTTTAGGTCTTTTTTCAATGAGGTGTCACTCTCAATAAGTGCCCTCCCTTACTTGTTCCACGTACAACGAATTAATTTCTGTAAAATTTCGTCTCTAGTACACGCCTTAAATTATATTGTTTCTCCCTTTTAATGAGAGAATACAATTCTTTCAACTCATAAGTGAATTATCTCTAGGTTTCACGAAAGGGAAACTTGCCCCATTTTTCTCGTGATCCCTACTTAAACATAGGAGTTCTAGAAACTTCCTTTCGATTGTTCTCTTCAGGTTTCACAATAAGTGACCTGCCCTATTTGCATAATCTTCTATGTACAATCATTAAAAGTAATTCAGTATCAATACAAGAAGTTATAGAAACTTCTATTTTATTCTTCCTGCTTTTTGTTGTTGTTACTTCCGAAGTTGTTGTTATTTCTAAGATACTTATCTAGAAATCCTTTAAGTACACACCTTGTACTTGATTTATTGTTTAACTTTAATTACGTCAGTTATCTTTAAATTTTTCATTTATTTATCTTCGTCATTTCAAAATCTTACGAAGATTTTAAAGCATATAAAAGGTTTAAAACCAAAAGAATTATCAATTGCCTGGCGCAAGCTTTAGATGTTTTCGGAGGTCTGCGACCCTAATTGTTTATAGAAATCAAAATTATATATTTGTTACAAAAACTACTTCCTTTTACATTGTTAAATAAATTAAATATTTGTTTTTCGCTTTATCATTTTTCTAACATAACGGCTAGGCAAGATCCTGTCTTCCTTGACTCTTCCTATTCAATAAAAATAAATCTATTGATAGGGTTTTCACCACTTGTTGCATTTGAGCAAGAACTCTTAGTCGGTAACTTAGTAAAGTCTCTCTTAGCTTTAATAGCTAATTCTAACTGGCCAGTAAGGCAAGCATAGCTTGCTACGCCAGCTTCCTGCTTGTGGAGATTCTCTCTAACACTTATGGTTGGTTTTTCAAAATATAAGTGTTTCTCATTGTCTAAACTTTTAGTCGGCGCCTTGCTGGGTAAAAGCTTAGCCATTTCTAAATGCAACTATTGGTGCACTTGCCAAAATTATTCCCAAAGGTATAATTGCTTTATCCCTATCCTTCTTGGAAGCATTCGGTCGCTCTTTAGAAATTCCACAATTTCAAAAACTAAAATATCAAAAGCTGATTCAAATTATTGGCATTCTTCAAATTACTTGTTTAGAAACAAACTACTTTGAACAGATACACAATAAATCTGTTATTATTTGTCTTGCCAGACCACCAGCCTTCCCCATAGTAGGCATATGGATGCTTGAGAGGGAATACGCTAAAACAACTTTCTCGCAAACCGCCCAAGTTCCAGCTGCGTTTCCCGTTAGCTTTGCCCAGGTCCCTACCCACTTTAGGTATCGGAGAGCGGATTTGCAGTGGCAGCTGCCTTTGAGTATATTTAAAGTTAAACTTATAACTTCTGTTGGACTCTCGTCCTATTTCTCCATCCTTTTTCTCCAGTCCGAAACCCACTTCTTTTCCTTTTATCATCTTCCCTTGGGGGTTAGGTTACTAGTAATCGTCACGAGGTATTTCGTCACCCGTTTGAACCAATTGTCGTCACATTGTTTGTTGTCCTTATCTGCTGTTTATAATGCATTTCTGTCAATATTATTGGGTAAGGCACAGATTCATTGACATGAAGGTTAACATTTACGAATAATGCAGTACTAGTAATTATTTAAAAAAAGAAGAGACAAAAAATCGGCATCGGCAATCGGGAATGGCAGGTAGACACACGGGCATGAAAAGATCGTAATTCTGCTCTAAACACATTTATTGTAAGTTATTTTTGTATCAACTTTAAGTGCATTAGAAATACAACAATAATAATAATAATAATATTAATAATAATTGAAATTCGAACAATATAACCACAACAACGTGTATTGATGTAGGCTTCCCCGACCGGTGTTCATGAGTGAATGGTCATTTTCTGCGCTGTTATGCCGTGGTTTTTTTTTTCTTTTCTTTCTTTTTGCGGGGGGGAGGGGAGGGTTTAGTCAAATAAAGAGTGAAACCAGACCATGGCATGGCATAACATAACGTCTAAGTTGAACAGTCAACGAGGGACTGACAAGACAGACTGTAAATCGTTTTCCACCAATAACTGTAGACTTCTGAAAACCAGGTTCTAATTTGATGTTCTGCAATAGCTGTACGGCTTACTGTGAAATTTTGAGGGGTTCGTAAAGACAGGTCTGGATTTCTTTTTAGGAAAGATTCACACCATTTCCTTCCTGGCTGCCCATCTTTGAAAGGAAAGTCCCTCTTCAATTCTTTTGTGAGGCACTGGACGCTATATTGCAAATCGTCCTTTGTTACCGGGAACCCCACTTTTCCTATTGAGATTACCCACTGAACTATCACCCTTTGTCAAAAAGGAACTTGGCCCCATGTTCCTCTCTCTAGTTTTTCCATTAATTTTGTCCGAGAGGGTGTTTCTCGGAACACCATTCCTCTCCGCGGCCGTTGTAATACTCATGCCGCCCTCCTCAACGACCTTAATAGCAGCTTCCATTTGCTGAATATCATAATTGAGAAATGTGTGTTTCGACATATTGCTTGAAAGCAAAGATTTAATCTTAGAATATATTTTTCATCTCAATATAAAAAGAATCCTCTGTAGCCCACCTAGCCATAAAGACCCTAGGCCTAGACCAACTGATAATAATAATAATAATAATGTTATTTGATTTACGTCCCTTTTAACTTCTGCGGCTTTTAGAGACGCCGATGGCCGGAATTTTGCCCCGAAGGGGATCATTAAAGTGCCAGTAAATAATCTGACACGGCTCCTTTGCATTTGCGAACCCTCAAAGGACAGATGACTGCGCCAGGATACGAACCTGCAACCTTAGGCACAGAAAACGACAACCGCTGAGCCATGCAGCCAGCCTAGACCTACATAATAACAACACACTGTAAATGTTTATTGGTTCTGAAACGTTAACGCAATCTTTAACATTATCGTGCCTAGTGTCCGCCACGCATGTGCTCTGAAGATAGTCAGCAATGACGACCATTGGACACGATGATCAAACGATAATTTAATTAATGCAGGGTGCTTCAGAACTACATTATAAGTATATTGTCTCTGTTAGTTAGGTCTTACAAGGAGAAATGACAGTGTGCCAGTTTTCGTCACAAATGACGAGCATTGGTAAAGGGCGTTGGTTTTTTATCCAGTGTTCGTCACCAGCATTTCTAACAACTAGGAACGTGAGCACGAAATAGCAAATCACATGTGTTATAGAACCAATTATCAACTATCACACACTTTTAACATTTTAAAATGTTGGAACATAACACTTATGCACAGAATTAACTCACGTGCCTGCTTAGCACATGCGAGGAACAATACGCCGCGTCAAGACAGCTAAACTCACAGGAGATGTTTGATGCTGGGAATCACCTATTACATGACACGCAGGATTTCGCAAAGTTGCTCCTTATCGGCAAAGAAGGTATGACCAATCTCTTAACACTTTGTGCTTTGAGAAAGACCCGTTGATATGCTTATTATTTGTACTTATATATGAGGGTGATGACTATTGGCTCAGTGACGAAAACCGGTACAGTTACCTTAATTGTTTCCAGAGCTTTTACTGACATTGCATTAAGGCTGTTGCCTGCATGTTATCTTTCGTCAATAAACCCAACAAATGAAAGCAACTTTTTCTCCCTAACTAGCGTGCCTGTAACCCATCTTCAATCTGCTTTCCTTTTTCCTTCAAACTTTATTCAACCTTGGGCTTACCCTTGGCTCATCTGATGTAGGAGGTACATCCCTGCGATGTCCGATCCGTATCACATAACATAATTATCATTGGCCCATTTAAATATGGTGGTGAGAAACTGCAGATCGGAAATCATCATCATCATCTTGCACAGTTTCCAGCCACTGGCCGGGTCTGTTTGGAACACAAGCCTCTCCAACGTCTTCTGTCTTCCCACCATCTCTCAGCCTCCACCCTTGTCCAGTCTTCTCCTCTCTTCTTCACGCTTTCTTCCACCCCCTTCAGCCACCTGTCTCTCGGTCTCTTTCCTTCCCACTTCGTCTCGTGTATCCTCCTGGGTATCCTCTTCTCCTCCATTCGTTTTAAATGTCCATACCATCTAAGTCTAGATTTCTCTATACCATCCTGTAATGGTTCCTCCTTCATTAATTCTCTGGTCCTCTCATTTCTTATTCTGTCCATCTTTGTAGCTCCAATACTGCTTCTCAAGAACCGCATCTCACTGGCCTGTATGTTGCTCTTCTCCCTTCCTTTCATAACCCAAGTTTCCGAGGCATACGCCAGGATAGGGACATAGTACGTCCCATATATGATCTTTTTGCAGTTCTGAGGGACATCCTTGCTCCATAACATGCTTCTCACACTCTTCCAGAATGCTTCTGCCTGTCTCCCACGCTCATTTATTTCTCTATCGTTTCTTCCATTATCTTGTATCAGGCTTCCCAAATACTTGAAACTCTCCACTTTCTTCAGCTGTTCCCCACCAATTGTTATTCCCATTGTGGTTCTTTCCTTCTTCCTCGTTGTGATCACCATCTCACTCTTATTTATGCTAAATTTCATCCCATATCCTTGTAGTATTCCTTCCCACACGTCCAACTGTTCCTGTACCACCTCCTCCTTGTTTCCCAAAATCATCTAATCATCTGCAAACACCATTGCTTTCATCTTTCCTTCCCCAATTACTTGTGCCACTCGGGGCATTATGTCATCCATCACCACAATGAAAAGTAACGGTGACAGTGCACTTCCTTGTTTCAGGCCGTTTCTCTGTTCCAACCAGTCTGATCTCTCTCCTCCCACTTTCACACAGCTCGCGCTTCCCTTGTACATCTCCTTTATCCTCCTTATAGTCTATTTTTCTACTCCTCTATCTTCCAGGGACTTCCATACTTTGTTTCTGCATACACTGTCATATGCTTTCTCAATGTCCAGGAAGGCCATCAGTAGATCTGTTCCATACTCATAGTGCTGTTCTTGTAACTGCCTCACAGCAAAAATCAAATCCACTGTGGACCTTCCTGCTCTGAAGCCATGTTGTTCTTCCCTCATCCCTCTTTCTATCCTTGTCCTAATTCTCCTTTCCAAAACTTTCTCAAACATCTTTGCACAATGGCTCATCAGTGTTATTCCCCGATAGTTTCTGCATTCTGTTCTACTACCTTTCTTGAAGATCGGGACAATTATTACCTTTTGCCAGTCCTCTGGGGTCTTCCTTTCCTTCCATGCTGTCCTCATCACTCGGTACAACCACTGTATCCCCACCTCTCCTGCTGCTCTCACTATCTCCACACTCAACTCATCCACACCCGGTGCCTTCCCTCCTTTCATCTTCCTCACTGCATCTTCCAATTCTTCCCATGTTAATTCTTTTTCTGTTTGCAGTTCATCTTCCTCTTCCCCGATTTCTTCCTCCTCGCCGTGGTTTCCATTTGGGTTCAGGAGTTCTTCAAAATATTCTTTCCACATTTTCTTCAGATCTTCCCTATTTTCTATCTCTTGTCCCCTTTTGTTCACCATTCTAACATAATCCATAGGATCCTTCCGCCTCTTATTTTTTACCATCCCATACAGGACCTTTCTTGTACCTTCACTATCCTCTTTCATCATCTTTGTCCTCTCTTCCATCCACTTTCTTCTCTCCTCAGCCACTACTCTCTTTGCCTCCTTTTTTTCCTGGTACTCAGAAATGCAGAAATTTAAACAGTCACTAAATTTAAATAATTGGGTTGAATAATACGAGTAGAAGCTGAGGGAACAAGTTCGTCTGAAATTTAGAAAAGAGTAAGTGAGGCTAGGAAAACAATTGGAGCATTAAATTCTGTTTTATGGAGGAGAAATATTTTAAACAAAACTAAGAAACTTATTTACAGTTCAATGGTGCAAAGTATTTTGTTATATGGAGCAGAAACTTTGACATTAAACAGACAGCAAGCAAACAAATTATTAGTAACAGAGATGGTTTATTGGAGGAGGGCGGCAAGAAAATGGAGACAGGATAAAATTAGAAATACGAGAATCAGAGAAATTATGCAGGTAAAAAAAATATACTAGAATTGGTTGAAGAAAGAAGATTACAATGGTTTGGACATGTGAAAAGGACGCAGAATAGTAGAATTCCAAATATAATGTTACATTGGCAAGCTGAAGGCAAACGGAAACGGGGTAAACCCAGAGAACAGTGGATGGATGGTGTAAAGAGAAGCATGGCTACCAGAGGCTTAACCGAGGAAGATGCTGAGGACTGAAATTTGTGGAGTATTAGAAAATTTGTGGAGGATTAGAATATTTTTGGGTTGAAGGAAAACTATTGCATTGTAGAATATTCCTAATAAAGAAGAAGAAATATGTCAAGTAGAGATAACCCTAGAGTGAGACAATTATTCACCCTTCATTGTCTCAACCATTTATCTTGCAAATTCAGCTGTTCATCACTGTGCTAGGTGGTGGTAGGGGTTGATGATAGTTCAGTTCACAGATTACCCTACTGAGCTATCATCAACCCCTACCACCACCTAGCACAGTGATGAACAGCTGAATGCACCGGAGCTTGGGAATGCATCGGCCTGTTTAGCTTGTATAATTTTCAAAAGAAAAATATGTATTGTCCGTTGAGCCATTATATATTTAAACACGAATTGTGCTAAATGTTCCGGCATAACTCAACAAAATGACAGCGTTTCGCCCCGGTTGAGTTATGCCGGAACATTTAGCACAATTCGTGTTTAAATATATAATGGCTCAACGGACAATACATATTTTTCTTTTGAAAATTATATATTCAATGCCAAGGTAAGGTTATAATTGCTTTGGAGTGGAGTTTCGACTCACATAGTGCACTGGCTTTGCTCGTGACGTGGATACACATGTATCAAATACGTCTTGCAATGGCCTTCCCAGTGTGTACTAGACAGTGTCTTGGTGAGGTGTGCTTTAACCAACTGAAGAGCCCAATTGCACACCGGGGCGAAACACTGTCATTTTGTTAAGTTATGCCGGAACTGTTTAGCTTGGCCGTGAAGGTAGGGAAAGTGGACATGGGTAGTGGCAAGGCTTTGGAGGGCTGACCAACATTACAAATAGAGCTTGTATATTGGTGCACACAGTAATTGAAAACCATACAAGCTTTTTAAAACACTGTGATATATTGTAACTGCTTCAGGTAGTAGGCCTAATGAAATAATTCAGTCTTGAGAAATATTGTTTGTGGTTGTTTTAAGGGGTGTAACATCAAGGTTGTCTGCCCAGAAATATTATTGGAAAATGATATTTACCTTATATGGGAATGACCTCAAAACTATTACCATCAATAGCTTGAGTATAGTAAAAGTTAGCAAGAACCATATTTCAAACTAGTTTTAAATAATTCTCTTTGAACTAGCAAATATGTTTATCACGGATGCACCATTCTATCAGTAAAGCCAATTGCACATGGTGAGAAGGCTATATTTGAAAGAACAATGATGGATTTTCATTTTTCTATAAACAAATTGCTTAAATATACTTGTATATCCAAGTCATATCTCTGTTAAATCTGGAGGCATGTTTGCCTGTTAAAATGTAATCGAACTCATATCTTTTTGAATGATTATGATTATTAAATTCTTCCTCAATAAAACAACCTTCAGATCCTACACTAGTGTACATACACACATCAAAAAAAGTTTTGCATCACCTCGGTTCCCAGATCTCCGGCATATAGACGTTGACTGTGTATATTGTATCCAAGATACAGTCCCTTTGACTGTTCATAGATGTCACTAAAACTGCTCAAAGATGTAAACAACCATGCATGAGCAGGGCCTATTAGACGGAGGGGGTACGACAGCCGATCAGTTCCAGTCATTCCACCAGGACGAAGGTACGCTGCTCATGTTGTCTGTAGTTCTACCATGCCTAGAAGGTCAATACCGCAGTTCGATCGCGTCCGCATTGTTACTTTGTGTCAAGAAGGGCTCTCAACAAGGGAAGTTTCCAGGCGTCTCAGAGTGAACCAAAGCGATGTTGTTCGGACATGGAGGAGGTACAGAGATACAGGAACTGTCGATGACAGGCCTCGCTCAGGCCGCCCAAGGGCTACTACTGTAGTGGATGACCGCTACTTACGGATTGCCGCTCGGAGGAACCCTGACAGCAATGCCACCATGTTGAATAATGCGTTTCGTTCAGCCACAGGACGTCGTGTTTCAACTCAAACTGTGCGCAATAGGCTGCATGATGCGCAACTTCACTCCCGACGTCCATGGCGAGGTCCAGCTTTGCAACCCCGACACCATGCAGCGCGGTACAGATGGGCCCAACAACATGCTGAATGGACCCCACGGAATTGGCATCACGTTCTCTTCACCGATGAGTGTCGCATATGCCTTCAACCAGACAATCGTCGGAGACGTGTTTGGAGGCACCCTGGTCAGGCTGAACGTCTTAGACACACTGTCCAGCGAGTGCAGCAAGGTGGTGGTTCCCTGATGTTTTGGGGTGGCATTATGTGGGGCCGACGTACGCCACTGGTGGTCATGGAAGGCTCCGAAACGGCTTTACGATACCTGAATGACATCCTCCGACCCATAGTGCAACCATATCGGCAGAATATTGGAGAGGCATTTGTCTTCATGGACGACAATTCTCGACCTCATCGTGCACATCTTGTGAATGCTTTCCTTCAAGATAACGACATCGCTCGACTACAGTGGCCAGCATGTTCGCCAGACATGAACCCTATCGAACATGCCTGGGATATGTTGAAAAGGGCTGTTTATGGACGTCTTGACCCACCAACCACTCTGAGAGATTTACGCCGAAATGTCGTTGAGGAGTGGGACAATTTGGACCAACAGTGTCTTGATGAACTTGTGGATAGTATGCCACGGCGAATACAGGCATGCATCAATGCAAGAGGACGTGCTACTGGGTATTAGAGGTAGTGGTGTGTACTGCAATCTGGACCACAAATGCTGAAAGTCTAGCTGTATGATGGTACAACATGCAATGTGTGGGTCTCATGAGCAATAAAACGAGCTGAAATGTTGTTGTGTTGATCTCTATTCCCTTTGTATTTAACGGTTCCGGAACTCTTGGAACCGAGGTGATGCAAAACTTTTTTTGATGTGTGTATTTTATGCATTGATATGTACATTATACCTTAGAGAAGTTATCTGTATTGAAATATGAATTAAAATACCTACGAATATGTAAAATAGCTTTATTCCACCAAAATCAATACAGTACTATAATGAAACTAAATTACATATATAGGACTAGTTTCAGTTAACTTGTGACCATCCTCAGCTAAAATCAAATTGGAATAAAAATAAACTGTGAGCATCATATAATCTAAGCATTATTAATCTATAGATAAAAGTTAAGCATTAAAATTAAAATAAATCATTATAAAAATGTTCGGTATCCATTGAATAACCTTCCAAATATAAAATGAAATCTTTTAGAATCAGAAACAAAGAAAATCTTCTACCTTGATACTACTTGGAGAATGCTTATAATCATGGCAAAAAGTTACAATCTTTTGTTAAAATCAGATCTGTTACATTGGATATTTAATGAAACTTTTAAAACATTATGAAAATATAACTAATTAAAAACTTTTAAGTTCAAAACAAACAAATAATATCTGCATCCGTAAAAATGTTTTTAAATGTATTATTGTTGTTAATAAATTAAACTAAGAATGATTTATTTGAATATCATGCATAAGATTCACTTTTGATGTCAAACTTTAAAAGGTTGTTGTAAAATGATCTCCATAGGTTAAATCATTCTGCACCAAATGTTAATAGAGAGAGGATTATCAATTGAAAACATCCGTTTGTCTTCATCCAATTCAAATTGTGAATGTTGATAATGGAAATCTATGCCTATAAGCCTCCTTTGGAAAATATAAAACCAAATTGAGAATGTGGCTATGGAGGTAGTGAACAATGGTAAACGTCCTTTGTGTATTCAAGTTTGTGCCTACATTGATGTATTAAAATATTTAAACCTTCAAAAAGCTTGACGTCAAAAGTGGATCTTATACATGATATTCAAGTAAGTAATTTTTAATTTAATTTATTATAACAATAACACATTTAAGAACATTTTTACGGAAGCAGATATTATTTATTCGTTTTGAAATTCAAGGTTTTAATTAGCAATGTTTTTATAATGCCTTTCAAGTTTCATTAAATAACCAATGAAACAGATATAATTTAAAAAAAAAAAATACCACGATTATAAGCAATCTCCAAATAGCATCAAGGTAGACGATTTTCTTTGTTTCTGATTCTAACACTATTTTAAGCAGAATTCATTTTATATTTGGAAGGTTATTTTCACGAATACTGACATTTTTTAATAGTTAATAATTTTATTTTAGTGCTTAATTTTTATTTATAGATTGACAAGCAGTACCCAGCATGCGTTGCAATGCCAATCAAAGAAAGTGTTGGCGTTGAAATTCTGTTTCTTGAAGTGCTTTTGGATACACAAAATGTTAACTGCCTCTAAGCTATCGTAAAATGGATTTTCTAATTTAGAACCATTCGTGGGAGAGTGCACAACAACTTTCAAAAGTTTCATCGCTGTCACTCATTTGTTGAATCTACTCGCACGCTACCTATTGTGAAATGGATTTACTAAGTCGAAACCCTTCCCTGGCGTGTACACAATAACTCATCAATGATTCATCGCAATCGGATGAATGGTATATGCACGTATATGGGGTTTTGTTTAAACGATTCGTGCGCTGTTATTCATTTGTCGAATCTACTCGTGCGCTACCTATTGAGAAATGTATTACTAAGTCTAAGCCCTTCCCTGGCGTGTACACAATAACTCATCAAGGTTTCATCGCAATCGAAGAATGTTATATGAACGCAATAGGGGATTTTGTTGAAACGCTTCGCGCGTCGTCACCCATTTGTTGCATCTACTCTTGCGCTACTTATTGTGAAATGGATTCACTAAGTCCCCTTCCCTGGCGGGTACACAATAACTGATCAATGTTTCATCGCAATCGGATGAATAGTATATGAACGCATGCCTGATTTTGTTTAAACGATTCGCGCTCCGTCACTCATTTGTTGAATCTACTCGTGCGCTACCTACTGTAAAATGTATTTACTAAGTTAGAAACCGTCACGTAAGTGTCCACAACATCTCACCCAAGTTTCATCGCTATCGGACTAATGGGATATGAAGACATAGGGGACTGTATTGAAACGCTCCGCGTGTCGTCGTTCATTTGTCGAATCTACTCGTGTGCTACCTACTGTGATATGTATTTACTAAGCCAGAAACCTTCCTTGGAGTGTCCACCATATTTCACCCAAGTTTCACCGCTAACGGAAGAATGGTATATGACCTTATACGGGACTTTGTTGAAACGCTTCGCGCGTCGTCCCTCATTTGTTGAATCAACTTGTGCGCTGCATATTGTATAGTGGATTTACTAAGCCAGAAATTTTCCACGACGTGTACACAACATCTCACCCAAGTTTCATAGCTACGGACGAATGGTACATGTATGCATACGGGACTTGGTTGAAACGCTTCGCGTGTCGTCGCTCATTTGTTGAATCTACTGGTGCGCTACCTATTGTAAAATGGATGTACTAAGCCAGAAACCTTCCCTGGAGTGTACACAACATCTCACCCAAGTTTCATCGCAATCGGATGAATGGTATATGACCTTATATGGGACTTTGTTGAAACGCTTCGCACGTCGTCGCTCATTTGTTGATTCTACTCGTGCTCTACCTATTTTTAAAGGGATTTACTAAGCCAGAAACCTTCCCTTGAGTGCACACAACATCTCAGCCTAGTTTCATCGCTAACGGACGAATGGTATATGAACGCATACGTGACTTTGTTGAAATGCTTCGCGCGTCGTAGCTCATTTGTTGAATCTACTCGTGCGCTGCCTATTGTAAAGTGGATTTACTAAGCCAGAAAATTTCCCTGAAGTGTACACAACATTTTACGCAAGTTTTTTTTAGCTATCGGACGAATGGTATATGAACACATACGGGACTTGGTTGAAACGCTTCGCGCATCGTCGCTCATTTGTTGAATCTACGCGTGCGCTACCTATTGTAAAAAGGATTTACTAAGTCAGAAACCTTCCCTGGAGTGTACTCAACATCTCACCCAAGTTTCATCGCAATCGGATGAATGGTATATGAACGCATAGGAGACATACATACCCAAAGACAGACAAACTATCACGTAAAATTGATTTTTATATATATATAGATAATGCTTATATTATAATTATAATATAATCATATATGATGCTCATACTTTCACTTTATTGCAATTTGATTTTAGCCGAGGATGGTTACAAATTAACCGAAATTACTGTCGACCAAAATATTATGTGCACTCGAGTTTGAAGGTTGGTTGTAGTGTAACCAATAGACCTACATAAAATCCAATAACATCATTTTCGTCGTTCTATTTTCGTTAGTTCATGTAGGTTTGGAATTTTTAATTTATATTTTAATATTTTTTATCGCACTTGGAACAAAAAAAGTGCCCGTTTTTAAGCGTGTTCCAACCATGCGTCACATTTACGAATTATTATCTCACAAACCCGTCATCAGATCGAATCCAAATTTTTATCACAATATACATTGGAATGTTATATAACTGGTTTATTAATTTCAAAATTTTGTGTGTTCAAGAACGAAAGTTGTTATTTTTGTAAGGTAACTTTTTCTCTGCTCGGGGTCATTGGAAAATGTAGTTCTTGGTTGCGTTGTAATCCTTATACATTAAAAGGTTATGCTGTATGACTGTGAAATACGTAAATTAATTCACTTATTTTATATCGGTTTGTATTTGTATGGGGAATTAAGACATGGTTCACCAGCTAGCCGCTCCGGGAAATGCTGTACAGCGTTGCTGATATGGAGCAACGCGAGGTGCACCATGACTCGTGATGGAGCCCATCTTGGCAACGTTGTACAGCTTTCACCGTAGCGGCTAACTGGTGAACCATGTCTTAATTCCCCGTACAAATACAAACCGATATAAAATAAGTGAATTAATTTACGTATTTCACAATCATACAGCATACCTTTTTGATGTATAAGGATTACAACCCAACCAAGAACTACATTTTCCAACCACCCCGAACCGAGAAAAAGTTACCTTACAAAAATGATAACTTTCGTTCTTAGACACACAAAATGTTGAAATTAATAAACCAGTTATACAACATTCCAATGTATATTGTGTTAAAATTTGGATTCGATCTGATGACGGGTTTGTGAGATAATAATTCCTAAATGTGACGCATGGTTGAAACACGCTTAAAAATGGGCACTTTTTGTGTTCCAACTGCGATAAAAAATATTAAAATATAAATTAAAAATTCCAAACCTACATGAACTAACGTAAAATAGAACGACAAAAATGATGATGTTATTGGATTTTATATAGGTCTACTGGTTACTTCACAAACAACCTTCAAACTAGAGTACACATAATATTTTGGTCAACAGTAGTCATATACGCTAGTGTCCAAAAGTAAAGCATAAGTTACGAATAAGCAAGGCAATAGATCGCAAATCACACGACATATGCATCTACCAACCTTACATGTTCACTCTGTATAGGAAAGGACTATTCCCTGCTTTGATTAGTGGCAAAACCGCAAGGTAAACACAGGCAGTGCCTGCGCCCCATATCCCCTCAGTCGTGTTTGCCCTGTTATAGTGTGCGGAGTGTAGCCTCTTGGTGAACGTGACAAAATAATGGCACAACAACGCCATCTGGACCCCATTTTGCAGGGTAGAATACTCGACCGCCTGGAAGCAGGCCAGACACAGACCTAAGTCGCCGTATCCTTGAATGTGCCCCACAGTGTCATTTCTAGGCTTTGGAGACGATTTCGAGACACAGGAGATGTTAGTCGTAGGCCAGTACCAGGTCGACCAAGAGTAACACCCCACAGCAGGTCTGATATCTGGCCTTAACCACCCGATGAAATTGGAGTGCACCTACAAGACAATTGTCAGCGGAGCTTGCAGCCGTCTCAGGGGTTGCCGTTTCCCGGCAAACTGTGTGCCGAAGGCTCAGAACAGCAGGGCTGTTTGCCAGACGTCCAGCGGTGTGCGTCCCGCTCACTCCAGCACAGAGACGGGCCCGTTTACTGTGGAGACGTCAACGTCGAAACTGGACCATGAATGAATGGAGGCATGTGCTCTTCACAGATGAATCTCGCTTCAGTTTGCAGAACGATTCCTGTCACACATTAATCTGGAGAGAACCGGATAGCCGATACAACCGCAGGAACGTCGTGGAACGGGACCAGTATGGTGTGGGCATCATGTTGAATGGCCGTACGGACCTGCACATCTTCATGGGTGGTCTGAGGAACACTGTGAACGCTCAGAGATACAGGGATGAGGTACTGAGACCACATGTTAGACTCTTCAGAGGTGCGGTTGGTCCAGACTTCCTCTTAATGGACGATAATGCCCAACCGTACCTCGCTGCTCTGGTGGATGAATATCTGGCTGGGGAAGACATTCATCGCAGGGACTGGCCAGCGAGGATCTGAATCCTATAGAACATGGTAAATTCTTGACAGATAAAGAATTTCATTTTTCGAAATGACAAATAAGTTATTGATCAGTTCTGATGAGAACGACAATGAACTTATTCTCTTGAAACAACACATAATTGAAGCTTAATGTTTTCTTTAAATAGAATTGGCAATCTGATGTTGTAACGCAGATTATAAAATGCTATATTGCGGTACGACAATACAAAAGGCAAAGAATTATAATGAATTGTAACTAGAAATATTATGAGAATCATAAGAAATGCCTGGGATGCATTGGGGAGGCGAATTGCATCCCGTCAGCCTCCACCAAGAACCCTCCAAGACCTTCGCATTGCCCTTTCGGAGGAATGGGATTGACTGCCACAAGACCATCTGATAGAGTGCATTCCACGTCGCTGCGAAGCATGTGTGGCAGTTAGGGGTAACCATACAACCTATTAACAGCATATTTTGTTGTGGAAGACATTGCCAAGTTTTGTTAGTGTTGTCAAAGGTGTACCTTAGCTATCAGAACCTTTCTGACACTGTTCTTTCGGACAAGTTGTGCGACATATAGTGTATGATTCAGCTGCCGTTTGTTCAGCAATCCACCTGACATTCCTATCAGGCGGTATGGCCTCGTTTAGTGATTATGCTTACCTATTGGACACTAGTGTATATGTGATTCAGTTTCATTATAGTATTGATTTTGGTAGAATATAACTGTTATACCTATTCATAAGTATTTTAGTACATGAAATGAAAATAAAGTATTTAATTTATACTAAAAATAAACAACTACCGGTACTACTTAACTGCCTATTACAACATTAAATCCTTTCCACAAGTAACTCTTACCACTTGATTTTCTCTCACCTTGTAAATACCCTTCATGATACAAGGGCTGATCAGAAAGTAACGCACAATGATTTTTTCTTTTCCAAAACCTTTTATAGGTAACAAAACCAAACAAATCACAAATGAACTTACATCTTTGACCTACTTATCTACATTATGGTGTTTGAAGCCATTTATCAGTGTTGCCTCAGTAAACAAAAGTTTGAAGCTTTTGTCTACTTTTCTACATAGTCACCAACTTTCTCAACATATCCATTGTGGTACCAGTTTCAATATGCCCTGTACGTAGAAGTCCGTTTGATTGGAGTATAGCCATCTGCGGACTGCTGATTTAACTTCCGCATCTGTCGCAAAGTGTTGGCCAGCCAGCAATTTCTTCATGGGACCAAACAGTTGAAAGTCCGACAGTGCCAGGTCTGGAGTGTATGGTGGACGCTGGAGCACCTCCCACCCAATATGGGCGATTTTCTAACGGACAGGACCAGCAACATGGGGGCGGGCATTGTCATGAAGAAGTGTGACACCGTCAGCATTAATGTTGTGACGTTCGTCACGAAGGGCACGACACAACTTAACCAAAGTTTTAACGTAGGCTGCAGCATTCACAGTGGTCCCGTGTTCAGCAAAGTCCACCAATAACATACCACACATATCCCAGAACACTGTCACAAGCACTTTCCTAGCAGAATGAGTCACTTGGATTTTTTTCGTGCAGGGGAACCAGCATGTTCCCACTCCATAGAGGTCTGCTTGGCTTCGGGCGTGTAGTGGTACGCCCACGACTCATCACCAGTGACGATTCCATTCAGAAAGTCACGCCCTTCTGCGACGTAACGCGGTAAGTGATCCAAGCTTAACATTTCAGGGAATTTTACTTGGTTCATGCCCTTTGACCCACAAATATCGAACTACACTTCGCTGCTCTTCACAAGTTGAGGACAGTTACATGCATGCCATGTTTGTTTCACAGTTCTGACTTCTCTCGCTAGAGCTGCACATGAAAACAAAATACCCTCTGTAGAGCAAACTTCAAACTATATCGTCGTGAAATTTCAACATTCCAGCTGCAATACCAGGGGAGAAAAAATGACTGTGCGTTACTCTCCGATCTGTCCTCGTATTTCCTCCTCCTTTGATTTTACAATGAAACCCATTTTGCAGCTTATTCACTCCTGCACCTGGACACAATGCTGCTGCGAGCCCGACTCCACTTGGACGGAACATGCTCACGAGATGACTCAAAGTCTCGTCATACCAGGTGGGACACCTGAGCCTCTAGATTGCTTGAGCAGTAGAAGGCGCCCGGTGGATTGTCGTATTCTAATTAGAAATTTAGTTGTGGTATGCAAGTAAACAATACCATTTGTAGCATCAACAAGAATTCATATTCCTTCAAAACCATTGCAGAACAATACCCACCACATCAAACACCGTAGAGCAGTGAGCAAGGCACGGAGTAAAAGGCTGGAGCTTTTCCTTTTGTGCCTTATCATTATACAGCGAGAGTCATCTCTATAGAACAGAACCTCACCGGTGCCGAGTGACGCGCGAAGCGTTGAGTCAGCGCCACATGACTAGCATCTGCCGATTAAACAAAAGTGGGTTGGGAAGCCCCGAATCCCGTCATAGAGTTGATTACATAATTGCAGCTGGCAAGATACCTTTTGAGATAATTAAGACTCATGGTGAAGTACTGTAGCCTATCTCGTATCCCGTGAACATGGTTAGGTACAGAACAATACAACAAATTTTCCTGGTGGAAACGTATCTTCTGAACAAGAAGTCTTACAGTAAATGTGTTCGTAAGTTTCAGCGCCATGCGATTTTTACTTGTGGGGGAACCTAAAACAAAAGGCATAGAGAAACAATCCGCATACTCTGGAGGCTCTCGAGAACTAAATAACTGCACTAATACGAAATATCAGCGAGGATGAATCACAGCGAGAGTACATAAACTTCCTACGCCTCTGCAACGCGTGTTTGGAAATTGAAGGACAGCATTTCCAGCAACTACTATGAAAAAATGTGTTTAACTAGTGTGGCGCTACGCTGCTGCTAGCCCTAGCGCCTTGCTCGACACACTGCTACACACAGTGTCCCGGCCATCACATGGAGCCTGCGAGGTTCCGTTCTATAGTGAAGGCACTCACAGTATAAAATACTGGCTTTGAGTTTTGTTCCCTTATATTTTATAGTAAATTTATTGTTAAGAGGAAAATTATGTAATATTCCAACTCTGCGAATGACACAGCTTGTTAAAAATATGATCTCTAAGTAGACTGCAATTAAACAACTCTGTTGGAGAAGAAGTATAACATAATATGTACTAACATACCCTGCTGTACCACTTTTAGGAAATGTTTCAGCTCATGAAAACTATAGGTCATCACTCAGGAAAAAAGTTAGCCTGTAGCTGAAATTATGTTTGCATACTTTGACAATTTTCTGCCAAGCCCCAATTTAAAAATCCACCAGGTAACCTCCCTTGCAAAATTTTTTGGAATTCTAGATACTTCTCCCCTTGGGAGGGAACGGGGGTAGCCTGTTAACCCCTAGAGGGCACCTCCCCTGGTGGCGGATCGGGGGCCCATAGAAATGTGGGCTGGTTCAGACACCTCGGAAATGAACCTGTGCACCAACCGGCAGCCCAACTCTTGGGGACTTCTATAATGCTGAGACACCCTCTCTCCAGGGGTAATAAAATGAAGGGCCCATGCTCAGGGTGATGAGTGAAGACCTCATCGACAGCTTTAGTGGAAAAGATGAACTTCAGTACAGTGTAACAGGCAGACGAGGCAGCCTAGTGCTCAGGATTTAATTGAGTAAACGTATCTGTTACATGACTATGGCAGTTATCAGATGGGTGGTGGTCCTGCAGTTGAAATAATTACAACTTAAATCCATCTTTGTGGAGGGTAGCAGCTTCATCAATACCGGACTGAGGCCGAAGAGGAGTTAGGAGCACCAAAAGGGTTCAGAAAAAATTTACCAATTAGAAGAACTAAGGAGAAGATGTGATATTTTAAACATGTACAAGAGAGTGAAGGATGTTGCTGGATTATATAAAAAACGCCAACCAGCTATGCTACTGGACTCCTTGAACCAACAAATTATACAGGATAAAGTACTTGGGAAGGTTATATTATAGATCTTTTAATGACAGAGGTGAAATGAATGCAGTTCGAGACTATTTCAAATTACAAAAGCCTTACTCCTTTCTCCCATGTTGTTCAGCTTATACTCAGGCAGGATTTTTAAGAAAGCCTTAGAAAATACCCATGAGTGAATGGCATTGTACAGTACTAAATACTGTACAATTTGATATGCTGATGATATACTAATGTTTTGTGATAGTCTTGGAGGACTTCAACAATTACTAGCGAACATCAGCACAACACTTCAAGACTTTGGACCCCATATAAATGTAATTAAGACATAATTTATGGTTTTTAGTCGTCAAAAACATGACCTGGCTACATTCCAGTAGAGCGTGTTCGCCTTTTTAAATATCTAGGGAGTACCATCATTGACAGTTTAGATCCCGATGTTGAAATCAGAAGTCGCATAGAAATAGCACCCAGTGTATATAGAAAAATGTCATCTTGCTTCAACAATGACAACTTAAATCTGAAGCTCTGTCTAAGAATGGCCAGAACTTATGCCTGGTTGACACTCTTATATGGTATGGAGGTTTGGACTTTGAAGGCTAGCACCATGGAAAAACTAGAGGCATTCAAAACAGGCTTGAGTTGGCCGGGAGCGAAGAAATGTGTGGAACTTGTCACAGCCTCATGCTATACTGTGACAAGTTCCACACGTTGCTTCGCTCCCGGCCAACTCAGGCTTGAAGAATTGCTCGCTGTTTGAATGGGGTATCATCGTACTAGGAGTTTTCATTCAACAAATGTTATAGATGTCGCCAACTAATGAACACTCAAATTGTTATTAGTTTCTGTTCTCATCAAATTTAGCAACAAGGAATAAAAGTAAATTTCAATATATATTTTAATTCAGCAAGAAATGGGATGTTTTAAAGCACATACGTCAAGACTCACATCAGGAGTTAAAGTGCACAGTTTTTCAACCATTCAACAAGCAAGATGTTTTCAGGTTATCAGTGTATCATGCGACTAATGGACAAAGGTTCAAGAGTTTTAACGAATTTTAATGACACACAGTATTTTAACGTGTATTATTATGTAATGTTAATTTTATATTTGTTCATAGGATTGTATGTATTTGATAAGTGTGTTTTATACTTGTCTTTATCTATTTGGGCTGAGGAAGAGCAGAATACTGCTCGAAACATGTACCCTGTTATTATATAGATAAATAACAATATTTGTATTGAACGGACGGAAATCATTAATAGTGAATACTTGCTAAATATATTCAATACAGACTTATAATGGAGAACAATACTCTAATTAAATGTCGAAAAACTGCTCATTTAGGCCAAAAATATCAGCTGCTTCAACTAGTATTTCAAGGCAAAATAGATGACCAACGAGGACGTGGCATAAGACAAAATGTCCTGGCTTCAGAACATCAAGTAGTGATCAGGGATTCAATCTGCTGGAAAATTGTATTGGCTTGCGAAAGAGACATAAACGCCTTTGGCATGGTGATCGCCAATGTGAAGTTTCTAGGATAGCTGGGTGTCTCATTTATTCATGTTTATTTTCATTTTTATCCTGTAACCTCCTTAATATCTTGAAAATTTTCCTCAACCTTTTTTCAGGGGTTGGATTTTCAGGAAATGATTAAGCCCATGATCACTATTAGGATATCGCTTTAGGGAAAAATCTAACCTATGGTTGAGAAAATGCTCACACTTGTATACTTATGCTGTTCTTCCTCTGGACCCAAAATTGAAACTATTCTAGCCCAGCCCCCCACCACATTAATGTGGGGAATCTTAGATGTTTCTATAGAACTTGGGGTACAGGTTTCCCTGGAGCAAGAGTGTCTGGAAGTGCCTCATTATAACTCATACATATTTTCATATTATACCTACACACATCGCTCTACCTTAACTTACATTTATTGTCACAGATTTAAAATTCTTAAGAATTATTCTATTCTTTAGTATTTTGTGCAATCCACTGCTCGTCTCCTCGATACAAATTAAGCATTAACTAATTAACTAAGCATTAGCATTACTGAAGTCATGCCAAATAAATTGAACTTGCCTGTTACGGATTTTCCATCAGGCAATATTTGGTTTGCTATCTTCAAATTGATGACATTGGTCTTGCCTGGATTTGCCTGAGTAGGAATTGAAACAGGCAGTATAATATTAGTCATTTTAGGCTGCTGTGATGTCGAGCTACTTCCACTGGGGCCCGACATTGGTAATGGCACATTAGCTACCAAGATCTTCTGAGAATTATCCCCAGTCTTCAATTCCTGGCGGAGCAATGTACCCACATATGCATAGGAAGGATTCTTCATTGTTGTAGTCCCACCACGCTGACTGGTCTGAATCACAATGCTCTGCGAGTTTGACAGCTGTGGGGAATGTGCCTTGGCAGATTTTGGACTTACATTTGTGCTTGGAATGGAAAGTTTAGGAGCCAGAGGAGGAAGGAACTGTGTGTTGCTAGGAACCAAGCTTGGTCTGGTCACACTCGACATGACAACTGGGCGTGTACAAGACTGTCTGGGTGGAGAAAAGGCTGGATGGGAGCTGGTAGAAACTATAGACGATGTCTGATTGTTTGTGGAAAGACGAGCAGGCTGGGAACTAGTTGATACAAGTGCTGGAGCCTGAGAATGTGTCTGGACTAAGCTGGGTTGTGTGCTTGTGGTGGTTAAAGTTATCTGCGGACTGCAAGGAAAAGCTGATGCCTGGCAGGTAACAGGAATCAACACTGGTCGTGTAGTTAATTTCTGGAAAAAAAAAGAAAAAACAACGGCTTCAAATAACATTCTATCCATTATATAATTAATTGCAATGCCTAAGTACAATCAAAGAACAAACACCAAAAAATAATCATCTGAAAAACAAAGTCTTACATGCCATACAACATTGCAATCCTAAGCCACATGACTTCATTTAATGTGTAAACCAGAAATACTTAACAAGACTTTTCACCTAGAAAATCTCACGTGCATTAACCACGAATCAAGCATGGTCTGTCTTGGTGAGAGGCACGCAGGATGAGCTTTGTGCTCTCTTCCCCCCCCCCCCCCTCCTCCTAACAACAACAAAAAATACATTGTATGTTCTAAAAATAATGAAAAGAAATTAGAACAGAAATGATATTTATCAGATGGGCTACAAATAATAATTATTATTATTTATTATTCACCGTCTTTTGAGTGGCGAAGTTAGGGCTCTCGGCCCTCTCTTACACTTAACCACAGGTTGGTAATTGGCATCCTACATATTTATTCTGAGAAGGGTGAACCAACAAAGGAATGGGTGGGAATGCCAAGTATACAAGAGAAGTAGATCAATGTGACTGCCAGTTTCTTGCCCCCAAATATACTCTGCAAGATGGGAGAATGTGATAGACGTTTCTTGTCTCACCATGTGGTCTGAGAATGAGGTTGCCAAACTTTTCTCTCCTACCGCACGGGTAAAATGCACTATAATATCATTAATAATTACTTCAGTGATAAGCTACATAATTATTTAGAAAATAGAATAGGAGATAGTGCACAGTTCGCTACTCCTCTGGGGGTCCAGCACGGACACCAAGAGTCCACTGACGAGACTATCTTGGTGTTCCTAGGAGACACCCCGCATAAAACACGGAATAAACCTAGAAAAATTGTTGAGTTTTAATTCCTTGGCCGTGAAAGCCAATATACCTCCTTATTGGAGGCCTTTACAGGGAGGTGAAAGGCTGTTTGAGCTTTTAGCTCTTGCAGTAAAGAAGCGCAGATGTGCTTCATAAGAAGGGAGGTAGTGCACAGTTCCCTTCACGGTCTACTTCTACCACTAAGTGCCGGGAAATTACTACTGCTGAAAATCGGCAAGTGCTACGTCACGTCACGTTACATCACAAATCCACAACTTTACAGCGAAGAAGTTATTGTGTCAAGTCAGTGCTAAAGTGTTTATATCTCCGCGCCAGTGAATTGTTATTATTATCATCATCGGCTAACAGCTATGCTGGACCATGGCCAACCACCACCGCCTCCAACTGCTAGACGGTTGAGCATATTTGATCCTCTTGAATCAAATTAAATGGATACACAACAGACCAAATGCTCAAAGGCCAGAAGATTCTATTAGCCCCGACCATCAGCGCAAGCGAGTTTGTGGCGAGGAATCCACATCAACTGGTTCCACGATGACGTCACCAGCCTCAGGCAGCGGAACGGTGAGTGGCACTGAATATCTGCCCATAGACAGGCCTATCACAGCTTCACCTTATAACGCCGACCACTCACCCTTACCGCAATCTTCAACATGCCGGGCAACCACGCAGCTTCGCCGAGATAGTGAAGAACCCAGCCTTGCATCCACAAATTCGCCAGCGGAGCCAAGTAACACCCTGCCCTATACCATCTACCCCATTCTACATCATTAAGGTAACTGACATTGATCTTTCAAGAGCCAACCCCGATCCCTCTATACCAGTATATCTTCCTTTACCCCAGACCTTCCATCCTACCAGCTGGAACTCTAAAGAACCAAAGAAGGTTACATTATTAAAACATCTCAACCTTTCTACCATCATCTGGTACACACAATTGGTCTACAGCAACTTGGATCCCGCACAAGGGCCACCTACTTGTCAAATCTGCAACCTTCCCACCCTTATGCCCCCCGCCCTACCCCTCTACCATCAGTGGTCATATATGGTGTCGATCACAATCTTAAGGAATAACACGTAGGCCTACTAAACATTGTTATAGCAGAAAAATAAATTTAGTACCGTACTTAAATATCATAGGTACTGAACTCTAATTTAATAGTAGCATGGAAATGCATGAGAAGAGAATCGAACTGTCAGGGTGATATTAATAATAGTTTCAGAGATAAAGAATGCCAGTGAAATATTTCACACAGCAGCCAAATTGGATTGGTGAGACAGAATAAAATTTGAAGGGCACGGTCAGGGTCGAACGAAATAGTACTATGTCCTTACCGAGTTTCATTGAAATCGCTTTGGCCGTTTATATTTTATTACGGACACACACATACGAACACACACAAACAAGTGGACAAAACATGATCTCATAAGCCTTTTTTTTTTTTTTTTCATAAATTAAAATCGGCTGAAAAGCATGATGGGCACGAGAATTTTAAATATTTAAAATTACCTCCCTGGCGAACTGATCATTGAAGCCCACTGGAACTTTAATCTTTATTGATAGCTAACAGGTATATTGGCTCTTAATTTTGTTCATTTGTTTTTAAAAATTTACGATTTTTGCAGTTAGAAATTTTAAAAACCTTTATTTTTTATTTTTAGTGTCGTATTCAAGCGGTCGAATTTGAAAGTTCGCATAAGGAACCACCATAATGATATTTATTTACTGGTACAAAACCCTGTAGCTTGCATTTTAACCAACCCAATGTGGATTCACACCCGATATATTACACCAGATTTCAATAACTCTGAAACTATTGCAGCAATCTTGGCGTGAACGGTAGTGTATATTATGTTATAATAATTGTATTACAATTCGTCAATTTCACTTATTACAAGAGAGTGTAAATAAGCACGTTATCTTAACCGGTACGGTAGGTAAAATACGTAACCAAATATACACTCCCGGAAAATAGGAAAATAAAAGAAACAGCCAGTCTGAAAGACTGGGCTTTATATCATTTTAAATGTTACAAATGCTGAAAAATGCTAGAAAGGCTGGAGGCTTCTCGCTTCGCTTGAAGCCAAAGACTCTTGACATGTTAAGATGAGCAGGGTTGATACGCTTTCAGGATTTCAAATTTCCCTGACTTTTCCCGGTTTTCCAGACCAAATTTTAAGAAATTCCCTGACGCAGAGTCGTTTATTTCCCTACCTTTTTCCGATTTTCCAGAGCAAAGTATAGAAAATTCATTAATCACAGGGACGACATTTACCTCGCTGTTCCTTAGGTTTTCCAAACCTAGCAAAAGTGCATTTACCTTTAGGAAACGTTCTGCTGTATGACAGATTAAGATTAAGTTAGAAAAACTGATTTTAGACTAATTATTTGTGCAAGGCTATTCTTAGACGCGAGGAGAAATGTTGTAGTAGATGAAAATAATAGTGTTAAAAAAATATCCGAGCAATGTTTCATTATATAAACCGGACTTATATGAAGCTCTCTGTATAAATTAGCACGTTTCTTTAAAAGTATAAAAACAAATAACAAAAAATAAACTTTAAAAAACAGTTCTTTACTGTAATAAATAACGTTTATTACAATAAGAACCGGAACACATTTTTACAATAAATGTTAATTTGCTAACATCATTTTTTTTTTTAAACTGAAGAAAGGAATCGATCACCATTCTTACTTTCTGGTCAATCACAATAAAAGTATCTAGAAACTGTCAACTGATACATGTTATTCTAACATTAAATATTTAATATCAAATGAGTTGTTTCAGTTAATATGCCGTCTTCTGTACAAGAAGTTATGATTACCAAGAAGTTGCTCTGATCTTGACCGTTTGGGGAGATTTCCTTTGTCCCCGCGGAAGATCACGAAATATATGCGACGTTACGTGATTGTCACCGAATCATGTCTTCGCAGTCAAGTACGGAGAAATATCGATACGTTACACGATCGGCACTGGTCTCAACCGTTTGATGCGATTTTTAGTTTTCACGATCGAACAATGAGAAAAATCGCGATTTACATAATCGGTGTCACTTTTAGTCGTTCGACAAGATTTCTATTGTCCTTGAGGTCGGGCACGGAAAAATATAGTATTATTACGCAATCGGCGCCGCTTGCTGTCCGTTTGACAAGAATCCAGTTGTACTCGTCATCGAAAGCGGAGAAATATCGCGATGTATCGCAATCGCTGCCGCTCTCGGTCGATTTACGAGATTCACCTTGTCCTCGAGGTTGGACACTGAGAACGCGATAGTATGCAATCGGCCGTTTAACGATTGTCTGCCTGTCTATCTGTCATGGTAGAATGGCGGAGGCAAGCTCGAGGTTGGTCATGGTTAAAATTCACGAGCAGTTATGGACATGGTCGGCGCCGTGATTCCCACTGTCCCTATGCTGTGGTTGGAAGTTCACGGTGGATCACGAGAAGAAATGGGTACAGATGCTACGTAGTCTGTTATTCCTTAAGTGGGTTGATTCACTTCTCGCTCCCCGTACACTTTTAAGTATACGGTAATGGGAAAAGTGGCTAGTAGGGTTCGGTATGTTTAGTGATGGGTGCCCAACCACCTTTGACAGGATTCCCGCAGTCCTCGTAGAGACAAGTTCGCGACCGGGCACGGGTTTTATGACTTACCCAACTTGCATCGATCTCGGTCCGTTTGACGAGATTCCCGCAGGCAAGTCGTGCGGTCAGCCGGCCATTTTGAGGATGTGATTTTGGAGGATGAACGATCGAAGTAGGTTTCGGATATTACGAATTATTCAGAGAGGATAGCACGAATAATACGACAAGAGGCACATTTTCTTTCGAATTCAAATTATACAAGTTTTCGAGATAACCGGTTAGATTATATATTCAATGGAACCAAGTTCGAAGGAAAAATAGACATATAACGGAGTTTCGAATTAACCGAACTGGATGTCGCAAATTTACGAGACTGATAGATTTTTAAAATATACCATCGTCTATGTATTTCGGAGCATTTTTGCGATTTTCTTTCGAAACTGTATCATTTCGCAATATCGCGACAATAAATTATATCGCATTATTTCTGTACTTCAATTTGAGATATCCAAATTTATAGGTCAATATCAGAAATGAGAGGTTTCTGTTGAGTTTCGGATGTTATCACGAATGAACGTCTCGCAAAAAGTCAGGTTTTCGAATAACACAGAAAAACATTTCACACAAAATTAAACTCTCTTCTTGATGCCGAAAATATACATTGAACCAATGTAGACAGTACCACTGAAGGTATCCTCAGTATGCATTTCCTTGAGGTCGTGCACGGGGAAGCCTACGCAATCAGCGCCGCTTGCGTGAAACTCGCTTCATCACAATCCGTCAGCCTAGCGGCGCGGGTTTAAAGGATTTAAACCAACCTCAGCGAATTTTCGTTACTTTCGTTACTTTTCGTTACCGGTCGACACCCTGGTATAACAACCAAAAATTACTGTCAAACCTTAATTCTTTTTTTCTTCTTTTTTCTTTCTTTTCTCCTTTCTCTCTCTCTTTTTTTTTACAAAATTCCCTGACTTTTCCCGGTTTTCCCTGACCGCAACAAAAATCCCTGACTTTTCCCGGTATTCCCGGTTTTCCCGGTTTTCCCGGTCGCGTATCAACCCTGATGATCAAGAAACAATCAGAACGCTAGAAAGTTACAAGTTATGAGGGAGCCGGAGTGCGCGGTGAAAGGAGGGAGCTGGCTGGATGACGTCACGATCGCCGTGTTGTTGCAGTCTCGTAACTCCAGAGCTCACCAGTGAACTCAGTACACATGCACCAAGCGGTACTATGACGTCACACACCTCAGTGCATTCTCGGTACATTTCGTGATGTCGCCGTAACGTAATGACTAAGTCGACTAGATCATTTCAAGTGATAAAAAAGTCACCCTTTTAGAGGTTACCAATTCACTCAAGATTTATTGTGGCAACAGTGCTTATGGAGTACATGAAATGAATAAATATACAGATCAATAGGTCAAGCGGTTCAGGGATACCAGGTATCGACCCATGCTGAAACACCCATATTAGTACGAGGTGTAGCCTCCACGGGCGACAATGCAGGCACTGACTCTTGCATCCAGTCGATCATACAGATGGCGAATATTATCTTGGGATACGTTATTCCACGCCTGCTCAACCTGTTCACACAATTCTGTAAGAGTTGTGGGTGGAAGAGTCGCACCAGTCACTTGTCGGCCCATCATGTCCCACACGTGCTCGATTGGCGACAAGTCGGGCGATCGTGCTGGCCAGGGAAGTTGCTGCACGTCTTGCAGTGGTCGTTCAGTTGCACGGGCAGTGTGTGGGCGAGCATTATCCTGTTGGAACAACACATCCTGTTGCAAGAACGGCAAAAGAATGGGTCTAACAACATCCTGCACGCACCGAGCGCTGGTTAGCGTTCCCACCACAAACACCGAAGGTGAACGAGAGTTGTAGCTTATCGCACCCCAGACCATAAGGCCTGGGGTGGGGCCGGTGTGTCTTGGACGAATGCACTCTACGAGACAGCGCTCACCAGGTCTACGTCAAACGCGCCAACGACCATCACTTGCGTGCAGGCAGAATCTGCTTTCATCGCTAGAGACCACAACGCGCCATTCCATCTTCCAAGTGATCCTCTGACGGCACCAGTCGAGCCGTGCACGTCGATGCTGTGGCGTGAGTGGAAGGCGGGCTAGAGGTGTGCGTGCCCGTAGACCCACTGCTAGTAACCGGTTCGCAACAGTTCGTGTTGACACTTCTGGGCTCACAAACCCTCGTATCTGTGCTGTGGTAGCTGTACGATCTGCCACTGCTGTCCTTACAATACGACGATCCTGGCGGACGTCTGTGCTGCGTGGACGTCCAGAACCTCGCCTAAGGATGTGAGAATGTTCACGTGACCACTGATACCAGCATCGTTGCACAACGGACACAGCACGTCTAACTTGAGTGGCAATTCTCCGAAAGGACCATCCCGCTACCCGGAAGGCCACAATTTGACCCCTTCCAAACTCGCTCAGTTGGCTGTAGGAAGCACGAGTGCGTCTCCATGACATTGTACCTGCTTGCTTCACACGTTTGCACCACAACGAGCCGTATGGCTGTGAGCTATCCCTATTAAATGGTAGACACAGATGGCACTCTGGTAGCTATGCCACTACGGTATCTGTTGGCGGACGACGTTGAAACCCTTATCAGTACATCTACTATCCCTCATGTGGCATCTGCCGTCGTCGGATCAAAATAGGCGTCGTCTTTTCAGGTGAACTATTTTAATTCTGGTCTGAGGACTGGAACGGGGAACACTCAAACTCGTGAGGCAAAACTGAGAAGAGGTGGTTTCGATTCCTACCTCAGCCATCCTGAAGTGGTTAGTTAGTTATTGAGGTTTTAAGGGGCAGACCTACGAGGTCATCTGCCCCTCTTAACACAGATTAAAGTATACAAATTTAGAATTAAATTATGAATTTTGAGGTGGACACTTAAATATGAAAAGATCGAAAAATAAAACAAAAAATAATTAAGACTAAAAATAATAATAATAATAAACAAAAATTACGAAAAACAAAATTTCAGAATTAAAAAAAAACAATTTTAGATTGCTGTCCCTAATCTACTCTCACTTATAAAGCGAATGACGATATTGTTACAGCCCCCAGCCCTTAAATGGCTGTAACGCCCTATGACCCCAATAATCCCACACCAAAGGAATATGAGGAAGGGATTACAGACAGCGCAATTACTAGATAACACACAGGTGAAGCAACTATTGCCTCACGGTAATAACACCGACACTGCAAGTTTGCAACACTACCGCAAACAAACAGAAACTACAATTATAAATACTGCTGACCACGCTCTACCTAGATGAACATCAATAAGGAGAGGACCCACGCGCTGGGGACAGACAGTCTGACGGAGGAAAGTGCAACGGATGCCGGAGGGCGGCGCCCCTCGGCAGGACAACAGTAGGTAATATAAGGCGGTTCTGGCGCAGGGGCTAATGGGCAAGATGGCCGCCGCGCGCAACCAGCCCTATGTTATTCTTATGGAGGGGTCATTCAGAGCTGGCGCAGTGGCTAATGGGCAATATGGCCGCCACGCCCTGAGACCGTGGATGACGTCACAGGGAGAGGTCGGCCGTGTAGTTGCTGAATGGAATAATAATAATTATTATTATTATTATTAGGTAATTATTAATTGATCATGTGCAATCCAGACCAGCCTTATATTGTCCACCTCGTGGTGTAGCGGCTAGTAATCGTGAATGTCACCGTGGAGGCCCGGGTTCGATTCCTGGCTCTGCCAAGAAATTTAATTTCTGGTCTCACGAGTGGGACGGGGTACACTCAGTCTTGTGATGCAAAAGTGAGAAAAGGCGGGTTTAATTCATACCTCTGCCATTCAGCCTAACCCAACTACATATAGGTAAGAAACGGGGCACGCTACGCTTTCATCTACCTAGTTTTAACTACTTTTCAAGGTCACTCTCCCGAACACTGCCGGAGACTGCCGAAGGTTAACCATTAGATTACGAGTCTGAGGCGGGTAACAAGAAACACAAGCGATACCCATGCAATAGTTTTATTCATTCAATATATCTACAATTTTTACATATAATACACTCTTTTCTTTATTTATTTTAGTTTTAATAACAGTCATTTTCATTTTTCTACATTATAACTTAAATTTTTGCTTAGATCTCTTAGGTCCCTTTTGTATGCATTAGTTTAAAACGAACAGGGCAGCCCAAATTCTTGATTTGTCATGCATATTTACACACAGAACACAACTCTTTCCTTATTTTTGCTAGGTGTAGTTTTAATAGCGTCTAGCTTAATTTTAATCCGTTAATTTAAATCTATATCTGAATCTTCCAGTTCCTTTTCCAGCCAATAATTAGATATAAACAAAGAGTCAATATTCTCCATTTCCAACACATATCTGACTATGTCTATATACTATTGGTTTTATTCCCTTTATAATTAGTTCTGTTCCTTTTTCCAGTCTTTCTAACCGGGAGCACTTTCGGATTTTTATTTGGCCTTTGATTTCCTGCATTGTAATGTTATTAAGCAGATCGACGTCTCCTTGGGTATAAGTTGTCGACTCTACTGTATAGTCTGTTTGGGTGCTTATCAAAAACTTCGAATTCTCGATTTTAGCAAACGAATGACCATTAAATGTAGTCATTCCATTGGTGTTGATTTCCGCAAACGGTTTTTCAGTTTCCAGATGCACATGGAGTTACAATAAATCCATCCTTTTTAAGCAAGTCTAAATTAACATGACTCTTTAAAAACATAGATTTTAAATATCCTCTTAAGTAGCACACATGTTTACATTTATCACTTTCTACAACCACTCCAACGCGTGGATAAGTTCCTTTGTAATTAACAGTAAATGCTGAGTGTTTGTATTTCCCACTCACTTCTAGATTTTGCCAGGGACTTTGTTAAAATAAACTGTAAACCTGTTTCTTGCATCCACAATCGCCTGTTCTTTCTGCAACACTGCCTCGTACTCTTGCATTAGGGCAGTAGTCTCTGCAACATACTCCATTTTGTTTATCTCAATTTCCTCCAACTCCAATTTTCGTTTCCTTACACATAGCACATTAACTGTACTCAATGGGGTAATTTCCTTAAGAGGGTATGGTTTAAGTCTGTTAGTTTTATTGGTTCTTTTTCTCAACACCTGGGGGAGAATATTATTTGTAGGAGTCAATCCTAATTCGCTAATGTTTATGTTTGCGGGAATTGTGGAAAACAATGTCCTGGATTGAGAAAAGAATGTTTCCCCAGCTCTAATGTAGCATTTCTGTATAATGCGAACATTGTTGTTTCCAGAATCATCGTTAAGAATTTCTATCAAGTTTACGGGTAAGTAATTAAAACTATAGGCAGAGAGAGCATAGTTTATTATCTTTTCCCGATCTTGTCCATCGCGCAGTTCGATTTGCACACCAGTCAATTTCCGAGTATTTTTATTACCCCAATACACAAATTGCAAAACTTTGTTAACACCACACAGCAACTATTTTGTAGGTTATCCGATAGTTTGGTCCACATGGACGCGATCGGCACCGAGTACAGGGGCGCTTCTTTTAATTAATGTTTGTTGGCTTTTAATACACTAACACAATCTTCGAGTGGGTCAAATACACCATCCATTTTGTAGTTGTAAATTGTTGCCTCTAGTCTTGTAATACCATGTTCCTTAGCTAAGGAAGACGTAAACGTTTCCCTTAGACGGGTGTCTGGACATCGGATCAAGTCTATAATATGGTTTCCAATTACTTTGTTTACACCAGGACTTGTAATTTGACATATCAATTTGTTATATATTTTTATTCTAGAATTAAGAGTTCATCCATATTAAACAGTCTATACCAACCGTTTTATCATTGTTCACAATCACATTACACTTTTCTCGATACTCTCCTTGCACACAAAAGTTGTGATTCGATGTTAGATAATCACACATCTCCGCCTTGTTAAAAACACCAGCCAAATCTTGGGTTATGTCCAAATCCACAAGATAAAACTCCTCAGCACGAAGCTGTTGCAATATCTCTGGAAGTTCGGCTAACAGAACGTCTAATTTAACATCAGCTAGCTCCACTTTATATGGTATAGCCACAGGATTTTTATACTTTTCCATAATGTTAACCATTCCTTTCTCCCCAAGTTGTGCCCTGAGTCCCCGTGCCATTGCACGCTCGTTGTTGAGTAGAGGAAATGGTAGCTTTGCCTTAACACCATGTTTAGCAGAAATGAACTTGGAGAATTTACCACGTAAATAGAGGTTGAAAGCACCACACACTTCTTTCTTTAGCAGCACAGACTTACTACTTTCCAATTGTTCTTGGCAGTCCACTTGGTCACATATCCTAACCACCATAATGTTATCACAAAACGGATCCGTAATCGGTGTAAGTAGATTAACATTTTTATCACTTAGGAGCGTCTTGTTTTCTGTGTAGTTTATATTACCAATATCTGTAACCAGATTGTCCAGGTTTTCCAACAACAACCACAGCCCAAACCGCTCATTGGTAGGCTTTATTCTGTTCCCCATAAGTTGGGTGACACTAAACACTATAGAGAGAGACATCTTCACACTTTCAACTACCACGAAGCAATGATCGAATGCATTTGTAGCGTCTCTTATATATACCACTAGCTGAAGTATCCGTGCTTCGCTACGCGTCATAAATAAATTAAAATATGAAGGTGACAGTTAAAACAGGGGATAGGCGAGGTGCTGCGCAGAGGGAGATTAAGGATGGAACATTTTGCCCAACTACACCGCTCGGCGTTGACCGTGTTTTATAGCACAAATGTAGGTTTTACTCGCTAACGGTTGGAGATACCTTTCGGATAGAAAATGTAATTTTTAACCTCGTATATACCATCAAAAGTTTGCTATTTCTTAGCGTTCTCTTTGTATTTGAAATGGAAATATGAAAGTTTTAAACCAAAGGGTGTAGTGAAGTCACTAAAATGGTCGCCATCTTTAAATAGTACAAAGTATTGAAATCAAAAGTAACCTATATATTAACCAGGTAAATCAGCTACTTCCATGTAAAATTCATGTAAATCGGACCAGTGGTACTTGCGTGATTGAGTAATACATAGACGCACATCATCTCATTTTTTAGCCTCGCTTCGCTCGCGTCATAGTCGTGTCATATTGTTATTCAATGAAATGCAGGTTTAACCCCATTAACACCCCTTTAGAACCTGAATATCCAAAAATCCCTCCTTGGTAGACGTTTTCGACACACAACAAACTTATCCCCAAAATATCATTCTTCTAACTTTAATCGTTTGGGTTGGTCGATGAGAGTGAACATCCAAAAATCCTTCCTTAGGGGACGTTTTTCTTCCAGAATTTCACCCCTCCCCATAGGCCCCTTAAATTGGATTTATGAAAAAACGGTCGAACACATATTTATTTATTTTATTTATTCATTTATTTATTTATTTATTTATTTTTAGGCTGATTGATTTCCTCCGAGTTTCAAACTCCTCGCCTATGTCGTTTAAGAGATACACGGTCCGTTAGGAATCTTTCAACACCCACTTTTAATCCCTTTCACCTCATAATATACACTACATCGAAAAACCATTAGACATGTGTCAGCTTATTTTTAATGATTAGTATATATGCCAAGTATCACATCCCCAAATGAAACCACTCGTGAGATATGGTTATTCAATGAAATGCACGTTTACCCCCCTTAACACCTATTTAGAACCTGAATATTCTAAAGGCTTTCCTTAGTGGACGTTTTCGACATACAACGAACATATCCCCAAAATGTCATGTTTCTAACTTAAATAATTTTGGCTGGGCTATGATGAGTGAGTGAGTCAGTCAGGACATTTCCTTTCATTTATTTTTGATAATTTCACCCCTCCCCATGAACCCCTTAAATTGGATTTATGAAACAAACGGTCGAACACCTATTTACTTATTTAAAGCTGTTTTCCCCCTGAGTTTGATGAGTGAGTAAGTGAGTCAATCAGTTAGGACACTTTCTTTCCTGTTTTTTTTTCTCCAGAATTTCACCTCTCACCAAGGGCCCCTTAAATTGGATTTATCAAAAAAACAGTCGAACACCTATTTACTTGTATTTTAAGCTGTTCTTTTCCCGCCGAATTTCAAACTTCTCGCCTATGTCCTTTAAGAGATACACGCTCCGTCAAGAATCCCTCAACCCCCAATTTTCACCCCTATCACCTCATAATATACACCACATCGATAAACCCTTAGACATATGTCTGATTATTTTAATGATTAGTTTATATACCGAATATCACATCCCCTAAGAAACAACTCATGATATATCGTTATTCAATGAAATGCACGTTTACCCCCTTAACATCTCTTTAAAACCCGAATAAACAAAAATCATTCCTTAGTTGACGTTTTCGACATACAGCGAACATATTCCCAAAATTTCATTTTTCCAACTTTAATAGTTTTCGCTGGGCGTGATGAGTGAGTGAGTCAGACAGGCCATTTTCTTTCAATTATTTTTACCAGAATTTCACCCCTCCCCATGGGCCCCTTAAATTGGATTGATGAAAAAACGCTTGAACACCTATTAACTAATTTTTAAAGCTGTATTTTTTCCATGAGTTTGGTGAGTGAGTTAGTCACTTAGGACACTTTCTCTCCTTTTTTCCCCCAGAATTTCACCCCACTCCATTGTCCCCTTAAATTAATTTATGAAAAAACGGTCGAACACCGATTTACTTATCTTTTTAGCTGATGTTTTTTCGCTGCGTTTCAAATTTCTCGCCTATGTCGTTTAAGAGATAGGCCTACACGCTCCGTTAGGAATCCTTCAACCCCCACTTTTCACCCCTTTGACCTCATAATAATACACCACATCGAAAAACCCTTAGACACATGTCTGCTTATTTTTAATGATTAGTTTATATGCCGAGTATCACATCCACAAATGAAACCACTCGTGAGATATTGTTATTCAATGAAATTCAGGTTTAACCCCCTTAAGACCCCTTTAGAGCCTGAATATCCAAAAATCCTCCCTTAGTGTACGGTTTTGACATACAACGAACATATCCCCAAAATGCCATGTTTCCAACTTCAATATTTTTGGCTGGGCGATGATGAGTGAGTGAATGAGTCAGGACATTTTCTTTCATTTTTTTCCTTCAGAATTTCACCCCTCCCGATGAACCCCTTCAATTTGATTGATTAAAAAACTGTCGAACAGCTATTTACTTACTTTAAAGCAGTTTTCCCCCCTGAGTTTGATGAGTGAGTCAGTCAGTCAATCAGTTAGGACATTTTCTTTCCTGTCCCCCCCCCCCCCCCACAGAATTTCACCCCTCCCCATGGGCCTCTTAAATTGGATTAATGAAAAAAAAAACGGTCAAACACATATTTACTTATTTTTATGCTGATTTTTTTCCGCTGAGTTTCAAACTCCTCGCCTATGTCGATTAAGACATACACGCTCCGTTAGGAATCTTTCAATCCCTACTTTTCACCCCCTTTCCCCTCATAATATACTCCACATCGAAAAACCCTCAGACACGTGTCTTACTTTTTAATGATGAGTTTATATGCCGTGTATCACATCCCCCAATGAAACCAATCGGGAGATATTGTTATTCAATGAAATGCAGGTTTAACCCCATTAAGACCCCTTTAGAACCTGAATATCCGAAAATCCTCCCTTAGTAGACTGTTTTGAAATACAATGAACATATCCCCAAACTGGCATGTTTCTAACTTCAATCATTTTGGCTGGGCGATGATGAGTGAGTGAGTGAGTCAGGACATTTTCTTTCAATTTTCTTTTTTCAGAATTTCACCCCTCCCCATGAACCCCTTAAATTTGATTTATGAAAATAACTGTCGAACAGCTATTTACTTACTTTAAAGCAGTTTTTCCCCCTGAGTTTGATGAGTGAGTGAGTCAGTCAATCAGTTAGGACACTTTCTTTCCTGTTTCTCCCCCCCCCCCCTCCAGAATTTCACCCCTCCCCATGGGCCCCTTAAATTGGATTTATGATAAAACGGTCAAACACATATTTACTTATTTTTATGCTGATTTTTCCCGCTGAGTTTCAAACTCCTCGCCTATGTCGTTTAAGAGATACACGCTCCGTTAGGAATCTTTCAATCCCCACTTTTCACCCCTTTCACCTCATAACATACACCACATCGAAAAACCCTCCGACTCGTGTCTTCTTATTTTTAATGATGAGTTTATGTGCCGAGTATCACATCCCCCAATGAAACCAATCGGGAGATATTGCTGTTCAATGAAATGCAGGTCTACCCCCTTAACACCCCCTTTAGAACCAGAATATTCAAAAATCCTCTCTTAGTGGGCATTTGCGGCCCTTGGGGAAGCTGCATACCAAATTTCATTCCAATCCGTTTGATGGTTTCTGAGATTTCGTGATGAATGAATGAGTGAGTGAGTGGTATTTGACAAATATATAGTAGAAGATAGTGTCAAGTCTTTGTTATGCTAAACTCGGTTGACAGTGCTGTGTGAGAAGTTGAGTAACTAACGTGATTTCAAGTAAAGATCCTCATTTTCTATACCGGTAGTGCAGAGCGCAAATGGCATCCAGTCGGCCGTGTCTCGACTTGAGCTATTTTGCCATGGAAACTATCCGCCTTGCCATTCCTTCATGAGTATATTTTATGATTTGATTAGCATGAGCTTGAGTGCAAAAGGGCCGAAATCAGAAGAATGAGAAAGACTATCGAAAATTCATGTAGCCAGCGGTTCCTTCTGGATGCTAAACTATATGTATGCAAAATTTGGTTGAGATTGGCAGAACGGTGTAGATTTGTATACGGAACAGACCCACATACATACCCATATACATACAGACTTTCACTTTTGTATATAAGATTAAACAATTCTATTTTTAGATTATGACGTAACTGACAACGCTTGTCGGCAGAAAGCAGTACACACATAAATACACAATCTCTCGAACATTGCCGGAGACTGCCGAAGGTTAACGATTGGAACTCTTAACAAGATTTAACTTGTCGAATGACGTAACAAAAAGTTAAATGACGTAATTGTATGGGAATGTTGCTTTACCTAAAATTTAATACTATGCAAGTGTTTAACATTTTACAATCAGCTTGTGTATTGGCTTTTATATTGGCTTTTTGTTAGCTTGTGTTGTTTTTTTTGTTGGCTTTTTGTGTTGGCTTTTTATGTTGGCTTTTGTATTGGCCCATATGTTGGCTTTTTGTATTAGCTCTCTCACATTTGCTCTTACTTATATGCTTATTTGGTCTTGGAAAGTATGTACGCCCTTTTTGTGGCAGCATAATGCTTATAGCCATGTTTGTAAGCAACAACAACAACAACACACAAAATTCCAAAAAACCAAAGTACTCGAAGGTTTATCATTGACTCTCAACTCTTACACTTACCTCTATCCCATGCCTAGTCAAAAAATAGTGTATTTTTCAAATTTTTCCAAAAAATATTTGGAAAGTAGGCTATATGATTAAACTAAAAATCCTAAAAAAAAAAGACATTATGTTAACTCCAACACCTACCTCCATACCACTCTCAGTCCAAAGATAGTGTATTTTTCAAATTTTCAAGAAACATATGTCCAAAATGGGCTATATTTCCAAAATTAGATTTTTTACAAAAATGTTTGTTTGACATAAATGAATGGCCTTTGCCCCTCTACCGCCATACCAAGTCCCAGGTCTCTAGGACAACAAAAATACAATTTTGAAAATGGCTATATTTCCAAAATTAGGAATGTTACAAAAAGTTTGTGTGACATAAATCAATTGTCCTTACCTCCTTTAGCACCATACCAAATTTCAAGCCTCTAGGACAAAAGAAAATTCATTTTGAAAAATGGATACTATTTTGGAAACTAGGAATTCTACAAAAAAGTTTGTAGAACATAAATGAAAGGTCTCTATCCCCTCTACCTGTAAACCAAGTCCCATGGCTGTAGGACAAAAATGAAAAAGATCAATTGGGAAAGTAGGCGATTTTTCATAAAACCAAACATTATAAAGAGTGTTCTATGGGCTTAAAAGAATGGCCTCTATGTCCTTTATTTTTTTATAATAAAATGTTTTTATTTTTTACATTTTTTTTGAAAAAAGTTCAATTTTGAAATTAGCTGATGTTAAATTAGACGTTCTGTTAGCCGAACGTCCAGAGATATTGCAACAGCTTCGTGCTGAGGAATTTTATCTTATGGATTTGGACATAACCCCAGATTTGGTTGGTGTTTTTAACAAGACGGAGATGTGTGATTATCAAACATCGAATCACAACTTTTGTGTGCAAGGAGAGTATCGAGAAAAGTGTAATGTGATTGTGAACAATGATAAAATGGTTGGTATAGACTGTTTAATATGGATGAACTCTTAATTCTAGAATAAAAATATATAACAAATTGATATGTCAAATTACAAGTCCTGGTGTAAACTAAGTAATTGGAAACCATATTATAGACTTTATCCGATGTCCAGACACCCGTCTAAGGGAAACGTTTACGTCTTCCTTAGCTAAGGAACATGGTATTACAAGACTAGAGGCAACAATTTACAACTACAAAATGGATGGTGTATTTGACCCACTCGAAGATTGTGTTAGTGTATTAAAAGCCAAAGAAGCGCCCCTGTATTCGGTGCCGATCGCGTCCATGTGGACCAAACTATCGGATAACCTACAAAATAGTTGCTGTGTGGTGTTTAACAAAGTTTTGCAATTTGTGTATTGGGGTAATAAAAATACTCGGAAATTGACTGGTGTGCAAATTGAACTGCGCGATGGACAAGATCGGGAAAAGATGATAAACTATGCTCTCTCTGCCTACAGTTTTAATTACTTACCTGTAAACTTGATAGAAATTGTTAACGATGATTCTGGAAACAACAATGTTCGCATTATACAGAAATGCTACATTAAAGCTGGGGAAGCATTCTTTTCTCAATCCAGGACATTGTTTTCCACAATTCCCGCAAACATAAACATTAGCGAATTGGGATTGACCCCTACAAATAATATTCTCCCCCAGGTGTTGAGAAAAAGAACCAATAAAACTAACAGACTTAAACCATACCCTCTTAAGGAAATTACCCCATTGAGTACAGTTAATGTGCTATGTGTAAGGAAACGAAAATTGGAGTTGGAGGAAATTGAGATAAACAAAATGGAGTATGTTGCAGAGACTACTGCCCTAATGCAAGAGTACGAGGCAGTGTTGCAGAAAGAACAGGCGATTGTGGATGCAAGAAACAGGTTTACAGTTTACTTTAAACAAAGTCCCTGGCAAAATCTAGATGCGAGTGGGAAATACAAACTCTCAGCATTTACTGTTAATTACAAAGGAACTTATCCACGCGTTGGAGTGGTTGTAGAAAGTGATAAATGTAAACATGTGTGCTACTTAAGAGGATATTTAAAATCTATGTTTTTAAAGAGTCATGGTAATTTAGACTTGCTTAAAAAGGATGGATTTATTGTAGCTCCATGTGGTGGATTGGACATTGTGCATCTGGAAACTGAAAAACCTTTTGCGGAATTCAACACCAATGGAATGACACATTTAATGGTCATTCGTTTGCTAAAATCGAGAATTTTAAGTTTTTGACAAGCATCCAAACAGACTATACAGTAGAGTCGACAACTTATACCCAAGGAGACGTCGATCTGCTTAATAACATTACTATGCAGGAAATTAAAGGCCAAATAAAAATCCGAAAGTGCTCCCGGTTAGAAAGACTGGAAAAAGGAACAGAACTAATTATAAAGGGAATAAAACCAATAGTATATAGACATAAAGTCAGATATGTGTTGGAAATGGAGAATATTGACTCTTTGTTTATATCTAATTATTGGCTGGAAAAGGAACTGGAAGATTCAGATATAGATTTAAATTATCGGATTAAAATTAAGCTAGACGCTATTAAAACTACACCTATCAAAAATAAGGAAAGAATTGTGTTCTGTGTGTAAATATGCATGACAAATCAAGAATTTGGGCTGCCCTGTTCGTTTGAAACTAATGCATACAAAAGGGACCTAAGAGATTTAAGCAAAAATTTAAGTTAAAATGTAGAAAAATGAAAATCACTTGTTATTAAAACTAAAATAAATAAAGAAAAGAGTGTATTATATGTAAAAATTGTAGATATATTTAATTAATAAAACTACTGCATGGCTATCGCTTGTGTTTCTTGTTACCCGCCTCACACTCGTAATCTAATGGTTAACCTTCGGCAGTCTCCGGCAATGTTCGGGAGAGTGACCTTGAAAAGTAGTTGAAACTAGGTAGATGAAAGCGTAGCGTGCCCCGTTTCTTACCTATATGAAATTGATAAATGTGTAAACAACAAAATGCAAAATCCATGTTTCCATATTATGAAATTGAAAAACTTAAAACTGACATTAAAAATAACTGAAAATGGGAAATTGGAAAATTGACAAATGTGTAAACAACAAAATGCAAAATCCATGTTTCCATATTATAAAATTGAAAAACTTAAAACTGACATTTAAAAAAAACTGAAAATGGGAAATTGGAAAGTTGACAAATGTGTTAACAACAAAATGAAAAAAAAAATACCCGGTTGGGGTAGTGATCATATTGTACAGTAGCCTATAAGACTAGCATAAGGATAGTTGCATGTGCCCTTATCTACTTTGTGTATGTGCATTAGCCTTCGGATTAGCTTACGTTAGGTTTGGTGAGGTTAGGTATGTGACCTTGTAGTTCACTCTTTTCGGAAAATGTAAAATGTAAAATCTAAAATCAAAAAATCTTAAATTTAAAATGTAAAATCTAAAAAAAAAAAACTAAAATCAAAAATACAAAAAAAAATCAAAAATGTAAAATGTAAAAACTAAAATCTTTAAATGAGGTTTCTGGGGTTAGGTTAGGTTATAACTAAGTTTATTATGTGTGCTCTCCCATTTGCTCTTACTTTTTTGCTCCCACCTTTTTGCTCCCACTTTTTTGCTCCCACTATTTTGCTCCCACTTTTTGCTCCCTCTTTTTGCTCACACTTTTTGCTCCCATATTTACTCCCACTTTAAGGTTAGGTTAGGTGTGGCAAGGTTATAACTAAGTTTATTATTTTTGCTCTCACATTTGCTCTCACCTTTTGCTCCCCACCTTTTAGCTCTCACTTTTTGCTCCCACCTTTTTGGCTCCCACTTTTTGCTCCCACTTTTTTGCTCCCACTTTTAAGTTAGGTTAGGTTAGGTTAGGTTATAACTTAGTTTATTATGTGTGCTCTCACATTTGCTCTCACTTTGAAGTTAGGTTAGGTTAGGTTAGGTTAGGTTAGGTGAAGTTAGGTTAGGTTAGGTGAGGTGAGGTGAGGTGAGGTGAGGTGAGGTTAAATGAAGTTGGGTTAGGCTGAATGGCAGAGGTATGAATTAAACCCGCCTTTTCTCACGTTTGCATCACAAGACTGAGTGTACCCCGTTCCAGTCGTGTGACCAGAAATTAAATTTCTTGACAGAGCCAGGAATCGAACCCGGGTCTCCGCGGTGACATTCACGATTACTAGCCGCTACACCAAGAGGAGGACAATATAAGGCTGGTCTGGATTGCACATGATCAATTAATAATTACCTAATAATAATAATAATTATTATTATTATTATTCCATTTAGCAACTACACGGCCGACCTCTCCCTGTGACGTCATCCACAGTCTCAGGGCGTGGCGGCCATCTTGCCCATTAGCCCCTGCGCCAGAACCGCCTTATATTACCTACTGACAACGCTACCCCAACACGGACGACGGCTAGACTACGAGACTTCCAGACCTGACTTCCAATGGTGAGTGTGCCAGCTTTTCCCTTTTTCCTCCTCTGCCCCTTTAACAGCACTCTCTTCCTTTGCTTTATTGCATTAAACTCTAAGGTACAACTAAGGAAGCTCTCCTTCATTTGCCTCATCATCACAATCCCAGCTCCCCTCTACAAAATTACACTACAGCCTGCAACCAGCCCGCTGACATAGCAGGAACCCGCTGTCTCAGCAAGGTCACATACGCGTGCCATTGCCCCAGCAGATGACTCGCGTGCCAACCTACAGGGAGTACCCATACTGAACCTACTTCCACTCCCTCTACACTCGTTCATCCCTACATCCCCAACACTCACACACCGGGACCGGTATTTCCTAGCATGGCATTTCCACCTTACACGAGGGACCTAACTGAGTCCTGCACAGAATACCAACCCTGAAGACTTGTGTGGATTGAGGATGTGTTCATTGCCTGACATCATCACGATGTATTTATTCGGGAATTTTGAAAAAACATTCACATCGAGATTCGACCCAAGCTGTTATGGCACGCACGAATTGTGTAGCCTTCAGCTGACGCAATGCACTACGTGGAGAATGCTGTGTGCTTATAATTTCAGTGCTATATGCATGTGCATGTCATGAGGAGGGAGACGATGATAATTGTTTTAAGGGGCCTAACATCTAGGTTATCGGCCCCTAATGGTATGGGTGATAGCGAAAATGACAATGAAATGGAAACCATAACGAAATCCAAGGTTGATTGAAAATTGAAAAATACGCACAAAATGTAGTTCAAGTTCAAAATACTACAAAATGTAGTGTAGATTCGAAACACTCACAAAATGCAATTGAAATGGAAAATATTTACAAAATGCAATGTAGATTGAAAATGCTCACAAAGGGGAATTTGGATGGAAAAAAAGACTTCCAAAATGTAATTTAGATACACGGGGAGCCAATTCATAAAACATTGCGGGAATCTTCAAGAGAAAATGAAATATAATGAAAAGAGAAAGGGGGCTGATCCCTCGAAGAATGAGGGATCAGGAAAGATGAGAGAAGGGCCAATTAAGGCGTGAAAGGAAGAGACTTCCTACGCCTCGGATACCCTAATACCGTCGGGGTCGGAAGTGAACGATTGTTGACCAAGGGAGGCCGACAGGAAATATAACTGAAAGGAACCCGGCACAAGTAACTGGAAGCAATGCCGGACTCAGCTGGGGGGGGGGGGGAAGGGAGGGAGGGGGGGGTCCCGTAGTCGCCAACGCTCGTCCCACAAGTTGAGCCCATGGGAGGGACGAGGACAGGAGCATTGAAGAGGCTAGAGTGAGAGCGACTGACACAATGAGCGAGAACTAAGGCAGTGTTGCAAAATGCAGGCAGTTTACTGTATAAAGCCAAACATAGATGAAGTGAACTTTCTTATATTTCACATCTCAAGATATGGACACTTTTTCGATACTTCCTCTGTACATATATCAAACAGCATTCTTCCTACGCAATAAAGTAGTACATGCTGAAGTACAAATACAACATTTCAATTAAAAATAACACACAAAATAATTTGGAAATGAAAATTATAGAATGTCGAAAATTTTTAAAATAACGATTGTTATGAGAAAATACAACATCTTTCCAAAAATAGTATGTCTTTCTGCAATTGCAAAGCATCAGTAGGACGGAAGATTACAAGGGTAGGGTAGGGTTTGTTCCCTTCGTAGAATGAGGGTGCAGGGATTATTCGCATACATACAGTATTTTATTTCATGTGCAACTGCATAAATATTCTCGGTATAACAATGCGGTGTTCCTTGGCGAAACCCTACACAAGACACGGCATAGACCTAAGAAAATTGCCGAGTTTTTATTCCTTGGCCGTGAAAGCCAATGTTATGTCGTGGGAGATACACGATAAATAACACACACTTGTTAATATTAATCCACGGTTTATTTAACAATAGTTGATACACAAGGTGGACGTAACTCGAACGGTCCAGAGCGGAATTCGCGTCTACAGTCTGCGGGTGCATATATACAGAGTAGTCCAAGTATGGAGCGAGGGAATAGTAGGCTCCAGATTTGAATGTTCTGGGCATAGCAACTAGAATGTTCGTGTTATATCCAGTTAATACACAACATTTCCTCCCTCTTTTAAATGGATAATTTAGGAAACTTAATCAGGAGAGAATCTCCATGGTGGTCGGCGCTGACGAGTACCTCTGCGGGGGATGCGGGGGATACAAGGGGTCTGTGAAATAGGCGGTGCCCTGTTTACAGGTGTAGCTGGTGTGGCAGGTGGTGTTTGGACTGTTGCTTGTGTCTCGGTCAAGCGAACTCGTCTCAGGCTCGGTTGCTTGGTCAGTTGCGCGGTGACTTGGTCGGTTGCGCGGTGACCTAGACGTGGCCTGGTCAAGTTGAGTCTCGTGCAGAGATCAGGGTACCTTTGCTCCGTTGCTATCATCGTTCGACTGGCGTAAGCGATTGGACTTCTTGCCCGTTGCTGAGCCGGTGTGACAGTACTGCGCCCAGGCCGGTCTTGCTGGCGTCCGTGGCCAACAAGAGTGGTAACGCTGGGTCATACTGCATGAGTACCTGGGGCGAGGTTAGGGCGTTCTTGATGTCTTTGTATGCCCTGTCGCCCTCTGGTGTCCAGCTGAGAGGGTCCTTGAGCAGCATGTCCCTGAGTGGTCTGTCTCCGGTGGACAAATCAGGAATGAACAAGCTGTAGTAGATTGCTTTACCAAGGAATAGTTGGAGTTCTTCTGGTGTTTTCGGTTTCGGTGCATTACGTACAGCTCGGATGTGTGCATCAGACTTGTGGATGCCTGACGCATCGATTTTGTGGCCAAGGGTTTCCAGGGATGTTTGAGCGAAAACACATTTGGCTCTGTTGAGCTTGAGGTTGTGTTGCCGAAACCGTTCCAGAGTGGTGCTGAGGGCCTGCATCAGATTTGCAAAGCTATCAGCAAAAACTATACTGTCATCAAAAAGACTTACGACGTTTGGAAGACCTTGCAGGACTGTGTCCATTCGCCGCTGCCAGATAGCGGGGATGTTAGCTGTTCCATATACTACTCGTGTTGGGTGGATCAGACCGTGAGTTGGGGTGTTAAGCGTGAGCGCGTAGTTGAAATCATCGTCGACCTCGAGATGAGTGTACGCGTCGGTGACGTCCAGGTGGCAGAAGAGAGTGGCGCCACATATTCGGTTGAACAGCAGTTCCACATTGGGAATCGGATGTTCGTCGATGATGATCCGCGGGTTGAGAGTAGGCTTGTAGTTGCCTGTGATCCTCAGTTTGCCGTTCATCTTGGCGACGACGTGCGTTGTCGTTGCCCACTCAGAGTAGTCCACTCTTTTGTAGAAGTCAGATGCGATTTTCTTGTCGATTTCCTTGGCGTAGGCACCGCGGAGGGCAACTGGTACGTCTCGAGCTCGGGCGAAATCAGGTGTGGCTCCAGCCTTCAGGTGCATCTTCGCTGGGGTTCTGAGGCCTTCCGGAGGGTGTCGCTGAACACATCCTGGTAGCGATATAGAATGTTGTCGAGCTGCTTCTGTTGTTCCAAGGCCTGCTTGTCTGAGAGCTTGTGGATTGGATCGGATTTTCTGAAGAGGTGACCAAAGTCGATCTCCCGTACGAACACCGAAATCCACTCTCGGCCAAAGAGCGATTCGACTTCATCGTCAACAACGTAGAGATTCAGGTTCCTGGTTGTGGTTCCGATGGTGGTGCACACTGACGTTTTGCCAATGCATTTGATCGGATGGCCAGTATAACTGACGAAGTTACGATCGTTTCTCTGCAACACAAAACCTGGTTTGATCATACTTAGCTTTGATTTGCTCATGGTTGAGCAGGGGGCGCCGGTGCCGAGTTCCATTTTGACGGTGGTTCTCTCTATGCTGACATCAACCAGTGGCTTACGGGCTGCGTTGACCGATCCGATGACCTCGCTTTTGCTGAGGTACTCCACGACATCGAGGTTCTCTTCTGGAAGCTCTTCTTCGGTCACGTGGTTTGTTGTTCGATATTTCCTAGATTTCGATCGGCAAACATTTCCAATGTGACCTTTCTTGCCACACTTCAGACACTCGGGGTTCAGGAACCTGCACTGACTGCGAGGGTGAGCTTCACCGCACCCTGCACATGTTGATTGGTTGTCCTGGGATGCACTTCGGTTTGCCTGGTGTGGCCTTTAGTGCTGCCTGGTTAGGCTGTAAGACCCCTGATTTCGATGAGCTGACTTGCTGCGTGGCGGCTGCTGGTTGCTGTTCTTCCTGGACAGAGGCTTCTCGTATCCAAACCGATTGGTTGATTCAGACTTAGCGGCAGCTGTTTTGACCTCGTCGGCGGTGGTGCGAGTAGCTTCGAGTGCATGCGCGATTTCATATGCCGCGGTGAAGTTCTCTGTTTTGTTTTGTTTTTGTTGGTTTTTATTTTTATATAATCTCGTCGCACATTTCTCGTGATTCCAACCCTGCGAGCATTTGTTCAATTAACATGCGATCAAGGAATGTGTCATACTCACAACCCGTTGCAGCCTGCCGCAGTCTTAAGGTGAAGCTAGCGATGGTTTCTCCTTGCTTCTGCATTACGCTCTGAAATTTGATGCTCTCTGCAAACTTGTTGCGTGTGGCGTCGAAGTGGCCTTTCAGCTTAGATTGAATCTCATTGTATGACTGAGTTTCCGGATCAATAGGACTCACCAGGATCTTCAGGGCATAATTGAGTTCAGAACCCATGTAAACCCGTGCAAAGTGTGCATGCTGATGCGCGGGTACCTTGCTCAGGTTGAGCGTCCAGGTAAAGCGGGTGAAATAGTCGGCTACAGTCGTCCCGTCGGTTGCACGTTACGGTTGTATTGTGAACTGCGGCGATCGAGGCTGTGATGATGATGTTGTTGACCTTGTTGTCTGTCGGATAGCGTCGGCAATGATTGCCGAGAATTGTTGGAGTTGCTCAGAGGTTAAGTCCGGCATGGTGAAGATGAGTGAAGAATTGTATTTCTAACACGCACTGCTATGAATGTAGTTCGGTGCAACACTTGCGTTGAGGTTAGAAAGTTCACTCGGTTTCACAATGTTACTTATCTTATCTCACTTCTGACACCACTGTTATGTCGTGGGAGATACAAGATAAATAACACACACTTGTTAATATTAATCCACGGTTTATTTAACAATAGTTGATACACAATGTGGACGTAACTTAAACGGTCCAGAGCAGAACTCTCGTCTACAGTCTGCGGGTGCATATATACAGAGTAGTCCAAGTATGGAGTGAGGGGATGGAAGGTTCCAGATTGGAATGTTATGGGCATAGCAACTAGAATGTTCGTGTTATCTCAAGTTAATACACAACAGCCAATATACCAACTTAACAATGAGGAAGTTCAATTTACCTGATGTCTAACTGTTGTAGAAGGATGAGCGCCAATTCGCACTTGAGAATGGGTGCCAACACCACTAACTCGCACTGGTGAATGTGTGCCAACACCAGTAACCCGCACTGGTGAATGAGTGCCAACACCACAAACTTGCATTGGAGAATGGGTACCAACACCACCAATTCGGACTGGAGGATCTGAACCCTGGATATATAGAACTGGTACCACTCTGGTCCCAACATCCTGAGCAGATGCCTGAGAGGCTATTGTCACAGGAGTTCCTACTGAATGTGTTATACTCCTCAAGTTGGAGTTGCTATCAGCGATTTTGATGGTTGCAGGTATAGGGTGAAGACCGTAATAAGTCTGAAACATACAGTATAATAGCCCAATTAAAACATTATCTGCAAAACGCAATAATACAGGTTAAGCAAAGATACAGAACATACTGTAAGTCGTTTCATATGTCATGGCAACTGTGTTAATCATCCGATAATGTCTGCATCACCATGCATTGGAAATGGTGATGGGTGAAAATTATAGTTCATCAAGGCAGAAATGTTCATCAGTGTTATGTGGAGTTATGAGAAGCCGCAGGTGATAAGGAATTGCCTTATTGAACTGGCCCACCATGAAGGTGGCCTTCCAATGTGGATGTCCCAGGTTTGTTATCATACAGTGTTTAACAGAAGACCCATGCTGGACTGTACACAAATTATTCAAAGCTGACAATGTTCTACGACAGGATATGCACATGTGCAAGAAGTGTTCAAAGTAGAAGTGATACGAGATTTGCCGTATCCACCTGGAGAGATTTCATTACGAAGGGAACGTGTACACAAATAATTTCCTTGACAAACCAGAACTGAAGTGAAAGTCAACTGGATAGCAAAAGATGCGACAGAACACATTGCAAAGTGTGTTCTCCAGCGTCATCCTGACCGTGAGGGCCGTACAGTCAATGCACAGTACCACCACACATTTCTGCAGAACCGTCTGTCGTACACTTGGGCATTGCTGGACAATGCCATAATCCTCCAAGACACTGTGGTTCCCATCCGAGGCCTTGTGCAGTGTTGAGGGAGGGAAGTCTTTGAAACATTCTCCCTATTCAATGCTACTTTAATTCACTCCGAATATGAAGAATCCGACAGGTGATACATATTGACGAAACCAACAGTTGCAATGGTAATCAATACCAGTACTAAATTGCCCTGGGAGATGTTAGCCGCCCGTGTTCGGTTTGTGCTTAATACAATACTGCAACACTGTGTTCTATGTGCATAATTGCCTATTGCTGCCCTGCCATTACCTCCTGAATACCGACTCAATTTGATGACGCACACATTGCCTTGGTCTTCTAATGCAAATGGCAGATTTCCCATGCTCCAGAGTTATTGGATAATATAGCCTAACACAGTTGCCATAAGTTATGGCACAACCCATGAGTACACACCATAGGTGAACTGAAAAATACAATGCAATGAAATGAACTAGTTCCATAGGGAACAAATTCACCTATTTTTATACACTGTATAAGTCTTATTTACTTCAAAGCAAGGAAGCTTGTAATAATACCACGAGCCACGGGACCTCAAATGATACAACAACAAGAAGGTTGAGGGGTTTGGGTAGTCGCTTTTTTGAGATGCACCCTGAGAGGTTTGAGCATGGGGTTAACCTTCTTATTCTGTTTTTTTATGTTCTTTTTTAATATATTTATTTAATGCGGCTATACTTCCGTTCATAACATTCAATCATTTCAGCAATATCCCTAGCTTGTATTATTAGAGCAATGTAATATTGCATTATACTTCCTTCATAAACGTAAGTTTCAATAGCTTTATTTCCTTTCAGGGTGTCTACTGTAAGGATGAAGTAAAAATTAGTTACTTTTTAGCTACCTTTTAGTTACCTTTTAGTTAATTTTAGTTACCTTTGAATTCAAGATACGTCTGCGATCTGCAAGCAAAGGGACTCATCACGCGGTGAAGAAAAACAACAATGAACTGTGTTTAAAGCGATAAATAAACACTAATTGCACCTGTGTGAAGCTAAATTGGATAGGTTAAGAATGTAAACAACGCTCTTAGGTTTCTAAGTTCGTTGCCAAGAGCCGACTGCGGTGGCGTCTAGTAGCTAAGTTCTGAACTTGGCCTAGTAGTCGTTGAAGGTGGCGCTTGGCGGCAAAAGTAGGAACTATTTGAAAAATTCTAAGTTGCAGTACTTAAATTAAAAAACAGATAACACACACTAATACAGTCATCACAATTAACACTGGTTATCAGACAGATTCTACACACACCCAAAGTACACGGGGCTACATGACCGCGTTGTCGCAGCCCCTAAACTTAAGAACCAACCAACCAAAAGTTCACTTAGGGTGTTATAATAAAAAAATAAAAAAAATACTAGATATTTATTATCAAATGAGTTGTTTCAGCTAATATGTCGTCTTGTGCACAAGGCGTTTTTATAATTGCTCTTGACCGTTTGACGAGATTTCCTTTGTCCCCGTGGTAGATCACGAAGAAATTTATAGGACGTTTCGTGAGTGTAACCGAATTCTGTCTTCGCAGTCAAATACGGAGAAATATTGAGATGTTACACGATCGGCGCTGGTCTCACCCGTTTGTCGAGATTCCCATAGCTTTCACGATAAAATACGGATAAATATCGCGATTTAGATAATCGGTACACTTTTAGTCGTTCGACGAGATTTCCATTGTCCTTGAGGTCGGGCACGAGAAATATATAGCATTATTACGCAATCGGCGCCACTTGCTGTCCGTTTGACAAGAATCCAGTTGTCCTCGTCATCGAATGCGGAGAAATATCGCGATATATCGCAATCGCTGCCGCTCTCGGCCGTTTTACGAGATCCACGTTGTTCTCGCGGTATTATGCAATCCGCACCGCACCCAATCGTTGAACGATGTCGATCTGTCCTGACAGAATGGTAGAGGCAAGCTGAAGGTTGGGCATGGTTAAAATTCACGAGTAGTTATGGACATGTTGTATGGTCGGCACCGTGATTCCCGCTGTCTCTATGCTGTGGTTGGGAGCTCATCAGTTCAGGGTGGATCACGAGGAAAAATTAGTATCGCGATGCTACGTAGGCTGTCATTTTTAAGTGCGTTGATGCACTTCTCGCTCCCCGTACGCTTTTAAGTATACGGTCATGGGAAAAGTAGCGAGTAGGTTTCGGAATGTTTCGTGATTGGTGCCCAATCACCTTCGACGGGTTCCCGCAGTCCTCGTGGTCACAAGTTCACGATAGGGGACGGGTTTTATGATTTTACGCAACTGACGTCGATCTCGGTCCATTTGACGAGATTCCCGCAGGCAAGTCGTGCGGTCAGCCGGCCGTCTTGAGGATGAATGTTCGAAGTAGGTATCAAATATTAAGAATTATTCTGAGAGGATTGCACGAATAATACGACAAGAGGACAAGTTTCCTTTCGAATGCGAATCATACAAGTTAAACAAATTTTCGAAATAACCGGTTAGATTATAATATATCCGATGGAACCAAAGTTCGAAGGAAATTTATTTATTTATCGTATGGCGTATACATGAGTTACAAATTTATATTTACACTATTTACATAATTAATCGTTTGTGGCGTCCCCAGGAAAAATTCTCTTCTATCTCCGTCGAAACGGCTCAGTGGGCAATCTTGGGTGATGTGCTTCACAGTTTGCCTCTCAACACCACAGTCGCAACAAGATGATGACTTTTTCCTCCATTTGTATAGCAGATCTGCACACACACCATGGTTAGTTCGGATCCGGTTTAGCTTGGACCATGCTTTCCGAGGTTGTTCAAAGCCAGGTACCTTCTGTGTGATGCATGGCATTTCCAAAGACTCTGCTGGGGAGAATTGTCTCCATTCATTAGACCATTTCTCAGTCAGGTTGAAATTACACATTGCCAGATTCTCCGCCATGCAGATGGGTGGATACCTTGACTTCAGTCTATCTATATGTAGGTGGTGGATATCCTCATGAATGGGCAGTCTTTGATTAATCTGGATCTTCTTGTATTCATTCATCAAAGCATTGCATCTGCGGAGGAGGGGTGGGGGAATATGGCTTAATACAGGCAGCCACTGAATAGGAGTTGATCTGATCGTGCCTGTGATCATTCTCATTGTGTCATTTAATTTAACATCTATTCTCTTCACATGAGGGCTGTTTATCCAGACTGGGGCACAATACTCTGCAGTAGAGTAAACCAGGCCAAGAGCTGAGCAACGTAAAGTAGTTGCACTTGCACCCCAAGTAGTACCACATAGTTTTCGAATGATGGTGTTGCGTGTCTGAATCTTGGCAGCGCTCTTTCTCAGGTGTTCTTGGAACGACAGCGTTCTATCGAGTGTAACACCCAGATATTTGGGGTGTCTATTGTGGCGTAGAAGGGTGTTATCGAAGTATACCTTGAGATCCCTTGAAGCCATTCGGTTGTTCAGATAAAACAAGAAACTTCTGTTTTACTCATGCTTGGTTGGAGTCTCCATTTTCGGAAGTAGTTTCCTAAAACAGCGAGATATTTTGTCAGCGTTTCCTCTAGCTCCTCGAAGCATAGGTCGTTAGTGGCAAGTGCCCAATCATCTGCTTAACCAAATTTCCTGGATTTTGTGGGGGGTATATCTGAAATATATAAATTGAACAGAAGTGGGGCAAGCACTGATCCTTGTGGAAGTCCATTGTTTAGTTTGCTGGATCTGCTGATTTCACTTCCCATGATTACGCGAAATGTTCTGTCACTCAGAATGTTGTTTATAAGGTGAGCCAGACTCCTGCATGGAATCACTTTAAGGAGTTTACTGATAACGCCTTCTCTCCACACTGTGTCGTAAGCTGCCTTTAGGTCTACAAATGCTACCGAAGTCTTTAGTCTTTGTTGGAATCCTGCTTCGATGAAGGTAGTTAATGACAGGACTTGATCGGCACAACTTTTCGAAGGAAAAATCGACATATAACGGAATTTCGAATTAACCATACTGGATGTCGCAAATTTACGATACAGATTTTTAAAATAAGTTATAGCCTACGTATCGGTATTTCGAAGCTTTTTCATAATTTTTTACGAAACGGTAACATTTCGCAAGATTGCGACATTAAATTATTTCGCGTTATTTCTGGACTTCAATTTGACATAGTCTCCAAATAAGTGCGAGAAATGCGAGGTTTCTGATTAGTTTCAGAAATTTTCACGAATAAACGTCTCGCAAAACGTCAGGTTTCCGAACAACACAGAAAAATATTTCACACAAACCTAAAAAGTCTTCTTGATGCCGAAAATATACGCTGAACGATGTATACCACTCAGGGTATCCTCAGTATGCATTTCCTCGAGGTCGGGCACGGGGAAATAAAGCTTATGCAATCGGCGCCGCTTGCGTGAAACTCGCTCCATCGCAATCTCTGAGCCTAGAGGCGCGAGTTTAAATGATTCAATCCGCCTTCAGAAAATTTTCGTTACCCGTATGTAAAATTCGTTACTTTTTCGTTACTTTCGTTACCCATTTGTAAAATTCGTTACTTTTTCGTTACTTTCGTTACCGGTAGACACCCTGCCTTTGTTTCATTTTATATAATATTTTATTATACCTCCTTTAATACATTCATCTATTCATCGCTTACCACGGTGGGTGAGTTATTATCGTGTCGGGCTACCAATCCCAAGCTTGCAGATTCACTCCTGGCCACGGCAAGTGATTTTTGAAAGCCGACAAAAATCACGAGAATCATGTCATACGTTGTTGGCATGCTAAAGAACCCATTTGAATTCAGTAGGCCATGTTCATAATGGCAAAATTAATCTCGGAATTTTCCGCCAACACAAAACGTTCCTCCATTCTCTACTAGAAAACGCTATAGTTTCAAGGAGCTTAGATATCTAACCTCCTTGACTTTCAAAGCGCTCCATGGAACAACAAAATTCGACATGCAAGCTGCCCTTTGGGCGTCAAATAACAAAGCTTGCACTCAACACCCGAGGCCATAAGGATATTATTATTATCTATTCATCACATCTTATCTCACTATGTATTATGTTTTGAATAAAGCACATTATAGCTATTATGTTTTGAATAAAGCACTTTAATATGCACACACATCTCAATCTACATCTTAACACATAGAACAATTACAACTAACATCGTCACAGAGTAAAAGCGTATATACACTCCGCCCAAGTTCCATCGAGGACATAAACTAGATACATAATAGTCTCCCCCACTTATATAATAACAAATAAAAGGAACTATTCATATTCATTTGGGCACATAGTCTTGCAGATACTGAGGAGGTCGCCTGTCTCTGGCTGATCTTCTTAAATAATTATCAGTAGGTGGTGGAAGGCTGTTTCGATCAGGGCGTTCATCTGGTTGCAGGATGGTCTGCCTTGTATCATCTGAAGTATGGGTTGCAGGAGGTATATCATCATTCTCTAGTCTTGGCTGGGTTGGTGTTGGTATATTTGGAACACCAAGAACTGGAGGATTTGTTGGAGCAAAAGTGACATGCTTATCTTTCTTTGGCACGAGAGGCGATAATAACTGGTCAACATGCCGCTTTAAAATTCGTCCCGAATCCAATTTCACATCATAGTGGCGCTGCCCGAGTTTAGTTTGTATAACACCAAACTGCCAAATATCACGGTTTTTCTGGTGAATCCGGACTTGCACTCTCTCCCCCACTTTGAAAGAGCGAACAGGGGGTGAGAAACTGGATGTAGTCAAGCACTTTTGGTTTGGAAGTAGAGCATCCAACCGGATACGTAGCCGACGTTTCAAATGTAGTACAGCTGGAGACTGTCCACATGCCAATGGCGTTGCTCTGTATTGAAACAAGATGTTCTGTAACTTAGTCGACAATGGTGCCGGGTCATTTACAGTAGCAGGAAGTCGTCTCTTCAAAGTTTGGATGTTTCTCTAGGCTATCGCATTGGTTGCTGGGTGCCCTGGAGCAGTATATTTCTGAAAAATCCCTCTCTCCTTGCAATAGGATCTGAATACATCACTCGTGAAGATAGTGGCATTATCTGACACAAGGACATTCGGGTACCCATGTACGGTAAATATATTGTCAAGCAGACTGATAGTAGTTGCAGTGGATGGAGCGTCTTTCACTATTCGGACTTCGACCCACTTGGATTTCGCGTCAACACACATCAAGAAATGGTGGTTATCAAATGGTCCCGCATAGTCAATGTGTATGCGTTCCCAATTTTCTTCTGGTTCAACTCGGGGGTGTATTGGAGCTTTTGGTGGATTTGAACTCGTCTGCGCGCACTCTTCACAAGATTTGATAAGCTTCTCTATGTCTTTGTCTAATTGCGGCCAGTAGACATATCGTCTTGCTAACTGTTTCGTTTTCACAATGTGTTAAATGTAACTCTTCCAAAATTTTTCTTTGTAGTCTCTTTGGGATAACAATTCGGTCTTGTTGGAATAGAATACCATTTTCAACTGTATATGGCTCATCCAAGGATTGAGTTTGAAGACATTGCAGGGTGGCCCTAAGTTCTGGGTCTAACGTAGTCTCTTCACGGATAGTTTCGTACGTAATGGCTTCACTTGACACTTGAAGAATCGTTTCAGAATAGAGTTGTGAAACTTCTGCATTTATTTATGTTTCAATGTTTGGCGAGGTACATGCAACAGGGCTAGGGATAGGCAATCAACATTTTCGTTATCTTTCCCTTTTTTCACTCTTACCGCATAGTCAAACCCGGAGAGAAACGATACATATCTTAGGAGCCTTGCGGATGTCATTTGTGGCAGGCCCTTGTTCTGATGAAAAATACGAGACAGAGGTTCATTGTCCGTCACAAGAATGACATTTCTTGCAAAAATATAGTTGTAGAAGTGTGTTGTGGCGAAAATTATTGCCAGCGCTTCCCGGTCAAGCTGACTGTAATTACATTCTGCTGGTGTTAGGGCACGAGATGCATAGGCGATGGGTCTTTCTTGGCCATCCATGTCATGACTTAATAATGCTCCAACACCAGTAGGACTGGCATCGGTTGACAAGATGATAGGCAGTGATGGATTGAATGGGGTAAGGACACGTTCACTACATAACTCGGACTTGAGATTCAAGAAAGCTGCTTCACAGGCTGCAGACCAGAAAAACCGTTCACCTTTCCGCAATAACTGCCGTAATGGGTGGGACTTCATTGAAAAATTAGGAATAAACTTTGCGTAATAAGTCACCATACCAAGGAAGCGTCTCACTTCTTCAATGTTTTTAGGACGTGGCATTTGTGACACAGCTTGAACTTTCTCTGGTGACTTGCGGATCTCATTATATGATACAATATGCCCTAGGTAGTCTATGTTTTCCTTGAAAAATGAGCATTTGCTTTTGTTCAAATGCAGATTATTTTTTGAAAGGCGTTCTAGACAGGCTATTAAGTTCTTGGTGCACTCCTCCTTCGTAGTACTGCCCCCGTAAATTGAATTATACTGAGACCACGGTGGCTGTATTGGCATATGTGAATAAAGTTATGGCCGTCATAGTTGTGACGTGTATATTCATGACGTAGGCGTGGATGACGCAACGCTCGAGCAAGTAGGCTGGCTGAGCTTAGATTCTTACTGACGTCACGATTTTGTTCGAGAAGGATCTTAGATTTACGACGCAGTCGCAGGGAAGCAAGTAAACGTGCTGAGGAAGAAGTTACGCTATTGGAGGAGAGGCTCGAACCAATGAATGATAGCTTGGAGGGAGACGGAGATTACTGAAACTACCATATTTAATAACTTTTGGCATGCAGAATTGTGGAAAACTATTTTCAGTTATGGCATTGATTTGGAATTTTGAAGAAATTAATTATATGTTTTTGAAATCTGAAAATCCGTCAAGAATAGCCAAAGTTGGAACTTCGAGTAATGATGGAAGAAGAAGCTATGGTAGGGATGGATACGCCCCTTCAAAGTTGATAAAAGGCCTTGCACAGCAGAGAGGAGCTTCTCACTTCGTGGTTTTATTCTGACTTCATAGTCTGACTTCGTGTTCTGATAGAACAAGCATATCGTCATAAGCAAGCGTGGCAGAGTCCACCGCATCGAACAGTATTGGGTATCCAGCAGTGCAAATTTACTGTTACTAAAACTAGGCGAAGTTGGAGCGCACACATAAACGATTCTACAAGTTTATCTATCAAGAATTAGCTACTGCATTTATACTAATTCAATAGTGCATTACAATATTGAGGCGTGTGCGAAAGTTGAACATTTTCATTATAATACTTCAGAAGATATTCGCATTTAAAGACTGCAGAGAAAGGTGTTTTTCTCGAATCCTGAGAAGCACTTTTACTACCACATTCTACGCTACGGCAGACACGTGTATTGCAACCGTGATACTGAAGAGTACATTTGGTGATACAACGCTACATTCTACAATGGAACTATACAATCTGGCAGTACTTTCGACTAACATTATAATGGAAGTGGAGATGGAAGACTAAAACTTTAATGCAATTGGGACATACATCAGTAGTGTGAAGTAGCAACATGGAGCTTCGATAATCGTCATTCTACAAAGACGAGCATGTAGTGAACATTCAGCTACACTCATGCATCGTAATCCATCGCTGAATTACATCAAATGGCAGTGGAAATAAATTCATACTCCACAATTATGAACATTTCTGCGGAAATATTTGCAATGAACTTCATGGCTGATTTCTACAAGAACTTCAGGGAACTTTCAAGAGTGGCAAGGGTTTTTCCCAGCACGCAAAGAAGAGTTTTGCCAGAAGGATGTCTATCGTCTACACGGAGCAGTGCGATTTCCGGAGGAGGAAGCTGTTCTATTCTCCGAGGGCGCAGGTTCCAGGTTCGAGGTCGGTGCACATCTATCCTGTGGTGAAATGGAACCAGCAGCAGTCTTCTTTGAAATTTTCTTCTAGAACTTCAATCCAACAGATAAGGTAGCCGTGAACGTTTCTTGATTTATTTGAGCCATTTTAGTGAGATCTGAGCAACTATCTTTCCCATATTTTCTGTCATATATTTGATTGCCCCATATTCTTTTGCTAGATGTTTCTGTACTCTGTACACTTTGCAGCTTTATGCCATTTTCTCCGATTTATTGAGACATTATTATGTCATTTGCATATTTAAACATTTTGGATCAGTTTATACTGAAGTTAAATATTCTTTCGAGAATTTGAATTTTTCTTGTAGTCACGATTTGACTGTAAAGTTAACAATTTTCTATGGCAAGTTTGAATTCAGACAGCGTGTCGTTTTATTAAAGTAATTCTTTCCAGTAAATTACTTAGACCAATTTTCTGTCATCCTCAAGAAAGAAGAATGATTAAAAGATTTTAGAGCGTTAAAATCTACTACTTTATCGACGATCTTGGAAATACTAGTCGTTTTTATGAACATGATTGAAACACAGACATTTTTAGTCAATTCTGAAATACCATTGCATTATAGACAATTTTATGAAATATGAACTTTGAATACGATTTATTCAGTACACTATAGTAATGAACATTTGATAGGAGATTTTCTCAATTCTAGATTGAAACAATAATGTTTGCATTTTCTAGTCTATTTGCATTCTATTCGACTATTTCTGCAGTTAAATGAATTTTGCTTGAATATAGTATTTTTATACTGCGATAATTATGATGAGATTAATTCATTTTGATAGACCAGGGAGGCGTGTCTAATCGTATTTGTTATTAAATATATTTGTGACTGGCAAATTTTTACTTCATATCGCTTCATGAATGAAACCCACGAAGGTTAAATATAATAACAGTTTTCGATACAATTGATGAATATAAGAATTTTTAAAGAGGAACTATGGATGTATAATCGTTAGTTCAGTGGACGTGTAAAAGTCGCTGATGAATAATGCCCTTTAATAAGTGGAGGTTCCCACAGTAATATTGATGATGATGATGAATTTATAAGTGGAGGTTTTTTGTGTGTATTGTGGAAGATTTTGATGCCATATATAATGAGATATATGATGAATTATGGGCCAATTTTGTGCGTTTGTGCGAGGTATGTTTCCGCTGAGTTGTATTGTTCAGGTCCATTGAAAATTATTCATGTGAAGTTACTGTTAAAATTAACAAGAGTGATAAATTGATTGAATTATAGATTTTGAATGGAGTTTACCGTCACAAATAATAATTATTAAATCTTATTAAACCTGAATCTAAAATGTAAATATAAGTAACATTCATCGGTCGATTATATTACCACGATTTAAGAAAATATCAACCGGATAAACGTGTGGTTAATGTATTTCAAATATAAATAAAATATAAATAATGTAAATAACTATGTAAATATCTATAATAATAATTTGAAACAAACGGGATTAATAGAGGCGTGTAAAAATTTTTCAATTGTCGTTTGACTAAGTTATGAACAATCTAAATGTTATATATAATTATTGAACACTATGTTATAACATTATGCGTTTTGCTATTAACATTTAAACAACGCTAGTTCGATAATTGGAATAAACATTTAAATAAGATTTGAGATTAACAGAGTAATCCATTGCAATGTGAACGGAACTTGTATAAATTTTGCGTGATAATATTTGAGTTGAGATGTGAGCATTTAAATTGTTTTGAATGAGAGCTAGACTCTGCGTTGGCCAGCATATGGTGACACTGGTTAGGCAGCTGCGTCCATTTGACGAAGCAAGCATGCAACACTGCATAGGGTGTATTGCAGGTGGCCAGATAACTGAATGGTGGAGGTCAAGATCAACTACTTAGCGGCCTTGCGGTTATTAATAAATGTGTGTCAATGAACTCAATTATGAAGTTCATGAACAAGGAAACAAATGCTATATGTCTCGTCCCAGCTCCCTTATCCATTCCAATGTGCATTGTTGTTATTATTATGTTCTTTTGAGCTAGAGAAAGCTGAATTTTTGTATGTGAAGTCTACAGTCCTACAGGAGGACATGGTTGCATTGACAATGGCTTCAGACAGCCATAACTATTTTGTTGTTAAATTTTGTTAAAATATTTTTTTTCTTTATGTGAAATAAATTATAGTGCAGTTTAAATTTTCTGGTCTCCGACTTGGTTCATTTTAAATATCGTGGTGGAGGTTATTGTGAGGGCATACTATTAAGTGATCCAGTTGAAAACCCAGACCCGAGATTAAATTGAATAGGTAAGTAAAAGGTAAGTATGAACCCCCGTATATTTTGGTGTGTTCCACAATAATTTCATGTAAACTACTGTGCTCTAATCTCGGTAGTATCTGTCAGTGCCATTTTCATTGATGTAGATGTGCCGGTGCAATCGATTATTGGCAATCCGATTGAGGGGGCGGATTTCTGACAGCCTACTATCCGGATTATCGGGGACAGTACCATGTATTATGATGTCGTCAAAATAAGCTTCAGCTTTTGGAAGACCATGAAGGATCTGTGATAATATCCCATTAAATTCGGAGGGGGCTGTTTTGATGCCAAAACTCAGTCGGTGCATCATGTAGGTTCTTTTGTGAGTGGATATAGTTTGAATCATACTACCTTCTTCATTAACCTTCAGATGTAGATACGCTTTGTATAAGTCTAACATGCAGAAAAATTTTGAGTTTCTAAGACTATGTAGAACATCATTAACTGGTCTTATGGGATGGTTTGCAGAAATCAACCTTGAATTCACTCCACATTTGTAGTCGACACATAACCTAACTCCCCCATCCGGTTTTGGGATAACAACAAGAGGCGATCCCCAATCACTTAAAGCTGTGGGTGAGATAACTCCTTCTGATTCCAATGAAGCGAGTTCCTTTTCGACGCGTTCCCGAAGAGCAAAAGGGACATCACGTTCACGATTGAAGACAGGTTTCACCCCCTCTCTGAGTTGCAGTTTTACTTCAATATTGGGAACGCATCCAATTTTTTCTTCAAAGATTGTACTATATTTATGTAAAATATCTTAAATTGACTGCACTGAGTTGACAGATTCAGTGTGAAGAGATTGATTTGTGTATTTATCAATATCCTTCAGATCAAGGCCGAGGCCTCTGATCCAAATATGACCAAGCAATGCGGCATGGCCTTGCGGAACTACAAACAGATCTGCAACAATTTCTATTCATTTGTATGATACTGTGACAACAATTTTTCCTCTGGGTTTGATAACATGATCAGAATATGATCGAAAACAGACATTTGTTGGCTGCAATGGCAAACCAAGACCCAAGGTTGAACATTCGTTCTCTGGGACGAGTGAATATTTTGCTCCCGTACGACTTCAAATCTTTGCGATTTATTGTTGAGTTTAACAGTGATAAAATATTTACCCGATTCTTGCCCTACGTCAAAGAGATCCTCGATGCATTCCAGTTGTCCTATCCCGAAATTGGTTTCGGGGTGGTCATTCAAGTTGTCATGTATGTTCTCAGTTGCAATGTTGTGTGTATTTGACTGTTGAAGAAGTGTAGTGATAGAAACTTTTGCAACATGTCCCACTTTCCTACATGACCTACATTTAAGAGAGTTTCTGTTTGTGCGACAATCTCTTGACCTGTGGTTTGAATTTCCACAATTTAGGCATAATCCATCAATACCTAGTGCTCTATAATTGACAGAACTACGGCGGCCCCTGAACTGTGAACGTGAGTAAGAGCCTGGGCTAGGCTGTTGTACAAAACGTGACTGAGTATCACTGCTATACTGATTCATACTTCGGTCATTATATGAACCTGTGGCTTCTGTTACTTTGTTTGTGTCCTCTACAGTGTTTGACGGTGCAGTGAGCTGTTTTGACAGCTGATTACTCTCATACCGCGATGCTTCCAAGGCTATAGCCTTCTTCAGGAGATCTTCAAATTTCGTGTCATTAGATTGAAGAAGTTTCTCTCTGATCCAATTATCTCGCAAGCCACGTATAAATTGTCAATGAAGAAAAAACATCCGCGATTGAAATTCTGGCGTCACATGTACACTGAATATAAAAGTCACAGTCTAGTAAGTGGCTTCTAAGAGTGGCAATAAATCCTGCAATATTTTGACTTTCTTTTTGATTGACGTTCAAAAAATAGTGTTGGGAAACCACGGTTGAGACTTGAGGTGACAGTATTTGCTTGAAATGTTTTACTAGGTCATTATACCCGAGAGACTTGATTGGTTTATCAGGGCCTAAAAATGCAGAGATTGTTATAATGAATTGCCCCTCTTGATGTACACAAGAGTTGAGCTTTCTTTGTTGATTCGGTGGCATTATTAAGTTTGCGTAATTCTCAAATCGTTCTAAATACGACACAAATTTATCCTTTTTAGCATCAAAATTTTCAAAAGGTATGATGTTAGTGGCTTGTAGGATTGTGACGGACTGGTGAGCATGATACCTTTCAAGTAACTTCTCTTGAGAATCGGTAAAAATGTTCAGTAATTGTTGAAACTGATTTGCGTCCATCTTGATGGAACGTGGAAATAATTTTAAAAATCCCAGTTCAAATAAAATAAAATGTTTCAAGATAACCGATTTTAAACACAATGGGTAGTGATCGATGACCGAATATTGTCCTGGGCTTGAGAAGAAAAGAAAAACTTTGCATAACATCCAAGTTCGAACTGCGATAAATATTACGGTATTTTGAATATGTGGCATGCAGGCACACGCAGCTGAATATACGATGAGTTGCTTAGGATCCTTAACAAGTACTCTGTGTAAATTTCATGTCAATTTGCCTGATTCTTTATTTTACTCACGCGGCCGTTGAAACACACGTGGCCGTTGAAACAGACCTGACGAAAATACCATACTTCATTGATAAAGGCTATATCTGTACCGGTGAATCAAGTCCCAATTCCTCGTCGCCAACTATTATGTTTTGAATAAATCACATTATAGCTATTATGTTTTGAATAAAGCACTTTATATCAATTTAATATACACACACATCTCAATCTACATCTTAACACATTGAGCAATTACAACTAACATCGTCACAGAGTAAAAGCGTATATACACTCCGCCCATGTTCCATAGAGGGCATAAACTAGATACATAATACTATGGGTGGCTCCAAAAGCTCCCCGGGAGAGAGAGGGGAAGGGGGGGGGGGGGGGGGCGCAACCACAATCCAATGCAATCAGTGCCTTGAGTAGAATGAGCACTCCATCAGCAATATCTGAACCACCCAGGTGCGACCATTGAACTCAACCAGCTCACACCACCCTCTTTTCATTGGGCGCACCGGTATGGCTCGCGCCAACCGCCCTCACTTTCCCCTGTGAGTGTATTCACCTACTCCACCCCTCCCGATCCCTGAAAGCCTCATAAGCATATGACTTTCCTCTCCCGAGTCCTACATATAGCATACCTGCCAACCTTACGAAACCAAATATCTGGAGATTTTGATATGAAAATCAGGAATATTCAAGAGATGCGATTAGTGCATGTTAGCTTAATCAATTTGCAAACTATGCTTTGAAATGAATGACGTCAATAAGCATTCAGCATTTATCATCCAACACCACCTAGAGAGAAAGCCTTGCGATACGATTTATGACGTCATAGCCTTCCGGCCGTCAGCGAGCGCGCTACCCAGCGCTGCTGCTATGAACAACCTGTGAGGAAACGCGACTGGGTGTTTATATGTCAAATTACGTTCTACAGACGCGAATAAATAAATAACGTAACCATAAATGAAACATATGGTCGGAAGTTGATGCGATCGATATATTACTCTAGCTAATAAATCGACGTTTTCGATCATAATCGATAAGTATGCATTTCGAACCTTGCGAGTGTGAACTTGACCGAAAACACTGATGTCTCAATAAATGCGATATATAGAAGACTTCAATAGAAAACTTGAAAAATATGCACCCCATTTTAACGTGAGATGTCGACTACACAACAACAAATAACTAATTAATCTCTAACAGTTAAAACAGAAATTAATATCTACAGTATAGTCAATCATATCTGTCCAAAGGTCTAGGTTTGATTCCCATCTCTGCCGAGAAATATAATTCTAGTTAGTTATTGTTGATTATTGTTGTTTTAAGGGGCGCAATTACGAGGTCATCTGCCCCTAAAAATACAATTCTGATTTGAGTGTGAAACGAAATTCACTCAGCCTCATGAGTTAAAACTGAACTGAGAAGAAGTGGGTTCGATTTCTCCTTTCTCCTCCAGGTAAATGCTGGGATTGTTCCTAGCAGAAGACCATGGTCACCTCCTTCCCAGGGGCAGATGACCTCGTAGTTCCTCCCCTTAAAACTACAATACCTAACTTCCCAATTCTAGCATCACAATACACACATACAAATTCTACCCATATCCAAGTACACATGGCTGATGACAAGTGATGTCATAACCCACTTACAAAACAACAACAACAACAACAACAACAACTAGCCACAGAAAGTTTTCATGCATGATATGAAAACAGGTAGTAATGGCATACCTATGACAGAAAAGTTACCTACTGAAATGGAACAGAGCAGCAGTCATGACACATGAGAACATTTACCAAAGAGGAAACTTGTTGTTGATTCATAAAGGGGCATGATGATGTAATAATTTAGAAACAAACACTTGATATAGAGTAATCCTACAGTAACAGTCTTCGTATGGCAATATTTACAATATCAAGCATGACATAAGCTTCCCCAACAATACATAAAACATGCTAATTACCAGTGATCTTAGCACTTTGTTCTCAACAGAATGCAGTGAGTCATCTGCAAAAACATGTTGTTCTCATATTTTCTATGTTACACAAACTGTGATGTTTTGTAAAAATAAAATAAAAACTAAAAGATGACCATATCTATCCTTCACTAGTTAAATAAATATAGCCTTTTCATAAGATCCTTTCTACTTTTCAATACAAACTTGTTGTATTCCCTATTATATTGGTAGCACTGAATGAAAGTAGAACGAGCGATAACATTCACTATAGTACATGAATTAGCCAAAATATCTTATCAAACGATGAGAAATAAATCAGGGAATGATGTTTTAATAGATGTTTCCTCCTCCACTCTCTGTGACTCACCCAGCCATCCCAAATGGCATCACGACTTCTGTAGGCAGAATTCCAGCTGTGGCCACCATTGTCCACATCAATCATCATCAAACCGGTATTGCCAACCTCGCCCCTACGGTACTATGCCACACCAACACCCTTCGATTTGTCCAATCCAATGGTTTTTAACGCGTCCAGATCAATGGTGCCCCGCTGGCTGCGCTCGGTCAAGGCCGCTCCTACACCCGACCATTCTAACCTTCGTTATGTGGTATCCAATGGTTTTTGGACAATGGTTACAGCCTAACGCGTCCAGATAAATGGTTTTGTGCTGGCTGCGCCCGGCCAAGGCCGAACCTACACCCGACCTTCTACGTTAGTTTTGCCCAATCAAATGGTTCTTGACAATGGTTACAGCCAACGCGCCCAGACCAATGGTTTTGTGTCAACCGTGCCGCGCTAGCTGCGCGCAGCCAAAGTTGCCCCTGCACCCGACCATTCTAACCTTCGTTTTGTCCAATCCAATGTTTTTTGACAATGGTTACAGCCTAACGCGCCCAGATCTATGAGTTTTGACAATGGTTACAGCTTAACGCATCCCGATGATTTCTTTGATCAACAGTGATTTTGTATCTCACATGTTGGGAACAATGTGTGCGTGCCGCTAGAGTGAACCGTGATGACAGTGGAACGAGATGCAAGCGCTGTAGAAACATGGCAGCCGTTTTTAAAATAGCAATAAATAAAAACACATATTTACGAACTTTAGCACATATATGAGGTTCAGTAGTGACAATTCAAATTGAAATCAACGGTAGCTATGAATGAAGATAGAACGCACGATAAAATTTTCTACAATAAATGAATTAGCCAAAATACCTTATGAAACGATGAGAAATAAATCAGGGAGCGATGTTTTAATAGATATTTCCTCCTCCGCTGTCTGTGACCCACCCAGCCATCCCAAATAGGATCACGACTTATATAGCGAAAATTACAGCTGTCAGCGCTATTGTTAAAGTCAATCGTCATCAAAACAGTACCATGACAGTTCTGCCAACCTCGCCCTTATGGTACTATGAAAAGCAAAGAAGCGCCCAGTTCAGCAGCTAGTGCGCACCACTTAGTTCATTACATCGTGCGCCTAATTGAATCGTTTATTCACCATGGATTGTGGAAATTGCCTCATAACGATCTGTAATTTCAATCGGCGATTCTATGATCAACTGCAGTAAATATTTGTGTTTTTTTTTTCGCACAACTGTGGTTTTGAAAATGTTTACAGCCTAACGCACCCAGATCAATGGTTTTGTGTCAACCGTGTCCCATTAGCTGCGCACGACCAAGGCCACGCCTACACCCGACCATTCTAACCTTCGTTTTGTCTAATCCAATGATTTTTGACAATGGTTACAGCCTAACGCATCCAGATCAATGGTTTTTGAAAATGGTTACAGCATAACACGCCCCGATGAATGTTTTATCAACAGTGTGTGCTGCTACGGTACGCCTTGTTGACAGTTCAACGAGATGCAAGCTCTGTCTGAACATAGCAACCGTTTATAAAAAGAGCAATAAATATAAACACATATTTATGTACTTTAGCACATAAATTATATGAGGTGCAGTATTGATCAGGTTTCCTAATTTCAATGTTGATGCAAGTGTATAAGCTGCATTTTACTTTCATTTAGAATTAATATTATATTATTTACAGGGTGGATACATTTTTAGGCATTTGCACCTTCAACAGTCCTTATGCGAACACTTCCTAAAAATACTCTCTAGCATGTATGTTACATTAGATTAAAACTTTTAAAATAGGCCTACATTAACGTTCATCCAATGAAACTAGATGTAAAGAAACTTGCAAGACTTCATTCCAGATTGTGTTCCATTTTATCTGTGAAATTGAAACAAAAACCCTCTTAGAAATTGTATGTTAAAATTGCATGAAATATCCCATTTAAAGCGTACACTTACCCTCTCCATTCTAACCTTCGCTTTACAACCACCATTCTCCAAAACACTCTGCTGCTTGCAGAGCTATTTACCACTTTCTGGACTGGACGTTTAATGTGACTGTATACAAGAGTTTATTAGTAGCATTTTAAACTGACATCTCCACTTTAGGACAACTTCTTGCAATCAGTTCAACGTTTGGTGTGCTAATACTACATGCCCCAATAATTTCAAGAAATGGTCACCTATTGTAAATGCCAATTCATTGTTCATCCTATACTTCAGTGGCGGCCAGTAATAAGGTTGCAGTGATGCACAACGACCAGATTAATTCAAGAAAAACAATTAATACCGTAATAATATTTTTAGTAATAAAAGCTGTATGTTTCCTTTTATATGTATAGGAATTCATAATTCTGTTCTTTAATAATTCAGGAAATCTTACAGTAAGTTACTGTGAACTGTCTGAGAAAGCAAAGCGCACCAATCGTCTAGGAGTGCTCGTTGCCAGTCCCGAGCACCGACCAGATCTCAATAGTGAAGGGTATGGCAGAGATGCTAGACCGAGTAGGTCCTATCCCAACAGTTAACTCGGCTGGCCGTTGCCCGCTGCTTGCAACAAGGGAGCCGAGGAGCGGACGGAGACATCTGAGATGCTCCGTCAACTGCCGATACCATGTCTTGCAGGTTTTCATGTAACCTAACTATTTAATCCGGTGATCCAGTGATAATGTGATGTTCTCTGAACTGGGGCATTCGTGATGAATGAGGTACATCCGTTTTACCACGCAATTGAATACAGTTTTCTTTGATATCAAGCAGTCTTTTACCACCCCCCCCCCCCCCCCCCCATTAATGAAAAAGGACAACACCCATAACAATTATCCACCAGCCGCCACTGCTATACTTACAGATTAGTAATTAGCCATGTACCGAAGTGGATCAAGTAACACAATATTAATTGAACCAGAGGGTCATTATCTTAGTGCGCCCTGGAAATCGCGGCAAACTATGGCGTCATTTGGCTGGTCAGGTGCGGAGCGAGTGGACCTCGCATTACCCTGCTCCGCTGACTCATATCGTTAGATCACACGTGTTTTGTCATTTATATGGATGTGTATCTGCAAAGTTTAGAAGTTAGTGTTGCACGTTTAGTGAGTATTGTGATTACTGTGATTGTCGGTCATGCCTAGACAGCAATTCACATTGCACGAATGTGTGTATATCCATAATTCGTATATGAAAAGCAGAAAATCTTGTTCTGAAACAAAATGAAAATGTCGAATCAAGTTTCCAGGAAGACCTGTGCGTAATGCCAGTACAATTAGGAGGCTCGCCAAACGATTCAAGAAAACAGGCACCGTAAATAATAAACATTTTAACAGACAACGTTGTGTTCTTACAGAACGGGGACACCAAGAGCCAACTGATGAGCCAGCTTGGTGTCCTAGGCGAAACCCCACACAAGACAGGGCACAAACCTAGCAGAATTGCTTAGATTGTTGTCCATTCTTTCATCAGAAGATGTCAGGTGTGTTACAAGAGAGGGAGGACATTTTCGGCATCGACTATGAGCACTGTACATATTATTGAACATGGTTGGTAAAAGTGTTCAAGTGTGCACCAACCACCGACTGAACATTGTACGCGTGCCCACGATCAGCGCCAGTCAACGCCACCTTAGCTTGCCGTGTTTACCGGGGCGCACAATGATAACGACACTGAACATACAATGAAAGAATATTGTAAATTTCCTAATTTCTACTGAACGGCCATGAACAGTTATTGGACAAGCTTCCTCCTCTTATGCTGAGCCAAAGTTTTGGGTGAAAACCTGTCGTTAACATTGTGTACAAAATTATTAATCAAGATATTACTGGCAGTGCCCAGTACAGTCTTTTCAATTAATGCCCTGGCATGCTTTGGGCAGCTGTGCCCCATAAACAGTACAGTGGACAGACATCTTTGTGTTACATTCACCAAAACACTCCGCTGGTTGCAGTGATGCAAAAATTCTGTCTTGTAGCTATTGAGTAGCTTACTCATAACAACAAAAGTAAATGCAGCCCAGTTGACTACATCTGCATGGGGATAGCATAGTCCTCCTCAGTTATTGGCATTTATTAGGCTGGCGTGATCACTCTGGCCTGCCTCATCGCAAAGAAAGACTTTGCAATAATTGCAATCATATCGCTTTAAAAAAACATACGAGCAATAACCACTGATATAGTGTAAGAGAGGCCAATACTCATCTTGTAGGACTTCTACATCACTATCATCAGCAACACAAGCATCAAAAGCACTTATGTCACATGTCTTGTCTTCTTCAAAATACTCGCTCACTGCAGCATTGAGGTTCAGGATGCTCTGAAGGCGCAATTTATTCTCCATCTCAAACACTTGCCTCAGGGAAATATTGTACTGGCTCTCTGCCAGTTGGCGATATTTTCCAAATCAAGCTTCTAGGTTATCTGTCTGTATGAGAATACAAGCAATTCCCAGGAATAGTTTTTCACTTTACGCTTTGTTAGCAAGTGAACTTGCTCTTTTAAGAAATCTAATATATCCTTCTTCTCAGGGAACTTACTCTCCAAGTTCTTAAATAAACTGTCCATAACAGATACAGTATCCTCAACACTTTGTTGTTCATATGCATCAGGACCAGCATACACTGAATGGGCATTCCTTATAAGTTCTTCAATTTCTAGCACTGTACCTAACTGTCTTGGTAAAGACATGTTATTACAACGTTTCACTTCTGTATTCGATACATACAAGGAGGCACTCAAACCTTTTGTTATCTTAATGCTGCAACGCAAGTGTGGACTAGGAATTTCCTTCATTAAAATAAAATATATACAAGATTCCTCTCTAATGCAATTCCACTCAGGATGAAGACTCACACTGTTTAACTTCGCCTTCAATTCCTGAAAGTTTCTAAATGAAACTGCTTCCAGATTTTCCGCCAATGTCTGCATACTTTCAGCGAGAGCCTTCGATAAACTTTCATTATCAATCCTACGCCTTCTATCATCTGGATCTTCTCGGCAGAGAGTTGCAGTGTCAGTTAAATACTCTGGGCAGTTGGGGAACTGAGACGGAACTGCTCCAAGGAATTTAATTCGAACATTAACTTACTTTACAATCATTTTATCACAGTCTTGCATTACATTAATTACTCTATTTATTCTAAATTTATTCAATCTCCAACCTAATTCACACACACCTCTTCCCCCACCCCTATAAGAAATGTAATGAATTAGATTACTGCAATAGAAAAATAAGATTAATCAGGGCCTGCTACAGGTTATCGGTCTCTAACCTCATGCAGTTAGCTTGCAATTCAAACCCCAGTAGAAATGTGAATACTATCCATATTAACACCCACTTATACCTCCCACTTGAAATTGATAGACCCATAAAACAAATAAACCTAACCTACGACATTAGCCTGTTGCACATAATTTAGGTTAGAAAATTCTGACTTCTACATCTAAATGAATTTTCGTGAACAGAAGAGCTAGCCTATGCTAAAATTTAAGGGTAGGACTATCTGCTAACTAACCTCTAATCAGTCTCGGTTTATACAACGGAGCAGTAACTAGCTTTCCATTCTTTTCATCATACATACTAGTGGTCTATTGAATCTCATGTGGCTTGAAATGGATGGCACACACCTACAAGAAAAGAGACTTGGTTACAAAGTTCCTTCCTCCCATTACACTAAACTTGTGAGAATTGGAGCGTAAGTATTGATGTAACACGTACCATAGAATATTTCGTAGGAATAAAATCCTTGCGGTGAATGGCTCGTATCCATTTCGACTTTTCACCTTCATCATTAGGAAATGAGAAAACGTTTACTTTCGGTCCATTGGCATAATTGCCTTTACAATTTGGAACACAGCACTTAATAGGCACAACTTTACACTGCACTGATAACCATTAAGTATAACCGGGTAGGAAATCTGAGAAAATCAGTACCTGGGACTGTAAACAAGACACACAACACGCGGAAACCATACCATAACCTGCAAACTCGAATGTTATGTCTCAATGTCCACGGCCGGGCTTCCGTGACGTCACTCGCTTGTCAAATACATATCGCAAGGCTTTCTCTCTAGGTGGTGTTGTTACAGCCGTCTCAGGGGTTAACGTTTCCCGACCAAGTGTCTACCGGAGACTCAGAACAGCAGGGCTGTTTGCTAGACATCCTGCAGTGAGCGTCTCACTCTCCAGCACAGAAACGGGCCCGGTACTGTGGAGCCGTCAACGTCGAAACTGGACCATGTGCTCTTCACAGATGAATCCCGCTTCAATTAGCAGAACGATTCCCGTCGCACATTAATCTGGAGAGAACTGGGTAGCCGATACAACCACAGGAACATCGTGGAACGGGACCAGTATGGTGGAGGTGGCGTCATGGTGTAGGGCGGCATCATGTTGAATGGCCGTTAGGACCTGCCCATCTTCATGGTCCGAGGAACACTGTGAACGCTCTGAGATGCAGGGATGAGGTACTGAGACCACATGTTCGACTCTTCAGAGGTGGGGTCGGTCCAGACTTCCTCTTAATGGACGATAATGCCCAACCCCACCGCGCTGCTCTGCTGGATGAATTTCTGGCTGGGGAAGACATCCATCGCATGGACTGGCTAGCGAGGTCTGCAGATCTGAATCCTAAAGAACATGCCTGGGATGTATTGGGGAGGAAAATTGCATCCCTTCAGCCTCCACCAAGGACCCTCCAAGACCTTCGCATTGCCCTTTCGGAGGAATGGGATCGACTGCCACAAGAGCTCTTGGACCATCTGATAGAAAGCATTTCACGTCGCTGCGAAGCATGTGTGGCCGTTAGGGGTAACCATACACCCTATTAACAGCATATTTTGTTGTGGAAGACATTGCCAAGTTTTGTTAGTTGTTGTCAAAGGTGTACCTTAGCTATCAGAACCTTTCTGACATTGTTTTTTTATTTTTATTTTTGACAAGTTGTGTGACATACGGTGTGTGATTCAGCTTCCGTTTGTTCAGCAATCCACCTGACATTCCTATCAGGCGGTATGGCCTCGTTTAGTGATTATGCTTAACTTTTGGATACTAGTGTAGTTTAAGTATGTTAGTCTGTGGTCTATTAACTTATTGTGATGAACTTCAGGTATGATGTTGTCTACACCACTTTGTTATTTATGATTCCAATTCATTCGTTCCTATCTAAACTGGTGGCCTATGGTAATGTGGTTAGCTTGTCAATGTAGCGAGTAGACAAATGACACAATACACTATACTAGGCGACAGCGTTGATGGCCCCTGGCCGCGCAGAGAGAAAGCGATGATACGAAATACAGCGTTGCCACATACGGGCAGAAGTCGCCGCCGCAACATCAAATATCACGTGCACTCGGGCAAAGTTTTCGTAGTAGGGGGATTTTCAAGCAGTTAGGATGAAGAAATAAAAATTCTGAATATTTAGAAACAAAAATTACATTTCTACGCAGACTGGTTTGCATTTTATGGCCAGTTTACGAACATGATGTTAGAAGGTAGAATAATCTCCTTATCCCTTGTTCCGGCCCCTTGACCCTGCAGCGTAGCCGTGGTGTTAAATAGCACCACGGCTGCAATGGGGCACTGAAGTGAGTCCGGAAATCGGAAGATCGAATCCCGTGGCTATCCTGATTGTGGTTTCTCTGCGTTTCCCCACACTCCTCAGAGGCAAATGCTGGAATAGTATCCTAGTTCAAGGCCAGGGGCACCCGTCCTTAATACAGCTACACTACTGCAACAATCACAGAAACTCAAGTTATATCAGATAAGTACACGGGGCTGATGACCAAGATGTCTGAAGCACATAATATGGATATTAACAACAGAAATCATAACAGTTTATTTATTTCGCTGTGGCATACTGTTTCAAGGATACCCCCTGTGTAGAGGTTATTGAAGTATGAAATGACAAGCATGATAAAGGTGCAATTATGTTTTTTTTAAGCGTATGGCTTTTAGTGCCGGGAGTGTCCGTGGACATGTTCGGCTCGCCAGAGTTTGTAGCTGCTTCTAAGCGAACACCCATGGGGTGAGCTACAAGTACCGTCACGTGTGGAGTGGTGTCTGGGGAGGAAAGTGTGATTGTAAGGACGAGGAATTGGAAGATAGTGGCTGTAGCCTATAGTTAGGGATCAACCCCGGCATTTGCCTGGAAGGAAGATGGGAAACCACAGCAGACCATCTTCAAGGTTGCTGGCGGGAGGATTCGAACCTCCTCGCCTCCCGGATATGAGCGACTGCCTGCAGCCCCGCCGTAACGACCACGGCTAACTCACCCGGTAATTATTGAATAATATGCCATAGGCGAGTCTGTCCTCCATCCACTTTGTCCAGCACAGATCCCACATTGAGCTTTCTGGAATCAATTCTTTGGCTGAGGAGTGAAAAGCCGGTGGTAATCCACCTCTTTAAAATGGCAAAACTCTGGAAAATGACACATGCTATTCCGTTGTATACAATATACATTTACACTATCGGATGTCTCACCATAAACTGCCATCGCTTCCCCCGGCTCTACACACAACAAAGGTCAAGAAATGAAGTGTTATTGCAACATCTCTCAGTACAAGGAAGTGAATTGAGAGACGACGCTGCAGGCTTTTTGCGAGCGAACCCGTGTACATTCTAAAAACCAAAACAAATACAAATAAAATAAACTTACCATACGTGTCTGTTTACTCAGAACTGTCAGAATTTTCTTTAAATGGCGTGTGTGAGCAAAGCTCTTACTATATATACCTGTATGTAGGCTAAATTTAACTGTTGCAGCCCCTAAATAACCAACTACAAGTATTAAAATTCTGATAGTTATCACGACTATAAAAATTTCCTCCCGTCATTACACTTTATACACTTGAAACCCGCGCGTTTTAATATTCTCGGCATAGACCGAATGCTCCCGTTAAAACCAGTGGCTTCGGGCAATACATGAACTAGAGCTCGCGTCAGCTCGGAAGGCGGCCGGCTCTGTGAGATTTGCGCAGAGAGAGAAAGATATACATTTCCACTGTTGCAACAGGTCCACCATGTCCGAGTTCCCACACCGCAGGCTGCTGCCATGAGTACCTGCGGTATGACAACACCGTCGCTTACCTCAACGAGCCTGCCTCTTTCACGCTGCGTTACACTTTGCTTTCCTGACAACACACTAGCTCAGATTCTCAAGACAGACTGACTGTGATTGGTGGGATGGAAGTGAGGCATGACGTAGTGGTAGCGTTGTGTTTTGCGCACCGCCTTCCCGGCTGGCTCGAGCTCTAACTTCTTTGCTGTACGGAACTCGCGTCTATCATAAAACTCGAATACCTTACGGTGTAAAATATCCTGATCAAAGTCGTCAATTCCAGTGACTCTTTTCGATACCATATATGATGTTTACCTGGAGATTTAAAGTACACATTTCCACTTGCCTGTACTTCGCTTCACGAACAATTCTTTTCACACTCCGTAGACCTATTTCACCACAGGCAAGCGCGCTGTGCGCTCCTCCGCTCTGGCAACATCGCACAATGGAGTCCCTGCGTCTGCTACCCGCTTGAAGGTTCTTACAGCTATGAACGATTGAGTGCGACTGCCACTGATTGGCTGAGACGTGATCGCGCTATTGCGCATCCGAGACCCATGGGCCATCAACGCTGCCGCCAAGCATAAAGTTGAATATGGTTATTTAAACTTAGCTAGTATTAGAATCCCGAATCCTAAACGGTATCCGTTATCGCACATGTCTCAACTCGGTCTGGTTACTGCCAGCTGGTTAGCTTCCGCGTTAGTAAATTGTGGTACTATCTAATTGTTATTCTGTGGATTGTATTACTAAACGGTACATCTAAGTGCTGTCCACGCCAATTAATTACCCCCTTAGACGTGGTAGAGATAGTAGCTGGTACAATGCCACTTCTTGTCGCTCCAAACCAGAAAGGTTTCAAGTAGGAATTGCATAAAATTGCAAAATTCCATGTACCTCCATGGCTATACTGCTATAGTTCGTCTCTACCTTAAATGACAGTACGCGTTAAATGGGGCGCACTGATGCCAGATCTACTGCATAATACAAAGTTCTCCAAGGCCGGGCACATGATGTAACGTAACTCGTATACCAGCATGGTTTTACCAAAAATTTGGAAACTTCCGAAATATTGTGTTTGTTGTATATAACTGTACCTTATGCCTTGAAGCGAATGACTGTACAGAATTTAGTTATGGAACACCAAACCTCAGAGCACAATTTTAATACACACATTATAATTTATAATTATTCACGAATAGGATAATATTATAATATTAAATTTTCTCGAACATCATACAGTAGGTTATGATAAATTATAATATGACATTTTCCACGAATATAATAACATCAGAAAATTGAAAATTAAAATATATCACATGCCTTCAGGGCATTCAGCCGTAAAACCATCCGCCACATAGAATTTCATCGCATTTCATCCCCGACCCCGTTGGAAAAGGGAATAATAAGGGGTAGACATACATACATACCTTCAGGCCTGCCCTCTATCCTCTGGTAGTGATGCTAACCCCTCCATAAATTCCCCTGTGTCCCTGGATGGTCGAGTTTCAGCCGAATCGGAACCAGTAGGCGATCCATCGAAAGTGAAAGAAGATGAAGATGATGATGAAGATGACAAGAGTATCAAAAATATTTCCCAGTCATCTTGAATCGCATCTGCTTCCCACAGTTCACTTTCGATTTATTATTTTGGTGTGGTTCACGTAGTTTGGCCAATTTTGTCACGTGGTGGTGTGCAGCCGAAATTAAATTCTTCATCTCTTGTATATTTTAATGAGACGACGTTAAATTTTATATAGTTCTTCACTTGCTCCCATACCATTTCGATGGGATTAAGCTCAGAGTGGAGCGAAGAGCATATTTTCCTGCTGATTTGGCCATGTTGTCAATGATGTATTTATCATATCTGTCTCTGTTTTGATTCACAATAAAAGGAAGCTCCCGCTTTAGCATATCATTTCGAAACTGTATCCCCTTTTGAGTGAGCCAGTCTACAATCCAGTCTTTTCTCCGTGACGTTGTACCCGATACCTAGTTGAGGCTATCGGCTACGCCAGCAGACATTAAGCCGTAGTTGAGATTATGGGAAGAGTTATGAAAAGATAGCGCTCAAATCGAGTCAAGAGGAATGTCAAGATGACGTAGAAGGTCTAGGATTAAGAAGGCACTGACAGCAGTCAAGCAGATGGAATTATGGATGGAAATATGAAGCTTTATTAAGATCTATATGGAACATGGTATTTAAACATCTCAGAAGAGAAGATATAACAAGCATTATATATGGTAATAATTTGAAGGAAGACAGATAATCCTTAAGTTATTGTATAACTTAATAGCCGAGATGATGGGGGTTCGAGATTATATTTGTGACGCAAGACCACAGAGGTGGGGAGAACGTCACGTGACTGCGCCAGGGAGGTGCAGGTCAATGCAGTCTAGAGACAGTCAGTCGAGCTCAGTGAGCAAGCCAGTCGAGATCTGTAAGCAGAGGAGTCGAGCTCAGTTAGCACGGCAGTCGAATTCAGAGAGCGAGCTGAGTAGGACACATGCCGAGCGTATGGTAAAGTCGCGCAGCGAACAGCATTTGTCACGGGAAGTGAAAGCGACAGTTTTAACTTCACCAAGCAGAGAACGGGAAGTAGGTCAGTGAGCCAGGCAGACACCCGCAGTAGGCAGCGTGAAGACCGGTTACGAAACCAGCTGTACGGGCCAAGCAAGCATGAGAAGGCCGGGGTTTAGAACAGCACTGTAATAGTAGTCGGAGAACTTTATTTCGAGCTGCATTTTGAAACGCAGAACAGCATAGCAGAGCGGCATGGCGAGGCCAGCTTTAAGCGGAGATTATTCGAGAACATTGCAGTAGAGACGAGCGGGTTATTTCCAATTTTATACGCAAGCATTATGATAGAAGCTGAACTTCATTACAACATTGAGTTGGGACTTATATTCAGTAATTGAATTGTGCAGGCAGATAGTTACGAGATACTGCAACTGTGAACTTTAAATGAACATAGTTATTCAATGACATAACGACTATGCATTCCATAACGGAACATGCACAGCGACCATGGGGTCCAAGTAACATTAACGATTTTAGGCAAACGGAATGTTACAAGCATATGCACTTATGAACATTGGAACGTGCATTAATGCAATTCTTTCTTATAAAGTGTTATAAAATACCGAGTACGAACACAGCTACAGGGTGTTTCATAAACTTATACACTCTCATAAATAAAATTTATTTTCTGCAAGTGAGACTTAACCGCTGTGGAGATTGAACTTTGAATACTCAAACCGAACATTGTATGGGACAGTGGCGTAACGTAGAAGAGGAATATGGGGTCCGCTGTTTCTATGAACTTTTTCGTGAGGATTTGGACAGTATCCGCTATGGATAACCAGCAGTTTATCATGTCGGAGTAAACGAAGACAGAGACGCGATGGCACCACAGAGCGATGGATTCGATTCCTGAAGAGGAGGTGGTCCACCAGCTGATTAACTTGGGATTCGAAGGCAATCGTCATTGCGTGGGTGGAATGATATTCACGCCGATCTTTCGAGAAATTCATTACATAAGGATAATCGACGATCTTTGAAATTTAATAACAGCTGATTATGAGAAGGTACTGTAAGAGTTATTGCTTCCTGATACGATTATTTTCATGAATACTGGGCACACATGTATATTTTTCTAATAGGAGTGATATGATTATTTAAACATGGCTTTGACTTTATATGCTTCAAATTTTGCTAGAATATGGCGTGACCATATGATATGGCAGGCATCATTATACGAAATTCTCACCATTGGTTGGCTTTATTAAGCAGATGTTTGGTCTTTTAGACATTTTTCCAGCAAGGATAGTTTTCATGAATAGTTTTTTTTTCTGTGTGACGAGTATTTTGAACTCGTGATCTGCAATTGATTATCTAAATTACTTCGTCAGTTCATTGCATACTAGCGAGTGTGTATTATTCATCAGTAGGGATTTTTTCCATTGGATTGTTTGGAGATATTAAGATGTTATTCACTTTAGTGAATGAATATCGCTTTTATATGACAACTAGAGACTTGTTGATTCCGATCTGGTACATTCACTCATTTAGTCTTCGAGATGGGGTCTTTCGTATTTATACGATTGTATGGTGGTTACTCATCTTACCCATCGTTCAGGGCACTATCATGTTAGTCGACGGGGCGAGGTCTTTCGTATTTATACGATTGTATGGTGGTTACTCATCTTACTTGCCATTGAGGGACTCATTTTTATCATCCGAGTGTACTTGAGATTGTAAGAGGATCAAACAAGGAACTACTAGTCACATATCAGTCGAATTTTTGTTAAATAAATTAAAGATAAATGTCAGCAGGATTACATTTAGTAATTCTTGTTTGCCAATCCAATATTTTGTTGCTATACTCTTTTGAGAGTACTTTCAGTTTAACAGCTGGTACAGCTGATGCTTTTGATGATTTTTATAATTGTGTTTGATACCTTTGAGAAGGATTTAAAGTAATTGAATCTTGTAAGATGAATCATTAATGGTCAGATTTATTTTAAGACAGATCAGTATTGCAGATTTTGATATGAGAGATTATAGCACATTGGTGTTTTTCTGTGATGTGAATTATGAGAATTGTAAGAGAATTTATGCTATTTGAAAGCAGATCTTGAATTACTAAGGTAATATTTTTTCCAATTGTTTAAGAGGTTGTCTAGATGTGATCAGAGTAATTACAGTTATTGGAGATAGTGAGCGTTGATAATTTGAAGCCAGTTATATATTTTTTGTAGATCATGCAACATGGTTAAGTGAAGTTTGTGATAGGCATTTTGTAGAAGTTGCCAAGTGATAGTTGCAATGTTGCTAATGAATTTTGAGGCAGACATGAGGTTGTCGAACCCAGTCTAGCGTAATTTTTGAGATTCAGGCTGTATGCTGAATATTTATGGAGTTTTGTGGAATAATTGTGGTATTCAAATGTGATATTTGAAGAAGTGAGGATATATAATGTAGTTGTGGATAGTCAGATCCAACGTGATGTCGTGAAGGCAATAATATTTTTTGGCATGATAATTAAATACGAGATATAACTTGGAAGTGATAAAACTGTAAGACAACGTTCTATGACCCATATTAAACAATTTGTTAGGAAATTAAACAAATAAATCAAGTTGATAATACAAGATTTTCTGATAATAATAATTAATGAAATAATAATCTGAAATTTAAGCATATTAATGATCTGACCTAATGAAATAAAAATCAGAATGACTAGATGAAATAATAAAAATCTAAATAACCAGAAGAATAAAATTTAAATAAATTAATAAATTAAATTTTGGAATAAATCAATGAATTAAATAAATGGATGAATTAAAGATTGGATAAATAAACTGATTTAAATAAATTAATATATGATTGGATAGATGATGAATAACTGAATTAGAAGGTGATAATTAACTAAAGAAGCTGATGATTAATGAATTTATATGGATTTAAATAAATTTAATTGAGATATGATTTGAGGAATTGCAACTTGAGTTGATGAATTAAACGATTTATATTGATGATTTAAGATGATTTAATCTGAAGGAGATGATAAGATAAGAGTGTGTGGATAATTAGAAAGTACAATGAAGTGATGATAATAATTTTCATTTAAATGATTTAATGGTGATGAGTTAATGATTCTGACAGGAATATATTGAATTTTGAGATGAGAATTAATGTGAGAAATATTTAACTTTGATGATGATGATTGTGACCAATGAGCAGTGGATTTTCTGTAATTCACAAACAAGCAATTATTAATGACAATGTAAATAGTGTAAATTAATTATTCGATGTTTAGGAGCATTTTACTAACATATTCAACGTTTAAATTATGCCATGCAAGCCATAAATTACGTGATATTTAAAATATGTGATTATAATATGTGTGTTTAGACAGATTAATAATTTTTTCAAATCCACATTCATGATGTTAATTTAAAGAGAAATTAGGTCTCAGGTATCACGAATGTCAGTGACGAAAGACATAGTGCTACGGTGATCCTGAGAACCCAAGAGAACTTTATAGAGATTTTTCACGTTTTATGTGGATTAAATATTTTTGATTAGAAAAGAGATGGTTCGATTTTTGGACAATGACAATTTAACGTTGGCATTCGACCATGCTCTCAGGTAGGATGAATATTTAAAATGTCTGTCTGACTATCAAAGTGAAATAAATTTGTTTTTATCTTAGTTGTGATCTGATGATGGTGTGATTTTCCTTTTTCTTTCCTTGTCTTGATTAAGGCTTAACCGGAAAGGATGTGGTTTGCTAGGAGTTCAGTTGATGGCGCCCATTTATATTTGCATTTTTCTATTCAATTTAAGCCCGTAACGACCCTAGAGATACTTTGTCTCGTGTTACCCTCTGCTTTTTCGATATCTCAGCTGAATTTCCGACACATTCCTTATTTGACTAGAGGTTCATTTAACTCCGCTCTGTCCTGGAACTCCAGGAATGCGATGTAATAGCAGTTGGGTCATCGCATCCCCAGGACGAACGGGTACAACGTTTAAGTTAAAAGTTCACTTTTCCGGCTGTGATAGCCTGCATTGTCTATTACTAGGATAGATCCTTCGGGAAAATTGGGCAACAGTTGCTCGGCGAACCACTTTTTATACAGTTCACCTGCATTTCGTCGTGGGCTTCTGCCGTGTTGCTTTGGCACAGAAAAGTTACCTCGGCACCATTAACGAACCCTTGTTCATTCCGGCATGAACCAAGGAAAAACTCGACCCACGAGCACTAGATGGCCTAAGGCCAGTGCTAACACCCTGAATTGCTACCTGACAAGCACTTTTGATTTTGGTATCTCCCCATTCTTTAGTCACGGTGTGGCCTATATTCACCCAAGACTCGTCAGTAAAAACAATAGATTTGCCTTCATTCCTAAATCTTTTCAAGTCCTTGAGATGCTTCTGACGCCACCTGATTATATCATCCCTTTCAATCAGGGTACATTTGTTGGCCCTTCTTACATATTCAAACCCTATGTCATGACAAAATCTACGTATTTAAAGTGGACCTCCAAACATTTGGTAGAGTATCATCACCCTGCTCAAAACTATATCCAATGTTGGTGGTATGTATTCAAAGAACAGTGAGATGTGACGGACTCCGCTTTGTACTGTTCCATCATACTTTATTATCCTAGCATTGTTTTTGTTTACACGCTCTATTAGGATTTGATTTTGCTGGCGTTCTCAGAGGACCTTCCTTTTTTTTCTTTCTAATTCTATATACTAAACGTTTTGAACACCCGATAGTTTCAGCTGTCTTTTCAACTGGCTCGGTAATGTTCATATTCTTTTAGAAAGAACTAAATATATTCAGTACTATAATTCGTTCCCTACTGTGCAATTTGCCAATTCTACGCCGCTTTCTAGTTGCTGTATTCATAGTGAATATTATAATAATAATAATAATTATTATTATTATTATTATTACCGGTATTATTATTATTATTATTATTATTATTAGCCATTGGTAAATCCCATAAAGGGCAAAGGCCTCCTGCTACCAGGGTAGCTCTGAGATATTTCATCAGATGAGTTAGACTGATGAACATTTACCTTAATAGTAACTTAAACCTAATTGTCCTGACTATTTACACTCTTATTCATCTTCCTCAAACATGATCGTATTATGTTAAACATTTTCACTCGTAAAACTTGGACCTGGTTCATATTATCCTGAAGATTTATGTAAGCTGGCGATAAGTCTAGGGATGTTTCAAACAAACTGTTTCGACGACAGTCCTCCACGAATTCCGTTGACCTGCCGCTCTCATCCACTGCTTCCCCATCGTCGACTGAAACTCGTCTGACCATCTGGTCTTCGGCCGGCCGGGGTTTCTTCTTCCATCTCTGGGCTCCCACACTGTAGTTGAGTAGGCCCACCTTGCGTGATCCATTCTCAGTACATGGCCTGCCCGTGTCCATTTCAGTTTCTTGGCCCTCGTGATGACATCCTCTAGTCCTGTCCTCTTCCTGATTTCCTCGTTTCTAATTCTGTTCCTTAATGTAATGTTCAGAAGTTTTCTCTCCATTTTCCTCTGGTACACTTTTAACTTCGAAGCTTGCTTCTTAGTTATTGACCACGTTTGTGCTCCATAGAGGAGAACGGCAAGTACACACGAGTCCATCACTCGCCTTTTTGTCTTGAGGCAATGCTCTCTGCTGTTCAATATGAAGGACAGGCTCCAGAATTTTTGCCATGTGACGATATCCGCCTGCTGATTTCCTTATCCATATTTTGCTGAAAAGATGGTGACTGGCCCAGATAGAGAACGATTGACACATATTCTACTTCTTTTCCTTTCACCATGAGTTTCTTTGCTTCATGATTTGTCATTACTTTTGTCTTGCTGGGATTGAGGCTCAAGCCCACTTTGTTGCTCTTCCCATGCAGATCTTTTAACATTTCTTCCAGCCTCGGACTCGATTTTGCAAACAGGATCACATCATCGGCGAATCGTAAGTTCGTCAGTCTATCTCCATTGATTGTGACTCCGTATTTGTGCCCCCATTTTAAATTCCCGAATATGTCCTCTAAAACGCTCGTGAAGAGTTTAGGTGACAATGGATCGCCTTGTCTTACACATCGCTGTAGATAGAATTTATCGCCTTCTTTTTCTATTCGGACTTTTGCCCAGCTGTTTAAATACAGTTTTGAAAACACCCGCAAGTACTTCGTGTGGATCCCTTGGTTGTGTAGTGCTTTCACGGCGCTTGGTTGGTCCACCGAGTCTAAGGCTTTCGCATAATCTACGAATGCGATGCACAACTTCAGATTATACTCTTCGGCCTTCTCTATTATTTGCGTCGTGGTTTGCAGGTGATCTGCTGTCGAGTGTCCTGCTCTGAATCCAGCTTGCTCTGTGGGTTGATTTTCATCCACAGTTCTCGTAATTCGCCGAAGTATTATTTTTGAGAATAGCTTAATAATAATTAACACAATTTATAAAATACACAAGGACGCTTCACTTCACAGTTTAACTTCACACCACGACAGATTTAATAACACTGAGCTCTGGGGTAGCACAGAATCTTTTCCTACCCTCATCAAACGCAGTCATGGAGATACGAGGCCGCCTGAATAAAGAAACTATCGCTGCGTCAATTAGTGCTGAGCGAGGGCAGTACGTGAAGTGCGATAACTTATGAATGCTATCTGATCCCGAGCTCTGGTTTGTTTCAAAAACTATGTCAAACATTAATGAACATTTCTTCTCGCTTAGTCACCGACGTTAAGTCAACAGAAAAAAGTTTTTCGCTACCTACTTTTTTCTGAGATACCATTCCTACAATTTTCAAGTAACGTTTCAGAAAGGAAATTATAACTTTCTTATTATGAAACAAATTACTGCCCTGAGAAATAGGATATCTTCTACCAACATCAGGCAATATAAAAAGAAATTCTTAATCGGTTGGGATCAATAGTTCATTACGTATGGCGTGATGAGTTTAATATGTGCAAACATTTAGATTCACGCTAAAATATCGTATTGGTGAAAATTTGGCTACGTAATAATTATTTACGGCTTTCTATTTCACATCCATCATCATAAAGAGCGGAAAATTATCTATAAGACCACACAAACATTTTCTTACATTTATTCCTTTGCATTATTAGGAAATGGCAACATCGCCGGGGTAGAAGAAGACGAAGCTAATTGCAGGAAATATGAGTGCGAGTGAGAGGCAAATACTACATTTAATCCCTTACTGTCTTTTAAGGTACAGACGCTCTATAGAGATATAGTGGAATGCACTGAATTTCTGATTTGAAGTGTCATTGTTGAAGTTGATGGCCGAACATTGGGCGAGATAGGTCCAGGGGGGTGCCAATGTGGGTGGTCCTCTGCCTAGCCGCTCTTGGGTCACGTAAAGCCGTGACGTAGGTAGTATGTCAAGTAGTGTGGTAGATACAAGCTAGACACAGTGAATGTCAGTAGCTGTAGCGAAACTAGTGCTTTATTTCTTGTGTGTGACCTTTGCCTTATTCCTAGTTGCATTTTCATGTTTTATAGGTGGTATATTGTGTATTAAATGTACTTCCCTTCAGTATGTACAATCGTAGGTGCAGTAGTTGAAGCGGAATAAACTCATGTACGTTCCCTTACAATGGAATGTGCTATTGCTACATGCCGGAACTATTGGAGAAAAACAAAAGACAACATTGATATTGTGTACCATAGTTTCCCCAAAGATACAACTCTTGAGAAAACTTGGCTGCCTAAATGTAAACGAGGGGATAAAGTAAATAATAATATAGTCAATGCATAAGTCTTCTCCGTCCATTTTACGAGCGATGATTACTATCGTGATTTAGAGCATGAATTATTGGGCCTGCCGTTGAGGAAAACAATACGTCTCAAGACGGATGCTGTGCCTTCTCTTCACCTTCCCTTCACCAGTGTTCAAGAGCTCTACTCAGACATTCAGAACAGCCGTGATAATTTGAATGATGGGTGTTCACCGCTTTTACCAGTAAGAATAAACATGAATATGAGAATGCAAATCTTTTCAACTCCTGAGCGTCCAGTGTAGGTCGTTATTTCTCAAGCCTGTAAAAACATATTAGTCTATGACTTTTGAAATCAGTGGCGTAACAAAATAATAGGTTGTTTGTTTTTGTTGTCGATTCATTTAGGGGCTTTGCGACATCGTGGTCATGTGGTCCCATGTATTTGGGTGTGTGTGGAATTTGTCTGATAACCTGTGTAATTGTGATGGTTGTATTAGTGTGTGTATTTGTAATTCAGAAGAGGATTGGGGAAGAGGCGGCCGTGGCCTTAATTTAAGAACAATCCCGGCATTCGCCTGGATGATGATAATTGTTGTTTTGAGGGGCCCAACATCTAGGTTATCGGCCCCTAATGGTCGAGGTGAAGAGAATTCGTCTGTTATTAATATGTGCGAATGCGGGAAATATTCCTGTTTCAAGTGCAAGTTCTGTTAAGAAACAAACCGATAATGATGAGTGCTTCCTTACACATCAGCCTCTCGAAGGAATGTCAGAGAAAATGGAACGTAACTCTGTTCTAGAAGAAGGTGAATCAATTCGAGATTTATGCATTGAAAATCTCACCTTTCGAGAGGAAGTCCAAGACTATTCGTCACACGTGGACTTGCCTTTTGAAGGTCTTAGGTATGTAGCTGGATGCATGGCTTTCAAGTGTAAGAAGCATTACCAATTAATTAGGCTTTCAATCTAAGCCGCTCTCAATATGTCAGAATGTGCTGTCAGAATGTGCTGTCAACAATGGACTGGTTACAGGTTCTTTCAAAAGGCGATTTAATTTAGCCAAGTGATGAGTGGTTTGATGAGGTGAAAAAATTTGAAACAATTTTTCAAAATTTTCACGGAAATGAATTGAAAAGTGGTCGACGAATAATGCATACGCTTGTATTGCAGCAGAAGTTCTCGCGCACTAATGAGAATGCTATTAGACTGTATGTAAGAACGAGGACATTTATTAGAATGCGCTTCCTCAACGCCCCTAAGTCTCTCGGAGAGGCTGAAAGAAGGGCTGCAAGCAAACTTCTGAAATGGGCGAAATCGGCCTTGTAGAATCCCTGTGTTGGTGTTGCCATGTACTTGTGATATTGTATTATATTGTGTATTAATTTGCTTGTGCTGTGTGATTGTCATGTGATATATAAATAATACAAATAACCTCATGGAAATCTCTCATTCCATATACTGTTCCCTTCACTCGCTACCTCCCAACCCCTACTTGGCATAGTAGCTACGTCACAGCTGCCAGCCAATTGTTGCGCGCTCCCCGACTTGGCCCAACCTTAGTATTTAAGTAACCTTGAGATAGGTCTACCGCTTGCCTACAGTACTTCTGTTCAGCAGGACAAGAATACCAGCAAGTATCTAAAACTTATGAATACAAAGCATGCTGTCACATACCTTCTTCTCCATTTTGGGATCGTACAGTCTTTACTTCAAGGGGACTCCAAAGAAGGTCTCCAACTCTGTGTCTTAGAAACAACCAGGTATGTTTCTGGAAACAAAATTAATTAAATTAGCAATAATATCCAGACTCACCATCCTATCACTTCAGTTTCCTACAGAATTTTTGAATTAAACCTACTTGGAATTAAGTGAATTGCCTCCACATATTCTTACTCCAAACGTTTGAGCCATAGTTATGCTCCTGAATGTTTCCCAAGAGCTTCTATACGGAACCAAATACTGTATGTATGAAAATTGCTTGGATTTGGAAATTATAAGCACAGTTAAAATTGGGATTTACCTCGTCAAGTTCTTATTCATGGCCAGCAATAGCCTATGTTGCAAAAACGAGGCTGCAATCTTTCGACGCCCTTTAAGTTGCAATAGTGCCAACAGTAATCGCAGAAAGAATGTATACAAGAAAATTCTTCAGTAAATATTTTCCCAATGACCGTCATGTTTTGACGGGTTTCAACTAGTAACTATTAAATAAATAAATAAATAAATAAAATCTCATCATTTTTGAAGGAGTGTCAGTCATAAGACAGAAGGAACTTGAAACAAGGACAACCTTCAAGGAAGAAAACAGTGTAAAGAAGATCGGTTAGTTTGTACAAGTTACAAGGTCCACATATAACAAGCCATGACAACACAGACCGGAGTGAATTCAAATGAATTTTTACTAACAAATTGGTGAGGCAGTGGCGTAGCCGGGAGGGGGTTACTGGGGGCTTAGAACCCCCTCCATGGAAACTTACGTCAGAAATACCACGAGTGAAACTTGACTCAATGGGTTGACTATTTTGAATATTCACAGAGACATAGTTGTAAAACCAACAGATATGTTGGATCTATTTTCTAAGACGGGATGGTCGAACTCTGCTGATTAGGTTAAACCCAAACAGTCCTGTCAGCTCACGTTAATGGGTTTGGGAAGAGAGTGGGGGTAGGCAACCTCTCCTGAAATGTTTGTAAGTCATGAGTTGACTGACAGCTACATAGGCTACACCTGGACCCCCTGGGGTTTCTGTAGATATAATCAGTGCAGCGAACATGTTATCTATGTACAGTCAAAGAGTTGGAGAATTGAGAATTATAGGAAACTATAAATTTCATAAGTGTGAGTTGTCAAAATGGGGCCAACAGTGGAGGTGTCAAGGAATGTTCTGCCCATTTATTTACAAATGGTGGTAACTTTCTGTTATGTGGGTCTCACAATCACGAACCATGTACGACGATTAATCAATAATTTATTTCGAACAGTGTAAAAAGAAATGTACGTGACAATATATGTGAACGGCCATCGAAGTTAATGAGAAAGGATATACTTGCTGCCCCTAAGCACTTGTCTGATAATTTACTATCAAACGGCATAGATAGGATTTAAAATAATATTGCGACTGAGAAACTTACCACCTCTGCCTCAAAATAAGCAAGAAGTTCATGATACTCTAGCCATTATGGACATTCGATCGAACTTAGAAGAAAATATAATAATAACCCCTGGCACTACAGCCCGTGAAGGGCCTAGGCTTACGAAGTGACCGCTGCCTGCCATTTGGCCTGCAGATATTGGGGTGACGCGTGATCAGCGCATCGGGTCCCCTCGGCCGTTAATATTGGCTGAGTGAACCCCGTTCCAGCCCTAACGTCAGTTTCTAAAATCCCTGACGGAGCCGGGAATCGAACCCGGGGCGTCCGGGTGAGAGGCAGACGCGCTATCCCAACACCACGGGGCCGACTAAAAGAAAATATGCTTCTGGTAAAAGACAGAGAGAATAACATTATTATGTTTTCTACTGCATCAAATTTGAAATACTTGTGTAAAAGAGAAACTATTTTTATAGACGGAACATTTAAGTATTGTTGTATGCAAATGAAGAGAAACAGGATAAGTTAGAAATAAACACGCCAGATGTTCCTATGAGCCGACTCAGATGGTGGGCTCATGTGAAGAGAAAGGGGGCGGAGGGATTACCTAAGAGGTTAATGAGTTCGGCTGTAGAGCGTAAGAGAAGTAGAGGTAGACCTAGGAGGCGATGGTTAGATTCAGTGTTGAACGATTTCAATGTAGAGGCGTAGAAGCAGAGGAGGCCGCAGTGCTAACTGCTAATAGGAGATCATGGAGGTGACTTGTTCACAAACAGAGGCTTGCAGACTAGACTGGAGGATTGGGAAGGAGGTGGCCGTGACCTTAAGTTAGGAACCTTCCAGCATTTGCCTGGAGTAGAAGTGGGGAAACCGCAGAAAACAACTTCCTGGATGGCTGAGGTGGGAATTGAACCCATCTCTTCTCAGTGTTTCCTCGCGAGGCTGAGTGTACCCCGTTCCAACCCATAGACCAGAATTAAATTTCTTGGCAGAGCCGGGAATAAAACATGGACCTCCGTCAAAAAAATAACGGAGAGCTCTCAGTATTAACATTGTAACCTGTTTTATAAGCTTTAAAATGATATAGACTATACATTAACATTTTGGTTTTCATTAAATTAATCACAAATTATAATAGCCGCCTTGTCAAACACTTAAAAGACGTTTAATATGTAAATTAATACGTACATGCTTCGGTATACAATGATAATCGTCAGCGTAGATTGAAATAATAAAAGAAACTTAAAAACTATGTTAACAATTAATGCCAAAGTGAAAATGGATATCTTTACAAACTACACATTAAAATTTAAATAAAATGAAAGGTCACAAAAAAGAAGACAAACACATAAACGAAACAAGACTAAAGTTAATATAAATCTACCTTTTTTAAATTTAATTTATTTAATATAGTTACAACCCGTGTTTCACCTACAGGTATATTTACAGTTTTAAATGCAAAATTAACATGAATAACATCATTGAAGTGAGTGGAAGATTTCCTTTATAAATTCTGTTATTTCGACAGTATTCCAGTGGTGTTTCATAATGGTATGCAGTGGTAATGATCGTAGTACAGTTGGTCGTTCTCCCGAGTACGTGGTGCATTCAGTCAACATGTGACGAGCCGTCTGTTGAGATTTTTTCTGGCAGCTGCAAATTGGTGAATCAATAATTTTCATTTTATGAAGATAGGATTTGAAGCGACCATGATTTGTGATAAACTGGGTGGTTATGAAGTTGGGCCGGAGAGATGATGAAAGTCTGTGTAGTATATTAGGAAGGAATAATTTTGTATGCAAGGAGTCTTCTGAATTGGTATATATGGAGTTCCATATATTTGTATAATGCTCAGTTAGTACTTTTTTTGCCTGGTTTAGGGGTGGTGATCTATAATCTATTGCAGTTCTATGGCTGGCAGCAATCCTGGCAAGATAGTCAGCTCTCTCATTACCCCCAGAGTCCTGTGTGTCCTTTAATCCATTGAAAAGTAATCTTGTTCAACTTGTTGAGGGCAATAATTTTGTCTCTTATTTCAGTGGCGAGAGGATGGGTATTTTTTCTGTTGGCTATAGCAAAGATTGCAGCTCTTGAGTCCACAAGAATAGCATAATTTAAAGTGCAATTATTCTGTAGTTCAATCCATTCAACTGCCATGATGATGCCCATTAATTCCGCTTGGAAAACTGAGCAATTAATATCTAACCTTTTTATACCAATACAGATTTCTTTTGAGTTTTTCTCGACTACCATTCCTGCTCCGACATGGTTTTGTGTTTTCGATCCGTCTGTGAAGATGAGGACGTCTGCTTTTTCTACAGCCCCTGAAATAATCAAGTTTATATGATTCTCTCTCGGATGGTATAAACTTGATCTTTTCAGGATTTCTGTTTCTTTTAGCGAGGGAACTACAGCGTTTGTAGGCCGACCTCTGGAAATGGCTTTGATGTCATTATGTAAAAGTATGGCTGCATCTATGGGCATAGCGGAGGCTATAGCCTGCAAAGCATTGTTGGAGACTGTTCTGTATGCCTTTGTCGCAAAAATCAGAAAATATATTTGTATTTGTTGCAGTTTCACTTTGGCTCTTTTTGATAAGGAGATGCTCCATACTTCTGCGGCATACATTATGATGGGTAAAATAGCATGATTGTATATCGTCATCAAATTATGAAAAGACATGCCCCAAGATGCTTTGGAACATCTGACTAAGTTGTTCCTGATTTTCATCACTTTAATGTCCAGGTGTTGCATATGTGGGTACCAGTCCATTTTGTTGTCCAGCATTACTCCCAAATACTTCATTTTTGACACAACGTTGAGATCCCTAATTGTAACTGAATGATGATTGGTATATTCTTCGAAACAGTGTGCACCAACAAGGAATATGCAAATGAAATGCAATGCAATGGGACAATAACAATGTTTCATTTAGGTATATTGCCACTAAATGTAGTTTAGTGGGGCTACCAGTGCGGTGACAAATTTCACACCCCACCAAAAAAAAGCGGTTGTTATATTAAATATTAGTAGAATGAGTATTTTGGTTAGTTATTGGACTAATACAGGAGGTACATTTAAACACAATTCCCCCCCACCATGATCGTTTCACTTTGATCCACCAATTTACACATTTGCAGACTTGAAGAAATCACCTTGTGGTAAAGGTTATTTTTATTCTCTTAAGACTTAAACGATGTGTCATAAAATTTCTACATTCAATTTTGTTCTTATACCAGTACTTCGTCTTGATTGAATGAAAATACTAAGAAGATTAATTATTTTCATACCGTCAAAGTTTTAACGTTAACTCCACGAACTGTCAGTGGAAGTAAAGCTGTTGTCTGCTGTTTTGCACCTTGTAGCAGAATATCGTTGTAATGCTCATACTGCGGGTTATAACTTTCATATGATAACATTTTTACAAAGCTACAACATACAAATTAAAATGTGCATATTGATTTGTATAGTACGCCTAGAATTTCTAATGAGTGGTATGGACTACGTGTTTGAGATAACAAGAGTACATAGTGAAGATCATCGCAGGTTGACACATTCCGTTAATATTACTACCTTCACGTCCAGTTTGGAGTGGGGGGCAGTAAAACACGCCTCATGCAACTTCCCCTGTTAGGATTTTCCTAATTGACCCCCGTGGAGAGAACTCATCAGCGGAGCTCGGTATCACCCTTCTAAGAAACCTCGCAAGTTGGATTTTAGATTGTAATCTCAACATACCATTCACTGTAAAACTATTGATCTTGTTCATATTGTTCTTCTTCGGTATTTTAATGTCTTTCTTCCTCGGTGTTTTAATGTCTTTATCTTTTATTTTACCACAATTTGTACATTACATGAATATCAACTTTATTCGCGTGTCCTTATAACGATACTCATGCATGCGTGCATCACGCATTATTTTGTAATTATAACCACCCGCATTGGTCGATCTAGGCTATGCTACTGGGTGCAGGCTAGATCTGTTTGCATTTACAGTACTGTATTGCAGTATTTCTTCCAGTATTACAGTCAACAATTTGTTTTACAGAACTCTTCACCTTGAATTATGTATTGCCTTCCTAAATTCACTGAGGTTGATATAGACTATCTGCCCCCCCCCCCCCCCCCCCCCTCTTCCCTGCCCCAGAAATAGGGCTAAACTTTTATTCTGAATGTTACTTGTAGTTATTTTATTTACTATACAGGTTTTGTTTGAAACTCCCAATTCAGAATAGGTTAGTGTAATAGAGACCCATTTCTGTCTGCTCTGGAACTCTTTATGTAGCTTATCCCTAAAACCATGGGTACCAAAGGCAGGATAACCCCACCCTAGTGTGCCAAATTTTATTTTATACTCTTGGTAATAAATGTTACATTCCGTAGATGATTGTCTGTAACAGTGAGATAGATACAAGACGAATATAATAATTGATTCTATGCCAATGTATTTGTTTGGTATATCTAGTATATCAATTCCCACACATTTAGTTACAATATTTTTCAGTACCTTGAATGCCTATGCCTTAACTTAATGGTGGCAATTTTTAAAAATTGATTCTGTAATAAGACTACCTTGTGGTGTAGTGGCTAGCAAAATTGCTGTCACTTTCGAGGTCCTGGTCTGAGGGTTGGAACAGCGCACACTCAGCTTCATGAGTCAGAACTGAAAAGAGGTAGGTTGGATTCACACCTCAGCCATCCAAGAAGTGGTTTTCTGCGGTTTTCCCACTTTCACTCCAGGCAAATACCGGGATGTTTCTTAAGTTAAGGCCATGGCTGCCTCCTTTCCAGTCCTCAACTGACTTACAAAAAACACAAACACTGCTAGACACCACAATAACATAGATTATCATATAAATCCCCTCCCCCAGGGTCTGGTACCTTGACGTGGTGGGGAGGCTTGCGTGCCTCAGTGATCCCGAGAGCGATGCCGGCGGGAGCCTCGGCTCCTGGCAGGGTCACCCAAGCCGGTAAGGTCGAGGGTGAGGGGCCAGACTAAATGACAGACCATTAGCTGAAGATCCTGAAGGAAGAAAATCTTTGTCTCAGGGAGTAGGGAATGAGAAGACCATCAGTCCTGAAGTTACAGCAAGGCGAGGGCAGACGCCTAAAGAGGGCAGCCCCCTCACTGCCCTAGGGCACTGTGGGCCCATAACTCACATGCCCGAAATGTATTATATGAAAAGTCAAAACGAGAGATATACCGGACTGCTGAATCCAATGACAAACTGGCGAGGAAAAAGGCTTATGAGATTCGGAACATGGAACATACGATCATTCACGGGAAAGGAAAACGAGCTCGTTGCAGAATTTGAAAGAGCAAGACTTGTAGTACTGGCATTAACGGAGATTAAGAAGGAAGGACAAGGGGTGGATAGGTTAGTGAACAATCATGTATTCATCTATAGTGGAGTGAACAGTAGACTGAGGGCAAAAGCAGGAGTAGCACTATTGGTCCACAAGAGCTATAGCATTAAGATTCAGGAATGGAAGTTCCATACGGACAGAATTCTTACTGTCGGTATGAGTCTAGGCCCTGGGACAGATCTGACGTCATTCATCATAGTTTATGGAGTGAATGATGATGCGAGGAAGGAGGATAAAGATATGTTCCAGGAAGAGCTCCAGAGTGTGGTGGATGAAACTAGAGGAGAAATCATTTTGCTAGGAGATCTAAATGGCAGAGTCGGGAACCAGCCAGAGAAGAGCGGCGGAGTTGTTGGCCGACATGGTGAAAACGTGGTTAACAACAATGGTGAGAGAATTGTTGATTTCTGCGTTGCCAATAACCTTGTCGTAGTGAACACCATGTTCCCACATAAGATGATACATATGTACACGAGAGAGGAACATAATAGGAATGAACGATCCATCATAGATTATGTGTTGATCAGGTCAAATCAATTACAGAAAGTGACAGATTGCCGAGCTTATAGAGGCTATGAGATAGGAAGTGATCATTTTATCTTGATCACTACAATGGAGTCTGATGTAAAGGAACAGAGGAAACAACCCAAGAAGTATAAACAAGTAAAGATTAAGGTTTACAAGTTACGAGAGAGCAAAGAGGCACAGGACCAGTTTACACAGACAGTAGAGGAGGAATGTAGGAAAATAGAAGAGAGGATAAACGAGATGGATATGGAAGAAAAATGGAACACGTTTAAGAAGATACTTCTAGAAGTGACAAGTAAAGTATGCGGAACAACAATGGTGGGGGAGTATAAGAAGAGGACACATTGGTGGAATGATGACATTAAGGAAGAAGTAAAGAAGAAAAAGGATAAATGGCAAAACTACTTGAGAACCAAAGACAATGATGACTATGAAAGTTATAAGGACCAAAGAAAGAAAGTGAAAGAACTAGTGCAAATAGCAAAAAGACAAGCCTGGGAAGAATTTGGACAAAAAAATGGAGAAAAACTCCAAGGAAAATCAAAAGCTGTTCTATAAGGCACTGAAGAACATGAGAAAGGAGAAGGAATGTCCTCTAAAATTTATAAAGGATAAGGATGGGAAAATCATAACAAAAGAGGATGAAATATTGGAGAGATGGAAAGAGTACTTCCATGATCTATTGAACGGGAATAAAGACGGCCCAAAGGAAAGTGAGGAAAGAGAAGAGATAATGACGGAAGGAACACAAGAAGACAGAGAAGACTTAAGGATAGGGGAAATGCAGGTGACCATAAAACAACTCAAGAATGGAAAGGCACAAGGACATGATGGAATTGCGCCGGAAATGATAAAGAATTTAGGGGAAAAAGCAGAAGAGTTCCTATTCAAGATAATGAAGGATGCCTGGAGAGAAAAGAATGTTCCCAGAGATTGGGAGGTAGCAGTTATTATACCCATCTTCAAGAAAGGAGACAATCGAGAATGTGGTAATCATCGTGGTATTTCATTGTTATCAGTGCCAGGGAAAGTCTACTCAAGGATTCTAGAGTCCAGATTAAGAAAAGTGGTAGAGGGGGATTTGGAAGAAGCCCAGTGTGGCTTCCGCCCAAATAGAAGCACGCAAGATCTCGTCTTCATTGTCAGGATGGTTAGTGAAAAACTTCTGGAGAAGAATAAGACCCTTCACGCAACATTTATTGACCTGAAGCAGGCGTTTGTCAGAGTTCCAAGAATGGAAATATGGAAAGCCCTAAAGGAGTGTGGAGTCAGCGAAACACTTGCAAGATCCATTAAAAGTCTCTACAGGAACTGTCGGAACTACGTGCGGACAGGGAATGTGAGATCAGCAGAATTCATCACAAAACAAGGAGTCCGGCAAGGATGTAACCTAAGTCCTCTACTTTTCATAGTATACCTCGATAGAATTATGAAGACATGTCAAGATAAAGTTAAGAAGATGGTGATTGGAAATTACCTCATGAGACCAGTGAGATTAACTAATCTTGCATATGCAGATGACTTGATAGTAGTTGCCTCCAACGAACAAAATCTACAGCACAATATCAATATATGGGTGGAAGAGTTAAGGAAGAGAGGAATGGAGGTGAACGTTGAAAAGACAAAGACTATGGTAATCAATAGAAATGAGGAGAGGCACAGCATTACGGCAGATGGAAAACTACTGGAACAGGTTACAAAGTTCACGTATCATGGTTCAACAATAAGTTCGAATGGAAAATGGAGGAGGAAATAACGGATAGAATAGGAAAAGCCGGGAGATTGTTTAATGCCATCCGAGGAAAGTTCCTGAACAAGACTGAAATCTCCAAGAACACAAAGTTGGCGGTTTACAAATCCACATTAGCTCCTGTATTGACTTATGGCTGTGAATCCTGGGCACTAACGGAACGAACGAAAAGTAGAATCCAGGCGGTAGAGATGCGATATCTCCGGAAAGTAGAGGACAAAACCAGGAGGGACAGGATCCGAAATACAACCATTCGGAGAACACTGAATATCAAACCACTAGAGAAAACCATCGAAGAACATCAATTAAGATGGTTTGGTCATCTTCATCGCATGTCAATAGAACGTTTGCCGAGGCTAATAAAGGAGGTGAGAGTGGAGGGGGAGAGAGCTCGAGGAAGACCACGGAAGGTATGGATGGATGGAATAAGAGAGGCACTGCAGGAGAGAGGACTAAAAGTGAGAGCGGCAGTTGTCATTGCCGGAGACAGAAGAAGATGGAGATCTCTCGTATCCTCGACACCTTAAGGTACAAGAGGACCGGATTAAGTAAGTAAGTAAGTATCATATAAATCCGACACATACCCAAATACATGGAACTAAATGACTATGTCGACAAAAAAAAAACTAAATAAATTATCAACAAAAATTCTGCAATAAGAGATTTTTTATGTAGTTACAGTGGATATAGCATATGCATATCAGCAAATTCAAGTTGTCCACTTCAAACATTACACATTTATAAAGTTAACTGTTAACATACAAACATATGCGTGTGTTGTAGGAATTTGCTGTTCATCATGGCATGGCATCAAGGACAGAAGAAGATGATGATGATGATTGTTGTTTTAAGGGGCCTAACATCTAGGTTATCTGCCCCTAATGGTCTGGGTGATAGCAAAATTGACAATGAAATGGAAACCAGAACGAAAATTAAGTGAGACTGAAAATACTACAAAATGTAACACAGATTGAAACGACTCACAGTTTACTTACCAGTGGTAATACGTACAATTGGGAATTTAGAAGGAAAATACGCACAGAACGAATAGATTGAAAAATACGCACAAAATGTAGTTTAGGTTCAAAATACGTAAAAAATGCAATGTAGAGTCGAAATACTTACAAAATGCAATTGAAATTCAAAATACTTACAAAATGCAAATGAGATTGAAAATACGTACTGCGCCAGAATTTATTGAAGGTCATTACTCAAGAACTGATCTGGAGATGAACCAAGACCCCAGAAAATAAATGAGTGGATGAAAATTTTTATTTATTAAAAATTTGAGAAATACAGGGGAAAAAACTGTATGGAAATGAGTGAAATACTATAGATCTTATCCATTTATAAAAGGCAAGAAAGTAGGAATGATTTAAAGATGAACATATATTCCATTATATGAATGTGGGAGGTCCATATTACGAGAAACATCACGCCACTGGAAGCGAGAGTTACGTCATGAGAGAGGGGAAGAGACGAAGGTCGAACTGCGGACTGAAGTGAGGAGAGGTGGTAGGAGTTACGTCACACCACGAGAGGAGAGGAAGAGAGACTGGAACTTGAGGAGTGCGGAGAACAGGACGAGAGAGTTCTTTCCAATTTGAGATTTGAACGAGACAAGACCTCGAGCAGAAACGAGTATCCTTATAATAGTGCTACAGTTCATAAAAGTTGGAAGCAAGGAAGAGTGTAATTCCAGAACTTACAGTAACTTAGGAGCAAGCTACAAACCATAAAGCAGAACGGAACAGTACAACCATATATTGCAGTGCTTATGCAAAGTTGTTCCACATAGCTTGAAACATTTCGACGAAAGCTATTCAGTATTTCTACGTGTAAAAGCTTATTTGAACATTGTATTGAAAATGCAAGTTAAAAGTCAGCAACGGGGAGGTCTTAATTATATTGTCAGAAATATGAATATTACCATGTGCTAAGCAAAAGCATAGGGAAGTGAAGACTACAAGGATGTCAGTTGAATCCCAGATTCACTAACATGAAAGGCGCTACAAATATCTACGCAAAGCGCAACATCACCGAGCAAAACTTATACATTTCTACGAGAGTTTTAACACATCTTGAGATACGAAAACGCTTGCATAAACGACAATATTCCACCGAGATGTCTATTCTGAAGAAACCCGATGTCTATTCTGAAGAAACCCAGATGTCTATTCTGAAGAGATGGAGAATCGAAGCCAGGCTACTTGCAGTGAACGAGGGAAGGAGAGCTGGCGGAGCTGTTCACGGCGAGGTCATTCACCACGAGTCCAGCTGGTTCTGTCACAAACCGGTCTTCATAGCTGTGGGCGATGCTATGGAACACGACAAATTTGGTTTGGGAGGAGAGATGCAGGTATTTTCAACAGTCCAGTAGCCAACACAAGGTAGTGAAGAAATTGTCTTTTATCATGTAGAATTGTAGTTATGTTCTGTGATTATCCAATTGACCAACCGCATATTTTTCAACCGCATATTTTTAACAGTATTTTTCAACAGTATTTTTTCAACTGCATTAGTTAAAACGTATAATTTTGTCAAAGTAATTAAATTTGTATAGATCTTGTTATAGTGATTTTTCGTATTTTTCTACGGAGTTATTTGCCTTGTTCTTGAAAATTTCAGTCACTTGGACGAAATTTTGGCATGATGATGCCATTAACACTAAGGTTATATTAAAGTAAAATCGTGTAATATTTTTCATATTTGCGTTAGATTTAATTTAATTAAATCTGTTTTATCGCAGCGATGGAATATAAATGAAGTGTTCAGAGGAACTTAGAACAAATTGTTTAGAGGAATATAAATGAATTGTTTAGAGGAATATGAAGCAAATTATTTAAAGGAATGTAGAGTGAACTATTTAAAAGGAATAGAACGTTGAACGAAGTAAAGAAGGAGTAAGATTGTAATTGAAGTAAAATGAAGTTTATTGGAGCAAATTTAAGTACAGCATATTTAAGAAGTAACGTCACGAAGTGTAAAGAATATTTCGACAACTCATGATGTTGATTCGAATGTCAGAAATTTATTATGAACGAAAGTATTACGAAAAGCTTATACACATATGTCTAATGAGATTTAGAGCGTTAAAAAGCAAAGATGAATTTGTTAAACAAATATATTAACGGAAGGAAGTCAAACTTATATCTTTTGTTAAGAATATGAATATTTACTGATATTTCTTGAAAAGTGGTAATAAAATGTAAAGCTGAATTTAAACACGTGAAAAAGAAAGTTAACAAAGTTAAATCACAGGGTGATCAGAAAGTAAAAGTACAACGATTTATTGCAGAAATGGAATTATGAGCACGAGGCGAAGTTATATCAGGATATAGAGGAGAATGTTAAAGTAAAGGAAGTATATGTATTGACGTGGAAGTTTATAGTTGAATTACCGTGCAAATTAAGGAGATATAAACGTAAAGGAGTTACGTAATTTTACGAAGGGAGGCCGAGGAGTCTCTAAGTTTTTCTAGTATTGATTGCAATAATTATGAAATTATGTGAGTGTATTAAAGTAAGATTCTGTACAGGGTGTTTAAGAGAGAAAGTAATTGTTGTATAATTATGAAGGAGGAGTGTGGAAACGAAGGTTAATGCCGTGCACGTCCAGTATTCACGTTTATCAGAAGATTGTTAACTCAGTAAAGAATTTCAGAACTTATTTCAGTATTTCATGATATATAGATAAAGGTAAAAAGGAACAGTGCTTAGCTTAAATGTTTGTCACTTATGTTCAATTGATTATGACGAGTATTTATTACTTTCAACACGATAGTTGCGGTGTATGTTTGGATTTGATGTTTAAGAAAATTGAGTAGATGAAAGACTTATTGGAGGAAGAAAATTTAATCTTCGACATTATGAAGTGTAAAATTTGAGAGATTCTTAAAGAATGTATATATGCACATAGTTCATGAATAATTTTGATTAGATATGGAACTACGGTTCAGTGTTGAAGCGGACCTGTATAAAATAGGGCAATACTTAGTAACACGCCGTTTCACATTTTCTAACTATATAATTGCCACGTGCAAATTTATTTTTGCAGTTATTTTTGTTGAAGTGTCAGGGAGACACAATATACAGGAGGAAGCCAGTTTTTATACTTGTTTTTTTAGCTTAATAAACGGCTGGCGCTTTTTAGCGACTTAGTCAACTTTTATCTAAACTGATACCGTTTTCATTGTCGTCATCGTCGAAAATAGTACTACGAGGTATAGATACAGGCGCTCACTATAGATTAAACCTTATCACCCCTCGAGATCGGAGTTTCTCGATTTGCTCTAAATGTAAATGATAGTAGAAATTTGTACCTTGTCTAGTAGTACTATTTTCTTTACGAATAATATTTATCCTGTATGTTCCTGAAATTCCCAATTTTACTTAGTAGGCATGGTAAGTTTGTGAGCTGGGTAACTTACATGTTTGCAATCCTTTTTCGAGCTTTGGATATAAGTACTGATGGGTTTCTTCGGGCGCAGTACAAAATGCAATTGAGGTTCAAAATACTTACAAAATGCAATTGAAATTTAAAATACACAATGCAATTGAAATTTAAAATACACAATGCAATTTAGATTGAAAAATGCCCATTTCAGATCCAAAATACTCACACAGTGCAATTAAAATTGGAAATGCTTACAAAATGCAATTGAAATTGAAAATGCTTACAAAATGTATGGTAGATTCTAACTACTAATTTGGATGGACAATACTTACAAAATGCAATTTAGATAGAAAATACTTACAATATGTACTTTAGATTCAAAAAGTGGTTTCGGTTGAAAATACTTACAAAATGCAATTGAAATTCAAAATACTCACGAAAGACCCAGCCCCTATATTGAAAGACTTACTAAAAAGCAATTTAGTTTGTCAATACTTACAAAATGCAATTGAGTTTAAAAATACTCGCAAAATGCAGCTTAGATCGAAAAGACTTACAAAATGCAACGTAGATTGAAAATACCTACAAAATGGAGGGTAGATACAAAAAAAATCGCTCAAGGGAATTTAGATACACGGGGAGCCAATTAACAAAAACACTGTGGGAATCTTAAAGAGAAAAGGAAATATAATGAAAAGAAAACAAAGAGACCCCTCGAAGAAGGAGGGCTCAGGAAAGATGAGACAAGGGCCAATTAAGGCGGGAAAGTGAAAGACTCCCTAGGCCTCGGATACCCTAACACCGTCGGGGTCATAAATGAACAAGAGCTGACCAAGGGAGGTCGACAGAAAAGAAGACGGAGAGGAGCCCGGCACAAGTAAGTGGAAGCAATGCCGGACTAAGCTGGGGTCCAGTGGTCGCCAACCCCCATCCCACTAGGTGTGAGCCCCTGAGGGAAAGGAGGAAAGAGAACCATTATCATGTTCTATACTATACCTTGGCCCACCTTGGCAAGAAGAAAAAAAACAAAAAAACATGCCTCAACACTTTTTTTTGGGTTTACTTTCATATTAATCACAAATGTGCACAATTTGTGCAAATTACAAAAGACTTGTTTATTCATCAGTTTGTGCAGAAGTCTATGATGGATTTTCCAAGTTTTGTGCAGTTAATCACATTGTAGCGTTCACATTTCTGGTCACAGAATTCATAGATGCATCGGGTTGGGTTCGTGGAAGCATTTCGTCTTACACATGAAGTGGTGGTAGCCATGCACAGCCAGAGTGTTCACAAAATTTCATAAGTCTTGGTTCGCTTCTGTCCAGGCTCAATTTTTCATGGCCCCTGTTGAATAGAACTCCATCCAAATTTCTTCTTTTTTTACGGTTCGGTCTTCTATTGACTTCTTTCAGGTGTCCGTAGGTGGCAGCAAGAACTTGTATATCAAATCCTTTAATAGGAAGGGCTCTCTAGCAAGTTCGTAGACTAGCATTGAGCGGGTGTATTTAGAGACTCCAAGCACCGCCTTCAGATATCTTGCTTTGGCCTTCTCAAGTGTTAGGAAATCCCCAACGCTTAGTTTGTGCCATACTACCTCAATCCCATAAGTGAGTATTGGTACAATTTTGGCGTCGAACAGTACCATGGCGGACTTCAGGGATAATTTGGTAATGGCTTTGATGCCAAATATAGCTTTTGTAGCTCCTGCTGCTCGCTGTCTTCTATGAATTCTGCGAGTTCATTGTCGTTTGTGAGGTCAAGCCTAGGTACTTAAAGCTATTTACATTTCGTAGGAGTTTTTGTTTGTAAAACACTGCGTGTTCATGGACTATCAGCCCACCTTTCCTGCAGATCATGTAATCCGACTTCTCCGTGTTGACTTGTAAGTCGTTGTCATCTGCCCATATCTCTAGTGCATGCATTGCCGCCTGGAGTTCTTTAATGTCACGAGACCCCAGGACTAGGTCATCAGCATAGATCTTTGTTTGCTTTGAAACTTCTCTGATTGCTTGGACGATGTCGTATGTGTCCACCTTATAGAGCAGGGGACTGATTGGGTCACCCTGTAATACTCCGTTGGACTGCATAATCTAACTTGAGAACGTTTATCAGAAATTTGAACATTTTTACTCCTCAATAAGTTGTGAATTAGAAGTGGGAGATCTTAATTTTCCTGGACTAATGAATCTAGTTTCGTGGAGATGGTCTTACTTAGGTTATCGAAGGCCTTCGTAAAATCGACGAATACAGCATGGAATTTTCCTCTGTGTGTTCTAAGGACGTAGTCTATGTCGTCGGAGAGATTTTTCATTGCCTGTATCATGTTCCTTCCTCTTCTAAAACCAAATTGCTCGTCTGGAATTTTATTATATATTTCTTCTGTTACGGTAGTATATTTGTCACAAGCATTGATAGTGTCTTCAAGAAGCTATTCTCTAGGACTAACCCTGGTGTGCGGAGTAATACAGTGATGCAACACACAGTAGCGCGGTGTCATACAGTGGTGTAACACAAAGTAGAGCGGTGACATACAGTGGTGTAACACACAGTAGTGCTGTGCCATACAGTGGTGTAACACAAAGTAGTGCTGTGCCATACAGTGGTTTAACACACAGTAGTGCGGTGTCATACAGTGGTGTAACATACAGTAGTGCTGTGCCATACAGTGGTGTAACATACAGTAGTGCGGTGTCATACAGTGGTGTAACACAAAGTAGTGCTGTGCCATACAGTTGTGTAACACACAGTAGTGCTGTGCCATACAGTGGTGCAACACACGTTAGTGCGGTGTCATACAGTGGTGCAACACACGTTAGTGCGGTGTCATACAGTGGTGCAACACACGTTAGTGCGGTGTCATACAGTGGTGCAACACACGGTAGTGCGGTGCCATACAGTGGTGTAACACACGGTAGTGCGGTGTCATACAGTGGTGCAACACACAGTAGTGCGGTGTCATACAGTGGTGTAACACACAGTAATGCGGTGTCATACAGTGGTGTAACACACAGTAGTGCGGTGTCATACAGTGGTGTAACACACAGTAGTGCGGTGTCATACAGTGGTGTAACACACAGTAGTGCGGTGTCATACAGTGGTGTAACACACGGTAGTGCGGTGTCATACAGTGGTGTAACACACGGTAGTGCGGTGTCATACAGTGGTGTAACACACAGTAATGCGGTGTCATACAGTGGTGTAACACACAGTAGTGCTGTGCCATACAGTGATGTAACACACAGTAGTGCGGTGACATACAGTGGTGTAACACACAGTAGTGCGGTGACATACAGTGGTGTAACACACAGTAGTGCTGTGCCATACTGTGGTGGAACACACAGTAGTGCGGTATCATACAGTGGTGCAACACACAGTAGAGCGGTATCATACAGTGGTGCAACACACAGTAGTGCGGTATCATACAGTGGTGTAACACACAGTAGTGCTGTGTCATACAGTGGTGTAACACACAGTAGTGCGGTGTCATACAGTGGTGTAACACACAGTAGTGCGGTGATATACAGTGGTGTAACACACAGTAATGCGGTGTCATACAGTGGTGTAACACACAGTAGTGCGGTGTCATACAGTGGTGTAACACACAGTAGTGCGGTGTCATACAGTGGTGTAACACACAGTAGTGCGGAGTCATACAGTGGTGTAACACACAGTAGTGCTGTGCCATACAGTGGTGGAACACACAGTAGTGCTGTGCCATACAGTGGTGTAACACACAGTAGTGCGGTGTCATACAGTGGTGCAACACACAGTAGTGCGGTGTCATACAGTGGTGCAACACACAGTAGTGCGGTGTCATACAGTGGTGGAACACACGGTAGTGCTGTGCCATACAGTGGTGTAACACACAGTAGTGCTGTGCCATACAGTGGTGGAACACACAGTAGTGCTGTGCCATACAGTGGTGGAACACACAGTAGTGCTGTGCCATACAGTGGTGTAACACAGAGTAGTGCTGTGCCATACAGTGGTGCAACACACAGTAGTGCGGAGTCATACAGTGGTGCAACACACAGTAGTGCGGAGTCATACAGTGGTGTAACACACAGTAGTGCTGTGCCATACAGTGGTGCAACACACAGTAATGCGGTGTCATACAGTGGTGTAACACATAGTAGTGCGGTGTCATACAGTGGTGTAACACACAGTGGTGTAACACACAGTAGTGCGGTGTCATACAGTGGTGTAACACACAGTAGTGCGGTGTCATACAGTGGTGCAACACACAGTAGTGCGGTGTCATACAGTGGTGTAACACACAGTAGTGCGGTGTCATACAGTGGTGTAACACACAGTAGTGCGGTGTCATACAGGGGTGCAACACACAGTAGTGCTGTGCCATACAGTGGTGTAATACACAGTAGTGCTGTGCCATACAGTGGTGCAACACACAGTAGTGCTGTGCCATACAGTGGTGTAACACACAGTAGTGCGGTGTCATACAGTGGTGTAACACACAGTAGTGCGGTGTCATACAGTGGTGCAACACACAGTAGTGCGGTGTCATACAGTGGTGCAACACACAGTAGTGCGGTGTCATACAGTGGTGTAACACACAGTAGTGCGGTGTCATACAGTGGTGTAACACACAGTAGTGCGGTGTCATACAGGGGTGCAACACACAGTAGTGCTGTGCCATACAGTGGTGTAATACACAGTAATGCTGTGCCATACAGTGGTGCAACACACAGTAGTGCTGTGCCATACAGTGGTGTAACACACAGTAGTGCGGTGTCATACAGTGGTGTAACACACAGTAGTGCGGTGTCATACAGTGGTGCAACACACAGTAGTGCGGTGTCATACAGTGGTGCAACACACAGTAGTGCGGTGTCATACAGTGGTGCAACACACAGTAGTGCGGTGTCATACAGTGGTGTAACACACAGTAGTGCGGTGTCATACAGGGGTGCAACACACAGTAGTGCTGTGCCATACAGTGGTGTAATACACAGTAGTGCTGTGCCATACAGTGGTGCAACACACAGTAGTGCTGTGCCATACAGTGGTGTAACACACAGTAGTGCGGTGTCATACAGTGGTGCAACACACAGTAATGCAGTGTCATACAGTGGTGTAACACACAGTAGTGCGGTGTCATACAGTGGTGCAACACACAGTAGTGCGGTGTCATACAGTGGTGTAACACACAGTAGTGCGGTGTCATACAGTGGTGCAACACACAGTAGTGCGGTGTCATACAGTGGTGTAATACACAGTAGTGCTGTACCATACAGTGGTGTAATACACAATAGTGCAGTGTCATACAGTGGTGCAACACACAGTAGTGCTGTGCCATACAGTGGTGTAACACACAGTAGTGCGGTGTCATACAGTGGTGTAACACACAGTAGTGCGGTGCCATACAGTGGTGTAACACACAGTAGTGCGGTGCCATACAGTGGTGTAACACACAGTAGTGCGGTGCCATACAGTGGTGCAACACACAGTAGTGCTGTGCCATACAGTGGTGTAATACACAGTAGTGCTGTACCATACAGTGGTGTAATACACAGTAGTGCTGCGCCATACAGTGGTGCAACACACAGTAGTGCTGTGCCATACAGTGGTGCAACACACAGTAGTGCGGTATCATACAGAGGTGTAACACACAGTAGTGCTGTGCCATACAGTGGTGTAACACACAGTAGTGCTGTGTCATACAGTGGTGTAACACACAGTAGTGCGGTGTCATACAGTGGTGCAACACACAGTAGTGCGGTGTCATACAGTGGTGCAACACACAGTAGTGCTGTGCCATACAGTGGTGCAACACACAGTAGTGCTGTGCCATACAGTGGTGCAACACACAGTAGTGCTGTGCCATACAGTGGTGCAACACACAGTAGTGCTGTACCATACAGTGGTGCAACACATAGTAGTGCTGTACCATACAGTGGTGCAACACACAGTAGTGCGGTGTCATACAGTGGTGTAACACACAGTTTTTTTTTTTTTTTTTTTTTTTTTTTTTTTTTTTTTTTAGCGTATGGCTTTTAGTGCCGGGAGTGTCCGAGGACATGTTCGGCTCGCCAGTTTTGTAGCTGCTTCGAGACGGACACCCAATGGGTGAGCTACAAGTACCGTTGGGGAGGGAAGGAGGGGAATTGGAATGTAAGGACGAGGAGTTGGAAGGTAGCGGCTGTGGCCTATAGTTAGGGACCAACCCCGGCATTTGCCTGGAAGGAAGATGGGAAACCACAGAAGACCATCTTCAAGGTTGCCGGCGGGGGGATTCGAACCTCCTCGCCTCCCGGATGTGAGCGACTGCCATCAGTCATGCCGTAACCACCACGGCTAACTCACCCGGTGTAACACACAGTAGTGCGGTGTCATACAGTGGTGTAACACACAGTAGTGCGGTGTCATACAGTGGTGCAACACACAGTAGTGCGGTGTCATACAGTGGTGTAACACACTTTAGTGCGGTATCATACAGTGGTGTAACACACTTTAGTGCTGTGCCATACAGTGGTGTAACACACAGTAGTGCTGTGTCATACAGTGGTGTAACACACAGTAGTGCTGTGTCATACAGTGGTGTAACACACAGTAGTGCGGTGTCATACAGTGGTGCAACACACAGTAGTGCGGTGTCATACAGTGGTGCAACACACAGTAGTGCGGTGTCATACAGTGGTGCAACACACAGTAATGCTGTGCCATACAGTGGTGTAACACACAGTAGTGCTGTGCCATACAGTGGTGTAACACACAGTAGTGCTGTGCCATACAGTGGTGCAACACACAGTAGTGCTGTGCCATACAGTGGTGTAACACACAGTAGTGCGGTGTCATACAGTGGTGCAACACACAGTAGTGCTGTGCCATACAGTGGTGTAACACACAGTAGTGCTGTGTCATACAGTGGTGCAACACACAGTAGTGCTGTACCATACAGTGGTGCAACACACAGTAGTTCTGTACCATACAGTGGTGCAACACACAGTAGTGCGGTGACATACAGTGGTGTAACACACAGTAGTGCGGTGTCATACAGTGGTGCAACACACAGTAGTGCGGAGTCATACAGTGGTGCAACACACAGTAGTGCGGTATCATACAGTGGTGTAACACACATTAGTGCTGTGCCATACAGTGATGTAACACACAGTAGTGCTGTGCCATACAGTGGTGTAACACACAGTAGTGCTGTGCCATACAGTGGTGTAACACACAGTAGTGCTGTGTCATAGAGTGGTGTAACACACATTAGTGCTGTGCCATACAGTGGTGCAACACACAGTAGTGCTGTGCCATACGGTGGTGTAACACACAGTAGTGCTGTGTCATACAGTGGTGCAACACACAGTAGTGCTGTACCATACAGTGGTGCAACACACAGTAGTGCGGTGACATACAGTGGTGTAACACACAGTAGTGCGGTGTCATACAGTGGTGCAACACACAGTAGTGCGGAGTCATACAGTGGTGCAACACACAATAGTGCGGTGTCATACAGTGGTGCAACACACAGTAGTGCGGTGTCATACAGTGGTGTAACACACATTAGTGCTGTGCCATACAGTGATGTAACACACAGTAGTGCTGTGCCATACAGTGGTGTAACACACAGTAGTGCTGTGCCATACAGTGGTGCAACACACAGTAGTGCTGTGCCATACGGTGGTGTAACACACAGTAGTGCTGTGTCATACAGTGGTGCAACACACAGTAGTGCTGTACCATACAGTGGTGCAACACACAGTAGTGCGGTGACATACAGTGGTGTAACACACAGTAGTGCGGTGTCATACAGTGGTGCAACACACAGTAGTGCGGAGTCATACAGTGGTGCAACACACAATAGTGCGGTGTCATACAGTGGTGCAACACACAGTAGTGCGGTGTCATACAGTGGTGCAACACACCGTAGTGCGGTGCCATACAGTGGTGTAACACACAGTAGTGCGGTGCCATACAGTGGTGTAACACACAATAGTGCAGTGCCATACAGTGGTGTAACACACAGTAGTGCTGTGCCATACAGTGGTGTAACACACAGTAGTGCTGTGCCATACAGTGGTGTAACACACAGTAGTGCGGTGTCATACAGTGGTGCAACACACAGTAGTGCGGTGTCATACAGTGGTGCAACACACAGTAGTGCGGTGTCATACAGTGGTGCAACACACAGTAGTGCTGTGCCATACAGTGGTGTAACACACAGTAGTGCTGTGCCATACAGTGGTGTAACACACAGTAGTGCGGTGTCATACGGTGGTGCAACACACAGTAGTGCTGTGCCATACGGTGGTGTAACACACAGTAGTGCTGTGCCATACAGTGGTGCAACACACAGTAGTGCGGTGTCATACAGTGGTGTAACACACAGTAGTGCGGTGTCATACAGTGGTGTAACACAGAGTAGTGCTGTGCCATACAGTGGTGTAACACAGAGTAGTGCTGTGCCATACAGTGGTGTAACACACAGTAGTGCTGTGCCATACAGTGGTGCAACACACAGTAGTGCGGTGTCATACAGTGGTGCAACACACAGTAGTGCTGTGCCATACAGTGGTGCAACACACAGTAGTGCTGTGCCATACAGTGGTGTAACACACAGTAGTGCTGTGCCATACAGTGGTGCAACACACAGTAGTGCGGTGTCATACAGTGGTGTAACTCACAGTAGTGCTGTGCCATACAGTGGTGTAACACACAGTAGTGCGGTATCATACAGTGGTGCAACACACAGTAGTGCGGTGTCATACAGTGGTGATTTTAATATTTTATCGTTAGTTGAATATTAATATTGTGTTACTAAAATTTTAGTATTTTATTTTTATTAGAATTTTATGATTTGTCCGCTAGTAGAACGTTAATATTTTTGTTTGTATAATTGTTTATTACTTTATTCTGAACGGGAGTAGCAGCCTTTCAGAATAAATCAATTCTTTGCTTGCCTTATAGACGGTACAGATATTGATAATATTAGCCAACTAGCGGCTACACTGCGCTCTGCTGCACAGTTGAAAGCAACTGGACTCTACAGCCGTATTGCTCTTCCCTAGGATATGCACCTCTCTATGCATAATTACATGTGATGATGGCCTCCTCTCTTGTAAAATTTCAATCCGGAGGTAAACTAGTCCCCCGTTCGCATCTCCGGGTGGGGACTACTCGAGAGGGGGTTAACATCCCAGAAGTGACAAAGAAGAAATCTGATGTTCTACGGGTCGGAGCATGGAATGTTAGAAATCTGATAGGCAGTGGAAGGTTAGAAAACTTAGAAAGGGAAATGGATAGGCATTTTAAAATAACTTTAGAAAAGCTCTTAGGTATCGTGTCATGGGTTTTAGTAATGCATTACTGTTCGTTGACCAACATTTACCGTTACACAACATTATTTTGGTGAGGTTACATGTTGTTGTTTGAGTCTTTAGTCGTTTGACTGGTTTGCTGCAGATCTCAATGCCCCTGTCCCGAGCTAATCGTTTCATCTCTATATAGCTACCACACCCTACAATTAAGACTATCTGTTTAACATATTCTAACCTTGGTCTCCCCCTACAAGCTCTTGTGTTCAATTCCTAGCTTTAATACAAAATTTTAAAAGTGGTATGAGGATTAAAACAAGTATACTCTGTCTCGGGTGGTCCAAAATAAGTAGAGAGGGTTTGATTCACACCTCAACCGTAAGGCACTGTGTTTTTTTTATTTTTTTTTTAATAATGATAGCCATTTGTTCAATTTCACATTTCACACATTGCAATTTGTCAATTTTCCATTTGCATTTTTTAAAATGACAGTTTGATGTTTTTTTCAATTTCATGATATGGAAACATGGATTTTCCTTTTTCATATTTACACATTTGTCAATTTCCCATTTATATATATTTTTTTTAATGTTCGTTTAAGGTTTTTAAATTTTGTTTATATGGAAACATGGATTTTCCATTTTGCTGTTTACACATTTTTTATTTATTTTGTGTCCGTTGAAAAACGATATTTTCCAAAACAAGATTTTTTATTTTTCATTACCGGTATATGTTTTTGTAAATGATCTTAATGTGAGTGCTTGACCATGGCAATAGTACAGTCTGTCTATGTGTGTTAGCGGAACCGTAGAGGCTTATTACTACTGCAAGTAAGAATGTTTTACAAAATAATGGCTATCTACCACTGTATTTGAAAAACAAAACTATTGAAAAAACAAAAATACTATTTACCATTCATAAATAAGTGTTAATTCTCCCTCTCCCCACCCTACCTCACCGTATTTTCTCTGGTCAAACAATCAATGCTACCCATACATACACAAGCTTTCTATATCTTTCTCTCTCTCTATATGTTTTCTCCGTTCCACAAGATAAAAATTATGGTTGCTGGATTGTATCCTGCACTGTTTATGCGACATACCATTGCCAGTTCATAAAACCGTTAGGTAGTTCTCTACACATAGCGATTTTACCACTGCTCTACCTACGCCTTTTGCTTGTTTGGCTTTCTTACAGGCTAGTATGCGATAAGCAGCATTAACTGTATATCAAACCCAGTCCGCCTTTGTATTTGTAATCTAAGTAATAATTTGAAAAGAGACAAGTGTAATCAGTTTTAAACATTTTAAACATTTAAACATTTTTTGTTTGTTTATGACATGTATATTAACCTAAAATCAAACCCTAGTCTACCTTAGTGAAAGGCTAACAGTTTAACCATTGCGTCACCATACCCTTCTTTCTTAGTTTGATTCGTTCTAGGCCTTAGAGCTAGAAATCGAGTTACGATCTCCAGTGCAAGAGGCACATGTGCTCACCACTATAGCACGTAATGGCTAGCTGGTAACATTAGACAACCGAAAATGATTGTATTTCTGTTAGCCAAGCATTTCTGTCATTTGCCTACTGTGTGAGCACTGCCAGCAAGACAGTTTAGTTTAGAACAAGCGAGTGTGTGTGTGTGTGTGTGTATAGATTATTAGCCTCAAGCATTTAAAGCTTGTTGTGTGTAGCGACCATCTTGCTCAGTAACCACTGAGTAAGTTTTAACAGTCCACTCATAAAAACAGCATAGGATAGTTGTGTGTGTGTGGTTCATGTACTTGGGAATATGCATTAGCACCATGCGCTAGCTTTACCTTACCCTCTAGAGGTAGAGCGTTATCCCTTCCTTTGGACATTGCCAATGACTGCATTCCCCCACAAGTTTTCCACTTAAGCCCTTGGCTTGTTCTTGATTAGGTTTGGTTTGCTTTAAGCTTGGTTTGGTTCAGTTGGGTTTGATTCGACTTGGTTCAGTTTAGTTTAATGTAGTCACCATTTTTTTTAAATTTTTAGCTACACTCTTTAACCAATTAATTAATGATAGTCTACTCTTAATTCTTGAATCGATAAATTGAATTTTGTGTACACCGTTTGTCAAGCCATGCCTACAACCTATACTCCCTATGTACTACAGTCAGATCTGAAAACAAGTTCCAATGGTCAAAGACGTGTCAGTCACCATACATGTAGCCTACAATAATTCTTTCTTTACCTAGCTAGGTTTCGTCACTCACAGTAAACATCTTACATTATGGGTTTGCAATATATTAAGAAAAGCAAAAGTCCATAATCTTGTTGTTTTGAGTCTTTTTTGGGGAAATTCATAAGCCATAAAAGGAATGACATCATGTCAAGTTCTGGGGGGGGACCTTGTATGTCAAAATCCCATTATCAGTTTATAAAATCTCAAGGCCATGCCCTAGCAGTTTTGGATTATTTCAATCAATGAGTCCACCATAGGAAAGATCAGAAAAATAAATACCCTTAAAACAAGTCGTCACATGACCCTCTCCGAACAATGCTTCGCAAAATATAAATTCATCCATTGAACATTGAACATGATCGGCGACATCATCCTCGCTTCCCCCTCCCACCATGATTGCCATATCGTTTGACCTTCAAGTGTCCTCAGCATCTCTGTGCTTTTTTCATTGCCCTGAAGTCAAGTCAATGCATTCCAATAAGCTCAAATAACATCCACATCCTGTCAGTCTGCCCCAGCAAGTTTGTTTTCTATACTCACTTCAAGCAACATATAACCAAGTTCTGTTTGTTCTATCTAAAGCCAACTTCATCTGATCAAGGAATTATCATTTGTCATGTCACTCATAATCGTTTACATGTTAAAGACCCCCTTCAGGGGGTTTAGGAATTAGGAATTCCATCATAGGAAAAATCGGAAAACGAATCCTCGACCCGCCGTCTCATCGAAATAGCGAATACTCTATTGGTATATCACCACCGTGGCCAGTAATAGCCTCGTTGAAACACGTTCCCAGTGGTATCGTCTCTTTCTATCTACAACCACTCTTCATGAACATTTTAGACAGATTTTTTAAAAAAGTTTTAAAAACTAAAATGTTTTCAACAAAAGTGTCGTTAGACCCTTGCACATTTTTTTTACATAAATACTATATTCGAAAGGGGGGGGGGGGTCACCCCGAGTCCTACGACCCCTCGTATACGTCTCTGGCGTTATTGGTTTGTGAGTTATAACAGAAAGTCTAAAATCACAGTTTTACACCAAAAAATTCTGTTTCCCTCATTCTCAAAAACTTTAACCTATTACCGAAATAAAGAGGGTTTCGAGACAAGCCATTTGACACGTCATAGGACCAAATCCGACCCTGCATTCGTGAGATATCGGAAAAAGTCTAAAATCATGGTTTTACCCCCAAAAAGCCTGTTTCCCTAATTCTCAAAACTTGAACCTATTAATAACATATATAGGGCTTCGAGACAAGCGATTTTACACGTCACACGTCCAAATCCGACCTTGCGTTCGAGAGATATCGGCAAACTTCGTAGGAAAGTAGGCGACTATCTGGCTCTCTCCTCACCACCAAAACCCCTCCTTATAAATCTTTTTTTTTTCAAAGAGCTCGCCCTCTTACAAAAATCCCAAGTGCGCATGCGTAAAAAACAAGAACAAAAATGTTGATTCATAGCGGCATCCAGTAAAACGCATGCGCTATATGAGCAACAACATTTAAGTTCATTTTAGCAGCGCACCTTATACATGTCGCATTTGAAAAGAGACTTTCACTAAAAAATTACAATTTCACACCCTAGTAGGGGTAGGTTTTATTTAGGGGTTGAAATGAGTGGTCCATTGGAAAGAGGGCGTCAACCCGAGTCCAACGACCTCATTTGTCAAAATCGGACCATGCGTTCGAGTGATATCGACTTTGCCCCTGAATGTATTGCGGGTTAGTATGTGACGTCAGAGGGAGAGGTGGTGGGGGGTAATAGAACTCCTATTACTCCACTACTCGTAACTAATACAAGAACACGTCTACGCAAGCATAGCGACTAATCGTCTGCTACTGAAGACTGTTGCGAAACGATAAATCTTTTCTGTGATTGTTAGAATAACGAGAAGTCGACAATGTCGTCTGTCAGATTTTGAATGCAGACCGCATTGACTGATTGTTGTTGTAAAGAAATATCTTAACATGTTGATCTTGGTGTATGCACTACGCATTTTAAAAATATTATATGTATACACGATTTCAATTGTCCCCACTACCGCCTCTACGGGCAGTGTCCTAGAGCTGGGAACATCGAATCGGAAGGGATACAACTGGTGAGGTGGGATTGGCACCTCGCCCAGGCGGCCTCGCCTGCAAAGCGAACAGGGGCCTCATGAGGGAAGGAAAGGGATGGTTAGGATGGATAGACAAGGAAGAGGGAAGGAGGCGGCCTTGGCCTTGAAGAAGGTACCATCCCGGCATTTGGCCGAAGACGAAGTGGGAAACCACGGAAAACCAACTCGAGGATGGCTGAGGGGGAATCGAACCCCCTCTACTCATTTGGACCACCCGAGGCTGAGTAGACCCCGTTCCAGTCCTCGTACCACTTTTCAAATTTCGTGGCAGAGCCGGGAATCGAACCCAGGACCTCCGGGGCGGCAGCTAACCATGCTGACCGCTACGCTACGGAGGCGACTTTAAATTACATATAATAAAATAAATAAATCTTGATATTGAAAGAAAAATTAACTTAATTAAATGCATTAGTTTGTTTTATATCATATAAATTATATCTGTAAATTATCAATTTATTTAGTAACCAAGGAATTTTAAAATAATTATTTCACTAAAACTGGGGGGGGGGGGCAGGCCCCCCCGGCCCAGGGCTAGAACCGCCTCTGTCAGCAACTCAACCAAAAAAAAATAGTAAGTAGCATGTGTGTTAATTGAACAATAATTATAGGACTTCTGTTTTTACATATTAGTGTTGTTAAATGTTAAGATAGCGCAAAACCCACAATGTATGGCTCCACAACAGCAATTGTTAGAATTAGGATAGGGATTCAATTTTGTGGAAACCTAACCTGATAAGCAGTCTAGGTTATGTTGATGACTTGGTTGTAATGACAGACTCCGTCGAAAGCTTACAATCCAACACGTTAGAACTTGAACAGAAATGTAGATAATATGGTATGAAAATCAGCATTTCAAGAACAAAAGTTATGTCGGTAGGGAAGAAACACAAGAAAAGAGAATGCCAGGTAGAAGGAACTAAATTGGAGCAGGTGGAGTATTTGAAGAACTTAGGCTGTGTATTCACTCAGGATGGTAGTATTGGGAAAGTGTAATATATGTACTCTTTGTATATGCATATGTATAAGTTGGCACTTGTGTGTGAATAAATGCTATTGGTCCGTGACGCAATCCCCCCTTCCCCTTGCCCTGGCTGTACAGGTGTTCAGCCAACTTTTCGAGAAGCCACTTGACTGTGTGTCTTGACTGTGGACTTCACTTCCTTAACGAGTCTCGCCAGGTCTAGCGTGCGGGCTGTAGTATACAGAATATATGGTCTATTTATTTATTCCCCTTGTGGAAAAGACGTCTCGGACGTCACAGAAAGAAACTGAATCAAGGTGCAGAAAAGCCAATGTAGTGAGTTCTCACTTGTATTCTGCAAGAAAGAAGTTAGTGTAGCGATGGATCGTTCTCTACATCGCTCAGTATTTAGACCGACCTTGCTGTATGGAAGTGATAGCTGGTTAGATTCAGGATATCTGATGCATAAGCTAGAGGCAACTGATATGCGGGTAGCACGAATGATTGCTGGAACAATTATGTGGGAGCAATGGCAGGACGGTACTTATAATGGAGAGATCAAGGCTAAATTAAGCTGTTCGTATGAGTCGACTAAGATGGAGGGGAAGGGTCATGTAAAGAGAAAGGGGGGAGGAGAGATTAATGAGTTCAGCTGCAGAGGGTGAGAGAAGCAGAGGTAGACCTAGGAAGCAATGGTTAGATTCAGTGTCAAACGATTTCTAAGTGAGAGGTGTAGAAGAAGAGGTGGCCGCATTGCTAACTACTAATAGGGGATCATGGAGGCACTTTGTAAACAGAGGCTTTCAGACTAGACTGGACGATGAAAAGCATAACTGTCTCAAATGAAAATGTATGTATATGCATTATCAGACTTATAAAACAAATATGATGCGCCGTTGCGGATAAACCTGCGGATATCCGCAAAATTTTTCACCATGCGGATATAGTTTGCATGGGTGTGCGGATAATGTTCAGAGTAAATTTGCGGATAGTTTTTAGAAATACTGCACATATTGTTGAGTTGGCAGCAAGCACAAGGGTTTGTAGTGCAGTATCTTTCACATATTCTTTGATAGCAGTGAAGATCAGTGTCATAAAACAATGACGTGTGTATCGTATGAATTGTGAACCTTTCCACGACGAATAATAAAATATGTATTCTGGAGGAGTCGATGTGATTTATTAGAAGTGAACCTAACATTATATGGCGACCGTGACAGGACTCATTCATAGTAAAAGGCTCCCGTGAAGAAAGAAGATTGAAAGACTTACGAAAGAGAGAACCGTAAAGCGGCGGTTATTTACGCGCACATTCAAACAACTAATGGCGTCGTTAGAAGACGAAACTGAAACGGAAAAAGTCCAAGTGCAACTTGAAATCCTTCAAGAAAAGTATGTTGATATCTCTAATTTAGATGGATTAATATTTCAACAGATGATAGATGACGAGTGTGATGATGACGAAATAGAAACGGAAGGTGAATCAGCTGATGATTACAAACACAAATTCCTTAGCTGCAAAGCAAAAGCAACACGTTTTATGAATCCCGCTGTTTCCATTACACCTCCACAAAGTGTAGTGAATGACAATGTTTGTGATAAAGAGAAATATAGACTTCCAAGAATAGAATTTAAGAAGTTTTCTGGTGAAATAATTAATTGGTTATAATTTTGGAGCCAGTTCCGTAAAATTCACGAGGATAAGGAAATTGGGAAGGAAGATAAATTTCAATTTTTAATTCAGGTTCCAGAGCATATGAATTAGTTACGAGTTTTCCACCAACTGCCGAGAATTATGACTTAGCTACAGAGAGTCTTCAAGCTCGATTTGGTAGAGAGGACTTGCAGAGGAAGTTTATGTTCGTGAATCGCCCAAACTAATATTGACGAATGCAGTCAATTCCAAAGAATGGCCAACACTGAATAGCTTGTATGATAAATTAGAGTCGCATCGCAGATCACTGGAAAGTTTAGGAGCTACTACAGAAAATGTACTGCAATGCTGTATCCCCTAATTGAATCATCTTGGCCAGAAGACCTATTGAGAGCATGGCAGAGGAATACTTCCTTCAGGTGTGATTCCGTATCCAAAGATCGTTTGCAGCAGCTCATGGCTTTTCTTCAAAATGAAGTAGCAAGTGAAGAAAGAATTTCATTGGCTATGAAAGGGTTTAGTATTAGCCCATCCCAAGGATCTGAGATTAAGGGAGACAAGAAACCAAGGGACGTCATTGATCCAAATATACCTACTGCTTTGTTTGCTAACGTTTCTAAGAGACAGGAGTGTGTTTTTTGTCTTTAAAAACCTCATTCGAGTCCAGAGTGCATTAAAGCTCAAAAAATGACTGTAGGGGAGAAAAAGGAAAATCTTGACTGATAAACACTGTTGGTTCAATTGTTTAAAGAAGGGCCATGCAAGTAGAGCTTGTAAATCGATTGTCAAATGCATTGTTCGTGGTGGAAAACAAGTGGTATTAATTAATGTGTTATAAGCTCCGTGACAAAGAAAATGAAAGTGCGAGGGAGACAGGGATTTGGTTCACCAGGATAGCAACAATGTAGAACAGGCATTAGCTAATGTGTCTTGTTCTCCTGAGGTGTATTTGCAAACCCAGGCAGTTGTCGTTAAAGGAAAGGATAAACAAAAAACTGTACGAGCTGTCATCGATACTGGGTCTACCATATCCTACAATGCGCGTGACCTAGCTGAAGAAATGGGGTATCCGTCAATCAGGAAGGAAACTTTAATACAATCCTTGTTTGGTGGAGTACGTTCTCAAGAAGACTGTTACAGAATAAGTTTAACGCGATTGGAGGGAAAGGAGCTGAAAGTTTTAAGCCAAGAGATCATTTGTTAAGATGTCTCAAATAATAGGAATGGTTCTTGGAGTGAGGAGATAAGGGACCAAAATATGTTTAACTGATGTACGAGAGTGAGAGCCTGTGCAGATTCTCATTGGGGCCGATAAGGCGGGCGAACTGCTCACTGGGAGGAAACATCAACTAAAATGTGGCCTAGTTTTGGTGGAAACTTCCCTAGGGTGGACACTAATGGGAACAAAAATCACAGGTAACAAGCAGTGCTTCCACCCACTCACTCATCCAAAAATAGTGCAATAGCGAGTGGGTTTTTTTTTCAAAAAGCGAAAAAAAAAAGGTGAGTGTTTGTATGAAAAAAGTTAGTAAATTCACAGCATTATTCGCATTTATGGCCGTATATCTGGTCCATAATTTTAACTTTTGTTGATATCTGTAGGCGCAATTAAGGGGGGGGGGGGGCTCGGGTGGCTAGGTTCCCCAAAAATGTGACAAAACTGTATTGAAATAGACAAAATGTTGAAGAATGTGTATCTGAAAAACAAATTAGCTCCCCAATAATGTCAACCAAATTGTGCCTTTGTTAATATCTCTGAGTACTGTTTGTGATTTTGCATGTAGTTGGAGAGGACACTTGGAAATAATGGATAGGAAAATCAATGCAACATTCAAGACATTTAAATCATAAAACAACAAGAAGTTCCGTGACGAACTAAAGAGCCTACTTTTCTTAAAATGTAAGATTCATGCCAATAATTAATCTATATGGATCTATCTAGAATAATGACGAAATTAAGTTGGTAATATCGAAATTTCTATATGTTCGAAATACTGTATACCTGGCATAATGTAGCCTAATAGAGAACTACAGTTGGCAGCCCTGGTGACTGAATATATTCTTAGTTCCATCTCTTAAGGTACAGAATACAAAATTTGGTTGAAGTCCAATGGATAGCATGGACGTTACATGCAGTTAAACATTGGATTTAACAGTGCGCGTAAAATCATGTTGGCAACAATGACATACATGTATTGGTCAGAAATAATCTGAAATAATATGATCTATTGTTGTGTCAATTTTGAATGAAATCCATTAGTTAGTATACAAGTTACATGCATTTTAAAATTGGACCTATCAGCAGGCTTAGAATCATGTTGGCAGCACTGACGTATATTAGTTACTCCAAATTAATCTAGAATACCAGGTACTATACGCGTGCAAAGTTTAGAGCTATTGGCTTGCATACTTTCTGATATATTGATATTAGGGTAACAAAAATAGAGACAGTATTTATTAACAGTTGGCAGCCCTGGTTACGATTAAGAATCGGCATAGTCATATTTGTTATGGTACACATAGCATACACGAAATTTGGTTGAAATCCAAATGATAGTATAGAAGTTACATGTATTTAAAGTTGGACATCTCAGCAGGCTTAGAATCATGTTGGTAGCACTGACGTATATACGTTACTCCAAATTAATATAGAATGTCAGGTACTATACGTGTGCGTAGTTTAAAGCTGTCGGCTTGCATACTTTCTGATATATGGGTATTTGGATTTTAAAAAATTGAGAGCATTTTTTAACAGTTGGCAGCCTTGGTGGCTCTTAAGAGTGCGCTCAGTCATATCTGTTTATGTACACATGGTGTATTCTTACGAATACACGGAAGAATACACGGTAAGATAGAGTAAGCTTTTGCTTCTCTTTGCTATAGTTCATTTCTTCCTTTTTCTCAAACACCAACAGTGATCTTCTGATTTCTCCTTGTTGGTTATGTCTCTCATGTTACCTGTGAGTCTGTTCTATAGTGCGTCTCTACCTTAAAAGACAGTAAGGAATTAAATGTAGTATTTGCCTCTCACTCGCACTCCTATGTCCTGCAATTAGCTTCGTCCTCTTCTACCCCGACGATGTTGCCATTTCCCAATAATTGAAAGTGACAAATCTAAGAAAATGTTTGCGTGGTATTATAGAGAATTTCCCGCTCTTTATGATGGTGTAAAAATAAAAGCCATAAATAATTAACACATGGCCCAATTTTCACAATTACGATATTTTAGCGCGAATCTATATTTTTGCATTTATAAAACTTATCACGCCATAGATAAATGAACTAATGATCGCAACAGATCAAGAATTTATTTTTAGATTGCCTGATGTTGGTAGAAGATACCCTACTTCTCAGGGCAGTAATTATTTTCATAAGAAAGTTATGATTTTTTTTCTTAAATGTTACTTGAAAAATCTGGGATGGTGTCACATAAAAATTAGCTAGCGAGAAAGTTTTTTTGCTGTTGACTTTACGTTGGTGACTAAGCGAGAAGAAATGTTCATTAATGTCTGAAATAGTTTCTAAAACAAACCAGAGCTCAATATCAGGTAGCATTCATATGTTATAGCACTTCGCTTAGTCCTCCCGCTCAGCGCTGACGCACCGGAACTTTGTTTACTAATGTGGCCCGCAGGCTATATCCCCCGACTACGTTTGAAGGAGGGTAGGTGATGATGTGAAGTAAAACTATGAAATGAAGTGGATTTTGTTTTCTTTATAAATTGTCCGACTCGTTGCGTTCTTGGCTGTCACCGTGGAGGCCCGGGTTTGAATCCCGACTCTGCCAAGAAATGTAATTCTGGTCTGAGAGCTGGAACGGGGTGTACTCAACTCCATGAGACAAAACTGAGAAGAGGCGGGTTCGATTCCTACCTCAGCCATCCTCGAAGTGGTTTCCGTAGTTGGCTTTGTTCGACCCGGGAATTAACAAGGGTTCGTTAATGGTGCAGAGTTAACGTTTCTGTGCCAAAAAGAACACGGTAGACACACACACGACAAAATGACAGGTGAAATATATGAAAAGTGGTTCGCCGAGCAATATTGCTGCTCAATGTTCCCGAAGGATCTAGCCTAGTAGTAGACAATGTAGGCTATTACAGCAGAGAAATATGTTCTTGCTTGTCACCTTACCACACCACCATACCACAGTGAACTTAATCCCATCGAAATGGTATGGGCGCAAGTGAAGAACTATATAAAATTGAACAACGTCTCATTCAAGAAACAAGAAATGAATAATTTAATTTCGGCTGCATACCCCCACAAAATTGGGTAAATTACGTGAACCACAATATATTAATAATAATAATATGTCATATTATAATTTATTATAACCTATGATATTCGAGAAAAAGGCCTTATCATATTCATGAATAATTGAAAATTATAAATTATTATAATGTGTGCATTAAAATCGCGCTCTGAGCTTCGGTGTATCATAATCTAAATATTGTACCGTCTTTCGCTTCAAGGCATGAGGTACAATTATATACAACAAACAAATATTTTGGAAATTTCCCGAGTTTTGCGTAAAAGCACGCCTGTATACGAGTAATGTTACATCATGTGCCCGGCCTTGCAGAACTTTGTATATGCAGCAGATCTGGCATCAGCGCGCGCCATTTAATGCGTACTGTCTTTTAAGGTAGAGACGCACTATAGAGATATATCTTCCATGACCCACCTAGCGTCATCTAGCAGCGAATCTCTGAAGTTCGTCAATTCTTCCCTGTACAAGAGGACTTCCTTATCAATCTAGCCACCAGATCTCGTCGCTATCGCCAGCTATCATCTCCGTGATCAAGAGAACTTCGTCTACTTTTTCACCCACAAGGCTGCGCTAGTGACGCCTACTATCAACTCTTTGAAGACCATTTCATCAAGAGAAAATTTATTTCTGTTATGTTGGCTATTCTTGTAAGTATTCCTTTTGTTTCCTACCCCCACTTTTTTCCCTTCCCTGGTCCCTCCGAGCTCCGTTGTGCGTGTCTCACTTGTACGTTGGAAGTCGACCCAGTCATAGCTCCTCTAAAGCTCGCCTCCTCAACTCTAGAGCATAAATTTCGACGCCATGTCCGAATTTTAGTATCAACCGTCAACTGGAACATCGCCTTCTACATGAAGCAAAGATAAGTACCGACTTCAGGTTTTAACCTCATTCTCATCGCTTTTTAATGGCTCAATGCTTTTTATTTGGATTTTATAGACAGTGAAAGTTGCTATGTGAAAATAACTGCTTTCAAGAGATCTTCTTGGTCTAACTTAAACTATCAACTATCAAATCTAACTTTCAACATGAAAGATTTTCTGAGATGCTATCTCACATCGAGGGATATTTCCAAAATACCCACTGTCTATATAATCTAGCTTTCCGCCGAGGGATTCTCTACCCAATTTAAACAAGTCATCATTGCTCTGGAACCTTCCAGAACTTGCACTCTAACTACCAGTTATACTGTCGTGTACTTTCCACTTACATATGGGAATACTTTTTCAAACTAAGGAATCTTCCTTATGAACTGATAATCAATAACTAATTGTATCTTCCTCCGCTGGGATTTTTTTCTGTGCACTCAACTATAACCTACAAGTTTCTCAAGCAATAGACTCTCGCATATCTAGTGTAACTAGTTATTTTCCACCATGGCAATAACATTCTTTGCCATCAACTTTTTGTGCTACTACAGTGAACTTTTCAACTATATCAACAGACTATAGTGAAAAACAGTGTTTGTTCAACATTTCATCCGCGTCGCGCTCGTCCGTGTACAATAAATACGGCCATGAACACTTTTCCTCAATCCTATTTGATCTTTCCCAAACCCCTTACTAACAAACCAAAATAATAAAATTGTTACTTTAGGTCTTTTTTCAATGAGGTGTCACTCTCCATTAGTGCCCTCCCTTCTTTGCTCTATGTACAACGAATTAATTTCTGTAAAACTTCGTGTCTAGGACACTCCTCAAATTGTATTGTTTCTCCCTTCTAATGAGGGAATCCAATTCTTACAACTCATAAATGAGTTATCTCTAGGTTTCAAGAAAGGTAAACTTGCCCCATTTTCTCGTGATCCCTACTTAAACATAGGAATTCTAGAATCTTCCTTTCGATTGTTCTCTTCAGGTTTCACAATAAGTGACCTGCCCTATTTGCATAATCTTCTATGTATAATAATTAAAAGTAATTCAGTATCAATATAAGAAGTTATAGAAACTTCTATTTTATTCTTCCTGCTTTTTGTTGTTGTTACTTTCGAAGTTGATATTATTTCTAAGATACGTATCTAGATATCCTTAAAGTACACACCTTTTACTTGATTTATTGTCTAATTTTAATTACGTCAGTTATCTTTAAGTTTTTCATTTATTTATCTTCGCCATTTCAAAATCTTGCGAAGATTTTAAAGCATATAAAAGGTTTGAAACCAAAAGAATTATTAATTGCCTGGCGCAAGCTTTAGATGTTTTCGGAGGTCTGCGACCGCAATTGTTTATAGAAAGCAAAATTATATATTTGTTAAAAAACTACTCCCTTTTGCATTGTTAAATAAATTAAATATTTGTTTTCCGCTTCCTCATTTCTCTAACATAACGGTTAGGCAAGATCCTGTCTTCCTTGACTCTTCCTATTCAATAAAAATAAATCTATTGATAGGGTTTTCACCACTTGTTGCATTTGAGCAAGAACTCATAGTTGGTAACTTAGTAAAGTTTCTCTTAGCTTTAATAGCTAATTCTAACAGGCCAGTAAGGCAAGCATAGCTCGCTACGCCAGCTTCCTGTTTGTGGAGATTCTCTCTAACACTTATGGTTGGTTTTTCAAAATATAAGTGTTTCTCATTGTCTAAACTTTTAGTCGGCGCCTCGCTGGGTAAAATCTTAGCCATTTCCAAATGCAACTATTGGTATACTTACCAAAATTATTCCCAAAGGTATAATTGCTTTATCCCTATCCTTAGAAGAATTTGGTCGCTCTTTAGGAATTCAACAATTTCAAAAACTAAAATATCAAAGCCGATTCAAATTATTTGCATTCTTCAAATTACCTGTTTAGAAACAAACTCCTTTGAACAGATACACAATAAATCCGTTACTCTTTGTCTTGCCAGACCATCACCCTTCCCCATAGTAGGCATATGTATGCTTCAGAGGGAATACACTAAAGCTGCTTTCTCGAGAACAGCCCAAGTTCCAGCTGCGTTTCCCGTTAGCTTCGCCCAGGTCCCTACCCACTTTAGGTATCGGAGAGCGGATTTGCAGTGGCAGCTGCCTTTGAGTATATTTAAAGCTCAACTTATAACTTCTGTAGGACTCTCGTCCTATTTCTCCATCCTTTTTCTCCAGTCCGAAACCCACTTCCTTTTCTTTATCATCTTCCCTTGGGGGTTAGGTTATTCCCAAGCTAATAATCTACCCAACACATAGCACATACGAAATTTGGTTGAAATCCAATTGATAGTGTAGACGTTATATGCATTTAAAATTTGGACCTATCAGCAGCCTTATAATCATTTTGGCAACACTGCCATGTATGGCCTCCTGGAAATTAAACTGCAATATTATTATCTATACGTGTGCCAATTTTGAAATAGCTCCCATTCATACCTTCCAAGATATCCAACATGGAGCTCAAATTTCAATTGCGATTTTTCAGCAGTTGGTAGCACTGACATCATTTTCAAATATGGCCGTGAGATATTCAAGTATAGATCTTTACGCCTACCAAATTTTGTTTCGATTGCTGCAGCCGTTTAGGAGTTGATAGGGGGGGGGGACACACACACAGCCAGACAGACAGACAGAAGGACAGACAGACACACATTTGCCCGATCTCGTAAGTCTACTTTTTCCTCATTTTTGCAAAATGTGAAAAGTAGGCTAAAAATATTGTTACGAGAGCGGGGTTGCTTCATTCCCTCTCGCGTGACTCACAGCCGCCTGAGGCTACATCTGGTCTCTGTCGGCCGGCTACTTGCACAGCGGGAACAAAGACATGGTCTGGAACGTTCCCGGCGTACCTGGTGATGGAACTCTCGGGAGACGCCGTGAACTCACCTACTCTGGAAAAGTCCATTGAGTCACCACCCTCCCTATATAAAGCGGCCTCACCAGCGAAGGAGGGACTGTGTTTTTGATCTAGTGCGTGTTTTTACCTGTGCGACAGTAGTGTGGCGACGTGACGTGCGAAGTTACGAAACCCGAGTGAGGCTGATTCTCCAGACAGCGAGGCAGTGTGAATCATACGGAGGGACTGAGTTTTGAGGAGTGTGTACTTACCTAGTGCGACAGAGATATTTTGGTGAATTGCGAAACGCAGTGGGCTGTTCCCTAGCCAGCGGACAGCGAAGCAGTGTGTAGTGGTGAGTGACTGGCTATCGTAAAGAACAGTAGTTTGTGTCCAAGGCAGAGTTGCAGGTATTAATAGCGGGGACAGTAGTGTGAAAGTAGGCTAAGTGTGGAAGCTATGGTGACTAGTAGTGTCTTATGAAGTGAGATTCAGTGCTTATTGTGTGCTGTATTTTCCTGGCCTGCAATAAAGCTAGTATTTCGTTAAATGAACAATTGTGTTGTGCTTTCACCCACCGTAATCCAGTTAACGAACTTGTCACTAGGGGCAACACGTAACAACTGGTGTCAGAAATGGGATTACGAACCCAAGCACAACACCTGAAGGTCCTGGTTTCAAAACCCGTGCAGGTCATTTTACCTCAGTTCACTAGTTCTCCAGTAAGTGCAGCCATTCACCAGACATACGACTAAAATGGAAGCACAATTACAAGCACTGCTAGAAAAGTTAAGTGGCATGGAAAAGAAGATGGAAGACGGCCAGACGAATCTAGCCGAGGACTTCACTGCCAAACTAGAAGACGGCCAGAAGAAGATGGAAGACTGTCAAAATAAGCTAGCGGAGGGCCTGAAGAAGATAGAGGACGGCCAGAAGAAGATGGAAGACGGTCAAAATAAGCTAGCGGAGGACCTGAAGAAGATGGAAGACGGTCAGAATAAGTTAGCACAGGACCTGAAGAAATTAGAACTGGGTCTGCGTGAGGAAGTCACGGCAGTGGAAAAGAAGTTCGACGCTCTACAAAAGGAATTTGATGATCTGCGCCGACGCCCGCCGACGGGGGTGGATGAGAGAATCAAAGATCTACAAGGGGAAGTTGCCGAGCTGAGGCAACGCCCGCCCACAGTTACACCGAGAATATCATGAACGGGACAGAGCAGAGTGACGCCCCCAACCTTCGACGGAAAGGTCCCGTGGAGCACCTACTTACGTCAGTTCGAGGCAGCCTGTTCCATAAACAACTGGAACAACACAGAAAAGGCAACAGCTCTCATTCTAGCGCTGAGAGGGGACGCCCTTAACGTCCTTCAGGCAATCCCGACTGGATCCCAGAACCACGCTTCACTAATCGCCCATATGGAGTCCCGATATGGAGATAGACATCTTCAGCAGGCCTACCAGATGCAGCTCCGGACCCGGGTACAAAAGAAGGAAGGAAGGAAGGAAGATTGTAGTTTTACGTGACCGTGAATCTTGTGATTATGAGCCACGGGACCTCCTTTTTACGTGGAATCCGAACCACAGGACATGGCATTTCACTTCGAAAATCTCACATGCATTGACCGGGAATCGGGTACAAAAGAACGCGGAAACCATGCAGGAGTTCGAAACGGACATCGCACGCCTCGTAAGGCTCTCATATCCAACAGGGCCGGCCGACTTGCGGGAACAGATTGCGACGCAGACCTTCACCGACGGGCTACGAGACTCGGACACTCAACAGGCACTGCGACTTGCGCGCAATAAGACCTTAGCACATGAGCTGAGCCACGCACTTGAGTTCGAGACGGCAAAAACAGGCATCTAGAATGCACGCGCGGGTGCGGAAGAGGACGTCGACGAACCAGCAAAAACCAACGAGACCAAGCCCCTGGCCAATGAATTGATGGAGGCGCTAAGCCGTTTCTTCGATAGTCGCGGCACCACCAGCAACGACACAGCCGGAAGACAACCGGAGAGGCGGCCCGGAAGAGGACTACCGACCTGCTGGACCTGCGGTAAGAAAGTCCACCTGAGCAAGGACTGCGGTGATCACCGCCGCCGAGGGTATCCGACGGGAAATCAGTCGCCTGAAAACCGCGCGGCCCAGGGAAACGATTATTAGCCAGCCTTGGGGGGCAAAGGTTGGCTTGTGACAGTCGTCAAGCCCCAGCAGTCAAAGTTCGTGTGACGAAGTTACGGAGGGATAATAGCAACCTGATGGTCGACGGCGTCGTCAACGGAGAGAGCTGGCCTATGCTGATCGACACGGGAGCAACGAGGACCATCGTCAATCCCACCGTGATCCCAAAGTGGAGAGTACAACCCACACAAAGGAACCTCCAACTAATAACCGCGACTGGAGAGACGGCACCGGTATATGGCGAAGCATCACTGGAGTTCGTCATTGGTCGACGGGCGGTGAAGCATCCAGTGCTTGTGGCTGATGTAGCAAACGAAGTGATCATCGGACTGGACTTTCTGGACCAGAACATCATCATCATGGACTTGAGTACCAACACTCTGCACTTCGGAGGTGAGGAACTTGCTTTGCAACCAGCACACTAGGCCATCACCGCACGACGAGTAAGGCTGAGAGAGGACGTCATCGTTCCCGCCAGGACGGAGGTCAGCGCTGCTGTAATTGTCGACGGAACTGCTGAGGGAGTGGCGGCTGTCATCGAGCCAAAATATGAGGACATCCAGACAATAGGATAGCTAATTGCCAAGACCCTCATCAACACGACGTATCGGCCGTACGTCCGCCTGTCCAACCTGAACGACTACGACATTACGGTTCACCGGGACACCAACCTAGGAGTCTGCGAGCCCATTACCTGGATTGCCCGCATCGCAGACACGACGGACGGACACCTGCAGACGGACAACCGAAGAAGACGCGCCCTGCCAGAAGATCTACAAAAGCTATACCAAGGATCCCAGGCCCATCTAGAGGAACAATCACGCCAACTTCGGGACCTGCTACGCGAATTCCAGGATGTCTTCTCCGTGGGGAGCAAAGACTTCGGCAGAACAAGCTTGGTCCAGCACAGAATCGACGTTGGGGGCAGCGCACCGATTAGGGCCCCATTCCGACGTGTCCCGCTCGCCAAGCAAGCTAAAGTCGACCGGATGGTGGAAGAAATGAAGGAGCAGGGGGTGATCAAGCCATGACATAGTCCTTGGAGCTCTCTGGTCGTGCTAGTGAAGAAGAAGGACGGCTCCACCAGGTTCAGCGTGGACTACAGGCGGGTGAACTACGTCACGAAGGACGACAGCTACCCTCTACCCCGGATCGACGACACGCTGGACACCATATCAGGATCAAGATAGTTCTGCACCTCAGATTTGAAGAGTGGCTACTGGCAGGTGGAGGTCCACCCTAAGGACCGCGAGAAAACTGCGTTCTCTGTGGGCAGCGGACTCAGGCAGTTCACCGTCATGCCGTTCGGGTTGTACAACGCCCCTTCGACCTTCGAAAGGCTAATGGAGTCCATTCTGAGGGGACTACACTTGAAGACCTGCATGGTCTACCTAGACGACGTCATCGTTCTGGGGAGAAGCTTCGAGGAGCACTACAGCAACCTGAAGGAGATCTTGACTAAGCTACGGGCTGCCCAGCTGAAGTTGAGCCCCAAGAAGTGTCAGCTCTTCCAGAAGCAGGTCTAGTACCTTGGGCATATCGTCTCCGAGGAAGGGGTGCGCACCAATCCCAGAGAAGACCGCAGCTGTGAGGGAGTGGCCAGTTACGAAGGACAAGTCCCAACTACGAAGCTTTCTGGGACTCTGCACCTATTACCGTCGCTTCGTGAGAGGATTTGCCGACATCGACAAACCACTGCATCGAATGACCGAGAAGGACCAACTCTTCACGTGGACATCAGAATGCCACAGTGCCTTCGAACAACTCAAGCAGGCTCTGTGCACCGCACCTATTCTGGCCTACCCCAGACCTGGAACAAGGTTCATCGTCGATACCGATGCCAGCGACTTTGGCATAGGGGAATCCTGTCGCAAGTAGTGGACGGCGAGGAGAGAGTGGTGCCATATTTCAGCAAGGCCTTGTCCAAGCCAGAGAGGAACTACTGCGTCACCAGGAAGAAACTGCTCGCCATCGTGAAGACCATCGAACACTTCCACAAGTACCTGTACGGGCAAGAATTTCTCATCAGGACCGACCATGCATCCCTGCGGTGACTCCTGAACTTCAAGCAGCCCGAGGGTCAACTCGCGCGGTGGTTAGAGAGGCTTCAACAGTTCAACTTTGAGATCCAGCACAGGAAAGGCCAACTGCATTCTAACGCCGACGCCCTGTCACGAAGGCCGTGCCCCGAAGACTGCACCTTCTGTGCCAGAAGGGAGGAGAACACCGGGATACAGTGCCTAAGGACTACCGTGAAACTTCAAGGGAGCTGGAGCCGCGAATCTTTCACGCGGGCACAGGCGGAAGATGACCTGGGACTGATAGCCGAATGGAAGAGGGCATGTGTTCCCAGACCCGGGTGGAACATTGTGAGCGACTGCAGTCCAAAGTTCAAGTCCTACTGGGCGCAGTGGGACTCGCTGATTGTAAGGGATGGCCTCATCTGCCGTATCTGGGAGAGCACCGACGGGAAGACATCTCGGGACCAAGTCGTCGTTCCAAAGGCTATGACGGAGGAAGTCCTGAAGGAAGTCCATGGATGATCACCTGGTGGACACTTAGGGATAAAGAAGACCCTGCATAAGCTGAGAGAGCGGTTCTATTGGATTGGATGCCGAGCAGACGTGGAGAACCACTGCGCGAGGTGCCACGATTGCGCAGTCAGCAAGGGCCCAGGACGAAGACGACGGGGCCCACTGAAGACCTACAACGTGGGCGGCCCCAGGGCGAGAGTGGCCATCGATGTTGCTGGGCCATTCCCGTTGAGCGAGGCAGGGAACCGTTACATATTGGTCGTCAGCGACTACTTCACCAAATGGCCAGAGGCGTATGCACTCCCTTACCAAGAAGCCGCGACGATCGCAGAGACCCTGATGAAGGAATTCGTCATCCGGTACAGAGTACCCTTAGAGCTGCACTCCGACCAAGGGAGGAACTTCGAGTCGCAGGTGTTCCAGAACCTATGCCAGCTGCTGGGAATCCGGAAGAGAAGGACGACGCCGCTACACCCCCAGTCCGACGGAATGGTGGAGCGATTCAATCGCACCATCGAGAACCATCTCCGGATAGTCGTCAGCGAACACCAGAGGGATTGGGACAGACACCTTCCACTATTTCTCCTGGCCTAACGCGCCGCCGTGCATGAGGCCACCGGGTGCACACCAGCCCGGGCCATGTTTCGGAGAGAACTCCGTCTACCTGTCGACCTTGCCTTCGGCCGACCTGGGGACGATCCGGTCCCGGTAAGCCAGTATTGTCAAGAACTGGTCGACCGACTGGAAGACGTGCACGCGTTCGCGAGACTGCGGATCGAGACCGACCGAATGAAGACCCGATACGACCAGCAGACGGATGCCGGAGGATTCCACGAGGACGACCTGGTCGGGCTCTTCAACCCATAACGGAGAAAAGGCTTGTCACCCAAACTGCAGAAGTCCTGGGAGGGCTCGTACCGAGTCGTGAAACGGATCAACGATGTCGTCTACAGGATCCAGCGGAGCCCGAGGGCGAAGATGAAGATCGTGCATCGAGATCGCCTGGCAGCCTACGGAGGGACACAGACGGACCAATGACTGATCGGGACGATCAGCCTTCTTAGGAAGGGGGTGGTGTTACGAGAACGGGGTTGCTTCATTCCCTCTCGCGTGACTCACAGCCGCCTGAGGATACCTCTGGTCTCTGTCGGTCGGCTACTTGCGCAGCGGGAACAAAGACATGGTCTCGAATGTTCCCGGCGTACCTGGTGATGGAACTCTCGGGAGGAGCCGTGAACTCTCCTACTCTGGAAACGTCCATTGAGTCACCACCCTCCCTATATAAAGCGGACTCACCAGCGAGGGAGGGACTGTGTTTTTGAGCTAGTGCGTGTTTTTACCTGTGCGACAGTAGTGTGGCGACGTGGCGTGCGAAGTTACGAAACCCAAGTGAGGCTGATTCTCCAGACAGCGGGGCAGTGTGATTCATACGAAGGGACTGAGGAGTGTGTACTTACCTAGTGCGACAGAGATATTGTGGTGAATTGCGAAACGAAGTGGGCTGTTCCCTAGCCAGCTGACAGCGAAGCAGTGTGTAGTGGTAACTGGCTATCGTAAATAACTGTAGTTTGTGTACAAGGCAGAGTTGCACGTATTAATAGCGAGGACTGTAGTGTGAAAGTAGGCCAAGTATGGAAGCTATGGTGACTAGTAGTGTCTTATGAAGTGAGATTCAGTGCTTATTGTGTGCTGTATTTTCCTGGCCTGCAATAAAGCTAATATTTCGTTAAAGGAGCAATTGTGTTGTGCTTTCACCCACCGTAATCCAGTTAACGAACTTTCCACTAGGGGCAACACGTGACAATATAAATTTGGAAAACAAAACGATGTTTATGTTGTAATGGACTCTTTACTATAAGGCATCCAACGTTTAGAATGAAGCATTGGTCTTATGGCGCGTTACGACAGGGTTGCCACTCCATGAGAGGAGGCAGTACAAAGCGCTTCGCGTACACTTCCCGCACATTCAGCGATTGTGCAGTGACGAAGACTTGAATTAAGTACTGTATAATAATACTAATAGTAGGCTAGCATAACACATACAACGAAATTAAATTGCATTAACTGTAACGTATTGTACCCGATACCTAGTTGAGGATATCGGCTACGCCAGCAGACATTAAGCCGTAGTTGAGGTTTTGGGAAGAGTTAAGGAAAGATAGCGCTCAGATCGAGTCAAGAGGAATGTCAGGATGACGTAGTAGGTCTAGGATCAAGAAGGCGCTGACCGCAATTAAGCAGATGGATTTATGAATGGAATTATGAAGCTTTATTAAGATCTATATGGAACATGGTATTTAAATATCTTAGAAGAGGAGATATAACATGCATTATATGTGGTAATAATTTGAAGGAAGTCAGATAACCCTTAAGTTATTTTATAACTTAATAGTCGAGATGATGGGGGTTCGAGATTATATTTGTGACGCAAGACCACGGTGGTGGGGAGGACGTCACGTGACCGCATCAGGCAGGTAAGGGTCGAGGCGGTGCAGACACTGTCAGTCTAGCTCTGTGAGCCAAGCAAGGAAGTCAAGCTGAGTAACACACGCCAGGCGCATGGTATAGATCGTGCAGCGAACAGAAACTGTCACGGAAAGTGCAGGCGACAGTTTCAGCTTCACCGAGCAGCGAACAGAAACTGTCACGGAAAGTGCAGGGGACAGTTTCGGCTTCTCCGAGCGGCGAGCGACAAGTAGGTCAGTGGGCCGGGCGAACAGCCGCAGCAAACAAGCATATGAGGCCGGGGTTCTTAAAACAGCATTGCGAGTAGTTGGAGAACTTTATTCCAAGCTGCATTTCAACGTAGAACGACATGGCGAGGCTAGCTTTATGCGGAGATTATTATGGCATAGCAGTAGGGCCGTGCGGGTTAATTCCCATTATTATACGCAAGCATTATAACAGAATGCTGAACTTCATTACTACGTTGAGTTGGAACGTTTATTCAGCACTTGAATTATAAAGACAAATAGTTACGTGATACTGCAACTTTGAACTTCGAATGAACATAGTTTTTCTAAATGACATTACGACTATGCATTTCATAGCGCATTCCAAGTTACATTAACAATTTTTAAGCAAACGGACAGAAGAGATTCCTGGGAAAACAGAAGGAACGAAGGAAATCGAGGAAACATCCGTAACGTTCGTGGAAATGATCGGTATAGAAGACCATGTGAGAGGCCATACGATCAGGAAGCAAGAGATAGCCGATATAGAAATTATAACCAGAATTCCAGATATCAAGATAGGAATCGATACAACAATGGATATCGTGGTAGAAATAACTGGAGCCAAGGTCAACAGTATAATCGGAACGACAGGCAGGATGGCCGAAGAAACGATCCTAATGAAGGACGAGATAATCGTGAATACGAGAGATCGAGGCAGGAAAATAGACAGCCTAGTGCACCACTCGAGAAGACAGTCAGAGATGTCAATCGAGCAAGCAAGAGTGGCGAAGGAAAAAAAAACGTCAAATTAACTCTAGAGAAAGAGGGAGAATTGGCTTTACCCACCTGTGGGGCTTCGATTTTGTTTATTCTATGAAATCACATCAGATTTAGATTACTGAGAGATTGATCTCAAGTTCATTTAATTGTGATACAAAATTTATTAAACTTAGTCAGACAATATACTTGTGTGCCCATTCCAGTGTTCATGTTAATCGTATTAGTATTATATCATGTTACTTATAAGTCATTTTTCCTATACCCAAGTGAATGCAGGAATTGAGACATTGTGATGTGTTGTTGTCTAACGTCTCTGAATAAAACGTCTATTGAAAATATAATTATGTTGCCGGAAGATTTAGCTAAGGTGTTAGGAGAGTTGCAGAGTGGTATGTCTGGTATTGCAGAAACTATTTCTAAAATGGAAACGGAAGTTAAGGAACAGATAAATAGTTCAGAAGCTAGGTTAGAAGCTAGATGTAAAGAAAATGTGCAAGCATTACAGGCTAGTAACGAAGGCAATCTGAACGACAGTTTAAAGTCATTAGAGACTAGATTACAGACTAGTAATGAAGAAAATTTAAAATTATTACAGTCAACTAGTGAAGATAATTTAAAGTCATTAGAGACTAGATTACAGTCAAATAGTGAAGACAATTTTAAATCATTAGAAGAGAGATTACAGTCAAATAGTGAGGATAATTTTAAAACATTGGAAGAGAAATTACAGTCTCGTAGTGAAGAAACTAACACAGAGTTAGAAAACAAGTTAACTAGGTTAGAGAATAGATTAACTTTAAAGAATAATGATATAATTGCAGTAAATATGAAAGGAGAGGAAAATGTTCAAATATTAAGAAAGAATATTATTGAATTAGAAAGTAGAGGAGAAGAAAACATTTTCACTTTAAGAACAGACGTTATGTCCATACAGAAAGACATTAAATCAGATGTATCGAAGTTGAGATTCGACATCGATGGTTTAGTGGCAGATGTAGGCAAAATTCAAGAGTGGTCTACCGAAGTATCTTTCGAGACTAAAATCAAAGGTCTAGAGATGAATCTAGGTAATGAGATTAAGGATTTAAAGTCAGTAACTGGGACCATTAAAGAGGATGTCTTAGGAGAGGTTAATTCTAATTTAAAATCATTAGAGAATCAATTGCAGAAAGATATTAGGAAGATGGATGATGATATAGAGCAAAAGATTAATGAAAACTTAGCTTTATTCAAAAATAGAGTCGGTGCAATCGTGGAAGAACGGTATAATGAGTTCGATGCCGAAGCAAAAGAAAAACGTGCAGGATTAGACGAGAAATTAATCGCAGGTATGGCGAACTTAGAAGCGAGATTTACGGAGAACAAGGAAGCGATGAAGATAGATTCAACTCTATTTAGGACAGATGTTGATCTGTTAAAGGAACAAGTCGCGTCAGTAAAGAATACATGCGAAGACAAGATAGATAAGTTGAAAAACGATTTAGAGGAGAGTAATAAAACGCAGAATGTTACGTCGTTAGATGAGTTGAAGGCTCAGGTCAAGACCGTAGAGAAATTGGCAGAAGATAGGATGACTAAACTAGAATCTATGATTAACAGTATCGCAAGTCAAAATACTACATCAGGGGAAATATCGATGAATCAGACAGCGATAGACCGCAGTATGGGTAATCAAGAAGTTAGCATGGGAGAAGACCGTCAAACGCAACCGAATGTGACATTCGAAAGGGCAAGATCAACCCCTCAGGATAATCCAAGTTCGAATAGGAGTACGTTGGGTACAAGTGAACGATACTCAGGTACAGTTACCATTATCAGAAATCTGGATGACAAGCCGAGGAAGTTTTCTGGAAATACACGGGTCACACCAGTCGAATTTCTGCGAGATATTCGAGACTACATGGCGGAGCATAGAGTAGCCAAGGAAAGAGAGCTAAGAATAGTCGAACGCGCCTTAGACGGGTCTGCGCTTACTTGGTTTAGAGCATTCAGAAGCAATTTTGCGAATATGGAGCAATTTGCAATAGCATTCCTAAGGAGATTTTGGAGTGCCGAGGATCAACTGAACGTGAGAGCAGAAATGTTCTCGAAGCGTTATTCTACGTCACATCCTACGCATTATGCCAATTATTTTACGTCACAGCTGGCTAAATTGCAGTTTCTGATTCCTCCATTGCCAGAAGAAGAGCTTTTGCAAGCTATAGCGAGACAGTTACCGATTGAGGTACAGCGATCACTCATAGCGTCGGGAGCAAACACACTTGAGCACTATGACGACATTTTACGGCGATTGGACTATACAAGCGCTCAAGTTACGCCTAGAAATACAAGAAACGACAATAGGAACACGCAAGAGGTGAATGCGGTAGTCGTTGATAACGCAGCTCAAACGATGTACCCGATACCTAGTTGAGGATATCGGCTACGCCAGCAGACATTAAGCCGTAGTTGAGGTTTTGGGAAGAGTTAAGGAAAGATAGCGCTCAGATCGAGTCAAGAGGAATGTCAGGATGACGTAGTAGGTCTAGGATCAAGAAGGCGCTGACCGCAGTTAAGCAGATGGATTTATGAATGGAATTATGAAGCTTTATTAAGATCTATATGGAACATGGTATTTAAATATCTTAGAAGAGGAGATATAACATGCATTATATGTGGTAATAATTTGAAGGAAGTCAGATAACCCTTAAGTTATTTTATAACTTAATAGTCGAGATGATGGGGGTTCGAGATTATATTTGTGACGCAAGACCACGGTGGTGGGGAGGACGTCACGTGACCGCATCAGGCAGGTAAGGGTCGAGGCGGTGCAGACACTGTCAGTCTAGCTCTGTGAGCCAAGCAAGGAAGTCAAGCTGAGTAACACACGCCAGGCGCATGGTATAGATCGTGCAGCGAACAGAAACTGTCACGGAAAGTGCAGGCGACAGTTTCAGCTTCACCGAGCAGCGAACAGAAACTGTCACGGAAAGTGCAGGGGACAGTTTCGGCTTCTCCGAGCGGCGAGCGACAAGTAGGTCAGTGGGCCGGGCGAACAGCCGCAGCAAACAAGCATATGAGGCCGGGGTTCTCAAAACAGCATTGCGAGTAGTTGGAGAACTTTATTCCAAGCTGCATTTCAACGTAGAACGACATGGCGTGGCTAGCTTTATGCGGAGATTATTATGGCATAGCAGTAGGGCCGTGCGGGTTAATTCCCATTATTATACGCAAGCATTATAACAGAAGCTGAACTTCATTACTACGTTGAGTTGGAACGTTTATTCAGCACTTGAATTATAAAGACAAATAGTTACGTGATACTGCAACTTTGAACTTCGAATGAACATAGTTTTTCTAAATGACATTACGACTATGCATTTCATAGCGCATTCCAAGTTACATTAACAATTTTTAAGCAAACGGAATGTTGTAAGCAAATGCACTTAGGAACATTAGCTCGTGCATTAATGCAAGTCAGTCTTAAGAAGTGTTATGAATTACCGAGTATGAACACAGCTACAGGGTGTTTCATAAACTTAGACACTCTGATAAAACAATTTTATTTTCTACAAGTAAAACTAAACCGCTGTGGAAATTGAACTTTCAACACTCAAACTGAACATTGTCTAGAACAGTGGCGTAACGTAGAAGAGGAATAGGGTGTCCGCTGTTTCTATGAACTTTTTCGTGAGGATTTGGACAATATCCGCTATGGATAACCAGAAGTTTATCATGTCGGAGTAAACGCAGACAGAGACGCGATGGCACCACGGAGCGATGGATTCGATTCCTGACGAGGAGGAGGTCTACCAGCTGATTCGCTTGGGATTCGAAGGCAATCGTCATTGCATGGATGGAATGATATTCACGCCGATCTTTCGAGAAATTCATTACATAGGGAAAATCGACGATCTTTGAAATTTAATAACAGCTGATTATGAAAAGGTACTGTAAGAGTTATAACTACCTGATACGATTATTTTCATGAATACTGGGCACACATGTATATTTTTCTAATAGGAGTGATACGATTTTTAAGACATGGCTTTGACTTTATATGCTTCGAAATTTTGCTAGAATATGGCGTGACCATATGATATGGCAGGCATCATTATACGAAATTCTCACCATTGGTTGGCTTTATTAAGCAGATGTTTGGTCTATTAGACATTTTTCCAGTAAGGATATTTTTCATGAATAGTTTTTTTTTGTGTGACGAGTGTTTCGAACTCGTGATCTGCAATTGATTATCTAAATTACTTCGTCAGTTCATTGCATACTAGCGAGTGTGTATTATTCATCAGTAGGGATTTTTTCCATTGGATTGTTTGGAGATATTAAGATGTTATTCACTTTAGTGAATGAATATCGCTTTTATATGACAACTAGAGACTTGTTGATTCCTATCTGGTACATTCACTCATATAGTCTTCGAGATGGGGTCTTTCGTATTTATACGATTGTATGGTGGTTACTCATCTTACCCATCGCTCAGGGCACTATCATGATTAGTCGACGGGGCGAGGTCTTTCGTATTTATACGATTGTACGGTGGTTACTCATCTTACTTGCCATTGAGGGACTCATTTTTATCATCCGAGTGTACTTGAGATTGTAAGAGGATCAAACAAGGAACTACTAGTCACATATCAGTCGAGATTTTGTTAAATAAAGTAACGATAAATGTCAGCAGGGTTACATTTGTAATTCTTGTTTGCCAATCCAATATTTTGTTGCTATACTCTTTTGAGAGTAATTTCAGTTTAACAGCCGTTACAGCTGATGCTTTTGATGATTTTTATAATTGTGTTTGATACCTTTGAGAAGGATTTAAAATAATTGAATCTTGTAAGATGAATCATTAATGGTCAGATTTATTTTAAGGCAGATCAGTATTGCAGATTTTGATATGAGAGATTATAGCACATTGGTGTTTTTCTGTGATGTGAATTATGAGAATTGTAAGAGAATTTATGCTATTTGAAAGCAAATCTTGAATTACTAAGGTAATATTTTTTCAATTGTTTAAGAAGTTGTCTAGATGTGATCAGATTAATTACAGTTATTGGAGATTGTGTGCGTTGATAATTTGAAGCCAGTTATATATTTTTTGTAGATCATGCAACATGGTTAAGTGAAGTTTGTGATAGGCATTTTGTGGAAGTTGCCAAGTGATAGTTGCAATGTTGCTAATGCATTTTGAAGCAGACATGAGGTTGTTGAACCCAGTCTAGCGTAATTGTTGAGATTCATGCTGTATGTGCTGAATATTTATGGAGTTTTTGTGGAATAATTGTTGTATTCAAATGTGATATTTGAAGAATTGAGGATATATAATGTCGTTGTGGATAGTGGTGTATTCTTTGAATACACGGTACGAGAGATAATGTCTATTGCTCTTTGCATGTTCATTTCTTCCTTCCTCTTTGCCAAACACCAACAGTGATCATCTGTTTTCTCCTTGTTGGGCATATCTCTTATGTCTTCATAAGTATGTTTCAGATATATAACTTCTGTGATCCACCTAGCGTCATCTAGTAGCGAACCTCTGAAGCTACTCAATTCCTCATCGTGCTAGAGGACTTACTTATCCATTTGGCTACCAGATCTCGTTACCATCGTCAGCTATTTTCTCCTTGAGCAAGAGGACTACGTCCACTTCTTTACTCACCATGCTGCGCTAATATCGCCTACTATCAATTCTTAGAAGACTATCCATCAAGAAGAAATTTATTTTTTGATAAGTTGGTTATGCTGATATGTATACCTTTTGTTTCCTACCCCCACTCTCTCCCCTTCCTAGGACCTTCCGTGCTTCGTTGAGCTGCTCTCACTTCTTAGTCGGCAGTTGTAGTAATCAGTTAAGGCTCAACCAGAGCCAGCCTCCTGACCTAACGAGGCATTTTTTAAATTCCACACCATGTTGGAACTTTAAGCATCAGTGAGGAACTTCACTTCGACATGCAACAAAGATAAGTACCTTCTTCAAGTTTTAACCTCATCTTCATGGTTTTAACTTCCTCGTGTTTTAAATGATACTTTTATAGACAGTGTGAAAGTATTTATTTGGGGCAAAAATCATTCTTCGTGGGATTTGTCATGTTGAGCTTTTGCTCGTACAAGCCGACTTTACCATAAAGAGCTTTTATTAAGCTATTCTAATGAGAAATCCTCTCTCTACGTGGGATATTATCTAATTACCCGCTGTCTATAATTCAACAAGCTAGTTCCTCCGCTGGATTTACATTAGCCCCATTTTACTACTAAGATTGTTCTGGAACTTTCCAGATTCGGTACTCAATCTACGAGTCCTGCCGTCATGTATTTCTCACGTACTTGGGAGAATTCTGTTTAAAACTAAATTACTACATAGTGAAGTTTCGTCCACCGCGGGAATTTTCTATAGCGCATTTAATGGTACTTTACAACTTTCTCAAGAAATAGACTCTCACTTATCTAGTGAAACCAGTTATTTTCATCATTGCAATAACTTTCTTTTCCATAAACTTTGTGTCTCCACAGTGAACTTTTCATATGTTTCAATGAACTATAGTGAAAACCAGTGCTTGCTCAACTTTTCTACCGCGTCGCGATCGTCCGCTTATATTCAAATAAGGCCATGAACATTTTCCTCAATTCCCATTTCTCTTTCCTAAACCTCTCACTAACAATCTGCAATAAACTTTTAATCTAGGTCTGTTCCAATAAGGTGTCATTCCAAGAAGTGCCCTTCCATTTTGTTGGTTTATCATTAAGTATCTCTGTATAATCTTTGTGATACGTGTCTAGCACACGTTTCAAACTTACATTGTTCCTCCCTTCAAAATTAGGGAAAACAATTCTCTAAATTCTTGAGCGAGTCATGTTCAGGTTTCACGAAATGGAAACTGTCCCATTTGGCGAGTGATTCCTGCTCAAACTTGGGAAGTCTAGAACTTTCCCTTTCAATTTCTTCAGGTTTCACAGTAAGTGACCTGCCCTCTTTGTATAATTTTCATATATTAATTCTGTATAAATATAAGAAGTTGTAGGAACTTCTATTTTATTTTTCACGTTGTTATTATTGTTATTTTCAAAGTTGTCACTTTCTCTAGAACATTCTCTCCAGAATTTCTTAAGGTGCACTTTTTGTACTTCAATTCACGTTTAAGCTTTAATCATTTCATTGCTCATTTGTTTAAATCTTATAAAGATTTTAGAAACATGTAAGGTTTGAAACCTTGTAAATTGTCAATTGCCTGGAGCAACCGTTTAATGTTGAGAGGTCTGCGACCCTATTTGTTAAAAAGTTCAAATGAACTATGTTTATTAAAATTATATTGCACAATTGTTAATTTCCTCAAACTTTTTGGAATTGTCAAATAAATTAAATATTTGTTTTTGGATTCATCATTTCTCTGATACTACAGTTAGGCAGGATCCTGGCTTTCCTAGCCCTTCCTAGGTTTATGCCCTCATTCATACTTAATAAAGCTTTTACTATCTGTCTGGCCAGACCATCACCCTTCCCTATAGTACTTTCATTCGTGCTTGGAAGGAAACACACTAAAGCCTCTCTCTGGCAAACTGCCCAAGCCTTAGCTGCGGTTCCCGTCAGCTTCGACCAAGCTCGTACCCACTTTAGGTATCCGAGCACTGAATTTCTGTGGCAATCGCCCTTAAGTGTGTTTAAAGTGAAGCTTATTAATTTTGTGGGGCTCTCCTCCTGTTTTTCTATCCTTCTTTTCCAAATCCCAAATCTATTTCCTTTTCTTAATCATCTTCCCTTGGTGGGTGGGTTATTCCCTAGCCTATAATCTACCCAGATAGTCAGATCCAACGTGATGTCGTGAAGGCAATAATATTTTTTGGCATGAAAATTAAATACGAGATATAACTTGGAAGTAATAAAACTGTAAGACAACGTTCTATAACCCATATTAAACAATTTGTTAGGAAATTAAACAAATAAATAAAGTTGATAATACAAGATTTTCTGAGAATAATAATTAATGAAATAATAATCTGAAAATTAAGCATATTAATGATCTGACCTAATGAAATAAAAATCAGAATGACTAGATGAAATAATGAAAATCTAAATAACCAGAAGAGTAAAATTTAAATAAATTGATAAATTAAATTTTGGAATAAATCAACGAATTAAATAAATGGATGAATTAAAGATTGGATGAATAAACTGATTTAAATAAATTAATAGATGATTGGATAGATGATGAATAACTGAATTAGAAGGTGATAATTAATTAAAGAAGCTGATGATTAATGAATTTATATGGAATTAAAATAAATTTAATTGAGATATAATTTGAGGAATTGCAACTTGAGTTGAGGAATTAAACAATTTGTATTGATGATTTAAGACGATTTAATCTGAGGAAGATGATAAAATAAGATTGTGTGAATAATTAGAAAGCATAATGAAGTAATGATAATAATTTTCATTAAATGATTTAATGGTGATGAGTTAATGATTCTGACAGGAATATGTTGAATTTTGAAATGAGAATTAATGTGAGAAATATTTAATTTTGATGATGATGATAATGATGACCAATGAGAAGTGAATTTTCTGTAATTCACAAACAAGTAATTATGAATGACAATGTAAATAGTGTAAATTAATTATTCGATGTTTAGGAGCATTTGACTAACATGTTCAACATTTAAATTATGCCATGCAAGCCATAAAATACGTGATATTTAAAATATGTGATTATAATATGTGTATGTTTAGACAGATTAATAACTTTTTCAAATCCACATTTATGATGTTAAATTAAAGAGAAATTAGGTCTCAGGTATCACAAATGTCAGTGACGAAAGACATAGTGCTACAGTGATCCTGAGAACCCAAGAGAACTTTAGAGATTTTTCTGTTTTATGTGGATGAAATATTTTTGTACCAATTTTGCAAATCGGTACATGTTCATCTTATCTTCGAGACGCAGCTGGAGCTCCAGGTCTGGGCAGATTCTCACGAGAAAATACACCAGCCCCCTTCTGAGAATTCCATTCACCAAATTGGCACCTGGGTACTGCTGAAATGAGATCGCCTAGCCCCTTCCGACATGATTTGTGCCCTTGTGTGTGCTGTCACCTCAAGGTTTATAATAAATGGAAAAGAGGGATAAGTCAAGCTTTGATCCGTGAACTTTTGAAAGGTGAACAATTCCTGTCAGCTGCATTCGCCAAGTTTTTATTCTGAGAAAGATCTTACAAAGGACATTCTGTAACACCTCGACTCCTAGAAGGTTTCTACGCAGTAACCTGTATGGGGTGATATTCTATAGTACCCACTCAAGACCTTGAACCCTGGCTTTTGTGCAACTAGTCGCAGTTGGTGCTACTGGAGGTTTGTGGTGGGGATAGGCTGATATACAAGGGTGGAATCGGTGACTCAAAACAACGGTACGAGAGGGACAGTGTGTGAGGAAGTTTCCTGACAGAAAGACTCTTGACCACTTGCCTCCGGGGAAAACGTGTGTGCAGTTTTCCCCGGAGGGTTCGAAGACGGCAGGTGGTACTATCATGATTTAATTACTAAGGGGCATAACCAAGGACAATCAATACAAACTTTGACTGCTAAATTTTGTAACGTCATTTTAAGGCCATGTGGCGATGGACCGTATTTCGAGCGGACTGACATTATTATTTTTAGTATGTAATATTTTGGAAGGGTTGGTACGATTTGTGTGGCACCTTTATATGTAATTACCGCGGAGTGGATTATTATTATCCTATTTCCGGTTAGCTGGATGGGACCCTCGTGGTTTTAACTTTGGTCAGAAAGGCTGGTGAAGACGTTAAATCAGAAGCAGGCTTTCGGACCGCCTTAGTCGTATTAAACGGCTCTTAAATTACTTATGTAACCTTGTTTTGGAAGTGGCACAGAGTCTAACTTCATGTTATTATTCCATTAGTTTTGACGTCAGGGGAATCATTCCTGATAAATTCGTTTCTATCACAAATGTAGATGTGTCAAACCTTGCCAAACGGGCGAGTGTCTGGTTTGTTTAAATTAAGTTATTCATTTGTGTTTAATTAGATCATATTTGTCAGTTAGTTAATTAAGTGGTGGAAGGTTTATCTTGTAATTTGTTTGATCTTAATGTTCAATACATGTTAGCTTATTTTGATTTGTCATGTTATTTATTGCGTGAAGTCACTAGGAAGATTATTCCCCTTTTCATTCTTCATCTTTGGCAGGGTCAATTTAATACGGCCTGCTGAGGTACGCATCCAGCGTTCCACTCAACAAGCTGGTCTTGACATTGGTTTCGTCCCGCCTGGTCCCTTTTCCTAAATCAAATTGGGGATGTTCTTGAAAACCTAGCAAATCGGAACATTCACTCCTAGGTTTTATTTGCTGTGGACTCAGCTGGCCTAGCGAGTAATTAAATTAGCCCTTTCATGTGTTTTTTTTATTATTAATTCTGGGTGTGGTAATGTCATGTGATCATTTATTTTGATATGCTAATATTATTATTATTATTATCATTTCGGCTAATAAACAGGGAAAGGGGGGATGAGGCTAACTGTTACAATGGTAGCATGAGCATGGTTTTGCTCTGTGATCTTGCCATTAGTAAACAACCCTTCCTATTGACTGATTGCAGTAATTAATAAAAATTAAATTCAGTAACTTAATTAATGTAGATTGGGCCCTCCATACTACTAATCTTTTCTCCAATAGGTAGGCTAGTAATTAGAGCAGAACCTAATACATGTTGTGATTTGATTTCATGTAAAATAACCTGCTATGTACACCGAAGACCAAATGAACAATTCTGTCGTCAGCTGTTAAGTCGAGCAGATAGCTGAAAGTGGCAATCACGTGCGCTGGACGAAAGTCAGGACTGACGGGAGAGTAATGGCCGTGCTGCGTTGCCAGATTGACGAGTTGACCGGCTGAAGGAATTTCACACGTGGTGAGTTTTGATATGCTGTTTGTATGGTTTTGGGGTGGTTGTATATTCATTCTGTTCTTGTAGGAAAAGGTCCAGCTCAATTTTATTGCGCCTGTGCTAATGTACACCTCGGGAAGTGTTGTTTTGACCAAATTGTGTCACGTGTTTGAAAAGAATAAAATGTTGTCTGATTGGAAGTAGGTTTGGTAAAATTAAAATTAGTGACGTTTTAAATTCTCTTGAAATAGGCTAAAATTGATAAACTTGTATTTCCAGTAAGAATAACTTAGTGTCTGTTTTGATGTGCGTTTAGTGCACGCCTGTTGAATCACGTAGTGATTTTGAACCATCATGGCCGACGATTGTGACAAGTTATTATTTTATGCAACTGATGTCGGTAAAAATGTGAATTGCGTGTGTGGATTTATCATCAGCAGTTCCTTTGGGGTAAATCTGTAATTATTCTTAATAATTGTTAGTGATGTAAGGCTGAAATTCTGCAATTTGCTGTGCGTAATACGTGTGAGGTATAATTGGTAGTGATCAGCTGTTCGTTAGGCCAAACATTTCATGTTTTGTTGTCATTTCTTTGGCTGGGGGTTAATTATTTCGCTGTTGGTAGTTCTGTCAAATTAAATTGGACCGTGAGAGTATTAAAATTTGGTATTGTCAACTTATTCTGCGTTAAATTAATTCTGGAAAATGGTCGAATTGCTGTCTATATGTACGTTCGGTAATTGTGTTTTGAATGATGTTAAATGTCGAATTGCGTGTGTGCTAATTAAGTATAAATGAATCAGGTGAGTGTTTATGTATGTATGATTTATGTTTAAGTTTGCTTAGTAATTGGGGGGAGAGTAAATAGTCTTGTTGTGACATGGGGATTTTTAAGGTTAGATTGTCATCTAAATTGGTCAAGTATTAAATGGCTTTAATATTCAGTATGTTGGTGTGTTTTTCGTTGAGTGACTTACTAAGTGGGATATTTCTGGGAGGCAGTCACCTTCACGTCGCATCTCATTTAGGGTGTAAATAAATATTTTCCCCCGATTCGTGTCTTTCGTTTTAGGACGTTTTCCTACGATGTAAGGAGAATTGTGATTTCAGGGCTACAACTACGGGTTGTTTTATCAGGTCCTCACGTGAGTTGATACTCCGTTGGCGTTATAGTGTCTTGACGATCCGAATACTAACATACTGATGTAAATGGGGAATTTTAGGATTGTCCAGGGAAGGGAGCACGTATGTCTGGTGCATGCATGAATGTATTTCTGTGGTTGATTATGTTCAGGATGAAAGAGTGTGTGTGATGCGATTTTTATTGCTGCCCTGACTAGGAATCGAACTGGTGTTCTTGGGTGGTCAAAATTGTATTTATTTTCTTCTGTAATCTTTCAGTTTTTTTTAATCCTGCTGATTGAATGAAAGTCATGTGTGAATGAATTGATGTAGGTTGCAATTTGAATTTGGGTGGGAGTAATTGAGGCCTAATTGCCAGTAACGTAAGATGGATTATTATTAATTTTATATTAGTTTTATTAGTTGCATTTTGAAAATGGACCTATTATGCAGATGTGCTTCGTATGGGGATCTACTGTCAGGAGTCCATTTAATTTGGGGTGTGAGTACCATCTTGATTGGGCCCGGGCAGGGTGTATATAGTATTTGCCCGAGTCGAGTGACTATAGGTATGGGACTTCGTTATCTCGGTGATAGGCGAATTTCTTTTTGGGGTATTTAGAGGCCACTCGTCCAGTTTGTATGGAGAGTCGAGCCACAATTGTTGAGCTGTCGGTAAGTGTTTCTATACCATAGGGTATTTTGTGTTCATGATATCTGTACGATTGCTAATTTGCATAATTGAATGTAATGGGTTATTGTAGTGGGTGGTAAAATCTTATAATGAGATGTTTGAGAAGGATGTGTGATGGATGATGGATGAATGTTAGGAACTGGAGTCCTGTGTTCGAGTTCCAGTGATGAAGTTGCTAGCTCTGGGAATACTTGTTGATTTTTGGTATATAAAAAAAATATTATTTGGTAGTTCGGTTGGTGAAAGTTTTCCTTTAGGGAGATATCCTGCGGTGGCATGCTGAGCTATCGTTGTATGTCAGCTGCTGTGTTCACTAGTCTGATTTTGAGATTTTTGGGAGGTTGCAATGCTTCGTTTGCGATGGCATTGAAATAGGCTGGTTCGTTAGTTATTAATAACTTGCAGTTTCTTGCTGTTAGGCGGCTAGGTTTTTCTATTGTGGTCGCATTTCTGAAGGGTTGTAGGTTCGTGAGATTTCATGTAGACTCCCGTTAGCTTGGGTGTGTTCACTTCACGATCAGCTGTTGTAGGCGTTCATGCATATTTTGATATTTTGATTCTGGAGTTTTCGCTTGAGGGTGCTTCAGTGCATTAGTTGGTTAGTTATTTATAACTTGCAGCCTTGATCTGTTAGACCGCTAGGGTCTCTGTTGTAGTCTCTACTCTGAAAAGTTCTGGGTTCATTAAAATTTCGTGCAGCCCCATCACCTTGGGTGTGTGTGAGTTAGGCTGTTGCCACCGGATGTTCTGATCGATTGTGAGCCTTAGTGACAGTTAGTGTCCTGGGTAGTTACTGGAGTAATCATGTTTGGTGGTAAAAATAATTTAAATTCTCTGAGTAATAGAGTGTTGATAGCTTGGCAGTTTTTTTTAGTGCGAGGTTCCAATGTGGTTAGGTGCGAGCTGGATTTATGGATTTATTTTGAAGATTTTAATTGCTTCGTGCCTTTTGAGATGTAACATCTGTCACTTCTGTGATTTGTAATTCTGAATAAATTAGTTTTGATATTCTGGGAGAGATTTTATTGGCGTTAGCATTTGGTGAGATACAGACACGTGTTGTTAGTCAAGGAGGTTGTGAATTTTGAGATTTTAAGTAGCTTCGTGAAGTTAATGTTTTAAGAACGTTTTGATGACAGTGGTGAGTTGAAGCATCATGGGTTCGATTTGAGTGTGGTCATAAAGTGTCACCCGGTATTTGGATGGTAAATATTAATGGTAGGTGACACACGTTGTTAGTTGGAGAAGTCTGTAGTCTGTGGTAACGCCACGTAGAGAAATTTTCGGGGTTGTGATTGTCTGTGTTGTGTGATTGGAAGGTGAACCACGTGCACTTGGGTGTGTGTGACGCTTAGTGGGTGCCCTACCTTGTGTCGAATGTGTATTTATGTTTTGGTAATGTGTTGTACTGTCATCTTCTGAGGCGGCCATGCCTTTGTAGGGGAAGATGTTAATTACCCTCTGTGGGGTCGTGTGTTGACCGGAGGGGGAGCTCAGGTACCGAGCTGATTTTGTCGTGATGGCCAGGGTTTGGTGGCGCAAGTGTGATGTTCCTCCCGGTGTCAAAAGGGAGAGGACCTGTCATGTGAAGGACAGGGCGGTGTTTGTTTGTGTAGTGTGTGAATGACAGTGCATACTGTTTTAATAATTCACGTCAGGTTATGAACTGCAGTCCTCGTGCTGTTTTCCTGGTTCGCTAGTTGTCCTATGGAATTTAGGGTTATTTATGTTTTGTGTTGTCACCGGGAACAGTGCCCGTTGGCAGTTATGGAGTGGGAGAAATATCGGGGTGACAGCCCGATGGAATTTAGGGTTATTTATGTTTTGTGTTGTCACCGGGAACAGTGCCCGTTGGCAGATATGGAGTGGGAGAAATATCGGGGTGACAGCCCGATGGAATTAAGGGCATTCTTATTATTAAAGTGTGAATGTGTGTGTGTGAATTATGTGGGTGACGTGGTTTTTCCTTATTTTGTTTGTCTTGCTGCTAGTGTGCTTGCGTGATAGGATGTTGTGGTCTCTGTTCCTCCTGTCCTTGGAGGCCACTGAGGGCAGTGTGGGTCAGGAACATGTAAAATTGAGCAAGACATGTAATTTGTGTTTGTGTGCATATCAAAACGAGCTCTGTGTGATGCCTTCAGTGCGGTAGGTAATTTTGTAATGTATTAACTTGAGCGGTGCCACGGGCGGTATAGTAAATGTAGTTCTGATGGAATGCCCCGTGCGGCATGTTAATGTAATTGTCATTGTGAATTTTGGAAATAGTTACGTGCTGTCCTGATTTCGTATAGTCGCAGAAAAATGGTCCTTCGGTTTTGTTAAAGTAAATTCATTTTGAAAAATTGTTTAAAATTTTTGGTGGGCAAGTTTGTAGGTGCCTTTGATTTGCATATTCTAAAGAAAAATTCTGGGTTCTGTACACCTTAGTTAAATTTTAGTTATTCTTGCTAAGTATTTTAGTGAACTTTCAATTAAGCTTGTTAACGTCAGTCATATCGTATATTTGGTTGCCCCTTTCGTGTGATTTTAATACTTCAGTGGACCTTTAATTATGCCCTGAACTCTATCTCCTTGCGTAGAACCTTGTTTGAAGCCTCAAGTATCCCTTGTGACATGAAGGACTCTTAAGTGAACTTCGATGGCACACTAATGCTTCGAGTGATGTTTTTTTTAATCCTTCCTGGGATAACTTCAGCTGTTATGGGCTGGTTGGCTGGCCTGGAACGATTGTTCCCTCTAAGGGAACTGTATTTGGACCATACGCTGCTGTTCTGATGTGTGTTTCAGTGGTCACTATGTGGGGCGTGTGCCACCAATCTGGGCCCAGTTTGGAGGTACCATCTAGGTCCCATGGCATCTTTCTACCCGAAGAGATCTACTTCAAGGTCCGCTGGCGGGGATTGGAGTAGCCTCTTCAGCTGCCAAGAGACCAGCTGGACACCATCACCCTGTTCATCATCCCCCCATCGTCTTCCTTTGGAGGAGGAGGATGTACCAATTTTGCAAATCGGTACATGTTCATCTTATCTTCGAGACGCAGCTGGAGCTCCAGGTCTGGGCAGATTCTCACGAGAAAATACACCAGCCCCCTTCTGAGAATTCCATTCACCAAATTGGCACCTGGGTACTGCTGAAATGAGATCGCCTAGCCCCTTCCGACATGATTTGTGCCCTTGTGTGTGCTGTCACCTCAAGGTTTATAATAAATGGAAAAGAGGGATAAGTCAAGCTTTGATCCGTGAACTTTTGAAAGGTGAACAATTCCTGTCAGCTGCATTCGCCAAGTTTTTATTCTGAGAAAGATCTTACAAAGGACATTCTGTAACACCTCGACTCCTAGAAGGTTTCTACGCAGTAACCTGTATGGGGTGATATTCTATAGTACCCACTCAAGACCTTGAACCCTGGCTTTTGTGCAACTAGTCGCAGTTGGTGCTACTGGAGGTTTGTGGTGGGGATAGGCTGATATACAAGGGTGGAATCGGTGACTCAAAACAACGGTACGAGAGGGACAGTGTGTGAGGAAGTTTCCTGACAGAAAGACTCTTGACCACTTGCCTCCGGGGAAAACGTGTGTGCAGTTTTCCCCGGAGGGTTCGAAGACGGCAGGTGGTACTATCATGATTTAATTACTAAGGGGCATAACCAAGGACAATCAATACAAACTTTGACTGCTAAATTTTGTAACGTCATTTTAAGGCCATGTGGCGATGGACCGTATTTCGAGCGGACTGACATTATTATTTTTAGTATGTAATATTTTGGAAGGGTTGGTACGATTTGTGTGGCACCTTTATATGTAATTACCGCGGAGTGGATTATTATTATCCTATTTCCGGTTAGCTGGATGGGACCCTCGTGGTTTTAACTTTGGTCAGAAAGGCTGGTGAAGACGTTAAATCAGAAGCAGGCTTTCGGACCGCCTTAGTCGTATTAAACGGCTCTTAAATTACTTATGTAACCTTGTTTTGGAAGTGGCACAGAGTCTAACTTCATGTTATTATTCCATTAGTTTTGACGTCAGGGGAATCATTCCTGATAAATTCGTTTCTATCACAAATGTAGATGTGTCAAACCTTGCCAAACGGGCGAGTGTCTGGTTTGTTTAAATTAAGTTATTCATTTGTGTTTAATTAGATCATATTTGTCAGTTAGTTAATTAAGTGGTGGAAGGTTTATCTTGTAATTTGTTTGATCTTAATGTTCAATACATGTTAGCTTATTTTGATTTGTCATGTTATTTATTGCGTGAAGTCACTAGGAAGATTATTCCCCTTTTCATTCTTCATCTTTGGCAGGGTCAATTTAATACGGCCTGCTGAGGTACGCATCCAGCGTTCCACTCAACAAGCTGGTCTTGACATTGGTTTCGTCCCGCCTGGTCCCTTTTCCTAAATCAAATTGGGGATGTTCTTGAAAACCTAGCAAATCGGAACATTCACTCCTAGGTTTTATTTGCTGTGGACTCAGCTGGCCTAGCGAGTAATTAAATTAGCCCTTTCATGTGTTTTTTTTATTATTAATTCTGGGTGTGGTAATGTCATGTGATCATTTATTTTGATATGCTAATATTATTATTATTATTATCATTTCGGCTAATAAACAGGGAAAGGGGGGATGAGGCTAACTGTTACAATTTTGATTAGAAAAGAGATGGTTCGATTTTTGGACAATGACAATTTAACGTTGGCATTCGACCATACTCTCAGGTAGGAGGTATATTTAAAATGTCTGTCTGACTATCAAAGTGAAATAAATTTGATTTTATCTTAGTCGTGATCTGATGATGGTGTGATTTTCCTTTTTCTTTCCTCGTCTTGAGTAAGGTTTAACCAGGAAATGAGGTGGTTTGCTAGGAATTCAGTTGATGGCGCCCATTTATATTTGCATTTATTTTTATTAAACTTAAGCCCGTAACGACCCTAGAGATACTTTGTCTCGTGTTACCCACTGCTTTTTCGATAACTCAGCTGAATTTCCGACACATTCCTTATTTGACTAGAGGTTCATTTAACTCCGCTCTGTCCTGGAACTCCAGGAATGCGATGTAATAGCAGATGGGTCATCGCATCCCCAGGACGAACGGGTACAGTATGCTGAATGTAATATAAAGAAAACAATCAAATTAAAAAAATAAAGTACAAGCACAAGGAAATGTGTGAAGTTTCGACTGCAGTTAAAGTTGAAGTACGTTATTAAAGAAAATACTCCTCGTTGGCTTACCTTTCAAGATTTATACTTTCGTTAGGTTTAGGCTAAGATTCTTAAAATAACTGAACACATTAATTACGACCTGTTTTCCCTCCTTCTGAGCACTTGACCACGCTTTCTTTTCACAAAACTATCCATTGTTGTAAGTGAAATACGTAAAATACAACACGTTAAATCTAACAGAACTGCTGCACACACACTCAAGAGAGAGACAGCTGAACTACTGAAATAAAAGCTCGAAGGGCACAGTGATAAAGCTGTGAGTAGCATGCTACACCCCGCTGTCCTTCGAAACGTCATTCTTATAATCCGCGGTCAATGAACAGACCGGCCTGTGTAAACAATTAAACCTACACTCTGGGTAAGCAGGTAGAAAACTTCTTCCAACATTCCTCTACAACTCTCAAACTGACATGACATGGTTATGTTTAAAAATAGAAAAGTTGGCAGCATACGAACTTTTTCAATGCTGCTATGCGGTTATGAGAGAATATTCAGAAGTTTTACCTACATGAAAATTGTAATATTGCCAGTATAAAATATTTCAATAATCCATCATCAAGACGGCACATTTAGCTACACGTGTGTTAAAAATAGGCATCACAAAGTCAATGCAACATGATATAAGATCGATTTTATTAAAAAGGGGACACAGTTTATCGTTGTTTTTTTGAATATGGATTTATAATTTTTCTAGCATTTCTAATATAGGACAAAAAAGGATCGGCAAAACACAGTTCAACCCGAATATGCTGTTTTTTCGACAAAGAAAATTTTTCGACTGATATGGCAACAGTGGATTGCTAGAAAATGACAGCGTCATACATGTCTCACGTGCAACAGAAAGAGAGAAGAATATCACTATCTAACCAGTGGTTCATTCTAAACGTTGGATGCCTTATAGAAATAAAAACCTAAAACAAATAATACTGCCATACTGGCACATAAGAATAAAAGTAGACATCATCAGTCTTAAGATAAAATAATGCTTATGCCATAATGCACTCTTTAGTAGAAAAAAACACCTAAAACAAATAAGACTGTTGTACTGCCACATAAAAATAAAAGTAGATATCATCAGTCTTAAGATAAAATTCCCAAGTTTCATCAGTCTTAATAATAAATTCAAGTGTCGGGGTCATCTGGATCGTCGCCGTTTTCATCGCGCCGTCGATTCCCATGATTCTTGAAGAGCTTTTCAAGTAGGGTGGAGGTGCGTCTCTCGACTTTCTTCCTTAGTGGCTCTGTCTGCTTTTTGCGGAGATCTTCGGCCTGGGATTGCATGCTGCGGGTACCTTCTAGCATAACTTGGGCAATTTTTGCACTTTTCAGATCACTTTTTACCGAAACAGTTTTTAGCTTTTGGTTGGCCTCATTAATTAGGTAATCAGAAGCTTGTCTCTCCTCTTCTTCCGCTTCTTTTGCCTTCCTGAACTCTTCCTGTAATTTTCCTATCTCCTTTTTTAACTTGAGTTTTTCCCGTCTTCTTGCTTGCGCCGAATGTTCTCCGCCTCTTCCTTTTTCCTCTGCTCTTCCTCCTTGCGCTTAGCGGCGGAAAAACTAGATTGAACACCTTTCATGGCCCAAATGAGCTCAGCGCGCAGGGCACCGGGCTGCCGTAACATCAGGTGAAGGGGAACAGGTTGGTCCAGCGTTGCGGGAGGGGTTTGCCCAGCAGCGCGGGCGGCGCCAGCTGTACACTGTCCAGTGGGCTGGGCCTCTGCCGCTTGTCGTGCAGCTAGCACTAGTTGCCGCGGGTTAGTTTGACCTGAGATTGTGGTTAGTTAGTTATTGGGGTTTTAAGGGGTGGAACTACGAGGTCATCTGCCCCTGTAGTTGTGATCGTTTAATCGTGCACCATGGCTGCGAGGGCATCTGTAACAAGTTCAGAGATCGTAGGTTCAAAACCCAGCACCGACAGAAAATATCCGGAGTGTGGATCTTCTACACTCAATCCAGGCAAATGCCGGGATAGTACTTTACCACTGCTATTATCGCACATGTTAAGGACTTCCTGGCCTCTGAGATCTACGAAGATATCCAATTAACTACGGAATCAACCGTCCAGTGCATACCCATAAGGTATCTTCTGAAAAATGGGTATCATAATGTTTTCTTGCGATTCTGTTGAGTCATTCTTCAGTACATCCCCCAGGGGCTCACGACTACTGGGACATGGGTTTGGTGACCCCGGGACCCCAGCTGAGTCAGGTATTGATTGCACTTACTTGTACCGGGCTCCTTTCTGTCATCTTTCATGTCAACCACCCTCGGTCACCTCTCGTTCAGTTACGACATTACTACACTCCCCCTCCCTCAGGGGCTTACAACTTGTGGGACATTGTTTGGCGACCAGGGGGGCCCCCAGCTGATTTCGCGTATTGTGCCGGGATCCTCTCTGGCATATTTCCTGTCGACCGCCCTTGATCAACTCTTGTTCTCTTCCAACTCTAACGGTATTAGGATATCCGAGGTCTAGGGAGTCTTTCAAATTCCCGCCTTAATTGGACCTTGTCTCATCCTTCCAGATACCCTCATTCTTCAAAGGGTCAGATCTCTTGTTTTTCTTTTCGTCATATATCCTGCCTTCTGCACAAGGTCATGAAGGAGGCAGGGTGTGTGTAGCCCCACCACTGGAGGTGCGCCCTGGACAGTGCTACACCCTCAAGGGCTCACGGCCGTTGAGTTCGGGAGGATACCTGAGCTGGATCTTTTTTTTTCCTTCTTCCAGTGACACTGGGGTGGACTCTCTCCTATTTCCCTTCCTATCTGCCTTTCATGGCTCTACATCCTTCCAAATCCATCAATTCTCATTTCTCGAGGGCTGAGGGCTTCTTTTTTACCTATATGTTATTTCCCTTATTCCTTCCTTTTTGTCCTTTTCTTCTCCTAATCTGTAAGTTAGTTGTAAGTTGTAGTTAGTTTTAGTTCTAGTGTTCATTTCATCATATTTCATTTTCACCCTCAACAAATTAGCGGCTGATAACCTCGATGTTAGGCCCTTTAACATCAACTATCATCAAATTACAATTTCAGCAATACCTTTGCCAACAATGAAAACTGCAAGTCCGGGTTATGTTGTATGCACAGTGGAAAGAATTTCTTGTATGAAATGTCTGGTTTGGATTTCTCAGAACTCTAATCCTCTCCACTCATTAACCTAACCGCAGCATCGGACTTGCCAGCGTCATTGCAGAGAAATTTGTATCACGGATTACGTATATTATTTCACAAGCCGAAATACCGGTTGCTTCCGAATTACCTCTGTACTAACCACTCAGCAGGAAAGTTCATTAAGTTTTATAAAAACCGAGTGAACCTAATGGAATTCTATTTTAATAAGGTGCAAGTTATGTGTAGTTTCTCTCAGGCTTCATATCACGCTATTTTATTTTGTGATATAATTTGCATTTTGATATTGCGGATATTATAATGACAAATAGTGTCATAAGTCTTTGTCAAGCTATGCTGGGTTGACAGCGCAGTGTGAGCCGTTGAGTAACTAACGGGATTTCATGTAAAAAACCTCATTGTCTAGGCCGGTAGTGGAGAGCGCAGCTCTCATCCAGTCGGCCGTGATTCTATACATACGCTACTCCGGAGCCCCACGGAATTAACAAAGCTGTCATGGACGCAAACACCACACCATTGCTGTTTGGACGTCAAGGGGGCATACGATGCCGTAGATCCCATGCTTTTACAACGGAAACTGCAGGAGCTGCACTTTCCCTCTCCATTTCTTTGTATTGTTCACAATTTTTTAAATCATCGGCGTCTCATATTACGTACCCCCGAGGGGATGCTGGAACACCGTCAGACGTCTCAGGGTTTGTCCCAAGGCGACATACTGAGTGGTTTTCTGTTATCCATCTACACTCAACAATTAGGATAGGTGATTTTGCCTTATGCCCGTATCATACAATATGCGGATGATTTTCTGATTTATTGTTCCCGTGACACTTTACATCAATGTCGAACAGATTTATATCTTGCTTTGACTCTAGCCCATGAGTGGCTATTTAATCATGGCTTGGAAACATCTCCGGGTAAGAACTCTGCCATAATTGTCACGCATCAACGGCGGTACGATCGGACCTCCTATTTCATTTCGACAGGGTACGGTAGATGTTGAGCGCAATATCAAATATTAAGGCATTTACATTGACGATAAACTCCTGTGGACACGGCAAGTACAATATCTTGAAGTTAAAATCGAAAGACGGTTACAGGTCCTTCGAGCTTTGACACGGCGTCGTTGGGGAGTGGACTCCGCATTATTATTGGCAGTGTACAAGAACATTATTCGTTCACAATTAGATTACGGCAGTTTTTTTTTTTTTTTTACGATGTGATGGCGAACAGTCGCTTGTTAATGTTAGATAGACTACAATATAAAGCCAATCGCATAATTCTAGGGGCTTTAGCCTCCACCCCCACGAGTGCATTGTTAGTGGAAGCCGGTGAGTTACCCTTATCACATCGACGCACATTTATAGCGGGCAAATATTTAGTCTACAAACTGTCGATAATGGCGTCTCCGATTATCTCTAAATTACAACTTCTGACGGAACATTACGCTCAAAATCGTTTAGATCGCTCACATAAACCCGCTCTTGTCATGGCTTATGAGATTTTACAACCCTTCAGGAAGGATGTGTTACAAACCCGTTTAGCCCTCCCATATACAATACCATACAGGGTTTTGCATACCCAACCTAAGATTGTGCACACTTCTTTTCCACTGCTATTTCAAATGTTCAAGAATCATCCGGATATCATTTCTCGTGCGTTTCGAGATATTCAGGATTTGTATTCCAATTATACTATTTTTTATACTGATGGGTCAAAGATGGTTCGACCGGATCGCGTGGGATCGGCATTTTACTCTCTGGACTTACAGGTTATTCGCACTTATTGCCTCCCCCCTAATCTTACAATCTTTACAGCTGAAATACGCCAGGCTTGTCACTATATTCAATCCCATCGTCTACCTCAAGTGCTAATATGCACGGATTCTTTGAGTGTTATTAATGCTTTACCTCATGTTCTGCACTCCAATAATTGGTATCTTTGACAAATAGTGCAGTATTTCCATACATTCACACTCACAGGACAACATTTGGTCCTAATGTGGATTCCTGGGCATTCTCATATAGCGGGAAACGAAACAGTAGATCTCTGGGCAAAGAATGCGGCATGCGGACAGGGAATTGTTTATAATATCGGGCTACCGTATCCGGATATAGTACCGATAATTCATCAGCGAGTCGTCAGTGCTTGGCAAAATGAATGGACCGAAATAGCAAAATGTAAAGCTAAAAAGTTTTTCTTAATAAAACCATTCGTAACTACAACACCTGGGTTCTGGGTCGGAAAATATTCGCGGCGTCATATTATTACCATAATTCGAATGAGATTCCAGCACGCCCTTACGCTAGTCGCATTGGAACGCATGCATCTCAGGGATAATGATCGGTGTGTATGTGGTAGGGCACGAGGTACATTGCATCACATATTGTTTTAGTGTGAAAACTTCAATCCGCAGCGGGAAATTATGCTGGAGAAATTGAGGCGACTTGATTATCCCTTGCCTTTAAATATCGCGTCACTTCTACATAGTCCTACAGTTCCGTTGGTGGATGCCATTACGTCTTATTTGGATCACCTTCCATTTCATTTGTAAAATAATAGGTGGGCTCCTGTGGGGGTCTTGGTAGTTATTTTTCTAGTGCTCCTTGGTGTGGTTAAGTGTTTGGTCACCTATATACAGGGTGATTCTCTATGTAGTTTACAACTTCAATAATGTGTAATTATTTATTGGAACCACTTACAGACTTGGTTTATATGTCATTACATAGCAAAACACTTCAAGGTTTTTTTTTTTTTGACAAATCCATTACGGCTCAACGTGTGCACCATTTGTCATCCTGGACACATCCCAACGGAAGTAGATTTTCCGCCACGTATGAACCAGCATTTCCGGGGTAACAGGGGCGATGGCTGTTGTGATGCAATGTCTCAGTTCATCAAGATATGCAGTTAGGGGAGGGATGTAGACCGTATCTTTCACAAAGCCCCACAGAAAGAAGTCCAGTGGTGTGAAATCTCGAGACCGTGGCGGCCAGGTAATTGTTCCACCACGACCTATCCACTTAACTGGGAAGATCAAGGAATTCCCTGACGTCTTACAGGTAGTGCGGCGGGGTGCCTACTTGTTGCCAACACATGCGCCCATCGTGGTCATCTTCATCCAACTGTCGAATAAGTAAGTTCTGTAGCATATCCAGATAAATGATGCCGGTGATGGTCTCTCAGCAAAGAAGAAAGGTCCGTACACTTTTTCTCTCGAAACAGTGCAAAAAACCTTCTGTGGGATACCAGTTTCAAGTGACAGACGACGTGTTGATTTTTTCCGGACAGCAGACGAACCTCTCCCTAACTGTTTCCACCACATCACCAGACACAGGTGCGCGGCCTGGAGCCTTTGTGTGTAACACAGAACAACCTGTTTCGACAAATGTCCAGTACCATTCGTACACTGTTGGTCTGCTGGGTGGGTCTTTGCCAAATTTTGTGCGAAAATTCCGCTGTACACTCGTTGCTGACTTGGTTTCTTCAAACCAGAACACGCACTTCGCTCTTTCCGCTCCAGTGAAATACGTCATTTCCAAGTTTCCAACAAGTGGCAGGCGGCGCGCGTGTCGCACAACTGTCCAACTACAAACTACGTGAGTCAAAACTTGAAGTGTTTTGCAATATAATGACATATAAACTAAGTCTGTAAGTGGTTCCAATAAATAATTACACATTATTGAAGTTGTAAACTACATAGAGAATCACCCTGCATATATAGCTCCCTTTCCATTATTCCTCATATTTGGCGTGTGCGATTGACTACTGTAAATATACATTTAGACATCAGTGCTCAAGATCAGCTCCGATAATGAAGAGGATATGTGGACATCAGTTCCAATGTGACAAACGAAGTCCCCGAGCTTAGTGGTTTCATCATACGGACCCATTTTCTGCGGCTTTTCCCTGCTGTGGCTACTGTAGTCTGTTCCCAGCAGGAAGTTATTGGGCGAGGAGGCTTCTGTGTCCAGCAGCGCAACCCAAACAACAACAAAGCTGTCTTCCCGCCATGCGTGATCAAATGTCATTGTTGGTTACTGTTACGGACATGAACTATGGATGTTCACTTTGGGTGAGTGTTTCATTTAAATTGAATTGTTTGAGGTTACAAGGCCTAATACAAGTGCTTTCTCTTCATAAGACATCAAGGTTTCATTATAGAGAGTGCTAGACTCAAACTAAAATTCTATGCCATGGGTATTGGCAACTCCAGCTATCTGATATGACATCTAGCGGTAAAAATGAGAAACTTACGAAGTAGGGTACATTTGTCACGTGGTGACTGTTTGTATATGGTTTCTTGTATTGGTAAGCAGATCGTGGTAAATTCTTCGTGATTATACATAAGTAATAAGTTTTACTCGTTGATAAGAGTGCAAAATGAGTACAAGCAAAGTATATTGCTCAGTTTACGGCTGTAAGTCGATGTATAAGAGGGCTGCGGATATACGTTTTCATCACTTTCCAAAAGATGCAAATAGCAATAGCCGAAAGGTGTCTATACCAAATAAAGACGGGGAGCAAGAGCGGGTTGGACCACTCACCACTACACTCACTGACGACAGGACGGATTGTTCACTTACGCCGTGCCAAGCCGCACCTATATAGACAGCCAAGCACAGTCTCGCCAAGCCAAGCCGTGCCGAGACGGCCAAGCCTAGGCCTACACCAGCCGAAGACAGCCTAGTTTCATCAGTCAGGTATCCTTTCCCGCTCCCTAGTTCATTTCCAATAACCCTACCAAGCGTCATCACCTCGCTCTGCGATATCCGAGCCATTCCACTACGAGTCATATAGGCCTAATTTGACTTCGCAGGGTAAATACCATCCAAATCAAGCAATTCCTGTCTACCCCGAGTTTTAATACAAATTAAACTCATCCCTTCGCCCTAGCAAGCAGCAAATAATTTCTAGAGTCTATGGTACAGTGAGCTAACTCAAATATAGCTTTTAAACGTAACAGCGCCATGACTCGAACTGCACAAAAACAAATACCAGCAGACAACCGATGCTTGATAATATGCAATTGACACATAAAATCCAGTGGAACACACAAATTAGATCACGTGTATCGCACAGTTATACATATATACAATTGAAAATAACACTGTCATTATTTTAGTGACCACATTTACTGATTATAACCGAAAAATAAAAAGTGTTCTATATCAAACGCGTGTTATTGAGTAATTTTACCCTACTTATCCAGACGACCGCAGCGCCCCAAGTGTTAGTTTGAGTTGCGAATCTTACTACGGGTGTGTTTCTATCTCCCAAAATTTTAATAATGGCACCCCGTGGCGTTAACGAACAGCTGATTCCTCACCTCAAGTTAAAACGCAATGAGAGAGTGAAACGCGAATTATGATCCGCGTCATCCTGACTTGTTATTGGCTGGCAATTAATTAAATTGCTATAAATCTATTCCAGTTCATGACAGTATGAAGTGCAAATCACTTATTGATGAGGAATTGTATGTACGTTTATATTTAAATTGAAGCGTGACACTTCATCAAAATTTGTGAAAATAAAAGTACAAATCAACACTCTTGCCGATCAACTGAAAGTTTCTACTACTTTGGATGTAAATGAATTGGCTGTCGTTTCCACCAGTTTCATACATCAGTTCGAAATACATTCAGTACAATAACCTTTTGTGCACTATAAAACTACATTGCGTATTGATGTTGCTGTCTGCTTATATTTACCAATTTCATGACATGTAATTTGTAGGTTATGCCTAAGGCATATAATTTAAGTGGCCGTTTGTAATGTGAAGTCCTTACTGTATTTATGTACAAATATTATGGTTTAACTGGTGCCTCCGTGGCTTAGGCTGCAGCACGCCGGCCTCTCACCGCTGAGTCCGTGGTTCAAATCCCGGTCACTCCATGTGAGATCTGTGCTGGACAAAACGGAGGCAGACAGGTTTTTCTCCGGGTACTCCGGTTTTCCCTGTCAAAATTTCATTCCAGCAACACTCTCCACTATCATTTCATTTCATCTGTCATTCATTTACTCATTGCCCCAGAGGCGTGCGTCAGGCCTCGGCAGCCGGCACAGTTCTTATCCTCGCCGCTAGATGGGGGCTTCATTCATTCCATTCCTGACCCGGTCGGAGACTGGAAGCAGGCTGTGGATTTTTTTTTTCATTATGGTTTAACTAATGAAGCAAGGATTAAAAGTGCAGTTTGCACCGCCACCCTTTTTTTTTTAATATTGATATGTAGTTTCTCAGTCTGGTAACTTCTTGGATTTGCTTGAGATAGATTGATTATAGAAACATACTACCTTATTAACCTGCAAGCTGAGTTTTTTTTAAACATGCCCAGGTGCATACAGCAGCACAAGACCTACTGCAGGCTATGTCGATCCTAAAGGTAGGCCTATTATAGTGCTCATGTCAAAGGTCGTCCTAAAGTTTTAACTACTGAGACTTGATTTCCATCGAAGATAATTTCAGCTAAGTGGCAAGGCATCATAAACTTGGGTGCGACTTCACATTTTCATTATTCCTATACAGCGTTTGATACCAACCACTTAAATCACAGTGTTTCAAGAGTTGCTCTCATTAAACATCACCATCAAGTTTATTCCCCTGTGTTGGAGTCTACAGAAAATAAAGTTGAGAAATAAAAATACATCTTAGGTTTCCATGACATAGTAGCATTTTATCCTACTATATCTCCACTCAATATACCAATCCTACCAATGTTTCCTAATTCCTCATGCTGCATAAATAAACATGACAGATTACAGCATTAGGAATGATGACAGTAACTTATGAATTGCTAAAATGTTTTTAGAAGATGCATAGTAAGTGGCTTTATAAACCCTGTATCATCAATCCATTTAAACATTCCCACAGAGCTCGAATCAGAAGCTCATTTTAAATGCAACAGGTATGTAGAATAAACCTCCCTCCCAATAACTGGTAGGCCTAACCTGAACATAATCCATGTTAAGAGCAGTTTTTTGGTTCACAGATAAACCTACCATTTAAAATCTTGCACATGGGCTACTTATCATATTATGGTGCAATTACCCACGTAATTTTAAAAATCCTGGCTATCAACTACTGATTTAAATATTCCAGACATCTTTCTTAACTCCACTTTTACTGACAGCATGCCAGTCCTTACTACTGTCTTTCAAGCCACTGACCAGTTATTTTTTTCATGAGGAACTATTTTAGTCATTCTTCTCTACCGGTATGTGAAATACAGTTGATGACAACTGCCTGGAAGACTCATGTGTTTTTTCTTGTGTCGCTTCCCTGGTTGCCTACGACACTTCCTAATTATTAACAGAATGTTTCATTGAATTGTTGTATCCAATTGACCAACTGGTAATATATTATGGCTTGCTTTAATATTCCTATGATACACTTTTAGATCCCATACATTAATGAAATATACAACAACATAGGCTGACATGTTGAACCAATCTCCCATTCCCTAACACTCCCAACTGATGGGACATAAGCTACCTAGTGGTTGGTCTCACATTGCTTCCATCTACATGTACCGTACTAGGTCTAGTAGTACCTTAGGTATTGTGACTGTTTCTCCAACTCCGTCAAGGAAACTAATTCTGAACTAAGATCTGGAATGGGGTACATTGTCCCACGAGGGCAATCAAGGACAACTTGTATCATTCAAGTGATTTTTCTATTTCATTTTACCAACTAACCAGGTGCCTGGAAATGCTAGTGAAGGAGGCAGTCAAGTAGACAAGCCTACTGGTATTAACCATTCAGAGAACATTCTCAGTGACTTGTCAATGCATAGGCCTATGACACAATTTTCAGTAATTGATACAGTAGTCACAGAACACTAATGGTGCCCAGTACTCACAGCTTAGCATAGGACGGAGTGGATTCCAGTCACAGATTAACTCATGATCTGTCAACGGGTTTTCAAACAGATTGAGCACACACCCAAGTACAGGGGTCTTGACCATGATGTTCCAAGCCTCTAAATGAAACGCTCCTCTTTAAGACTTTCTGGTCCTTCATCCATGGTCGATCAACATTCTCCTGATCTCTTGTGTTCTCAAGTTTCTGATGGTTATGGACATTATTTTTTATCCTGATAACTTCATATTTTAAGGGGTTGGGGCAGTAGCGGCTGGCGGATAATTTTTCTAGGTGTTGCATTATTTTCATTAAGGTGGTACATGGGCACCCGCAGGATTTTTTCTAGGGGCGGGGGGTGTATTTTTTTATTTCGTTACCTAACATGTCATATTGAGACTTACATCCCCCCCCCCCCCCTCGCAATTTTCGTTTAATTTCTTACTTGCTTTGTGACACTCATTATTTGGCTGGTCTTAAACCGTTGAGTACATAGTCTTTATGGCATAATTTTTTTTTGTTCAGAGTTTTTGCTCATAGGAGTTCGCTTTTCTTTGTGAATCATCGTCATAATGTTCATTCTTTAAAAACAGGCAAAATGTAGTGGTATCAATCACCATGTAGGCCTATCGACAAATATAAAAATCAAGCAGTTCATTAAAATAGTAATGTTAATCCAGTTCGCCGATTTTTTTAAATAACTGAAGATATTCCCAAATAATGACAAATTACTAAGTTAATTAAAACTCTGGAATTATCCCTACATCTAAATCTGTTAACAATCAGTAACTTCACTTTATGAAATAAACTGGTGTGACAATGAACAATCGAAATATTCTCGGAATTTCAAGGGGTGGGACACGGCCCCTCCTTGCCCCACACCTCCTACGGGCGCCCATGAGGTGATAGGTTCAAAGACTGCTTGATATCGGAGAAAATTGTATTCAATTGCGCGGTAAAACGGATCTACCTCATTAATAACGAATGCTGCAGTTCAGAGACAACACAATTTCATCGGATTAAATGGAATATAAGTTAGGCTAGTCTACATAAAAACCTTCACGAGAACAAAACAACGTAAGTTAGGCTATATAATTATTAGGGCGAGAATTGCGAGTGTCACAAGTTCACGCGCAACATTGCAAGACATGGATGGCTTTGGCAGTTGACAAAGCATCTCGGATGTCTCCGGCCGCGCCTGCGCCTCAGATCCTGGTTGCAGTCAGTGGGCAACGCCCAGCCGTGTTAACTGTTGGGATAGGGCTTACCCGGTCTAGCATCTCTGCCATACCTTTCACTATTGAGATCTGGTCGGTGCTTCGGCCTGGCAACGACCAAACGGACGAGCGCTCCTAGACGGTTGGCGCGCCTCGCTTTCTCATTCAGTTCACAGTAACTTACTATAAGATTTCCTGAATTATTAAAGAATAGAATTATGAATTCCTATACATATAAAAGGAAACATACAACTTCTACTACTAAAAATATTATTACGGAATTAATTGTTTTTCATGAATTACATCTGGTCGTTGTGCAACACTGCAACCTTATTGCCGGCCGCCACTGGGTTGGGGTAACTTACATGCCCTATTCTTAATTAGTTCAGCATAAGATCATTGAATCCCCTTAAGAAAAATAGGGAACATCCATGTGTTATTTGACCATAGGAAAGGGAGAATTTAAAAATCTGAACCTCCAAGGACATTAATTCAGATGACTCCGAGTAAGTAGGCTAGATCAAAATGAACATTTTTCAGTGTTGCCTTAATAAAGGTTGATAACTTTCTACCGTTCAACATGACTAGGCCTATATTGGATGGGAAATATTTTTATTATTTGCAGAGATTACAAGGATGACTTGGTGATGTATCATTATTTTGTTAAGCGAACATAAGTTCCAAGTCCATATCGTGTTGGAACCCATATTTCAGTGCTGCCTTGGTAAACGAAATATTCGATGTCTTTCAGTCGGTCAACACGGTTGCACTTAATGGTAATGAGCATTATTCCAAAAACCAGGGGAAAAAACTGTAGGCTACATGCAGACCTAACATGTCAAATCAATCATACCTACAAGACAACAAAAATGCTCTATGAAAAACTATTAAAACCCCATAATGGTCGTCAAAAATAATCTCAAACCACCGCCACTATTTCGCGAAGGTGCAGAAATATCTTAATAAAGTACAGCTATTCGTAATAGCAGGCTACTGTTGTGATAAACCGCTACTGAGTGATAGGCCCCCGAAATATAACTCTTTATCTTAATGCCTACAAGATAATTAGATTGCCAAAAAACCACAATGCCAACCACAAATCTATAGAAAGCAACACTAAAAATGGCTTATCTAATCCACAAGTCACCCACCCTTCACAAACATTAATATTTGTAATTTAAGTAACTTAGGTTATGTTAAATTGAGGTTAATGGCGGAATTGATTGCGGCTGTGTGGCGGGAAGGACCCAATAAGTGCTCAGCCAATCAGGGACGTTTTGATTGGAGACCATGCTCGGAATAATTTTAGAACGTTTTGATTCACTCCTCTTCGTTAAGCCCCCACCCTAGGCCGTGGCAGCTAACAAAATGGCGGCTTAACGAACACGACGGGGTGCCATTATTAAAATTTTGGGAGATAGAAACACAGCCTACAAATATGTCCGATGCCGCTTGGCATCGCTAGCCGTTTACCGTGGCAACTTCTTGACAGTTATGTGTTGTTATGAGTTTCGTTGAAGCTTGGTTTTTAATACGGTTTACTACCGGTAATACATAAATTATTACTTTTAAGTACGGTACCGTACAATAATGTTAAATTTACGCCACCATGTCCCCCGATATATGCCTCAAGAAGCAGTGCAACAGGACATAGGGTATCCGATCAACTAAGGTACGATGCAATGTATTCACCTCATCGTGCCCTGTGATGGAAATGTGCGGCGAGAGAGAATATGAATATTCTAGTAACGAGTGTGGTACAGTACAACATATTTGATATTAATTTTAATTCTTCCCTTGTCACCAATGGTGTTTATTATTTAATAACAAATACTTGCCGCTTTATTGTCATAATTTTAACAAGAATTAAAAGTAGCACGCAGTTGTCACATTGGCGAGATGTCACTTATTGACACGACGAACGGCTAGAGATGCCATATGGCATCACCCATTTCTGCAAAAATTATGCGGAAGTGCGATAAGAAATTAAGCGTTTAGGGCCGTTTTCACCAATTCTTCACTAACGATTAGTTAGTTAATTCCCATTTAACTTAAATACGAGATTTAATGCGTGATTATCTTCTATGCATTTCATGAAGCCATTTGGGTTCGCAATTACTTAAATAAGGTTAACGGCTCTCGCGCATGCGTGGACTCGGTTTCATCTTGGAGAGCATGGCGGACAGAACAAGAAGCGTCTAGCACTGATCGTTGTTTGCGATGCTTCTTTGAGATTTTCTGGAACATAATTATAAAGGAAGGGAAATACAGAAGACCTTATTCGTAGCAGAAGCTTAAAATAATATGAACAAAGTATTTAGAAGAACTGGCAGTTGTGCAAATAGATACCTCATAGGGACGCACTACCCAGTTATCTACCTAGCGTATGCGGTAGAGGTGTAGACTCCCAATATATTATGCAGCGCTGGAAGCAGTTCGAAACCCCTTCGGATATTTTTCATTTTTTTATTTTCCGTATCCGTCTTTCTTGGCATTAAAACTTAGTAGTGTGTGTGATCTTTTATAATTTTGTTGTCATACAGTAGACATATTTTATATTCATATGGATGAAAGTAGCCTACATGTGAAACTCGGAAACAAAGCGCCATTGTGGAATGCGCAAGGCACAGTTCAACTGTTTCCCGCCACTTTAAAGATGCTTTAGAGAGTTGAGTGGTCAGATTTGTTGGCCATTTAAGGTAATTCCTTATTAGTGGTAATTTAACGAGCATTTCTGTTTGGTGAAATGATCGTGCAAAGTTAAATAACCTTTAATGATGAATTAAGAGATAATTGACGTTGGTGAAAACGGCCCTTAGGGTTGGGTATTATGTCGTGAGCATCATATGAAAAATCGGAAATAATTCCGCTGTTGATGGGTTAAGTTAAACATGATATCACTTGAAGATTCCTCATTTCATTCATTATATTTTTGCCAGATATAGTGTGGTACGTTAATTAATTAATAATTATCTAATTAAGCATGTCCATATTATAGCAAATTTAAATAAATGCCATTATTATGTATGAAAAATTGCAAAAGTTTAATAGAAATTTCACAATTTTTGTAATTTTCACAGTCACTGTTTAAACTACCTGTCCACTAAATATTACTTTGCAGAACTCAATCTAGACCTACTTACTTCACTTGTAATGAACTATCAGATACATCTCCAAGTTTTCCATTGTCAAGGAATGCCGCCAGTCAGGGAGGATGCTTTCGTACACAGAAAATGATCTCTCCACATCACAGGAAGTTGCTGGTGCAAATTAGATTAAAATTTTCAGGAGAGATATCATCCAGAGGATTCTCTTCTTTGCTGCTAAGTATCTTAAACACTGCAGTGAATGTCAAGAAGTCAGGGTTTCTCTCCATAACAGAATCAAATTTCTTCATTGCTTCTATTCCAACAGACCCTTTAACAGCACTTAACTTGGATTTCACGTCTTCCACAATGTCCAATGATTTCTTCAAAGGCATGCCACACGTTTCCAATTATAAAATAACGTCAGCAATGAATCCAAAATTGCTTTGGATATAAGCTAATTGGCACTGAAGGCACTTTCAACGCGTCTCACTGAAACTGCCGATTTACCTGGAAACAAATCTATCACCGACGTCACATACTTAAAATGTTCACTATAAATGCAGGCAGCTCCTATCCACATACCCACAGGTTGAGGGGGCAATTACAAACTTGGCAATTATTCTCTGTTAATGCATCACACCTTGGGGGGGGGGCTTCAACGAATACTTTCTTGGGGTTTGAGATAATGCAGTTCATGTGTAGATGTTTGTCCACCTCAACATCTGTTGGTTACCTCAGGTTCCTTGTGCCAGATCATAGTGATTTTATTAAGTGCATCACATGTTAAACCCTTCTAAAATGTGAGGATCCAATCCTTATCTCCATTAGGATATCTATTTTGAATCATTACAGAAGGTATTCCATTTTTGAAAGCATTGGAGTACCATTGGAATGATGAGAGTGTTCTAGGACCAGAGGGTTGGGGCGGAAGAAATGAGGAAGGAAAGAGACTGTTGGACTTCTGCCAGAGGAACAGCCTGCTAGTTGGGAACTCCTGGTTTAAGGAAAGAGAGAGCCACACAATCACACGGTACAGTGATGACTTGACCAGGAAGTCGGTGGTCGACTATATACTGTATGAGAAAGAACTAAATAAGAACATCACGGACATCAAGGTTATACCATCGGAGAACCTGGATAGCGACCATCAATTGCTGGTAATGAACCTGAGAGGGAGTAAGGAGAAGAAAGGGACTGAGAACCAGGAAAGACTTATAAGGATATGGAAACTGAAAGAAGGGGATAGAAGGGTCGAGTACCTCAAAATGGTAAAGGAAGGAATTCCAACAGATGAAGAAAGAGGGGTGGAAGAGGAATGGGCTAGATTTAAGAAGACACTAGTAGGTGCAGCAGAAGCAGTATGTGGGAGGACAAGTAGTAAGAAGAGGTGGAAGGAAACACCATGGTGGAATGAGAAGACAAAAGATATAGTAAGGGAAAAGAATAGAGCCTTTAGGAGGTGGTATCAAAAGAGGACGGTAGAGACAAGGGAAGAGTACCAGGAAAGAAAGAAGGAGGCGAAGAGAGTAGTGGCTGAGGAGAGAAGAAAGTGGATGGAAGAGTGGACAAAGATGATGGAGGATAGTGAAGGTACAAAAAAGGTCCTGTATGGGATGGTAAAAAATAAGAGGCGGAAGGATCCTACGGATTATGTTAGAATGGTGAACAAAAGGGGACAAGAGATAGAAAATAGGGAAGAACTGAAGAAAATGTGGAAAGAATATTTTGAAGAACTTCTGAACCCAAATGGAAAAGATGGTGAGGAGGAAGAAATCGGGGAAGAGGAAGATGAACTGCAAACAGAAAAGGACTTAACATGGAAAGAAGTTGAAGATGCAGTGAACAAGATGAAAGGAGGGAAGGCACCGGGTGTGGATGAGTTGAGTGTGGAGATGGTGAGAGCAGCAGGAGAGGTGGGGATACAGTGGTTGTACAGAGTGATGAGGACAGCATGGAAGGAAAGGAAGACCCCAGAGGACTGGAAAAAGGGAATAATTGTCCCGATCTTCAAGAAAAGTAGTAGAACAGATTGCAGAAACTATCGGGGAATAACACTGATGAGTCATTGTGCAAAGATCTTCGAGAAAGTTTTGGAAAAGAGAATTAGGACAAGGATAGAAGGAGGGATGAGGGAAGAACAACATGGCTTCAGAGCACAGGAGGGTCCACAGTGGATTTGATTTTTGCTGTAAGGCAGTTGCAAGAACAGCACTATGAGTATGGAACAGATCTACTGATGGCCTTCCTGGACATTGAGAAAGCATATGTCAGTGTATGCAGGAACTAAGTATGGAAGTCCCTGGAGGATAGAGGAGTAGAGAAATGGACTATAAAGAGGATAAAGGAGATGTACAAGGGAAGCGTGAGCTGTGTGAAAGTGAGAGGAGAGAGATCAGACTGGTTGGAACAGAGAAACGGCCTGAAACAAGGAAGTGCAATGTCACCGTTACTTTTCATTGTGGTGATGGATGACATAATGACCCGAGTGGCACAAGTAATTGGGGAAGGAAAGGTGAAAGCAATGGTGTTTGCAGATGATTTGATGATTTGGGGAAACAAGGAGGAGGAGGTACAGGAACAGTTGGACGTGTGGGAAGGAATAATACAAGGATATGGGATGAAATTTAGCAAGAGTGAGATGGTGATCACAACAAGGAAGAAGGAAAGAACCACAACGGGAATAACAATTGGTGGGGAACAGCTGAAGAAAGTGGAGAGTTTCAAGTATCTGGGAAGCCTGATACAAGATAATGGAAGAAACGATAGAGAAATAAATGAGCGGGGGAGGCAGGCAGAAGCATTTCGGAGGAGTGTGAGAAGCATGTTATGGAGCAAGGATGTCCCTCAGAACAGCAAAAAGATCATATATCGGACGTACTATGTCCCTATCCTGACGTATGCCTCGGAGACCTGGGTTATGAAAGGAAGGGAGAAGAGCAAAATACAGGCCAGTGAGATGAGGTTCTTGAGAAGCAGTATTGGAGCTACAAAGATGGACAGAATAAGAAATGAGAGGACCAGAGAATTAATGTAGGAGGAACCATTACAGGATGGTATAGAGAAATCTAGACTTAGATGGTATGGACATGTAAAACGAATGGAGAAGAGGATACCCAGGAGAGTACACGAGACGAAGTGGGAAGGAAAGAGACCGAGAGACAGATGGCTGAAGGGGGTGGAAGAAAGCGTGAAGAAGAGAGGAGAAGACTGGACAAGGGTGGAGGCTGAGAGATGGTCGGAAGACAGAAGACGTTGGAGAGGCTTGTATTCCAAACAGACCCGGCCAGTGGCTGGAAACTGTGCAAGATGATGATGACAGAAGGTATTTATGACTAATATCAGTACAGTAGTTTAGTAAATTTTTGTGTGGGTTCACCTCTCCTCAACTGTTACCAAAGTATTTAGTTAAATGAGAAATATTAAAGCATATAACTATCCAGACCCAACTCATGATATTGTAGGCCTACTGTGGTAGCCTAATTATTAAGCATTAATAGCCTACTATGGATTTGGCCATTGACTGCAATAAATATTATACTACTAAGAATTTACAAATTGGGAGTTGACATTAATTAAATCACATCTTACTGACAAAAACCAAAGATCAGATATACTCAGCATAACCACTGATGTGTTGAAGGTTCAGTCATCAGTCCATTTAGTTTTCTACATTATATATTTACGACCTTTCCAAGAATCTACCACATATATCAGCACTTCATGCCGATGAAATCTCTCTTATATCTGCTTATAGATCTTTCAATAATGTACGCCATGACCATGAAGTAAAGAAATGTTGGAGAAGTAATTGATATCGTTGCAAAGGAATAAACTGGTCGTAAACAGTAATAAATCAGAAGTCATTTATTTTCACTAACATAGTTCAGCTTGGAGACCAAATCAATGCAAACTGAGCTGAAGATTCAATTCTTGAGGAATGGCATCCAATTCTTCACACAAAGCATCTGCAAGGTGTTAAAGTCACAACATCAAACACTTTGTGTTGGCATATCCCACTCATGTTCGTTGATATTCAAGTCGGGTCTGCATGCTGATCAGTCCAGAGTTTGATTCCCAACTTCCCTGAGAAACACATCAACATGAACTGCAACATGTGGTCAGGCATTATCATTATCGATGCAGATCCTGACAAGCTCAGTGTGTCCCTGAAGACTGACACCTGCCGAAAACATACCGTAACAAACTCCTCCAAACCCTTTCACGCCCATCTGGGGATCTTAGGCAGAAAAGACTTTCATCTATTCGAAGAAGAGTCCATTGCAGGTTCCGTGCTGACGTTTTGTAATTAAGTATAACAAACTTAAAGTTTCCGCCTAATCAACACTCATTTATTATTTCATTAGCTTATGGGTACATGTTTCGGAATTAGTACAATTCCTTCTTCAGCCCTTCAAAATTCATATTCGGAAACATCATAGACTAAAAAGACTAAAAAGACCACGTCCATGTGAGAAACATAATACACTGATAATTAAAATACTATAAAAAATTAATTGAACACTTTAAAACATGACAACCTTATGGTCATTACATACAATAAAACAATAAAAACATTCCTGCTGTTAACAATCAAATTGATTAATAATCACTACTATGCACATTCTTGAACGGTATGCGACGGTCAAATTGAGCAGTCGTTAATTTCTTTTTGTAACGACTGCTCAATTTGACCGTCGCATACCGTTCAAGAATGTGCATAGTAGTGATTATTAATCAATTTGATTGTTAACAGCAGGAATGTTTTTATTGTTTTATTGTATGTAATGACCATAAGGTTGTCATGTTTTAAAGTGTTCAATTAATTTTTTATAGTATTTTAATTATCAGTGTGTTATGTTTCTCACATGGACGTGGTCTTTTTAGTCTATGATGTTTCCGAATATGAATTATGAAGGGCTGAAGAAGGAATTGTACTAATTCCGTAACATGTACCCATAAGCTAACGAAATAATAAATGAGTGTTGATTAGGCGGAAACTTTAAGTTTGTTATACTTAAGACTTTCATCTGTAAAGAGTGGCCTACAGATCCCCACTGCTCAGCAGTCCAGAGTTGATGCTGCCCTGTAAACTGGAGTCACACTATTCTATTGTGTCGCTCAATTGCAGGTCATCCCAAAGACAGAATGGCTTCACCCAACCTTCGCCTGACTGTCCTATCACTAACATACACATTTCTCATAATTTGAAGTAGATTCCTGGCCTGAACTGCGATTATATGGCGGTCATGCAACACTTGAAAGGTGATGATATCAATCATCTTGTGTCTATTCTACTGTATGTTGGCCTCCTACGGCCTGATCCAGGTCTTCTATTGTAAGTACCTACTCTCACAATAGAGTTCTTTGGCATGTTGGACACTTCCATGAAGGGCTTATAGCATTACCCACGTAACGAAGACTTCACAGTAGTACTGAATGAGATACGAACATACTATAAAATTTTCTATAGTACATGAATTAGCCAAAATACATTATCAAATGATGAGAAATAAATCAGGAAATAATATTTGCTCCTCCACTGACCATAAACCACCCACCATCCCCATTTTAGATCAAGACTAATACAGTTATTGAGGTGGTAAGGGGCGGAACTACGAGGTCATCTGCCCCTGACTTGTATAGGTTTAAGTCCAGTGTCTGCCATTATCCACATGAATTATCGTTGAGCTAGTATGGCCAACCCCGCTCTTACTGTACTACTCTGTAACTAACAAGTTCAGATCAATGTTTTTCTGTCAGCCGTGCCCCGCTAGCTTCCCGCGGCCAAGGCCGCACCTCAACCCAACCATTCTAACCTTAGTTTCGTCCAATCCATTGGTTTTTGACAATGGTTACAGCTTAACGCGTCCAGATCAATGGCTGTTGACAATGGTTACAGGCTAACACGTCCAGATCAATGGTTTTTTATCAACAGAGATTTTTATCCCACATATTGGCAACAATGTGTATGCCTCAGTGTGTGCCATTGAGTGCGCCTTGTTGACAGTTGAACCAGATTCAAGCACTGTCGGAATATGGCTCCCGTTGATAAAACGGCAATAAATAAAAATATTTACGTAATTTAGCACATATTTTAGGTGCAGTAGTGACCAGGGTTACTAACTTCAATAGGTAATATCGCCCAGAAGATGAAACAAGGAAACAACGTATGTAAAAGTCACGGACATGTATGATGCAAGTGTAAAAGCCACATTCTGGTCTCATTCAGAATTAACGTTATTTTTACTTTCGTTGATAGCAGTGCATGACGTATGACTTAGTCATAACTTTTCGAAAGTAGAAAAACGAACCAAAATACCTGTAGTACTGGTCAGGAAAATATCTGGAGATAATATGGTAAGTTAATAGATGTCTCCGCCATCGGTGACCCACCCAGCTGCCCCAAATACGATCACAACACGAAGCCAAAATTACAGCTGTGGCCGCCATTAGTCCAAATCAATCATCATCGGTTGCGGTCATGAGTATTCGGGTCTCTTCGTTAGCCCCGCTGTCTGTCTAAGCACTATTATAATCATGAAAACAGTACTGCCAACCTCGCCCTTACGGTACTATATAAAACAAAGAAGCGCCCAGTTCATTCTCTAGTGTGCATCATTCGTGTGCAGCACTCAGTTAATTTGATATTGCACTATGGTTTGTCGAAGTTGCCTGATAACAATTGCCTGATAACAATCAGTAACTTCAATCGGCAGCTCTATGCTCAACCTAAGAAGTTGCTGAAGCTCATTTTAGTACCAAAAACACTACCGTGCGCAAAATGCCATCGTGAAGTGGAAGTTAGGTGGACAAAACAACCTATCTGTAACCTGCAACAAGAGGATATGTGGACGCCAAGGCCGCACCACACCCGACCATTCTAACCTTCGTTTTGTCCAATCCAATAGTTTTTGTCAATGGTTACAGCCTAACGCGCCCAGATCAATGGTTTTGTGTCAACCTTGCCCCACAAGCTGCGCACGGCCAAGGCCACACCTACACCCGACCATTCTAACCTTCGTTTTGTCTAATCCAATGGTTTTTGACAATGGTTACAGCCTAACGCGCCCAGATCAATAGTTTTGTGTCAACCGTGCCCCGCTAGCTGCGCGCGACCAAAGCCACACTTACACCTGACCATTCTAACCTTTGTCTTGTCCAATCCAGTGGTTTTTGACAATGGTTACAGCCCAACACGTCCAGATCAATGGTTTTTGATTGCAGTAAGTGATGTTGGCACCATTGCCTCATACAAGCATTATTTACAAATACAAATAATACACTAAAGCCCAATTATTTCTTTTTTTCACATAATTACATTGTTACGTGTCGTCTGGTGTATTTTGTATCGGACATGTTGACGATTACTGACATCAATGTGTGTGCCTAGTTGTGAGCGCTCGCTGCTGCAGTTTCACATTCTAAAAAACATCTGACGAACATGGCTCCGGCTGTTAAATAAAACGCACATTTAAGTGATTTACCACATATATCGGGAGCAGTCGGTGCAAAAGTGATCAAGGTTGGAAGTTAAAATTGATAATGTCCCCCCCAAAAGATAAAATAATGTATGAAAATTATACATTGTCGAAATGGAAGTGAAAAGAAAAAAAGTGATACGTCGTGCATAATCATCGCCGTCTATAATTCTCAAGCCGTGCTGTTGGTAGAATTAGCAACGTTTAACTTAGTAGAGTCCGTAAATTCTATAAACACGTAAGATCACATGCTAAGTTTTATTCATAAATATCGTTTATTTTGATATGACAGCATCTAGGCTAAAGCAGTTCGTACTAACTATTTCAACATCCGTGAAATTCCTCATGGTAAATCAGACCTACTGTACTGAAAGTTGTAGAAGTGAATATTTCCCGTATTAAGTTGTTGGTGTAACCAAAGCCTTGTAATGAATTTAACCAACAAATTCTTCACTAATATTTCATTAAACTATTTCAGATGCCTAGGTTTGTTGTATGCCTGGCCGTAAGTCAAATTATGGCAGCTTGGCAAGGACATTTTCGCTCAAGCGCTCCGCCAGTCACAGCTCAGTTCCCGGCTGCCGGGTGCGCGTATATACGGCAGAATACCGTGCTTAAAATCAGTATCATGCATTTTTACTCACCATGTTTACAGTAGATGCTGAAAATGTTCCCCATCCGCTGCCAAACATAATCGGCATCTACTTATGAAGTTTCTGGTTACTCCGGTTAATTTAGCTTCAGTAAGGAAATAACGACCTCTACGTCTATTTTTATTGTTTACTGAACCTGTACGTTTGGATCTCTTAGCCAGTTGTTTTATTGTGATTGTGTATAGTGCTGTAATGCCTGATGTGAAATATTCGTTACTTGAACGTGTCTTCATCATCATCGGCTTTAACTCTAATCCGAGTATAAATCTTCTTCCTTCAGTCCAGTTTGTGGATGTGTTTACTGTGACTAAAGAGTCCAATCCTGGCATGGAACAAGCGACCACACAAGTCACATAGTATTGCTGGAGAAGGACGTGGTTGGGCTGCTCGAAGTTTCCTAGCTTGACGCTTGGCCTCTTCATGTGTGCGTCGATCCCTTTCAAACGTCCTTACAGTATCCAAGATGGTACGGCGCCAAGTTGAGCGGTCTTCAGCCAGCATGTCCCAGGTTTGTTAATAAAGACCTGTCAATTTCAGGGTCTGCTTAAATTGGTCCTTGTAGCGCCTCTTAGGACCACCATGAGGTCTGGTACCATAGCATAACTCACCATATAGCATTTGACGAGGTAATCTCACATCATCCATCCGATGGACATGACCAATCCATCTAAATTGGTGACCTATTATGAATGATTCTATGCTGTTGATTTGAGCCTTTTCCAGAACAGCAATATTGGTAATGCGGTCTTCCCATTTAATCCTCAGGATTGATCGAAGTTTTTGTAGGTGGAAACGCTCAAGCTTCCTGAGATCATGTCAGTAAAGGGTCCACGTTTCACAATGTAGAAATGACTATTGCTTTGTAAACCATAAGCTTTGTACTCATGGACAGATCTTTATTCATGAAGACCCGGTGCGCTAATCGTCCACATGCTGCATGGGCTGCGCCAATTCTCTTGTCCGCATCCTGCTTACAGGTACAGCTCACAGAAATGGTACTGCCCAGGTACAAGAAGTGGTCTACCTGTTCCAATGGGAAATTTGAGATGGAGATATTGAACTGAGGAAGAGGTGTGTCTGGTGAAGGTTGTGCCAAGACTTTAGTCTTATTGACATTTATGGTACAGAGCGATCACATGCACTTTTGTAACAATTAACTGACTCTTGCAGCTCTTCTGGTGTGAGAGTTGGCGATGCAGCATCATCTGCATACAACATGTTAATAACCTTAGTAACCAGAGTTTTCCTCAAGGAGCGGAGACGAGTTAGGTTGAAAAGCCCTCCATCAAAACGATACTTGACCTCCACACCTGGGATGTTTGTGGGTGAATCATCAAGCATTGCAGCCAAGTACAGCACGAAAAGCGTTGGAGCCAGTACACATCCTTATTTCAGTCCATGGGTAATAGGAAATTCATCGGACATCTTATTCTGATGGCAAACCTGACCTGTCATGCCATCATGGAGAGCCTTGATTAGATCTACAAATCGCTGAGGGCAACCAAATCACTTCAGCACCGCCCACATGGCTGGTCTTGGAACCAAATCAAATGCCTTTTCCAAGTCATAAAAGACTAAGAAGAGTGGATTCTGTTGTTTTCTACATTTTTCTTGTAGCTGTCTCACACAGAAAATCAAACGTGTATATCTGCACAATACGTACATAAAGTGCAGCAAATCGTGCGCTAGAACAAGACAAAAGCTTTGAGTAAAATTTCAAGGGAGACACATTCCTATGAATTGGACAATAAAACAACTGGTTAAGAGATTCAAACGTACAGGTTCAGTAAACAATAAAAATAGACGTAAAGGTCGTTAGGCCTATTTCCTTACTGAAGCTAAATTAACCGGAGTAGCCGGAAACTTCATAAGGAGATGCCGATTATGTTTGGCAGCGGATGGGGAACATTTTCAGCATCTACTGTAAACATAGTGAGTAAAAAATGCATGATACTGATTGTAAGTGCCGTATTCTGCCGAACATACGCGCGCCCGGCAGCCGGGAACTGAGCCGTCACTGGTGGAGCGCGTGAGCGAGAATGTCCTTGCCAAGCAAATATAAAGACCCTGTATTACGTTTTGAACACTACAGTGAGGTGGACCTTCTGTGTATAGTAGGCCTAATTTAGTTTAGGTATGTATCTTCATGTGCCCTCTATTTTCCAGTACATTATAAACTGTACTCAGTTGGCAAGTGCTTTTAGGTAGATTTCATTAGAAAGCTACCTATTTTTAAATTAAGCGACCAGTGGAACATTACTGTTAGGCTGTCAACATTAAGCTTGGAGGCCTATTGTGACTATGATGAGAGCATCTGTGGACAAAAAGTGAAGGATTCATTATCAAAGGCAGTCCGTAAGTTAATAAGAATAGTCTTAAATATATTTTCTAAGCGCGTCAACGACGGCAGTGAGCAGAGCAGCGAGAAAAGAAAACTTCAGACATTGGGCCCTGGCACTACACAGCCCATGAAGGGCCTAGGCCAACCAAGCGACCGCTACCGGACCATTTGGCCTGCAGATATTGGGGTGGCGCGCGATCAGCGCATCGGGTCCCCTCGGCCGTTAATCTTGGTTTACGTGATCGGGGCGCTGCCTCACTGTCAGACAGCTACTCAATTGTCCTTAAGAGTCTGAGTGCACCCCGTTCCAACCCTCATGTCAGTTTTAAATTCCCTGACGGATCCGGGAATCGAACCCGGGGCCTCCGGGTGAGAGGCAGGTGCGCTACCCCAACACCACAGGGCCGGCTATAGAGGTAAAGTACAGCCTTTTATTATTACCTTATCGGGAATCGACATTACGTAGCATGATAATATGTAGGCCATCCTTTACTTGTGATATTTGTGGATAGATTCAGCGGACGTTATGGTCTGTTGTATATTCGATAACATTATGCGTCAAAATCTATGAGTTTTCGCAGTGTTAGCAATTATCATGTGCTTGCGCTAGGCCTCCAAGATGACAGATGGGCGATGTTGCCAAACCTTACGACTCGGCTTGAGAATTGTAGACGGCGATGCCATAATTAATCTTTCGTTTTCCCTGTCAGTATAATATTTCATAACCATAGCTTGCTGATGACCAACAACACACACTCTTTATTTCTTTAATTTATAGAAAATTATTTCCTCGTGCAAAAACCAGGCCCCGGGCTATAAACGGGCATACTGGGCATTTGCCCAGGGCGCCACATTTTAGGGGGCGCCGAAATTTAGGTCACGATGAACGCAGAAAAAGGTTGACCCAACAATCTCAACATTAAAAATAAATATGACATGGAAATCTTTAGAAAGTAGGATAAAATAACTATAATTTTCGTGAATATAAAATAAAAGTATATATCACATACATTCGTAGTATTTAAGTTTAATCATGATTATATTATAATACAGTATTATAATATAATCAGTATTATCTGTAAAGAATACTAGTGTTGACAACAATGTAGGCAGTGATGCACGGTTGACGCTGTGGGCAATAATCATGGATTTACAACTGGCGCAGGCGCCGCGTGATCTTGTCAACCTCCTAACCTCAAAGGTTTGATTTGAAATGTTTCTGTATATTGTACTTTTAAAATTTAACTTTTGTATTTGTAATCTTGGTTTTTAGTGTGAATAATGTATCAATATATGGCTACAAAATTGTATGAACGACTTACTTTTCTTATTATTTCCTGTGATACAATATTAGTAATGTCCGGTAGTTGTTTATAAAAACTATTATGCCATTTTTATAACACATAAATGAGAAAAAGGGCGCCAGTAGACCATATGCCCAGGGCGTCTATCACCTTAGCCCGGGGCCTGGCAAAAACCAATTTTAAGTCGGAAAATCAGCCACTATTAGTACACTACAACTGCTGTAGAATACAAATTCATGTCTTACCTAATAATGTCTTCATGTCTTGCAATCGAATTGAACAGCAGCGACAGCGGAATCAATGTGTATTTAAACGACCAGGTGCCCCTCACACGTTTATTACACTGCATTGCAATACAAAATAATTATCTAGCTACATTAAATTCACTACCGCTATTGCAGCACTATGCAAAGCTATGGCTGAATGCAAAATTATAATAAATATGCGGCAAATATTATAGCTAGGCAAGTATATCATCGATAAATTATAAGTAACAAAAAGCATTGGATTTATTTGCCAATCATGACCGCCATATTTCCTAATAACAAACATTAAAAAAGTTTCGACCTTTAAAACGCCGCACACTGACATTACATACGCTCCGCCTACATACTATCCTTCCGCCCAGTGTTACCAACACCCTTATAGCATGGAACAATTCTTCCATGCTTATAGCTTACATGTTCCTTGCCAACACCTGTTGGGGTTTAGAGATGGTCACTCAAAACCAAAGATATAACTTAAAATGCAAACGTTAAAAATAATGTATCCTATCACTGATCTGAATCACTCTCACGATTATATCCTCAAATACTTCCTCTTCCTCTTCTCCTTCTCTACCAACTTCACCCGGTTTCTGTTTTAACGAGAAAAGTTGAAAGAAACTGATCGGGGGTTGGGGGTTGGAAATCTATCTCCCAAAATTTTAATAATGGCACCCCGTGGCGTTAACGAACAGCTGATTCATCACCTCGAGTTAAAACGCGAATTATGATCCGTGTAATCCTGGCTTGTTATTGGCCTGCAATTATTACCAGCCATTGGTCATCGCTGGAGCAAACGACGTCTATTGAAATGAGAGTAAAAAGGTAATCAAAGATTTAAAGGGTACATTGCCATCCATGCAACAAAAAAAAATGTCATTATTGTAAACATTCTGCAGAGATACGATTTAATTCCCAAATCATGTGTAAATGTAGAAATAGAGGCTACAAATGAAAAATTCATAAAATTTGTAAGAGTTTTCCAAATGTCCAAATTGTAGATGTAAGTAAATTAGACAGGAAATTCCACACTCGGTATGGCCTACACTTAACTTAAATAGATTAGGAAAAGAGTATCTTAGTGATGAGATCTGCAAAATTGAAAATTCAAATGGTAAGAATAATTCAACAGTAATATCATTAGAGTGGAAGCAGGGAAACTGGTAGAAGAAGCCAAACGTGAGTTTTGGCATTCAGATCTTTTGAAGTCAAATTTAACGGAGTGCAACAATGGTATTTCGGATTTGTCTAGCAACAATAATAATAACAATTATGATAATAATAATGTAAATAAATCACCAACACAAGCTTGCAAAAGTAACAAATTTAAAATTTACCACCAGAATGTCCAGTCTCTTTATAATAAAATTGATTACATAAATCTAATGCTTAAAAATAAACTTAAAGACATCTCAGCACTATGTATTTCAGAACATTGGCTGAAAGAGGAACAACTCGAATTAATTCAATTCCCAGGGTTTATACAAGCTAGTAAATACTCTAGATCTAATATTAGCCATGGTGGTACTTGCATCTTCTTAAGAAATAATTTAGATCATGAACAGATAACAGCTTATGATTATCTAATTATGGAGCAGGATTTTGAATTCTCTGCCGTAAAAATACAGCAGTTTAAGTTAATAATTGTATGCGTATACCGTTCTCCGTCAGGAAAGTTTCCTTTATTTATAGATAAATTAGAATTGTTACTCAATAACATGAGCAAAGTAAATTTCGATATAATAATTTGTGGGGATGTAAATGTGGATTTCTTAAAATTTGATAGAAATTGTGAATTATTAACACAGTTACAAATTTCCTATGGACTGAAACCTACAGTAAATACCCCAACAAGAATAACAAAATTTAGTAAAACCACTCCTGATCAAATTTTTATAAATACAGATAAATATCACCATTCAATAGAAGTCTATTGTCCGGGTTTTAGTGACCACCATGGACAAATACTGAGTTTTGAAGTATCCGAAACAATCAATAATAATGATAATGGAGTAAAA